>JAGXJF010001520.1:0-592847 GCA_019208055.1 Stipa capillata | reverse complement strand
ATGCCGACGCTGGACGGAGCATGTCCGTGATGGTAGAGTATGTCGACGCCGAGGAGTACGTCCATACCAGCGGAGTGTCAACGTCTGACGGAGCAAGCGTGGCGACGTCAACATGTTGACATCAGAGGAGCACGTCCATGCCGGTGGAGTGTCGGCGTCAGACGGAGCACATCCGTGACGGCGGAGTGCATCGGTGCCGAGGAGCGTGTTGACGCTAAGAAACATGTTGACTTCGGACGGAGCATGCCCGTGACGGCGGAGTACGTCGACGCCAAGGGGTACGTCCACACCGGCGAAGTGTCGACGTTTGACGAAGCATGTCCGTGATGGCGGAGTGCCGACGTCGGATGGAGCATGTCCGTGATGGCGGAGTGCCGACATCGGACAAAGGATGTTCGTGATAGCCGAGTATGTCAACGTCGAGGAGCACGTCCATGCCGGACGGAAAGACGTCGACGCTTGGCAGAGTGTCGACGCTGCGCGAGGCGTGTCAACGCCGTGCAAGGCATATTGACGTCGAGCGGAGTGATGACGCCCGGCAGCTCGGCTTTATTTCTGGGGGAGCCCCTTGTCCAGATGGTGCTGTCATCACGCATGGATGAGGTAAAGAGATGTCAATGTTGCGCTGATGCGGACATTGAGTCCGTGCGCTCTGATTTGCCTACGAGCGAGTCCCTTGTCGAGATGGAGCCGAGCGTGGAAGGTGTCGAGGCACACACGGACCGTGCCCAGGGAGGGCGTTGAGGCGCATGTGGTACCTTGCCCGCGGATGGTGTTGGAGCGTATTGCGGTACCTTGCCGAGACGTCTGTGATGTCGCCTGCAAACACATCGCGGGACGATATTGGTGTGCACACATGGCTGGCACCAAGCGCGAAGTCCGGTACCTGTAAAGTATGTGCCCTTTTTGCGTGAATTTTGATGCGGCATGCTCCGGTGGGATCATTAAGCCGTCGTGTCGGAGGAGATAGTGTGTTGTGAGGTGTGCAACATCCTACCTCCCACCGGAAAAACCTAGCGCTCGAGGACATGGCTGAGAGTGCTTGCGGCCTTCCCTAACCACAACCTTTGATGCCCACCGGCCTAGCAAGGAGTGCATAGATGCTTCTCCTGGCAAGCATAGATGCTTCTCCTGGCATGGGCACTTCGCATGCGACAGGGACCAATAATTAACGTACGAGGGCTACAATCATTTAGTGTATGATGACGAGGACGCATGACACTCGATGGTGACAAACACTTGGTGCTCGATGGCGACAAACAATCGGTCACTCGATGGCGATAAACACATGACACTCGATGGTGGCAAACACTTGGCGCTTGATGGTGGCAATCAATCGGTCACTCGATGGCGACGAACACCTGACACTCGATGGTGGCAAACTCTTGGTGCTTGATAGTGCGTGTAAGAATATTTCTGTCTTATTTTGATGTACATATGCCTGTTTCGAAGTTGCGGCGAACTTACCGTCGCACGACCTCGGAGGGAAGGGACACTCTATCCCAGATGGAGATAGCTCGACATCACAGGGAGATTATCGTCGCGCAACCCCGGAGGGAGGGGACACTCTATCCCGGATGGAGGTGGCTCGACATCGCGGGGAGCTTACCGTCGCATGACCCCGGAGGGAAGGGACACTCTATCCCGGACGGAGATGGCTTGACATCGCGGGGAGCTTATCGTCGCACGACCCTGGAGGGAAGGGACACTCTATCCCGGACGGAGATGACTGAACATCGCGGGGAGCTTATCGTCGCACAACCCCGGAGGGAAGTGACACTATATCCCGAATGGAGGTGTCTCGACATCGCGGGGAGCTATTCGTTGCCATGTCGATGCGTTAAGCCCTTCGATGCTTGGTCGAAGCGGCATGCGCAATGCGGACGTGCGTGTGACTGATGTCGATGACGATCCCATGCAGTGTCGACGACGATAGGAGCGAAGGACGCACAGTCTGAAGTAGTAGGTGGTCACCAGGATGACGAGGTCGCGTGATGTCACTGAGGGCGAGCGTGCTCGTTTGCAAGTTCGAACACACGCTTGCAGGCGGCGTAGCCACGCCCCGACAATGTTGATGTCGGGCTAGGACGATGTTGCCGAGGACAGCCGTTGAGGCCACCAAGTCTGAACCTGTGTGGCTGTCGATGACGTCGAGCTTGCGTGATGTCGCTAAGGGTGGGGCGGAGGACACTTAAGTTCAAGCGCACATACAGGCGATGTTGACGACGAGCCCCTGGTGCTGCCGAGGGTGGGCGCGGAGGACGCCAAGTCTGAGAGCGCGGACGAGGGCGATGTCAACGTCACGTCCCTTGCGTCGCCGAGGGTGGGCGCGGAGGACACCAAGTCCGAGAGCGCGGATGAGGGCGATGTCAATGACACGTCCCTCGCGTCGCCGAGGGCGGGCGCGGAGGACGCCAAGTCCGAGAGCACGGATGAGGGCGATGTTGACGATGCATCCCTAGCATCGCCGAGCCTGAGAGAGCGCGTGGAGGCGGTGTCAGTGGCGAGCGTCGCCGAGGGCGATGACAACGACAAGCCCCTGTTGTCGCCGAGGGCGGGCGCGGAGGACGCCAAGTCCGAGAGCGCGCGTGAGGATGATGTCAATGACACGTTCCTTGTGTCGCTGAGGGCGGGCGCGGAGGACGTCAAGTCCGAGAGCGCGGATGAGGGCGATGTCGACGATGCATCCCTAGCGTCGCCGAGCCTGAGAGCGCGCGTAGAGGCGATTCAGTGGCGAGCGTCGCCAAGGGCGATAACAATGACAAGCCCCTGCTGTCGCCGAGGGCGGGCGTGGAGGATGCCAAGTCCGAGAGCGCGCGTGAGGGTGATGTCAATGACACGTCCCTTGTGTCGCCGAGGGCGGGCGCGGAGGACGCCAAGTCCGAGAGCGCGGATGAGGGCGATGTCGACGACGCATCCCTAGCGTCGCCGAGCCTGAGAGCGCGCGTGGAGGCGATGTCAGTGGCGAGCGTCGCCGATGGCGATGACAATGACAAGCCCCTGCTGTCACCGAGGACTGGCGCGGAGGGCGCCAAGTTCGAGAGCGCGAGTGAGGGTGATGTCAATGACAAGCCCCTGCTGTCGCCGAGGGCGGGCACGGAGGACGCCGAGTCCCAGAGCGCGCGTGAGGGTGATGTCAATGACAAGCCCCTGCTGTTGACAGTGCCTGTGGAGAGGTTGCGCGCATCGCGGTTGCTGACGTCGTTCTCGAGCTTCTCCTCGACATCATCCTAGTTGACATGGCTTTTCGCTCGGGTTCCCACAGACGGCGCCAACTGTCGTAGATACAAGTCTAGACAGTAAATTTATGGCACCCCCAAATGGCTACAGCGACCGTCGGCGGTGCACGAGGAGTACGAGCGAGTATGACCCTCCGGTCGTCCGTCGAGGTGAAGCACGAGACATGTACGACGGGGTGAAACTCAAATCCTGTACGAGGAGGCGAAACTCCCCTCGTGTACGATGAGGTGAAAGTCACCCTTCTATTGAAGTGTAGAATTAGGGTTACAAGATTTTTCCTCTCCCCTCCCTCTACCCCTGGAGGTATTTATAGGGTTTGAGGATGGAAAATGGGAGATTACATTTTTGCCCTCAGATTCGGGGAATTTTACAAGGATACGGTCATCATTTCCCAGGCATAGAAGATATTTTGGGAGAATATTCTGAGTATTTTCGGAGAATATTCTCTGGCATCTTTAGAGGAATCCCTAAGCACGTCAACGCAGTCATGAACAATGCCGACGCATACCCTGACGGCGACGGATATCGGGACGATCATTGATGATGTTGACGTAGTCCTCGTTTTGGCTTCGTCGACGTAGATTTTGATGATAACGGACGTTGAGGTTGCCCTCGGCGGTGTCGACGTAGCCCTCGACGATGACGGACGTCGAAGTAGTCCTTGACGACGTCGACGTAGACGGACGCTGAGGTTGCTTTTGACGTCGTCGATGTAGTCCTTGACAGCGTATGCGAAAATCTTTGAAAACGGGCTAGCGCGGGAAACCTACCCAACAAAGTCCATAGTTACGTATACTTTTTTTTTCTAAAGACGACTCTGTCAAATGCTAGGGCGCATGCACTCATGCGTACGTGTGTGATCTTAAACAGAGGTAAGCAATGCAAATGGGCAATTCTGGGGGATGGCCATGCATGCATACAGATTACAGAGAGAGTGCAGGCAATTAGCACTCAGCCTATCATTGTTTGTCCTGTAACATATAGTATGAAAATGCATATACATGTTTGCTAGGTGTGAGGTGCAATATTAGAGCCTTCTAGCTCTTTAGGGAATTATGTTGACAAATCTAGTGCTGTCCTTGAGTATAGCAGCATTGGTCATGCTTGTTAAGTAATCAGTGGCTGTGATTAGGAGGTCAACAATGTGATGCTCCTCCTGCCAACTTAGTGATCCGTGAGTTCACTGAATCGATCAATACTTGAACTTGGAGACCGTCAATTCATACTCGTTCATACGGACCAGGGTGGGCGAAGAAACTGAAACCGAAATATCAAACTAACCGATTTTTCAGTTAATTAAGTGTTAAATTAGTATTTCGGTTGTCACTCTTAAAAAGCCGAATTAAATTCGATCCATTCAGTTAATATCCTCTGGAAACCGAATTAACGGGACTACCTGAAATTATCTCAAAGCGACGTGTTGCTAGCTTTTCAAACCGAATCAACTATCATCCTCAGGTAGTGAAGGCCGCAAGCAAAGGCAGTGACTCCTCAGTCCTCAGCGCCCCAGACCCAGGCAAAACAAAAGAATCCACTGTGACGTCTCACGGTAAACCCTTGCCGCCGGTAGCCGACGACCCAGCTCGCGGCAGCGTTCCATCCGGTGACCGGTGGCTCTCCTTCCCCTTCTCGTTGGTCCTCTTTGCGTTGCATGAATGATGGTATTCGTATTGTAGGCAGTTTTGAATCATTGAACTGGAACATTTTGTCAGCAGGTTGATACTTGAATGAAACTGATTACTCAAACTCTTGTTTTTAATGTTTTTAATTTTGATTGAAGATACGTTGATCTATATATGAGGTTGCTGCTAACATATGTAACTGTGTAGCTTATTCGTCAACAATTTGTGAAGGGAGAAGAGCATGGTTGATTTAGTGCCAATGTCTAAACCGGACTCAAGCTTAACTTAAGTGCATTAACACCCTGTTTGGCTCCAGCAATTGGATTTGGAGTTGCAGAATCGAAATCGAGTTCTGAGTCACCAGGTTTTGGCTGTCAGTAGAATTGGAGTCTGTGATTACATCCCTGATTCCGCCCAAGTATCGTAGCCTCTCTCCACAAAGTCTCATCCTTAAGAGTAAATGGAGCTGAACAGATGAGATAGCAGATAACTAGTGGCACAACCTCCCTCCTCCTCTAGTGCCAGTACCACCGTGTTGCCTACTTCCACCACCGCTAACCATTGCCGGTCGCCGTCGGAGAAGAGGAGCGGAGAGGAAGATGGCACCCTGAAGAACCGGCCTATGGAGCGGGATGCAACCTGAGCAGAATCGGCCCGGTTCATCAACAGATTTACAATCCTGAAATTTCCAAAACCTCTCGCGTAATCCTCCTCCTCCCTCTCTGATTCCTCCCCCAAATCCGTCTCTTCTTCCCGGTCTTTTCTTCCTCCTCCAAATTTTCTTAGCAAGCCAATTCCTACTGGTACTGGGCTCACCGGCGTGGGTTGATTCCTCTCCTTCGTCTTGTGTTGGTAAGGAACCCTAGCTTCACTGTTCCATGAGTAGAGTTGGTTTTGTTCTTGGTCTTGGGGATTATTTCTTTCTTCCTTTGATTTCTGTGGCAGCGGTAATCAATCAAGGCCGGAATCATTCTTTCTCTTTCCGTTGCCGATTTTTTATGCTGCGTTGTACCCTAGTAATCTAACCCACCCACCCATGGATGCTTCGACTAGGCTCTTCTACTCCAGCGCAGCGCAATATCGATCCATCCCCATAGGACTCTGTGCCCAGCTGCGGAGCGGAGCTTATTTTCCAAGAATTCAATAACAGGAGGAAGATGAAGCGCAAGCGCGGGCGTAAGGCGGGCAAGAAGAGTTCTTCCAAAACCGCCGCCACCGCCGGTGCGACAGACGCTTCGCCAGCGTCCTCCCCGTCTAGCCCAAGCACAGAAGAGAACATCCCGGTAGAGAACGCACCGGTCTCCAGCCCCGCAGTGCCTGACCCACCACCTGCTCCTGAACCAGAGAAGCCGAGCGCCGCACCGGCTAACCCCGCCGCTGATATACCGTATGCCAAGCCGAAGGTAGGAGCCGTGTATGGCCGTGTGAAGTTGAAGTTTAAGTCTTCCAAGGCTTTAGAGCCGAGTCATGGTCCATCGGAAGCGCAACCACCTACCGATGCTGGTAAATCTCAGAGTGCTGTCTCTGAAGCGAGGACACAAGTTGCTGCAGAGAAGGGTACCTCTGCCTCATCAGATGGGCAGACTGCTGATGAGCAGGTGTCAGAGCTGAGTGGTTCTGATAAGGACAAGGGGGCAAGAAAAGTGGGAAGCATCAAGATCATGTCCGCGGGATTATCTTCTTCCGTGCAAGATAACACCCAGGACAGGAAAGCTGATACAGTCGATGAGCCTCTTACAAGTAAGCAGGAAACTGTTTTGGAAAACGAAGAAAGTGAGAACGTGTTGGAGCCGAGGAGCTCGCAAGAATTGGAGGTAAAGCAGCAATCTACACTAGAATGTCAGCGTGATGAGAAAGAGCTAGCTGCTGCACTTGAAGTGAGTACAATTTGGCTCAACTTTACATGTGGTCTTCTGATCCTCCAGACATCACATGATAGTCATCTGAAAATGCATAAAGGCTCAAGGCTGTTAATTTGTTTGCATTTCTCTTTTGCTCTCAGGCTATTAAGAAGGTTATGAAGATCGATGCAGCTGAGCCGTTCAATGCCCCAGTGGATCCTGTTGCCTTGGGAATACCTGTGAGTATTTCTGGTACTGTTTCTTTCATTTTAAATCATCTGAGCATTTTGGTAGGCTTCACACAGGACTACATTCCTTCCGAATGATCTTAAAACATTTACTTGATTCAGCCCCTCATAAGTTTTGGTGTAGTATAAATCACAGTGTGTTCAGATATCTACACATTAATATCCATCAGATATGCGATTTTCCATTGCCCTTGTTCTTGCTATTTTGTCCATTTTTCTGGGGTAACTATATTTGTCGGCGGGTTGCTGCCTTATCTCTAATTCTGAAGTTTGGGCTAGCAATTCTATTTCTCCATCTTGGTAATGAGATGGTTATCATAGGGTTAATTTTCTCTAGCTAAGGTGAAAGCTCTACCTAATTATACGACTCTTGGGCTAAACCTTGTCAGGTGACCAGTGGGTTACCTTGCTAACAAGAACAGTTCTGCACCTCAGTGCATTTTCTTTTTTCTTCAACGTAGTTAAGACAGTAACAAATAATTGTCACAATTGAGGATCACTTTCTCTGCAGTTACTGCCTAAGTAACTAATTATATAAGTGCATGCTCCTAAATCTACTGCTGCTGGAAAGAATCTATTTACTTTTTTCACTTCATTTGTGCTCTAACTTATGTCTGTTTGCCCTGACACTTAGCAAATTTTGTAGGATTATTTAGATGTTATTGACACTCCTATGGATTTTGGCACAATATGTCAAGATTTAGAACGTGGTGATAAGTATATGAATTCAGAGGATGTCTATAAGGATGTGCAATTTATATGGGATAACTGTACCAAGTACAACAGTAAAGGTGATTACATAATAGAGCTTATGAAACGGGTGAAGAAGGTCTTCATGAAAAATTGGCTGGCAGCAGGCCTGTATTCTGATGTACAGGACAATGGTAAGTATTGCTTTTCAAGTAGTAAGATTTGTGTACTGAAAATGATTCAGTACGAAGGGAACAAAGGAAATATTTCCTATGTTGCAATGCCTCAGCAATTCATTTGTACCACCAGTATTTATGATTTTATATTCACATGATTGGACACAGGAAAGAAAATAAAGCAAATTTGTTTTTTTCCTTTTATTATGCATTTATTTCTTACATAATATAGAAAATAACAAAAACTAATATACAATAACGGTGTTATACCACTTCATTTCGACGTTTTGTTGTGGTGGTAGTTTAGCAGTTCTGCACACTTGCCTGACATTCATTTTGAGTCGTATATAGTTCTTTTTACATGAATGAATACATGTGCTCATATATATGATGAGTTTCACCCAAAAATTATAGGTGTCAATGACAACACTGGTGATGAAGATGCAAAAGGTAGTTCAAAAAGCAAGTCTAAGCAAAAACGTCGACGCCCAGGGTATGCAATTTATCTTGTCTGAAAGCCACATGCAAGTTATATTGATATATTATAGAGGCTAAGCTATCATGTGATCTCGAATCTGATGTGCCGCGCACCATGCTCTTTAGCAAACATATCAATTAGAAGCTTAGATTTTACAACTCTGTGTGAAGTAATATGAGGATAGGAAAAGATTGGAATGAACACAACAGCATATTGTATTGAGGAAAATTTATCCATCCACCATAGCATCTACTGAGACTTATGTGCCATGTACACCTTGTTCTATTGATTCTTTATCAAGTGCTGATACTGACTTCCAGTTTATTTATTTATTTATTTATGCTTTTGGGTGATTATGCATGTATTTTGGGAGTTAAAAAAGAACAAAAGTGTAAATTTCCTGAGATCATAACAGAGACATGCATATTTTCTTTGAAATTCTTGCAGTTCTTTAGGGGCCATTAGTTTCTTTTTAGATTCGAGTAAGTATTGCATTGCTGACCTATGCTTGTGTGGCAACATGTGAGTTGAGAGGCACTGAACCAATGTTCTCTGAAATGTATGGGTGCATCTAGTTAGCTAAGCGATCAACACTGGGACACACTTATTTTCTTGATTAATCCTGTTAGGTCAATATTTTTTAACCGAAACACCAAAACACTTCCCAATGGGCTTACACTGAGTAGAAAGCACATTAGCCCAACATGTCCAGCTGCTGAATTTGGGGTTCTCTATGTTACGATAGGAGATATTGTCCTGTTTTCTTACATGATGTGTTTGGATACAGGAATGATCGACACAAGAACGATTGTGCATGTGCTGTTTGTCAAGTTACACGACGTAAGAAGGAAAGGGATGAAATTTTGTCTGTTGATAATGAAACCGCTGTAATGAATAGTAACACTTCTGACCAGCACAACATGGAGGTAAGAAGCAACATCCAAATCCAGCCGTTAGGTAGGCTATATTGAGAAGATTGTTGGTATGTAATACATCTGCTTAAGTGTTCCTAGTGTCATTTTTCAATTGTATAACCATAACTTTTCTCACCATTCTTTTAGTTGTGGTAGTGGTAGATGTGCTTTTACTTTCTAGATAACTTGGGACATTTTTATTCTTTGTACATTTTTCTCCCAGCCATGGAGATTGCCTTCGCCATGAAGACTTGAACTAACTTATGCTTTGCATGTCAGGTAAACTCTGGCATTAATAATCCTGGTAGTCATGACACTACCTCTAGCCAGGAGCAACCACGACAAACTGATGTGGATGATACAGGGATTCCAATGGATAATCTTGGGAAATTCCTCAATAATCGGCCATCTAATTTTCCATCTCCTGACTATGAAGATGAAGGCTCCAGACACTACTCTGAGGAAAAAGAACTGGAATATAGAGAACTGAACAGCCAGGATGAACATACTTCCACTCAGCCTAATGATGACTCTGAAGTTGCGCATCACCAGCAGAAGGTAACTTCAGCCAGGCCGTGTCATGGAAGTTTCAACTTATTTTCATGTATGGTGTGGCACTATTTTTCAATATGACTTGGGTAGGATCAACAGAGGCAAAAAAGGTTATTAATATTTTATACTGTTCAGTACTTCAGTGGATGGTTTTTCAGCTTGCAGTTCAATCTTGAAAGCCCTACCATCAACTTCGTTTCAGCAATGATTAATTATATGGAAATGTTGCATCAATTTGATTGGGTTTACTTACAATCATCATCTTCTCCTATTATCCTATATCACCTGGGCATTGTGTTTTTGGTCCCACTCACATGCCCTGTTGGTACACCTGTTAGTGCACATTGTGCTGTTTGGCTTTGCTATTTAACCACTCACATCCGATCTCAAAAACTTGCCCAGAAGGCATCATCACAGGCACATATATTTTTTGAAAAATGCTGAACTCCGCTCTCTTTTCGCATTTCCTCACAGGCGCATAGAGAAACCAGCCAGGAGGTTGAAATGGAAGATTATCCCATTCAACAGGAGAACCAATGGTTCTTGCAACTCTGCACGCTCCTTTTCCCCAGCAATCAGAGTTCTGTTTTCAGGGGGCGCCATTCTTTGTTCCGCCAACAGCGCCGAGTTCCATTAAAGGAAAGCCCCCTACACGCTGCCATGACAGCAATAATGAAACGGTAGGAATTTTAGCAATGGTTTCTTGTCAGAGAAGCTCCAGGCATTGTTACAACTTTGGGAAAGCTGTCCCCGGAAGATATGGAAGCTGGTTGGACCGAAGCTGATTAGTTGGAACATTTCTTTGAGTTCAGTTTCTGGTATGATGTAGGTACGAAATTAGTTGGACGATACCTGTCTATTGTGTGGGAATTCTCTTGGTGTACACTTCATTTTTGTATCAAGCTAATTGTGATAATCACATGTCGTCTCATTGCTTGCTGCCCTGGCATAGGGTTGTCCTGATGCCTATAATTGGATGATCTCAAGGATTTAATTAATATTTGGGCTGATTCTTCTCCCCAGCTGCTACCTGACCTGAGTTGCTTGCTCAGGCTCAAAACAAAAGTTTGATTGGGATTGAGATGCATTATTCAGAATTGAATATTGGCAGTGAAGATTTATACATTCGCTAAGCAGTTGGTCCTAAACCTGTCACCTACTCCCTGAAGCGCTGAAGATTATAATAAGAATGATGTGTGGACAAGTGGCACTTTTTTGTGGTTTTCCTGCCCAGCTGACAAGGCCTCTGCTAACTCTTAGCTAGTAGTAAGTAGTAACATATGTTATCTGGTACAATTCCAGTAACCATAGTTTTCTGACAAATTGACAAAAAAAAATTGCCTGGGAAAGGATGAGCAGGCATTCCTTAATCCTCGTCGAATTGCGTTTTTTGTAAGCATTATGTGAATACAATTGTTTGTTTTGAATCAGTACACCACTCCTTGGAAAACCCTTCTCCAATTACCTTCGTCCAGACGGGTCTTTTAGTCTTGGGCTCCCTTCCTTTTTCCCTTAAAGGCAGGAATGTTTCCAGCCCACGTAAGATAACAAGAACTTAAAATGAGTGTCAACATAGTGAACATAACGAATGTCTAAGGTTTTACTAACCAGTGAATCACTTCTAACCCTTGTCCGAAATAACTGCGATCTTGTAGGACTGCACACACGAAAAAGACGATACATGTGCAAAAAAGAAAAAGAAAACTCCATAGCCACGAGTGGCGAAACAAAGTAGTGAACATAATGAATATCTAAGGTTTTACTACTAACTAGTGAATCACTACTAACCATTGTCCAAAATAACTGCGATCTTGTAGGACTACGCACACGAAAGAGATGATATAGGTGCACCTCCGTAGCCACGAGTGACGAAACAAAGTGGCACCCAGCAGCCTTCCCAAATCTCACTTTTCATATTTATATGGTGAGTCTCTACAAAATATTCTCTCTCCATATCTCTTCACACTCCAACAGATTCTCTATATTCCACTCTCTATATTTCACTCTTTTATATTTTATTGATATTCAGTAAATAATAGTGTATTTGTAATGGTTATATTTATAACAACTATATTAGTAATGGCTCTATTTCTAGCAGCTATATTTTCCTGGTCTATATATGCAAATTCATTTGCTATTCCCGGTTGTTCCTCCTCTCCCATATCGCAATGAGTCGTCGCGACTTACTCATGCAAAATCTTTCTTGGATTCATCATCATCTGATGATGACGACAAACTCATTCTTACTGCAACATACCTCGCACACAATGAATATCAGATTTTGAACACTCCGCGCCATGGCAGTTCTGTCCATGGACGTCGGGTAATTCATCACAATAGAGAAACCGATCATTTTAAACTATACCAGACTACTTTCCAAATGCTCCTACCTACGGCTCAACTATCTTTCAACGCAGGTTTGTAATTAGTTCATATGTTTCTGTTCGCCATTTTTGATGATCCTCCTATCTACCGCTCGTTCTTCTTTTCGGTGCAGATTTAAAACAACTCGTTCTCTATTTTTTCGCATAGCGCATGCTGTAGAAGACCATGATAACTACTTTGTGCAGAAAAGAAATAGTATTGGAAATCTTGGGTTATCTCCTTTTGCAAAATCTTACCGCAGCATTTCGAATGCTAAATTATGGAGTATCAGCAGATGTTACGGATGATTATATTCGGATCGGAGAAACTACATCTATAGAGAGTGTTAAAAGGTTTATCAAAGCTATTGTTGTAGTAGCTAGCATATAATCATAATCTCATCATATTAAAATCCATTCATAATCTTTATTTTGTGCACATCAATTTTACACAAGTTAATAACAAGGTAGACATCCATATAGCTAAAAGTCAACAAGACCTCATTATATCATATAACAATATTGTTCAAAGTAGTACAACACTAATAACCAACAAGGCATCAATATATCACATAAAAACATTGTTCAAAATAATACACCACTAATACAACACCAATACATAGAGTTTAGAACATACATATAGCTAATAACCAAGATTTTAACATGCTACACACAAAGTGTTTTTATCTGAATCATCACTATCGAGATCAATACCCTCATCTTCACAATACCGCCAATAATCCCTTTATCAGTCTCATCACTCTCCTAGTCGTAAGGGACACAATAATCAAGGTCGACATCATAACGTTGTCATCTCGGTCAGAATCTATTCCAATCTGTCGAAGCAAGTCCGTTGACTGTACCGCAACATGATCTAGGCTATGAGCAATATCTTCAATTTGAAGTAGGACTTGATTCAGATCGTTGACACACAAACATGACTTTCACTACTTTTATAAAAATACATGCAATCCCCTCTATTTCTTTAATTATCTAGGGCCGGCCTTCATTGATTTTCTTCGAATCCTTATCCATCCCACGCCGTCGGGGACATAATATATGAGGATATGTAGTTCTGAAAAAACATCATAGTATTTCCAAAACTATATAGATCATTGTTACACATCAGTCATACAACAAAACTATCATCGAGAACCGACTTAATCAAGAGCAATCACTACTCACACAGCTAACGATCAAATCACCGAGAATTGACCTCAAATCACATGGGTCATACAGCAATCACCTATCACTAATCAAGAAATTTTCAGTTTATGCATCCACAAGTGCTGTGTCAAGATAAACCGACTTCAAAACAACTTATGCATCCATTCATTCAAGTGCTTCTGAAATATTTCACATGGTTAGAATGACCAAAGAGTTTATCTCAATAGTAACTAATAGTAACTAAATAAATTTTCAATTTCGAGATTACAGAGGAAGACCTAGGAGAAAACCAAGAAATTTCACCTCAAATGCAGGGGATGAAGCTGTCACGGGGCTTGCTTCTTAGGATGGTGGAGGTGGCACCACGAGGAAGCCGAGGTCGATCCGGTAGCTCCCAAGGTCGAAGGGGACAAATCCGACGCAGATCTGGTCAGACGGGACTAATTCGACGATGACTGGGTCGTGGACCAAGCTCATGCCTTGGCCACTCCCTCGACCCGCTTCCCTTCATTGCCTGCTCCCCTCCTCCCTTGCGGCTCCTCCTCTCCTCCTTCCCTACACCTCCTCCAACTCTACAAACCCAGCCGCCACCGGCGGTAATCGGCGTCACCGACTTTGCCTCTATGCTCCCATCAGCCCCCTTCGCCGAATCCCCACTGACGCGGTGCCTCGCTGCCCTTGCTCACGTCGCCATGGCTAACCCTAGCTCGTGCGGCGTGTGTTGCCAGTGCAGTGGTGGCGTGGCCTCCTGCTTTGGTGCTGCTACCGTGGACGATGCCACGGACCTACGACGTCCTCATGGCTTACCGCGACGGCTGCTTTGCGGCCTCTACTCCAGTTTCTGCTCTGCTACTTCATCGCTGTTTTCCTCGTAGGAGCAGCCGCTTGAGATGCGTGTGCTGTGGAACCCAAATAAAATGCCGCCGCCACTTCAATCTGCCATGTCAATCCAGAGAGAGTTGGAGAGGGGCGGCTCAAGAGGGAAGGAAGGAAGAGGAGCGGTTAGGTGGTGGAGAGCGATAGAGCTCATCATATTTGGCGAGTGAGGAGCTAAGGATGGAGAGACCGACAAGATGAAGAGGATAGGAATTGGGTTTGAGGGAGATTTTTTTTTGTCTTTTACCAAATTTTAGCTATAGGGTTGGACGGGACCACTTCTGAAGACGCTCTTCAATCACCGGTGCTTAACAAATGGTTATGCGACTCCGGTAAGGCAATGAAACTTGGAATTGAGGAGCAGCTGCGAAAGTAAGCTCAAAATCGCCCCAAAATCACAAGCTAGCATTGACACTTGAATCTTCACGGACCCAGTCAAGTCTAGAGAACCAAACCAGAATAAACCCTCACCTCATCATCAATCCATCATTATATTTATAAAGGTGATATTTGATAATTTATTATATAAAATAAATAAAAAGATAAAAAGTAAAACCAACCAACCAAACAGAGAGACGCGTTCTCTTCGACTTGTTCTCCATCGATTTCAGCTACATCCCCAACCCCAAAACAACAACAAAGAAATCAACAAAGCAAAGCTCTGCTCTTTCCATCCATCCATCCATGTCGTCTTCTCCTCCCTCCCAATGCTAATGTCTCGCCACCCTGACCTCGTGGCAAGCACAACGCTCCTCCTCCTCCTCCTCCTCGCCGTCCTCGCGCCGTGCTCGGCGGCGCGCCAGTTCTCCACGGTCGCCATCTCCCACACCTCCAACGCCACCCTCGTCTGCGCCCTCGTCATCCACCAAAGCGATGGTGGCGGCAACTCCAAGCTCCAGTGCACCTCCCTGCCCGACGGCGAGCGCATGTCCTACCCCTCCGCCGACGTCCCCTACAACGCCATCGCCGCCGGCAAGGACTTCCTCTGCGGCCTCATGGCACCCGCCGGCGGCCACGCCGCCATGCGCTGGTGGTCCTTCTCCGAGGAGGCCGCCGCCAACCGCTCCCGCCCCGTAGGCCGCAGGCTCTACTGGGGCCCCTCCCTCCGCGCGCTCTCCGCCGGCGGCCCCCACGTCTGCGGCCTCTCAGACGACCACGACCCCAGCTGCTGGGAGTGGCCGCAGCTCTCCCTCCCCAAAGGTCTTGACTTTTCCCGCATCGCCCTCGGCCACGACTTCCTCTGCGGCATCGTCAAAGGCAACGACACCGCCATGCGGTGCTACGGCGGCATGACGGCGCCGTCCACGGATGGGTTGGCCTTCCAGGCGGTCGCGGCCGGGCGCCGCCACGCGTGCGCGGTGGACGCGGAGGGCGGGCTCATCTGCTGGGGCGACGGGGTCCCCGTGGTGCCGCCCGACGAGCTGCCGGCCGACTTGACGGCCATGGCGCTGGGCCACGACACGACGTGCATACTGGCCGGGAACGGCACGGTGAGTTGCTGGGGCGTGCAGGTGCCGGAGCAGTACGAGCACACCACCTTCGTGTCCATCGAGGCGGACGGCGACGCCGTGTGCGGCGTCATGACGAGCAACTACTCCGTCGTCTGCTGGGGGAACAACGGCCGCTTTGCCGGGAGGCACCTCGTCTACAACGACACCATGCCGGGGGCCTGCACGCCTAAGCGGGAGTGCCCCTGCGAAGTCATCTCCGGCTCAGGGACGCTCTGCGGCAGCGACGGCGGGGAGGGCGGCGAGGAGCTCGCCGTGTGCCAGCCGTGCAAGCTGCCCCTGAACGCGTCGAGGATCGTCGTGGCCAATGGGCTGAAGAAGAAGACGGCGGCGCCCGGTGACGACGGCGGCCGGAGGAAGAAGGCGCTGGTGGTCGCGGTCAGCGTCGCGGTGCTCGCCGCGGTGGGGGTGGCGTTCTACCTCGTGGTGTTCAGGAAGTGGGACAGGAAGGTGCACGTCACGGTCCGGCTCGGGGTCGGGGAGTCGTCGTCGAGGCGGCTCTGCCGCGACGTAGAGAACATGGTGATGCCGAAGCCGGAGCGGTCGCCGCTGCAACCGGCGCGGCCGCTGGGGTGCGAGGAGTTCACGCTCAAGGATCTGTCGCGACTGACGAATGGGTTCGCGGAGGAGGCCAAGATCGGAAAAGGCAGCTTCGGGTCGGTGTACCGCGCGAAGCTCCCCGACGGGCGCGAGGTCGCCATCAAGAGGGCGGAGCGCGCGTCCTCCGGCGCCCGGCGGCGGCGGCGGTACGACGCGGAGCGCGCGTTCCGTTCGGAGCTGAGGCTGCTGTCCCGCATCAACCACCGCAACCTGGTGCAGCTCCTCGGCTTCTGCGAGGAGCGCGGCGAGCGCATCCTCGTCTTCGAGTTCATGCCGCACGGCGCGCTCCACGACCACCTCCACGGCGACGGCGCTGGCCACTCCCCGCTCTTCTCCTCCTGGGAGGCCCGCCTCCGCGTGGCGCTCGACGCCGCCCGCGGCGTCGAGTACCTGCATTGCTACGCCGTGCCGCCCATCATCCACCGCGACATCAAGCCGTCCAACATCCTGCTCGACGACGACTGGACCGCCAAGGTCTCCGACTTCGGCCTCTCGCTCGCCAGCGGCGCCGCGGCGGCCGCGGCCAGTTCGACGTCGGCGACGGCCGGGACCGTGGGGTACATGGACCCGGAGTACTACCGGCTGCAGGAGCTCACCGAGCGGAGCGACGTGTACAGCTTCGGCGTGGTGCTGCTGGAGCTCGTCACCGGCAGGAAGGCCATCCACCGGGATCAGAGCCAGGACGGGAGCGGCTCGCCGCGGAACGTCATCGAGTTCGCCGTGCCGGCCATGGAGGCCGGCAACATCGCCAAGATCCTCGACGCACGGGTGCCCGCGCCGCGCGGACACGAGGTGGAGGCGGTGGCGCGCGTCGCCAAGATCGGCACCGAGTGCGTCCGGCCACGCGGCCGCGCCCGGCCGATCATGTCGGAGGTGGTCGCCGAGCTGGAGTGGGCCGTGACGCTGTGCGAGGAGTGCGTCGTCCGGTCGGGCAACGGCGGCGCGCGGAACAGCAGCTCCCGGCACGAGGGAGGCTCCGACATGTCGCGGTCGGGGTCGAGGTCGGAGTCCGACGATCCGAGCCCGTTCTACACGCGCGAGTTCAGCTTCGGATCGGGCCGAGTCGGAGTCGGACATGCCAGGTCCTACTCAACCATGTAATCTTTTTCCCTTTTTTCCCCGTTGTTTCGTATAGGCTGAATTAGTTCTTGTGCATAAATTCTTTAAAAGAAAATACACAGAGAGAAAATTCTCATTTTCCAATCGATGGATTTGCTGTTAAACTATTTTCTGTATGATTTGCGAAAAAAAAAGAGAGAGATCACAGATCGAGTTTGACAAAATCTGATTTACTGTATAGATCTTGACACGAATTAAGGAAGATTGGAGTAGTGGTGGTGGGGTTTGTAAGTAGAGAAATATCAAATCGCTGTGAATATATAATACAGGGATGCAATCATGAGTCATACCATGATTTGATTCTCTACCGTCTTGCGTTACAGTATTGTGCCTTGCTATATTCTCTGCAAGTAGTTTTGTTTGTGGATGTAATTACTGAATTTCGATTTCTCTAATCCTAAAAAAAATCCAAAGAATTAACAGGATAGCTAGACAACAAAGAAATGGCATGGATTTCTCTTTTAGTTTGTTAGAATCATTTTAGGAAGAATCCTCTTTATTCCAAACTGCTAATTATGCATATGTGAATCTAAATTTTAAAAAAACCTATGCGAATCTCTCTCTATATGAAAGTCCAGATGAATATAAAATAAAAGGGATAGTAGAAGCAAGCTGCTGATTTCTTGTCGCATACGTACAAATTGAAGACCGATGACATTTGTTCTCCAAAACTGGTGAAACCGATTGTTATTAATTCGTGATTACAAGTTAATACAACCATAAAGGAAGCATTTGGTGAAGACGTAGCTGCTCACCAAACAAGAATGTTAGGAAGAAACACAGAAACGAACCATACATATTAATTTACCCCGAGCATAAACACATGTACACACATATACGAAAGGGTCTTTCCTATATACGTATGCGAGATCACACCATTCAAATATTCTTACTCTAACCAGTATATCAAATGCCTCGCTAATATCATCGCACAGGCAACCAACTGAAGTTGTGCTAGCTAGATATGCAATATGAATATGAATGGAGGCTGGTGGATTCCATCCAGACTGGCTAGACTGTTTCCATCCAAACAAAGAGAAGAGAATAAAAATATCAACAAGAAAGCTGCGTTCTTGGTGCAGCATATACTATTTTCCTTTTTCAAAGGTCAACTCCTTGAAATGGGATTGGGGCCAGGCCAATCTTGAGAAGGTCAACTCCAGACACCATTGCACAGCTGTGTTTGGAGAATTGAACTCTTCTATCGTCTTCTGTTCCATATTCCATTGCAGTCCACGCGCTTGTTTGTTTTGCCAGTTACGATGCGATCTGCAGTCTGGACACAGCCATGTCATAAAGAACAAGATAACAAGACAAATCATCAATCTCAGGAACCAAGAAAATTCTTGTCTTGTTTCATACTTTCATCTCGTGGCAAGCAGCTAGCTTGGGCCAGTCGCAGAATACAGTGTTGCTTGCCGCGTATTGGGATCTTTAATTTGTCGTGTTAGTGTGCAGATGAAGCAAGTAATCACAAGGTTCCTACTCTACTTTATTTTTCTTTCTTTGGAACTTTCTGTGCCCCTGATCTGTTCTTTTTTTCCTGTTTCACATTAGCTTTTTCCTATCGAATCCTATATATACTGCTTTATTAGAAGTTATTTTCAGTTTCACTTTCATATCTGAATCAGATAGGTGGTGGATGCAGCGGCAGGTTTCGTTTTCAGAGAGTAGTTGCTGCCAAGTTACAGCCTTTTTGGTACGTTCTCGGTTGCTTCCTTCCAGCTGGCATAAAAAATCACTATACTTTGAGTTAAGCGAGAAGACGAAAACGCAAGGGAATACGGAGGGCCGACATGTCGTTATAATTAATTTACGAGGACTAATCAAGGCGCCGAATTAAGATGGCACCAATTAACAAGTCTGTGGGCTAATTATATATCCACTGTAATTATGCGTATTATCTTTAGTTACTACGTCTCTTCAGCAATTAACTGTATGAGATTTGGGTTAGAGAAAAGAAGCGAGTAGAAGCAGATACAATGCCAATTAAGCTAGGTAATTTCGATAGATGTTGAGTACTTGATTTGTCAAGCTGGCGAGACTGGTTGGTGGCCCTCAACGAACGTCGGCCGGCCAGGCTATATATGCATCATTGATTAATTAGGTGTCAAGGCCGGTGCTAATTAAGTCAGGTCTACGCTGATTACCCGATCGTTGGGTCACCAACTGCGTCATCGATCAGTACTACTACTGCCCCCGTGTCTACGCATCAGACCTATCGTTAATTTGCATCAATTTCTTCATGCATCCATATATGTATGGATGCATGCCATTAATTAGCTAGGCATTAGCTAATTACATTTAGGTTGAACGAGCTACATCACCTGCTAATCGCTTTTAGTTCCTTGGAAACTAAAGATAAGTGGACGTACTCGAGCATGCATGTGCATGAATTTGGAAGCTAGGTACCTGATTTTAACTTAGGGTCGTTCAGAACTTTTTTTACATCTTCAAAAAGCTAGTATTAGTATATGGGATTAGGACCTGCAGGACAAAATCCGGAAGGAAATGTTAACTTATTCATTCATGTAGTAGTATCAAAGTATCAACCGTATGACATGCTAATCCTAGTCATTAAACATGCTTAGGCCTTATTACGGTTGCTGAACCTGCTTATATTTTGTAAGCTGTGTGGAAAAATTGTGTGTCCCGTTTCGCATATAATATTAAAATTGAACTACGTACACATCCCGAATACATTGAACCTATTGTCAAATTTACCATGTTTGTGCTAGATAGCTTTTTATGCTATGTATCTGTTAGCCAAGACGTTATTCCAAACTTTGTTTGTGCTAATATATAGAAAAATATACTCTCTCCATTTTAAAATATAAGATATATTTTATTTGATTAAGACAAAATTTTAACTAAAAATTACTCTAATAGCATGTGGTTTATGTGACATAAAATTGATGTCATTAGATTCATATTCAAAAATATTTATTTATGATTGTGATTTTGTATCACATAAACCATATATTAATAGAGTAATTGTTAGTCAAAATTTTGTCTTAACCAAACGAAATATGTCTTACATTCCAGGACAGAGAGAGCATTTTATTTATCGAGATTATTATAACCCACCACGATACCCAATGCAGTCTAAGAATAGATCTTGGCAACCAAGTTGATGTATGCTTAATTAATGTTGTTTGCAACTACGAAATGACTACTCTTCCCCCGCCCCATGCATGTTTATGTAATCATTTTTCACCCATTGCTCAAATAACAATCAATTGCTAGTGTAAGAATGAACGGGTTTGTTGTTTGAAAGTCGTTGCTTGATCTGTTCTGCTAATTTATCCCTTGGCCTTAGATTAGCCTTTGAGATGTTTTGTTTGATTAATCTAAATCTTTAAAAATCATGCTATACCTTCGTAACATGCATTCATCAACCTACAAATATATGCTACCTATATGTTTATGATTAGTGCAGACGTATGTCGTTGCTCTGCACAGAGAGAGACGCACGTATAGCTCTATCTACGTATGCGTCGCGTATGAACAATGTATAACGTGTACAGCAAGCAGTAACAAGACAGAATGGCAAGCTAGCATGTACATATACATACGCACACTATCCTGCATCGATCGATGGTTCTGCATCTCATTCAATGGTTATGTACTGCATGTACAGTATAGATATACGTATATAGTTGGTACGCATGTACGTACTGTTTGATCCATGCTTACATTTACATGTACATGTGGACACGATATATGGATGAGATCACGCATGAAGCATGCATCTAATATATATTCTACTGGTATTATATATATGTACTGCTACAGCTAGTAATCAAGTGATGAAATCGTGATGCATGCAAGTTCTCAAAGTCTCTCAAGAAAGAAAGAAAGAAAGAAACTAGACTAATAGTATAACGGAAATAGGTAGGTACGTAGATTATTATAGAGATGGATTGTCTCGTGTGGGAAGCAACCTGCAGCCAAAGGAACGATCGAAGAAGAAACATAGATATCGAGATGGAATTGAAGAGCTTTGCTGCTTTTCTTCAGTCGATCGGTCGGTCATTAGGTAGATATATAGGCCAAACGTAAGGTTGACATCGACCTACAGGGCATGCAAGTAGTCGAGATCGACTACTCATCAACAGGTACATACATGCATGCATGAGTAAATGTCGCAGATTTACCTAAACGCAACCTCATAAATTGCTCATACCTCCCAAGTTTTCCTCGGATCTTTACTTGAGTATATATACATGGATCATCTAATTAAGCCCCACTCTTCTAGTAGTTGAGATCGACTGAAAAATGATAAATCCGTTTTTTTAAAAGTTCTTTGAAGCCGTATGCTCGCTTCTCTAGTCCATAGCTTTGGTCGTTTACGTACTACCTGCATGCACCTGTAGATGGACTACGCGTAGATTAATTTCGAGATACATCTGTACATACGCAGAGGCGCCCATGTCAAAATTTGCTGCTTCTCATGACATCTTTCTACCGATCAACAACAGAAAGGGAAAACGGTCGACGACCCCTTTTATATATCCCGGTCGATCGATCGATGGACACGTATGTTTTTGTCATTTGTCAACCTTTGACATTGCAGTCTTGATTGCAACCTTTACCTGCTATGTACTAAAGTGCTCTGCAGGTTCTTCACATATATATGTAGTGCACAGACATAACTGAAGGAAATATCTTAAGAGAGAATAGGAAGCTACGTACCTAGCTAGGTATCGTACGTGATTCTTGACTCAGTAATTAAAGTACGTACGTCAATTAAAATATCATTGTGTTAAAAATGGAAAAACCGGTTTCAGGAAAAGCTACATACCTGCTACTTGCTAGTACGTACGTATATACGATTGTTGCTGCTAAAATTAAGCTTCACACGTATACAGACTCGATCAGACAGTGACAGCGCTGATGGATCTGCATCTAGCTCCTGATCCATCCACATATGGAACCAAACTGGTAGTACAGATTAAGCTTGATCGAGAAGTAGTATCTAATTTCCATCTCGATATGTTGCTGCTTACAATTACATTATTATGGCTGAAATAATGCTTCACCATGGATCATCATTGCATGTAATAATTCCTCTATTTGTAATTACATGTCCTTTTAGACATAGGTACAGGCTTTAATATGTAATTTTAATCATTATTTTACACATAAATATATTAATAAAAAATATAGAATTATAATATTATAAAAATATATTTCATGATAAATCTAAACAATGTTATTTTCCATCCCAGCCAATCTAAATAGTTTCTTATATACTATTGGTCAAAGTTAGAAAATTTTGACTATATATTTTCTAAAATATGGTCCATTTTCGAACGGAGGTAGTAGTTTATTGTCGTTATGTATGTATATGTAACGGAAATTAGCAGGCAGTTGATAATGAATTTTCCTTTATATATAATTTCCTCTCATGCACAAATCGATCTGAGCAATACATAGTACTAGCTGCAATTAATCGTTCTCTTTCAGGTTAGGAATTGAGGAGAGACTGGTGACTATGCGACGACGGTGACCCTAGCTAATTTGCATGAAAGGGACCATGCATGCAAATCCTCTCTCGATCCTAGGTTCGGAACACACTTCATAATTACATGTCTGACTTTAGCGTATACATCGTTTTCATTACTAATTCCTTACTTGCTTACAAATTGATATGATATCATCTGTAGCTTGTCCAGGGATATATACAGTTGCATTATTATATATACGTTGCAGGGGATATCGAGTTCTAGCTGAATCACGTGCAGATTGCAATTTATGGTTTTTCTGTTCGATCAGGGCAGGCGCGCACCCAGTTCTTCCAAATTAGACGGTTGCACTCTGTTGCCATCCAGTTCAGACACACGTATAGTAATTTAGTTGAGAGATCTCAACAACAAGATCAAGACGTCGTGTTGATGTCAAAGCGGCACAGCAGTGTGCATAGGATATCGATGGATCATGGATCGAGCTGTTCTTGGCGCGTGCAAACTCAACCAGTTGCAGCCACTTGACCATCTCAAGTCTGAACCCTGGAACATATACTACATCCAGTTGATGTGGAAGGTTTCAGAAATCCCTATGACTTCGACTTATCCTTCAGTATAATTTGACAAATCTCATGCCACAGATACCCATACGCGTGTTCATCCACTACACACGCTAGGAATTTTAAGTAGGCATTGCGAAGATGTAGAGGTAATAATCGTGGCTGAGTCCTGACTACTCACCTAGTTGGTTACTTTGCTTGAGATTATTCAATCGCGAGGCTCTTTTCGAGAAAAAAAAAGAAGAAAGAACGAACCGGAAGTCTGCGACGTTGAATTAGTCACTAGCTACGTCGCGCCAGATGTCAGATGAGATGGAGTAAGTAGCAATGGCAAACACGTGCCACCTTGTCGAGACAACTTTTAAGAGAGCACCAACTGTAACCGTGTTTTATGTGTGCTACTGCACTATATTTGTGTCTGTGAATGTGCCAACGAGAGGTTGTGTAGAGTCGAGACGAAATTAATGAATGAATTGATTTGCAATTTCATGCATGGCTTAATTAACGCCCGCCTCAATTAATCCTACAGCAACAGCAGCAAGCAGAAAGCCTCTCTCGCATTCAGTTTTGCAATCCAATTCTGTTGAATAAGTGCATACCAGGAGGAGCTTAATCATGGACCACCAGTACTACGCACAGGATTGAAATTTCAAGAATCAAGAAGTTCTTCTTTTTACAATAATCAAGAAGCTACCATGCATACTCTTTTCTAGTTGATCGATGATTATATCCGAGTATATACTACCCATATTACAAAAATACTGCAATCTGCGTCTTTAATTTACATAACAAAAAAGCTTACTCTGAAATTTCAGTGCATTGAGATTAATCTCATGTTTGTATGATTACTTTCTTCTGTTGCGAAGATTGTCTGATTACTCATTGGACAGCCAAAAGGAAATAATTCATATTAATAACTTATTCATGTAAAACACAATTTGTTGTTTCAGATATGAACTGAAATATTAATTTTGCATATATAAAGCTGGTTAGGTTGGTGGAAATCAAGTCCCTGGCTGCAATTAAACATGATAGCTGCCATCTGTACGAAGAGAAAAGATCCTCACCAAACTGAAACCTATCCATCCATCTCGATCAGAAACAGCCTTTCCTGCACACCGTGCGCACGGCAACAGTTCAGCGCGACAGGCTAACCAACCAACCAGCAAATTCATCAAACTACTGCCCAAGGATCGATATCTAGCTTCACCAAACCAATCTAATAAGCTTCCCAAGTCCTTGAATCACCTCCCAAAGTTAGTGAATCACCACGCCTTTTTGCACAAGTGAAATGAAAGCTCGAACGATCTGCCTCTTGTGCATTTCGGAGCAAGCAACTTGTTATCAACCTGATGGCCTCCCTTTCTGTTGTCAATATCATGCAAAGATTTGATTTTCTTTTGGGAAAGTTAAGCAAGTGTTGTGTTTGTTAAGTTCTCTTCGTGTCAACTCTACGAACACAAACATGGTATGCACCGAACCAACAGCAGGTTTTAAGATTCATCAGATGTCGCCTCAGATTCATCAGATGGTTCTCCAATGCATGCATGACTAACCTATCTTGGTGTAGCACGCATGTCATCAAAGAAAAACAAATGGGAATCAATATAGGAGTATATCTCTTCTAGAAGCATGAAAAGTTACTAGCACATATATATGAAACGAAGTTAACATCGTGCAGTGAAAAATTGATGGAAGCTATCGCTAGTCTTGTTCCGAAACTTACCAAAGCAACCTGAAGAAGACGTACGGCCACCAGCAATTGGGACAGAAAAATCAGTTGCTAAATGACCTGGAAAAGAAGGGCACCAGTGGCGTAAGATGAGAAGAACAAGAGAAAGTTTCAATCAAACAAATTGTTTTTCCAGGTTATTAGGAGGGTCACATCTCAATGGTAGGTAATATAATAGCCTTACCTCATAAGAAGGGTAGGTAATTGCCTGACTGCTTGTACAAGAATTGCACAGTTTATTGACAATTACACCCAATTAGAAATAAACCAAGTGCAAATGCTTGCAAGGATTTGTCAGGACAACGCTCCTTGACCACTTTCAGGTTCCAACTCCCATTGATCCTTGTATAATTCCTTGTTTATGATGCGTAGCAAGAAAATAAACGTGTTTGTCGATATTCTGTCGAGCAATCGGCATCGCGATTTCACGGCTGTCAACTCATATCATAATGTGATGTGAGATATTCTGCCTGAGAAGCTAAGTCAGGATACTGAAGACGTTTTCTTTCAGGGAAACCCGTGTGAGCTTGCAGGGTTGCAAGTCATGGTGTGTAGCTACTCCTTTCTTTCTCTTATTTTCTGCAGCACGTCTTGATCCACACGGACTCCAGAATTGACATGCCAACTTCCCAACCTTTTCACGGGGATCATGTGTATGACCAATTTAACCGAGAAAAATGGATCCTTTTAAAAAAATTTCATGACGCTCATCGACTTCAGTTTTTCCCCGATTTTATGGGGAGAGCTGACCTCAAGCTTAACCACGGCAACGTGTGCCACATGTGACAATTACGACAATGATAGAGTTTTGTAATTAGTAATTATTAGTACTAGTAAACTGCAAGTTTGCTTGAAAAGAAAGAAAGATTAGAACAGTACACGGACAGCAGCTGGTCAGTCATTATTGTCTTCTGGATTTCAGAGAACGCACTGGAGACTTCAAGTCCAGCAGAAGAAAACAAAAGGAAGATAAAAGAGAAGTAAACAGAATGGATGACTAAGTCATTTCCAAACTTGCGCAGTTGACAAAGTCCCAGCAATGGCATCATCAGAAGCAAATCAGCAGCAGCAAGGTTCCAGAGATGATAAAATCTCCAGCAAAATTGCCAAAATTGGATAATAAGCATCATTAGTAAAAGATTGTTTCAGTTCTGTCGAGGACTATTACAAGAACCTAACCATGTTGGAAGAAAATGTATCTTCCTTTTCAGATGAATTTTTTTTATGTCTTCAGGTTTCAGGAACCTTTCAAAGTCCAGTCCAGTATGATGAATATTCAGAAGAAGCATTTCAATATAAACGGCGATGACAGTTATGCATAACACTTGTACTGCCCAGAAATATTCGCTAATAAACCCTGATAAAGGCTGCGGAAAAAAAAACCTTGATGAATCTGGGATGTAAATTTAGGCAGGAAAAAGATGATTTCACAAAATTGAGCATGCTCAAGAACCGAATAAGCAGATGGACACCAATATATCACGAGGCAGAAATATATAAGGAAGACAACATTAGTATCTATTATTTCTATATTCGACAAGTTGAGCATAAAAGTACAGAGTACAAGCGCCACCAGACGCCAGTCTGGCGATAAGTGCCAGACATGGCAGCATCTGTGATAGGCTAAACCCAATTTATTCCTCATCGTCCAGTGTGTCCGTGGAGCCATCCTTGAGATGCAGGTGCTTCTCCCTCCTCTGGAAGTCGGTCAGGCCTTTCCCGCTCCCAGTGACACCCACCTTACCTCTGTGATCGTCCGGTGACTTGAAGATGCTCTCCTTTTTGCGACCGGAAAAGAATCCAACCTAAAAGCAAACCACAAAAATTGAAGGAGACTAAGCGCCCATTTCTGATAATAAAAATGAAGTAGTTCTAGACTAGATAGTGAGTTAGACTGCTGCTCTTCTGGGGGTAGTTTTCGCCATTATAATGTAAAAGTTTGAAGGATGAGCTGTTAGTTTGACTCACTGCCTTCTGGGGCAATTCCAAAGGGTGTTCTAGCCATGTTAGAGCAGATGGGAACAGAGATAGTACCTTTTTAGCTTTCCCTTTGGTTGTTTGAAACTGTTGCCATGAATTCTGCCGCTTATTCTGTGCAAATTCTAGTTGCTCAAAGCGGGCTTTTGACTTGAAAGCATGGATCTTCTTACGTTTCGCAGATTTCTGCAGATAAAAGGTCAGTCAGAACACATGACCTAACAGATGTAGCAACAAAAAAAAATACAAATCATACTATTTGCATGTATTGCTTGAACTGAAGGGTTCTATGTCTGAAACAAATGAGTCACTCATTAAAACGAGACAAAGTGGACACCACAAGACATAATGTGGAAACCCCGAGGTTTTTCATAAGGTACACCTGGGGTTCTCATGGACATGAATGTACATAATTGTGTGTAACAAATATCAGCATCTAATCCTAAGTGAGAGCAGTTAACTTTGTTCCATTAAAGGCAAAAAAATAAGTACATGTATTTCCATCACAAGCTGGAAGAACACATGCTGAATGGTGGCACATGGAGATATTCAACTTAACTTGCAGTTGTAAATATGTTGAAGAAAAGACTAATTCACTTACCACATCTTCAGGATCATTTGGATCAATCTTAAGTTTGGTGGGTAAGCTACGGATCTGATAGTCAGATGTTGCTGCTTGTTCAATTTTCCTTTTTATTGCCATTTTGGTAGCTTCAGCTTCCTTTTCAGCTTGTCCCAAAGCATCAGCAGCTTCTTCCTCCAGTGGCCTGACATTAGCAGGGTCCACCTATATAAGGCAGAAAAATTAATACTTTGCACACACTGACATACAGAAATAAGTAAAAGGTGATTTGGTTTCCAATTCCACAACTGAAAGGACTGGTCTATAAATTGAATCCACTGTTCTATTTATTATATTCGATTTTGCTAATTCTCAAGTGCCTGGAACTTTTGTAAATCTCAGTCACCTCAAATTGCGCAAAATTGCACAGTACAAAACCTAAAATTGCAGTCCAAATTAATGTGCAATTTTAGCAAAATGTTATCGCAATTTCAGTCTTTTCGTTTTTCAATCAGGGTTCGTCCTCTCCAATAATTCTTTCTAACTTAGATTTCTTTTTGTCTTTTCAGTTTGCCATCAGGGTTAATCAATTCTTCGAATATTATCTAACATAGATTAATTTTAGACTATTTATACAAATGGAGTGGGATGGGAATGATGGTGGTTGGATAGACAGTCCCTATTATATTATATATCCACATACCAAGAAGGATTTAGGAAATTATGAGTGGCAATTTGGCCCAACAAATGACAGACACAATGGGCCAATGGCTATTAAAAGTCACTAAAATACGCATGAAATAGGAATTTCTTTTTAGGACAGCTAAACAGATCCTGAACAGGAAGAAACACTGAAAAGGGAAAATAAAAAAGGACAATAGATGCAGCCATAATAATGCCACTAGAAAATATCTTAGGTTTTAGCTGCAGGAAAGGCCTGCAGATGGAAAGAGTATTTGATGCATTACTCTATCACTTCTGCCCAATCACATTAGTACCATATGAAAATGACCACATTTTTGCTAGTGAAGCTGCCAAATACAGGGAATTAGTTGTAAAGGAATAGCTTTAAGCCATATGACCAAACATGAGCATACCTCTTCCTTGTTTCCCCAGCCTTCATAGCTTACGTAATAGCCCATTGGTGTTAGACCTTCAATTGTTGCATTGTACCTAAAAATTCAACTAATCAAACAAATTGTAAAGGAATTTATATATGAAAAAAGCAGAAGAAAGAACGTATAATTGCAACCAGACACAGGTATCTCAAAAGAAACTTACCACTCCCCATCTTCACTATACACAGCTTGAACTTTAGTACCAACTGCAAACTTTTCATGGGATTGTGAGAGGTCATCCATTGCCTAACACCAGAGGAAATATGTTAGTGTAATGACACAGTTAAGAAGATCAAAAGTGCTCTTGTAATTTCTAGATGAGTAATCGAGATGTAAAACTTCTACAGATTCTGCTAGTACGGAATAGTTGACGTATGGTGCTGTCCTACACAGCTATCAAAGTAAACATTCAACACTGATGCCTTACAAAATGTGGAAACATGTCGTAAAGAGCAAAACTACCTCTGAGTGCACTCCGGCTGAATAATTTGGTGGTGATAGACCTACATCATTCTGGGCACTCTCACTTTGATTTGCAGTTGCCAAAAGCTCTTCAGTTAATGTAATAACCTGCAATTGTTGCAGAAATTTACATTTAGCGCAATTAAAAAACCAGCCTCCCAATATCATTAAATATGCCCATATTTTGTGATTCAAACTTAGAACAGCAGCATCGACACCCAAAACCGGAAGGAGGTACTCTACCATGAGACACAAACCTGCAATCAATCAAGATAAAGGGTAATGGACAAATTTGAAGCCATGGAATTTTATGTATAGTGTTTACTACTGTTAATATGGTTGCTCAGACAGTCCCTACTATTGTCATAATCAACCTTCTCACCTTTCAAGGTTACAATAAAATCTAAAATGGTCCAAAAATAAATCCACTGTTTGCAAGCTGCCTTTTGATGAGACCTTGCTGGGCATGCCTCCTTGTAACAAAGAAGAGAAAGGGATTGATAGGATAGGCCCCAAAATATAAAGAAGAAAGCAAACATCCTTTCGTAGAAATAGTTAACTCATACTAGCAACAGAGTAACAGAAATAGTATCTGATAATTAGCTGATACCAACACAAGCACACAGCAACGTACAATAGAACAAGCAGAACTCACCTCTTGAAGCTCCTTTTCCATATCAACATATTCAGAAATTGAAGCATCATCCTTTTTCTCCTTGATAAGCTTGCTAACCTGCAACACAATGAGAAAAGATTACGAAAATGTGCATGAATTGAGTTGCTCAAAAGCTTCAGAGCAAAGTGTATTCTGGGCGGCGATAGGTAAAAGTAAAAGGAAATAGCATGAAAATGCAGTGAGAACAAGGAATGTCAATAGTGGATTGTCTGCCTTCTGCAATAGCGGGAGCTCTATGCTGATCAATGATCAACTGATCACCAATTTCACATCCTTGCTAGTTTTCAGACAGAGCAAAACAGGGGCGACATGAGTTTGATGAAGATCAACCGATCATTTGCCAATCTAAGCCACTCATCTAAAACAGAATGAGATGGTAAGAGATTAAAAGAGAGCAAGGATAATCCAACATTGAAAATGGGATTGTAACAACAAAGTCTCAAGCTTGGGACATATGCAAACAAGTCTCAAGTTAAAATTCAACCATCATGTGCATTCTGAAAACCGATAATGGTTAACCACATGAACATAAGCAGCATGTTTTGATTTGTGAACCGATGAACTATTCTGTCTTCAGCACAGATGTAAAGCACTTGTAATGAATCACATGGCTGGTAAAACATCGAAACATTCTCCTCCACCAAGCAGCACTGACATACTCCAAGAGAATACTTATATAACTCATGAAAATCAATCCATATAGATGTACCTCTACTATTTACCCCTCTTTAGATGCTAACTGATTATATCAGTGCTGTCCAGTTCGTATGTCAAAGAACTAACAGATGTCCAGAAGCCTCAACCAAATCATATCAAACACTTCCCTAAGAAAATTCTGACTTTTAAAGTTGAGGCTATTTAGTATCCAAGTGCCACCTCAAGCAATTGGTATGAGCTGGTTATCTATTACCAACGTTTTCCAGTACCCAGTGTTTCTTTAATGAAAAGGATCTCCGTTCATGGGAGAAATCGTGACACGAGCAGGTTATTCCAGTAACTCTCTAATTTTATCCTTTTTCAGGTCCTCAACTTCTCAAGCTAAATGGTGTCGTCCTCTCCAAATCCTCGCTACCAAAATTTCCACTGTGTGAAGGATAATAACTACACTAGCAAAAATTAGATGGCTGGCTGTACGAATATGAACAAAACCCTAGAACCAGACAGACTCGAACCTAATCTTTGAATACACAGCATCCGAAGCACAGAAATTAAACAGCACGCGACGCAACTGCGCTCGAATTCTCTCTTAACCAACAGCACTTCAGCAAGGAACAAAACAGAGAGAGAAATCGCTGCAAAAGGAATTAAAAATAGGGCGAGATGGGAAGGAGAGACCTCGCGGAGCTGCTCCTTGTAGGTAGAGAGATTGGAGGCGAGCTCCTCCACGCTCAGATCCTCCATGCCGGCCTCTGGAGCTCGAACTCGCGCTCCTCCCCAGCAAATTCTTCTTCGTTTCGGAGAAATCTAATACTAGCTTTGTGTTTGTTCTTGGTGGGATTTTATCGGCGAAGGAGGAGGAGGAGAAGAAGAAACAGAGCCCGACTCGTTTTGCATCTTCCAACTGGGCCGGGCCGGCCTGATATAAACTTTCATGTAGCCCACCATAAATTCTTTCCCCCTCCTGCGCCATGCTCGTGCTCGGCCTATACCATGTCCTCAGCTTCCTCCATGCTCATGCTCAGCCTATACCATGTTCTCGGCTTCCTTGCAACTGCGTCTCATGTTTTGTGATGAAAATGTGCACCACCCCCGCCTCCGTGCTCGTGCTCGGCCTATACCATATCCTCAGCTTCTTCCGTGCTCATCCTCAGCCTATACCATGTTCTCGGCTTCCTTGCAACCGCGTCTCATGTTTTGTGATGAAAATGTGCACCACCCCCGCCTCCGTGCTCGTGCTCGGCCTATACCATATCCTCAGCTTCTTCCGTGCTCATCCTCAGCCTATACCATGTTCTCGGCTTCCTTGCAACCGCGTCTCATGTTTTGTGATGAAAATGTGCACCACCCCCGCCTCCGTGCTCGTGCTCGGCCTATACCATATCCTCAGCTTCTTCCGTGCTCATCCTCAGCCTATACCATGTTCTCGGCTTCCTTGCAACCGCGTCTCATGTTTTGTGATGAAAATGTGCACCACCCCCGCCTCCGTGCTCGTGCTCGGCCTATACCATATCATCAGCTTCTTCCGTGCTCATCCTCAGCCTATACCATGTTCTCGGCTTCCTTGCAACTGCGTCTCATGTTTTGTGATGAAAATGTGCACCACCCCCGCCTCCGTGCTTGTGCTCGGCCTATACCATGTCCTCAGCTTCCTCCGTGCTCATGCTCAGCCTATACCATGTTCTCGGCTTTCTTGCAACTGCGTCTCATGTTTTGTGATGAAAATGCGCGCCACCCCCGCCTCCGTGCTCGTGCTCGGCCTATACCATGTCCTCCGCTTCCATGCAACTTATAGCTGCAATGGCGATCGCGCGAGTAAGCAAGCAGACGCCAGGAAAACAAACATGAATGTTTTTGCATAATTATTATGTGGTTGTAGAAGGTATAAAACATCTTCACAGGGAGACTGCACCATGTATTTGGTCCTTGCTCACTGGACAAGTAGCCATGTAGCTCAGGAGCAAAGCACCTGAAAACTGCAAGACAATGGTCTGATGACTGAAGACTTAATTCACAAGGTACAAGGTTTCTCGGAGGCCCATCCACTATACTTGATCACAAAAGAAAAGAAAGAAACACTTCTTCTTCAACTACCTACATTATTCTGGCTGACTCATCTCAATTAATCCCGGTATCCCCTTTTGCAACCTATGTGCTACTCACTTCATGTACATACACAAAATCCAGTCATGATTTCTCAATGTTCTCTTCTTCTGTTTTTGCTTTGCCTGGGAACAGTGTCGCCGGAGCTTGGATCTGCGCAATCTCGAGCAAGATCTTGTGGAGGGACTGTGGCTTCGAGAAGAAGGGGCAGTGGTCGCCGCCTTTTATCTTGAAAATCCCATCGGGTGGGTTCTCCCGGACAAGCTTCTCCTGGCCATCAGGCGACAGCATGTGGTCGTCAAGTGTCTGGATGAAGTAGCGGCGGACAGTGCCGTAATTTTCCGTGGTGAGCGAGAGCTTCTCCATGATTGGGGCTAGAGGGATGGGCCTCATGGACACCATGGCCAGTGCGATATCCTACATTGGTATTGTGCAAACTTGTTAGCTACACCTAGTCCACTGAAAACAGAAATTAGCATGAAAATGTATGCGAAAATACATTTCAGTTCGCAACACATGAGTAGAGTACAATGTACCTTGGAAGGACTTTGGTTGAAATATAGCCCCTTGATCTGCTGTCTGTCAAACCTGAGCCCAGTTGGAGGCTTGTCCTTTCCATTTCCGTAAAGTAAAAACTCTGATTCTTGCAAGAAAACATCTGCAGATGCAAGCTGCAAAATAAGATATCATGTGAGTTGTCACTCAATAAGAATATAAAGGTGCACGCGGACACATGAAGGGGGTGCATACTTCCTCCGAGAACACGTCGAAGGGCCTCTGGCTATCCTTTACCATTGTGGCAGTTAGAAATACAGCTTTTGAGATCTTTTTGGGGCAGTGTTCTAAGGCATATGACACACTTGCACCTCCACAACTATGACCGACCAAAATTACCTGCATTAGTGCCGACATGAACACACTGCTCAAATACCCAGTTCTTTTATTAATATAGATATGAAGAAAAACAGCTGTAGTACTCACCTTCTCATTCTCAGGAAGTTCATTCAGGTAATTGATTAGTGGCTTGGAGTAATCTGCCAAAGTAGCTATGCTGTTTGTATCAGTGTGATCTATGCCAGAACCTGTGAGGTCTAAGGCAACAGGATCAAGACCAGCTTCCTCCAAGAGAGAGATGGTCTTGTACCAACACCAAGCGCCAAATCCTTCCCCATGGACAAGAACGATTTTCTTGGTTTCTAAGTTCTCTAGAACAATTTGAACCTGAAAGTGCCATTCCAAAAGCAAAAACAGAGTGTGAGAACTTGTAATCCGTTAAGAAGAAACACATAGCTATTAGCCTACAACCAACGCAAACTAGTCGAAAATTGCTAGCGTAAAGTGTTAAACAAGGAAGAATAAAGTGTATATCAAGGGTAAACGGGGACCACTTCTCCTATTGTATGGTAGGTCCTAACTCCTAAGATAAATCACCACAAGATATGACGGAGCATATGCCATCATTAGCATTAAGATAAATCACCACAAGATATGACGGAGCATATGCCATCATTAGCATTGAAAACCATTTTTGTAAGAACTATAAAACATCAGCTTGCATGAGAATATTGATCCTTGCTTCTCAATTTGGATGTAGACATGGCTAAGGACAAAGAAATAAAATATAGTCGGGACCAAAGTTTTGCCCAATGACACACAGTTAAGTCTACTGCTAGAATACAAGAAGATAGCCAATAGAGTTATCAATTAAGAGGGAACGCTACAAGAAATGGGAACATGCTGTCAACTAGCAAGGCAGCTCTTGAGGTCATAGCATTTTCTTGTAGTTCTAATGGCATGTAACTTGTAAGGTTCTTCATGAATACATAGCCCTGTCTTATATATGAATCAATAGTTGTACAGAAAGATGCTTTTTTGACATATAGTGGCATATATGATAACCCATATGCAAAAAATAATTCAAAATTTTGGAGAAGTAAAAAGTATATGAGCATTATAATTTTTTCTTTCTTTTGTGGTTTGATTAGCATGCAGCATAATGAAGATAATGCACGTCTAGCATATCAAGGAAGATATACATAGAAGGAAATATATTATTATTTCAAGTATTGAGTTGGAGGTTCCAGAAGCTTAGAATGAGTTCAAAAGTACCAATGGGTAATAGAAGTACTTGTGAAAAAAATAAAACTTACGAGGTGAAACAGCACAATGTGTCACCATTGGTACATTTACATCAACAAATCTTACTTAGTACTAGTAAGATAAGCGGCACCAAGTAAGCATAGAAAACACACTCTTCTGTTCACGGTGATACTTCAGAAATACATTCAACTGTATATTAATATGAACACGCTGCTGATTACAACTCAAAATCTACCTAACCAAGTAAACTACGAGGAAAATGACTCAAAAACCGTGGATATTCTCCTTGCAAGACACTCTGTCATTCTTCAACAAACATAAAAGTACAGCATATTGATGCTAGACAACTCATTGAGTTCTCCCCCCATGCACAGGCAATCCAAAACTAAGAAAAAATTCACTAGTCAAATAGCTAAACCTAGAGCAGCCAGACGTTAAACAATGTAGTAAATCACAATCCTTCTCTACAGCTCTGATCATGACAGAATTCTGCCGACCAAACACCTTAAACAAAAAAACAAAAAAAGATGGTAATGCGACAATCATTAGGGCCGAATGGCCAACTGATCCTGCAAGAACTATTGCAAATCGAAACACTATGGTACTATACCTAAGCACAGATTGCAACAGACCAAACTCTATGATTCATAAAATTTTCACAACTAAATACCAGCACAGAATACACAACAGAACTGTACACTTAGAGAGTAGCATTGATAATGAACTTGTTGATTCTTATAAGATCGTATTTGCTACGCAAGAACACAACGCAAGGTTGGAAAAAGGGAACAAAGAAGCGTATGAAGAGTGGAGCAGACAGAGAAAGGTCGGAGCCTTACAGCCTTGGCATTCGTGACGGAGTCCGGGAGGTTGCCGTGGCGGCGGGAGCTGGTGGAGCCGGGGCCGATGCGGCGGGACATGGAGCCGCCGGCGTCGATGCGGCGGGACATGGAGCCGCCGGCGTCGAGGTGCTGATGGATGGCCATGGCCAGCGCCTGGCGGTGCAGGAGCTCCTCCTCCGCCGGCGTCAACTTCGCCGCGCCGCGCGCCGGCCGCGCGCTCCCCATCCGCTTGCTGCGCGACACCGCGGCCGCCCCCCGGTGCTCCTTGCGCGACATGCACGCGAACGCGTTGCCCATTGGAGAGAAATCGCGGGGAAAGACACTAGTAGCTTGTGGAGAGAAAAGGTGGGATTTTTTATAGGCTCTCTCAAGAACAAATCGGCAAAGACGAGCAACAGCCGACCTGGCTGATGAAATCGAGACAGGAAATGAGTATGGAAAGCTGCGAATTGTGGGATTTAAGCAAGAAAAGAGAGGTGATTACGCTAGAAACGGACGAAAAGCAAAAAGGATGGGCTTTTATGCGGAAACTTCGATTTGTGATTCGAACAGTATTGAATTCAAGAACAAGCTCTCCTCTGGGAGTGGACTAACAACACGAACAGCGAACTCCCTAAAAAATTCAATTTCTCAAAGGAACAAACTTTCTCCAGGAAAAAGTGAACAGAATCAAGAGACGCTGAGCACGGGGAGCGGCAAGATTGGATTCTGGCGGCGACCTACGACCATGAGACTGAAGATTTTCTCCAACTCGAAGCAGGAGAAGCGCCCTGGCTCGAAAGTAGTTGTTCCTCTTGTTGCAAAGCGAAGCACGGAACAGATCTGAAATAACAGGCAGAATTTATGAGTGGTCCTAACACCTAACTCATTTCCCACACGAATCTCGCCAAAGGATTTATTTCTCTCCCTGTATCTTTTGGATCTTCTCCTGCAGAAGTAATCGCTAAGAAAGAAAATATTAAATCTTTGGAAGCAAGAGGCCAAAGGAAGGAGCTTTAGGCGGTTTCTGGGGAACTGTGTCTTTTGTGCTTGCTGGTGTAGTGGTGTGTCCTCCTACCCTTCTGTTCTGCAGAAGAAATAAACCTCTTTTTTGTTATTTTCTTGCACCACTATTTTCCCTTGTCTAGTTCGCTGGTTATAATTGTCTGGTTTGGCCTGCCTTTTGACCACCACCCCGTCCTTCTCCTTTCTTCAGATAAAGATAAAATCAGGATGGCAGCTTCTTTTCCTCTGGATTTCCTTTTCATTTATGGGGATATTCTGGTCTGCCTTTTTCAGATCCAGGTCCAGCCTTTGACAATTTTATAACCCCATGTAGCTCAACCTGCTACCTGCAAGACAAGAAATAGGTGCATGTCTGACTTTTGAGGTCCAAAATCCCCTCTCCCTTTGATTGTGATTGTACCGTACCTGTGAATTGCAAAAAATAGTGGCACCTGATGAACGGATCTGGAAGCACTGTTGGAGTAAAATTCGTGTGGTCATGTCCTTTCCAATTCTTCAATGAAAGATGACAGTTGAATAGCGTACCATATATAGTAGTATGATGTAGAAAATGAAGGTGTCTCAAGGAGTGAAGACCAGTTACTGAACTTACTGGCTGTTTAAATGTTACATACACACACGCACTGGAATAGAGGATTTGTTGACTTTGGTGGGGATAAGCCTTTCTTCTTCTTCTTCGTCTTCTTTTTTTTTGCCTTTTCTCCTTCCTTTCTTGAGGATCTGGTCAACTTAAAGAGGGCGTATGGCTAAGGCTGCGTCTAATATTAGAGTGAATTATGATAACCTGCTCTTTAGCTTATGTCTTTTTATTGTTGGGCTAACCAGCTTTTTCCTATTTTCGCAGCTATTTTTCAATGTATATTATAGAATAAGTTTAGCAAGTATAAACTGAGTCTAACTCTTTTAGCAAACACGCTAGGGAGCTTGGTTGGAAGAGCGACGAACCCTCCTGAGATGCAACGGTGGATGTACAAGGTTACGAAGTGTCTGCCCCAATTTGAGTTTCACTTAGAGTTTGCCCATATATCACGTTAAAAAAAAGTTTTAATCCCAGATGCAATACCTCTCTTAATTCCACTGTAATGCTCAGATCTCATAACCTTATGCTGAAGAAGTATCGAATTGCATACCCTGACGAGTTTGTCTGAAGGCCTAAGCTGCTGTGGAAGATGAATAATATACTTTATCGTTAAGAAATGAAGTAACAAGCAGAAAGCAACACGACCTCGCAGAATACGACCGCACTATATATACATATATTTCTGCTGGTGGTGACAGCTAACAATAGGTTAAACCAACCGGCAACACTTCGGATTGGACGACGACAATGATATGCGCGCTGTTGCTACGGCACGTCTTACTGACTCTTGTTATATCCATCCATACTGACTCTTGTTATATCCATCCATTGGTCCAGCACCAACATGCAGTGTGTTAAAATAACTCAATTGGGGTAATGAAAGTCATATTCCAGATGATGATTCATCTGATGCATCATCCTCTTCTTATCATCTTCGCACGCACGTAATTAAGCAAGCAGATCGACACAAGTTGGGACATATAAAGATGAATAAAGAGGTCACCTGATGAAGACCCTCTCGAATTCCTGATGAGTTAGTTTTAGCGTTGTCTGAGACGAGAAGCAAACGGCGACATGCATGTACATGCAGATGAATTAACAGACAGACGCTTCAACTGCTAACAAACCTACAGTACTAACAACAGTAGCTAACTCGGTCGATTCATTAGTTGCTACCAAACTTATATTCTCCAACTGTTTGGTGGAGTCCAAAACATGCCATTGCAAGGATGACCGAGGTGTGCTTAATTACCAAGCAAATTATGTACTGGAAATTGGAAAACATATAGCCTAGCTGTGGGCAAAAGGGTAAGACAAGAGAGGGGGCCAGCTAGCTCGATCATGCAGATCCCATGCAAAAGATGCTCTCGACTGGATAGATATATAGCCTCCTGTCCAGGAGACATAATCCCCTGTGAAGGGATTCGCCAGCCACTAATTAAGCACGCCCACAAATCAAGATACTTATTCTGTGAAACGCGTTTCCACATCCTGCATGATTTAATTTCTTCATGAAAGGAATGCATGTTGCTTTGTGTTCTTTTCATGGGGAAATTAGGAATTCTTGCGCTTTCTATTTCTTTCTGTTGCTTTCATCAATTAATTTGGATGACCTTCTTTAATGATGGAATGGGCTGGGATCATCTGACTGTTAGTCCAATCAGTAACTTGTTTCAAGGACCCGTCAGTGTGGTGCCAACAGCCAACCGCCATATTGTAATACCAACTACATAAACATGGATCAAATCGTCGTCCTATTTTTATGTATGTACAAAAGTTCAGTGCTTCGTCTAAATTAGATAGCTTTGGATACTGATACGATGTCAACGTGGTGGTTTGATCATTAATTTATTGAAAAAAAGAATTTTATTATTATTATTATTATTGCTAAAGTGTAAATTTGATTTCTTAATTCTATATCGGATATTCTTGTATCAAAACCGTTTAGATTTTATCCTTTGCTCTATGGAAACCGGTTTTGATGATGATGTGATGGCAGTTTCACACACGTGGAAGCCAAATCAACCAAAAAGTTGAAGATTTTTCTAGAAAAAACTCAACTAATTCAAAGAATAATGGGGAAAATCAGGTTTACAAAATTCACAAAATTTAGAAAAAATATAAAAATATATGTGTTTTAGGAAACTGAACATTTATATAAAAACTAGATCTTTCGAAATGAATATTTATAAGAAATCAGGAAATTTTTTTGAAGGAAAATAAGAAAACAAAGGGAAAAAACAGGAAATTTAGAAAAATCAAGAATATTCTATAAAATTACTGAAAAATCTGAGAACTTTTAAAATCAAAAATAAAAAATATAAATAGAAAAAATATTTTCAATTTTATCAAAATCCATGATCTTTCCAGAATAATTTTGAATGTTATGTAATTTTAGAATTCTTAGAATCTTTAGTAACTTTTCTAGAATATTTTTTCTAATTTTTCAGTTTTTCTAATTTTTTCAAAAATTTATGCTGACTGGGCTGCCACGTGTGTGAAGCTGCCGCCATTTCATTGTCAAAACCGCTTTCAGTGGGACAAAGGACCAAAGCTAGATGCTTTTGGCACTGATGGACCAAGACTATCCGATATAGAGTTGAGTGATCAAATCTAGACTTTAACAATAGTTGAGGGACTAAAAATGGATCTTTTTTCTATTTAAAAATATGCTGCTTTAAATAAAAACAATTATACCCCGATTGAATATATCTATCTTTGACCTCAGGATAGATTCGAGAAAATTGGTAGTGTAGTTATCGTGTGATTTCACTCTATATCATTATTAAATTGCTTTGTGAATGGTTAAATAATTATATTATGTTATTTAATATGGGCAAGCATGGTCACATCTCCCATTTGCTTTTTTTTATAGAATTAATGCTTTATGGTTTGTGTGTATGGTGGGTATATAGTGAAATAAATGGAATAAATATAATGAACGTATATTCTGTGATGGATCTAATAATATTAATTTATTATTGATGATGTTGATAAATTTTTTTATATCGCTAAATATATTTAAAAATATTTAACAGTCTAGGATGAAGGAAGTGCTATAAATTATTTGAGCATAAACATTTTTACAGTCCTATAAGCACAACTTTAACATAGCTGACAATTCGGACCGTTTTGCAGGCGAGAGAGCACAAAAAGTGATAACCACATGCAGACGGCGGCCGGGTGTCATTTTCTACTTTTCCTCTGCAAGAAGAACTACTCTCACTCAGACCAGACAAGGGGATTGTGCTATGCACATGAGAGGGACCGATACGTGTGTTGTTCTGCACTGGCTACCTAGCTGGGCCTGGGAATATTTATTCCAAGAGACCGCAGAAAGGTGAAGCAATTTTTAACCACTTATAGTCGTTGCGTGTTGTTTTGGTGGTGAAATGACGACGACGCATGCATGTCCGGCCCGCATGTGGATTAAGTGAACTTTAAGATTAAGACAGATCTAATCGTACGCCATACCACTTGCATGTGACGTTCATTTGACCCAACACTAGCTGCGATTAATCAATCCAACATAAAATATGGATTGGGGCAATGCTTGATACATCTGTCTCATGTCCTCCTGTCTATCATTGCTTATGCTAGGAACATATCACGTGCAAATGTAACAAACACCATAATTCCAAAAATTCCGTTGAGTTGACATTTGTACAGGCTTTGAAATTGCCAACTTTGTTTTACTATTGGGAACAGTCGAAATTATCTTTCTATCTTTATCTTGCAGATTATATCGAGTAAATTTTGCATGGCTTCACAGCAGAACTCTTGTCTACTGGCTATAATTCATTTGACAATTTTTGCACAAATTTTACAAAGACACTTAAGAGTGTATGTGTTAGTACCATGATATGATATGTTGTGGTTAAGACTAGAAAGATGGGCTTTTTCTGATTTCCACCCTTAGGCCCCGTTTGATAATCTTGTAAAAATTTGCACTTATAAACAGTTTACAAGGGTAATTTACTTGTCACCAACAAAACCTTTGAATACAACTGTTATTTTATTCCCTGTAAAATGGTGTTTGGTATATCTAAAACAGCCTTTGAGCTGTGGTCTCGTTTTCGTCGTCGCTGCCACCTGCCTCACCGCTGTGGTCTCGTTCCCGTCGCCGTCGCATGGCTCGGCCTCACTCGTGCCGCTGCCGCTGGAGAGCTCGTTCCCGTCGGCCGCCAGCGTGGGTGAACCCGAGCACCATGTGCAGCAATGTGGCCAGCGGCGGGAGCGCAAGGGCGACGGCAGCGAGGGGCAGGAGCAGATTCTCCCCATCGGGACAAGGAGGTAGGCGGCGGGAGGCCTCAGGACCGACGGGATGAGCCAGATCTCGGCGGGGGAAGGCGGGAGCAGGTCGGGAAGGAGGTTGGCGGCGACGCGAGGAGGTTGGTGGCGGTGGATCTGGGCAGTGGAGGGTGGCGACGGTGAGAGACCTTGGGGGGGAGGCGGGTGAGGGAGGCAGCTCGACTCACCGCGTTCCTCACTGCCGGTACCTCCAACTCCACCTTCCTCGCCGACGACTCCGTGCTACGCACCGGGGAGGACTTCTCCACCGGCCCCAACTCCTCCGAGGTCGCCTCGTCCGCTGTCGTCGCCGACCCGTTCATCAAGCTCTCCGACGTCGGGTCCGACAAGACGGAGGCGGAGATAGAGCAGGCCATCACCGTCGACACCGATACCAACTCAACCGCGGGGACGTGGGCGGGGACGGTTGCAAAGCAGGCGGCGGTGGAGGGCGGCGGAAGGTGCAACAGATTAGAAAAATAAGGTCAGGAGGGGTGTTTTGTTTTACCGATGTATTTAACAAAATGAGGGATTTGGGCCGGCTTAAAACCGGATATCCAAACCGAGAATTCCTAGCTAGACCGAATTATTTGTGTGGGCTGTATTTTACGCGCGGATTAGGCTGAATACCGGCTATCCAAACGGGCCCTTGGTGGTGAGTTCGGCCCGGCCTGTTCATCCTCGCCGTGCGCCCCACCACCCCTCCACCCCGGCAGCCGCCACCGCCACCGTCTCCCCGTCCCTCTGCCGCCCGTGCTAACGCCTCCCATCTCCCCGGTCTGTTTTTTTTTCCTGCTGCTTCATGGCTTTGTTTTGATGATCCCTTCTTGCTCCGGCCAGAACCCGACCGCCACGCCGCGCCGCGCCGGACGCGGATTCCGATGGCCTGTCGCCGGTCCGATTCGCGGGCGGTGAGACCCCTCACTCCTCAACCCGTTTTTTTTTCTTCACTGTTTCATATCGTATCGGTGCTGTAATTTTTTTTTCTTTTTAGTTTTCGTGCAATGCATGTCCGTAGAATCCTGTTGTATGCTGTGGTTTGGGTCTAGATCTGTTATTTCCTCGGTGATCTCGCCTGCAGCGCGCAGAATTCCCTAGGATTTTAGCTTCCCCGTGCTGTCTAGCTGCTGTGACCATCTTGATCAGTTTCCCATTTTAGGCGTAGTTTTTGTTGGTGTTCGTGCTAGTGTGGACTAGTTGGGGTTTAAGGAGAGGGTTCATGGTGTCCCACAGCTTGCCGATCCGCTGTGAGCGTGTCTAATGTATGTATGGCTTGCTGGGTTTAGCTCTTTTGGTTCGAATAGGGGCGATTTGGGTGTGTCCTGTGATCCCCATTCGGAGTCTGTGTGTCAGGTCAGGAATCGATTGATCCACCAGCACATGAGGAATGCTGCTTATCAGGATTTGGATGTCGGCTTTTGCAATGGGGAATTATTCTTCTTCATTTTTGGAGTGGTGGGGGATGTGAGGATGAGGTAAGAGGAGGGGATAGGGGATTCAGATGGAGAAGGTGGCGTTAGATAAAAGGGGAAGAGGACAGGAAGGTGAGTGGATTTGGAGGAGGCGAGAGACATAGGGTGGTCAGGGCTGAGGAGGAGGAAGTTCAGGGTGAGGGTGGCGGGGTGGGAAGTGGTTGGTTTGTATGCAACAACTGGTCATGACTGTTATTCCCCTACCAACAGGTGGGAAGGGGGAGGTGACCTATGGAGGCAGGAAGCGGTTTGTTTGTGTGCAACACGCGGCCATGATTTATTCGCTTATTGGACGACAGACAAAGCACTTTTGTTTGTTCTATTGAAATGATTTGGCGCGAAAATGGTGATATCAGATATGGTACTGATGTGAAAAGCATGATTGTGTCATCTGACATAAATGAGCTTATTTACTATATTTGAAAATGGTGAAACTACATAGCAAATCACTATAGTTCAGTGCACAAACCCCCTCACAGGCGTGCTTGAGTAGGTGACATTTTTCCATAGTACCCCAGTGACAAAATTTCTATGAACTTTGAAGTCTGCAAAGGCAATGAGGGGCAAGGGGTTTGGGGCGTGATTGTGCAACATATACAAAATTCAAATGTTTATTTTGTTCGTAGCTTTTCTGTTCTTTTGATACTTTCCATGTTTTTGCTGCCAACACCCTGGTATCGAGATGCTGCTCGATCTTGTATGGATCTCCCTTCTGGAGTTGGACTTACCAGGGAAATAAAAGCTGATGGCAATCCAGGACGCAGTTTGACATCACTTTCTTGTTCGATATTGGCGAATGAATTATATGTCGCAGCAAAGGAATCATCACTTGGTCACTTCAAAGAAGTGCTTACAGAAGAAATAGCAAAGCTGATATGTCCTCAGCGTGATCGCAGTATTTGTCAGGTGAGACACATGATAGTAACAGTATATCCTGATAAGTTTCTCATTATATCTAACTGATAGTATGCAAATGGGACACCCCCGAAGTGACCCATGATACAGTAACAGTATACGCTAACTGATATTATAAGATTTTACATAATTTATGTGCATATATGCAGTATATGCTAACTGGTATTATAAGATTTTACATAATTTATGTGTATATATGTTTGCAGGAACCAGCAGATGTACCTGATTCTGTTGGTGCGCAAGGGCCGCCCTGTTTTGCTGAACCTATGGATAGAGCACCACCATATTTTTCTCAAATGGCTGCAGATGAAGCAACTATTCCAGCTGCAATGAAGAATAACTCACCTTACCTCGCACTTGTCTGGCAAACGGAGAGTCAGGTTACCATGATAAAACTTGCTGACGATCCTTCCAAACAAATGGAAGATTTCCTCAGATAGTGACGCTAGTAGCCATTTCGGCACCTGCTATATAGCTCCTGTAAAGAGCATTCAGGAGGCGAACCGGAGTGAGATTCTAGAGGATCTTAATGTTAATTTTGATTTTAATAATCAGCAATACTTGGAACGTTCTTCCTCCTGTGATGCACCCAAGGGGTGACATTTTAGTGTTCTTTGTTTCTTCGCCCCCTTATAATAGTTACTTCTGTTGAATCCAATGTACATCTTCCTTGCAGAAAGCAGACCATATAACATGAAATGCAAGCCTCTGATTGATCAGGCATCACCTACCAATGTAGGTGCTTTTCCCACAAGTCCTCTGAAGAAAGAAGACGTGGAAACAAGTCAAGTCAGGCACTAAGCGTGCCAAATCATCTGAAAGGGAAGCGCCCAATTGATCAGGCATCACTTACCAATGTAGGTGCTTTTCCCACAAGTCCTCTGAAGAAAAGAAGACATGGAAACAAGTCAAGTCAGGCACTAAGCGTGCCAAATCATCTGAAAGGGAAGCGCCCAATTGATCAGGCATCACCTACCAACGTTGATGCTTTTCCCACAAGTCCTCTGAAGAAAAAAAGACATAGGAATGTGCCAAGTCAGAAGGTAGAAGTCGAACCTTCCTTGATCGTGGCCCTGGTTACGTCAGCCAAAGCTCCTCCTGATGCTGCTGAAGATTCAGCAAGACTTGAAGCTTGTTTTCTCCAGTGATGCGCTACACACTGAGAAGGAAAAGTGCCCTAGGTACTTCAGGAAAAAGGAAAAGCTACCGATTCCATGCAGATCAAACGGTAGCGCATGGACTTCCATTAATGGATGGCAGTGGCTAGGTCACGAAAATGCTACTCAAGCGGAGAAAGCCATCGTTAGAGGAGGGAATGCTACGAAGCAAACTCTGCAAGCGGATAAGGCCAGAATCAGAATACAGAATGTTATGAAGCAAAGTCCGCAAGTGGAGAAAGCCAATGTCAGACAATGGAATGGTATAAAGCAAAGTCCGCACATTGATGCTCGAGCTTCTCGAGCAAAAGTACGAAGCCTGTTGACGAGGGCTAGATGTCCTGGTCTTGCAAACTCTATGCAGATAGGGGACCGAAATTCTTGCATGCACAAGAAATTTCTCACGCTGTTTGAATGATCAAACTTTTTTTGTATAACTTTATAGGCAGGGTAAAAGAATTGCGTGATGAAAGGAGCAAGATCCATGGGTGGGGTGTTTCGTGCTGTTAAGCTAATTAAACGAGGAGAACTCATTGTGCAATATATTGGGGAAGTGATACGCAAGCCAGTAAGTACATGACATCCATTTACTATCCATGCAAGAACCTACATAGTCTATCCCCTACAGATTTCAGACATACGTGGAATTCGATATGAGAAGGCTGGTATCTGTAACTACTTGTTCAAAATTTATGTGGTAAACAGTTATTTTGGAGTTGGTGATTTCTGTTTGTTCTGTTTTTTTATATCACTTGATTTGTGAATACTATCTTTGTTCATCTTATCATTGCTGTCTAAACTGTATGTTTGTGGAAAAACGTGACAAGGAATTACCCGGTTCTTAACACCTATCAACAAATATCTAGCTCTTCCTAGAAGGTAGTAACAAAATGTGTAATTTGTGTATGTATCTTCTAGTTGGAAGAGAGGTTGATGCTGTTCACAAGCAGGAAAAAGATATAATAATGAGATGTAAGGTCTATAGCATTGATTTGTCACATGTTGGCTGGTTAAGATAGACTTCTGATGGGTAGTGATGTTACCTATGCGTGCTCAACCTGTATCAACATTTAGATTTCCTTATTCCAGGAGTGCACCTACCTTGTACTTTTCTCTTTCTGTGGATTACACATGTTCTGTTATTTTATGTAGATTGATGCTACTTTCTGGGGTGGAATCACTCGATATATCGATCATTCTTGTGAGGTATGTGTGCTGCTCACTAAAAAGCAATTTCTGCAAAAGGTATATATATTTTATTCGGTGCAAGAAGTATATGACTTGCTAAACAATTATTCGCTTTTTAGTACCGCAGCCAACTGCGTCACGAAAGTGATATCTGTCAGTAGAAAGAAGAAAATATTCATTTATGCAAAGAAGTGGATTAGGGCCGGTGAAGAGCTCACCTACAATTACAGATTTCCTTTCGATGAGAAGAAGATTCCGTGCTTATGTGGTTTGAGGAGGTAAACTTCCTGTATATGCCTATATGGTTACAGTATTCAGGGTGTCTTATTTCATTCTTATAGTTTCAGTTTGGAGGTGATCCTGTTGCACATTAAGCTTTTATTTTTTTGTGAACTCGCCACATTGCGCCGCCTCCTCGATGCACTCCTTGCCATCGACATGACGTGGCTCACCCACTACCACCACCAATGCAACTCTCGTCTCAGCACCACCTAAGCGCCACCCGACCGCCGAGCACCCCATTGACCTCAAGTTCTCTATACTCCTGAAGGAGGCGTGGCCAAGCGCTGGCTCCATCAACACCGCCGAAGAGGTCGAGGACGACGTCGCGACCTTATCAAGAGGGTGCCGCTGCAGCAGGCCACATTGCGGCGTACCGAAGGTTGCCAGGGGTTCGTGAGGGATCTAGGCCTCGCGACTTAGAAGCTAGCTCTCACATTCTGGCCGGACATGCTGCGGCTCGACGGTAGTCTGCTGTCGGCGCGGTCGCTAGTGCCGACGTCACTGCCGATCTTCTCGTCCTCTTGCCCGAGGTATGTATGCGCGGTATTGCCATGTAATTGTTGGCTTGTTGCAGTGAATCGTGCAAAGAGGGTAACTATTGTTTGCCTCAAAGACTTCCCTAATCCCCAGTTTTCCCTTAAGATCGGTTTCCAGATGTGTTAGTTTTACTTCTTCTGAAGGTAACTATCCTCTCAACCAATACATATATGGCTCGTGTGAACAGTCCCCGTTTTAGTGATGTGAATTAATAGCACTCTTTTAGGTGATTACTGTAATCGTAAGATTATGCTAGAGCAAAAGGTACTATTTGCTGTTTCTTCTGATTTCTGGTTCTGGTCAAGAACTTCGTAGGATTTGTACAATCCAACAGCACATCAATCGTGCACGCCATATGTCTACTAAATTGCTTCAGAGAGAGGAAAGAGAGACAAGCACAACATATGTTTCGGCTAAACCAGCTTGCAGCTGCAGTCAGGATGCGCGAGTCGATCCTCGCGAGGGAGCTGCTAACGAGAGCAACATATCGGTCATATCCTTTTCCCTGAAGTATGATAGCCTCTTCAATCCAATTATTTGCTTATTTCATTATGGCAATTGGTGTGCTTGAAAAATCTGAAAATGTAACATGTCTTGCAGTTTGATTGATGACGTAGAGTGGACTCGTACGGCTACTCCATGGGATCGAAAATTTCAATGCATTGAGGGGCTTTAGAATTTTCACTTATGTGTACCAGTGGATTCGTCAGGTGAGAGCTCCTTGCTAATCTCATAAGTACTATACGCTCAGGGAACTTGACAAGAAGCTTAACAGTAATGTCTTTATTCTCCTTAAATTAATCAAAGAATGGATCAATTCAGACTTGACACATTATTCGCTCATCCATTTGCTTATTACCGGGGTGTTTCAAGAGCTATGGGTTAAGGACTCAGAAACATTCAATCGTCCTGCATACCTGGATGAGAGGCTGATTAAGATTTGTGGTGCCAAATACCATCTTTGCTATTATGAGAGGCTGATTAAGATTTGTGGTGCCAAATACCATCTTTGCTATTATGAGAGGCTGATTAAGATTTGTGGTGGTAAATAGCAGGTGGTGTCAAACCCCTTTGCATCCCCCTTAACATAAACGTCTCTCCATCCCTCTTCTCTCACAAAATTACGTCAACCTGTTAGATATGTTAATTTTACAGGGTAATATTAATAGTTTGGTAGTGAGTTTTTTTAACTATTAGATATTTTCATTTTATAAAGTAATAGTAGTAGTTTGTTAGTGAGTTTATTAAGTCTCGTGTGCACAAGTTCGTTGAGTTAGTAGTAGGAGGTGACGTGATTGTAGCTGTTAGTTGTTAGCCAATGAATGTAATTGCATTGGCTGCTTAAAGTGGGGGAAAAATCTAAGGGAAGGGGCCTCTTCCCCTCCCAACTAAGGCCCCTCTCTAGATTCCTCCACGTCAGGCAATGGCATCAATCTTGGAGCACATCAACTCTCCTTCCAGGTCCACCTCAACATCTCCAATCTTCAATGGAATCTTCAGAGGCGGCGGCAAGACTGTGGAGGCTGGTGGCGCAGCGCTGCCAACATGCGCGGCCCGACCAGCGACATGTGCACCGCTGCTACCTCACTCTGAGACGATCCTGTAGCGGCGTGAAGGTCCTTCAGCGTGTGGCGCTTGTGCTAGCCGATGCCATCGCTGTCCAGGACGAGACGAAGGTGTGCTCGAGCAGGTTGATCTAGCATATTGTGGTAAGCGAGGCAAAACTTTGTGCCGCCGTGCGGTGGTGAGATCTGAGCAGGAGGCGTCTTCACCGCGTTAAGCGCTCTGAAGCGAGTTCACTGCGGAGCAATTGCTTAGCCGAGCGTGCCACAAGAGGAGCCTGCCATGGAATCCCGCTCTCCCTGACCCAACAATTAGTCGCTGTCCTCACTAATCTACTTTTCTTCCTGTACTGTTGTAACAAAAAGATTGGCGCGGTTGTTGCCCACGAATTCGAAGTCCTGCTTTGTAAGAGATGTCGCATGATCATGTAAATTGAAGTACAAGTCCATTTTTTCTTGATCCTGTTTGTGCTTGTATGTCTTCCTATGGCGACGTCAACGTCCATGACCGGAGCCTGGAGTTGTGTGGAGACGCCGCAGCAGAAGGCTCCAAGGTAGCAGCTTCCGTGAGGTGGGAATGGAAGAAGATGGGCTGACGTGCGAGGGAGTTGTTAACTGCATCCAGATTGCTGGGAGAGTGTGGTGGAGCCGTCTGGGGAGGGGCCCTGTCCCAGAGAATTGTTTTCCACTTAAAGTGATAAGACAAAAAGAAATCGACGAGGCCGTGCGTGCGCTTCTGGAAATAAATTCCTTCTTACGTAGATGTGTGCGCGAGAGCAGAGAAAGAATAATACGCGAGTTCTCTCCTGGCGTGGAGTCTAAGACTGGATATAAAGCTCGAGACTCGCAGCTCGACTCAGACTTGGTGAGGCTCGGCTCGGTGGCGCAACGAGCCGAACCCGAGCCACCTCCTCGGCTCATAAAGCTCACCGAGCTGAGCTAAGAAGTTCGCGAGCCGCTCATATACTCGTTTAGGCTCGTTGCATAAAAAAATTTTAGCATGACCTTCACTAAAAAACTAACAATTTACACGTATATATTGAACACAATATGAAGAAGAATAGTACAGCAACAACATCTCAAGTAATGCAGCATAATATGCTTGTCTGCTTGTTACAGTAGTACATATCTGAATTCATGCATGGTCTCGTTTATTTCTCGTGAAGGAAAAGGCTGCCTTGCCCAAACTTTGTTCCTACTTAGCTAAACTCTAGGTCGACCTGATACTGCGTGCGAGCTTGACAAGTATATTTCTTTCTGCTTTTTCTATAAGAATTTATTGATCTTTTCGTTTTATATATATCTTTGCAACCTATCTCTTTGCCCTTCAATGAAATTCAGCATACACTAACTCCAATTTCATGTGAAATGACAATAAACAAGCTTTCGAACCTTATTGCATCTTTAATTCAATTCTTAATTGCAACTTACAAAAGGAGAATCAACATAAACGGAGAAAAATAACAGCAAGAAGGCACGCCTTGTACTGATGTTATATCCTTGAGAACTGTCATCTTGCATGTTGCCACCAAACATAGACCAAACACTTCAGCAGTTTCGTAGCATGGATATAACTCAGATACTTGCAATGCAAACACACGGGAGATGCCTGATCAATCATAGCAATTCAAGTATGAATCCAGAGAACCTTTTGGGAGTTCTGTATGTACATGAATTTGAAGAGATAAAACTAAATAATGTCGCTTTACAATCTCAAATCCACGGAATGCTATTGCCCATTTTTGTACTTATGAATATATTGGAGGTGTAATAACAGCCAGTCAATTCTTAATTGTGCTTCAACCATTTAACATCAGTATGAAAGTTCTACCCGACCAAAATCACAAAAATTTTATCTGCAACAACAAATGAATTAAACAAGCGTCACCTACTCACCTTCCGATCCACTAGCAGTATCAGCAGCTCAGCGCCTACACGAGGTACACCCGGAGCCCCGACGGCAGCACGCGCACGTTGGTGTCGAGCTGGCCCCCAATCTGGTCTGGCAAGTCGACGAGTGGGGAGGAGCGGCGGCGGTGGCGTGGCTGCAGAGGAGCAACGGCAGCGTGGCCAAGGAGGAGCAGCGGCGGTGGCGGCGATCTAGGCTCCCGAAGCTTAACCGTGGCGGGAGTGACGGGGCGAGGGCGAGCGGTGGGCCTGTGGCGCATTTGTGGTTGCTGGGGGCGGCTCGCGAGCTGTGCCGAGCCGGCTCGAGCCCAGCATTGAGCTCGCTACGTGTGCCGAGCCGAGCTCGGCTTGGCTTGTATTTTCGTGAGAAGGCTCTCCGGCTCGGCTCGGCTCATGTCCAAACTTAGTGGAGTCAAGAGGAGAGAGAGGGAAGAGAAAGACGATGCATTGTATTTTTCCATCGTGTTAGCGTATCTTCTCTATTTATATTTGTTATCGTATCAATGTACATGTCTAACGTACTGGTGGAATTGAGAGAGAGACGGAGAGAGATGAAGAAGGAAGATGCAATTGTGAAGCAGAGCGAAACCATAATGTAGCTGAGGGGCGGGCGGAAAAAGAGGAAGTAAGAAAGAAGATAATGTCTTATCTTCTTACAGTCACAGTTACATATCTTCTCTTTACGTACATTTTTTTTCGTAACAACGTAGTGCTGTAGTGCCGCGGTCCATACGAATGATTGCCCTTATATCATGCTATGACACAGAACAAGGATGCCTGAGGACGGGGTAATATGGGTTTTTTCCTGTTTGCACCAGTGACTACTATGGGAGATGACAGTTGAGGGAGCACAGTGGCAAGCAGCCTTCATAGGCCTTGTTTGTTTGGGTTGCAGCTTACTGAGAAGCAGTTTGGAGTTAGTAAGATCTCCGAATGGAGCTGGTGGGAAGTAACTGAGCCATTTGGCAAGGGTGCTTTTGGACGGCTGGTGGACATGCAGCTAGTGGTGAATATCTGAAATACCTTGTTTGCTGAAGATGATGTTTAAGTCCTAATTATACATGGTTTATATATATTTGTTCTGATTTAGCACAAATGACATGCTTAGTACACCATTTAAGCGAAAATTTGATCTTTGAATAATTTATGCAAACGAACAATTAAAACCATGAAGTACTTTGTGCATGCTAGTTATCTCAATGCAGGGAAACTAGCAACAAGACACTAGGCGAATTTGCACCTATATTTTCCATGTGAATTTACACCTATTCTTCACAACATGCAATATATCTCGCAAGCTCTTAGGTCTTAATGATATATATACAGAACAAACATCACAGTCATGCATCCTTCTCCGGTACTCTCCACAAATTCATAGTTTTGATCCATTTGAATGATAAATTTTATTGTAATTTTGAAATATTAAAAAGTCTAATATATATTGCCATTGATACATTTAGATAATTCAAAAAAAAGTAGGGTGGCAGCGGCAAACCCTAGCCGCCACCAACCCCTGCCTCCCGAGCGCTTCTTAGGCCCATTGGTCCCTGCCGCCGCATTCCGTCCAACCCCGTCACCTCCGGCCATCGTCGCCGGCAGGCTTTGCCACCGCTCGGCTCGCCATCACCACTCCTCAACCGTCCCGTGGCCGCCGCGCCTCTTCATCTCCTAGACACGCCTCCTTATCTCCCGCAGCTCGGGGACAGGGCGGATCACAGGGATCGGCGGCTTGGAAGCTTGGATCCAGCAGGCTAGAGGTGTGGGAGGAGTCCGGCGGGGCTTGGGGGTGACGGATCCGGCGGGGCCGGGGCGAGGGGGTCCGGCGGCGGGTCCTCGGGGCGATGGAGGCCAGTGGTTGGGTGCGAGGGAGGCAGCAATGGTGGGATGGGAGGGGCGAGGGGAGCAGTGGAGGGAGCCCCGATCGGCTGGATCTCAGCGGCGAGGGCGGCTCTCGGGCCGGCAACGCTCGGGCCGAGGCGGCGGGATGCCGGCGGCGCTTGGGCCAGGACGACCATGGACGGGGTCGGGACGGTGGCCGAACCCTAGCCAGGGGCTGCTCGGGGACGGCTCGGGTTGGGGAAGAGAGCGTGCTGTGAAGAGAGGAGGGTGGCCGGGATGGGGAGCTTTGTGAAGGATTTCAGGTATATATACGCAATGGCATTTTTTGGTAAATAAGTCAAACATTGAGGGTAGTCTTATTATTAGGGGTGCGGAAAGCCGGTGGGGAGTGCGGGAAGCTCCTCTAGACGTGCTTTTGGCCCACAGTGCATTTTAGAGAAGTGCTTCTCCACAAGCACTTCTCAAAAGCAAACCCTTTTTTGGGTTTGAACTTATAGAGCCTAAAAGCTCTAGAAGTAGGAGCTAAATCCCAAATAAACAGGGCCATAGGCTGCCGTAGAAGCCGTTCACCAAGACCAACCACTTCTGGAGCCATGCCTTCCAGTGATTTCACCTTCCTTGTCTTCAATCTAAATGACAAAAGGAATCAAGTTGGTGGTCATGGTGGTGATGGTGCAGGGTTCACCTTGTGAGAGAGTAGTTCATCCAGGAGCAGCTTATGCCCGTTCTTTCGGACATGTTAGTTGATGTGGTGAGCCGTTTTCTCCTTTCAGTTGTGATGCCAATTTCAAGCAATTTAATTACTTAAGCTTAATAAGTTTGATTAATGGAAGAGATGCATTCTTATTTGAACACGTACAGTTGATTCTCCCCTTCTCTATCTTGTGTTGATAATATCCCCTACATCAATCTTTCGTTACCACTATTCCTTCTAGAATCTTTATGCTTTTACATGTACAATCTCCGAGCTGGTTTCGCCACTTTGGCATCACAGAGGCACAGTCGATGATGTAAAGCACCAATTGTTGATTAGTCATTATTCGGAAGCATGATGCTCACGATGCTGTGTTAACACAACTGTGCTTGAAATCTTGATTGATTAACTATAACAGGTAACCTGTGCCAGCATGGTTGGTGGTATGGTAAGACATTTATTTGGAGGAAAACTTCTATGAAAAAAGATGCAAGTTTTTGTTATGAACAATTGGCTTTTTATATCAGAAACACTTAACATCTGATTTATTCTGAATGTTATCTTATTTTGAATAAGGTAAGGGGTCACGTCTTGTCAAAAGAATTAGGGCTTCTTTGGAACGCAGGATTCTCAAAACACAGGAATATGAAAAACAGATAAATGAAATGTCACGGCTTGTGAAATCCTACAGGAAATGAAAACACAGGAATATGCAAAACCAGCTCTTTGAATGCTTCACAGGAATTTTATAGGAATTTGAAGAGAGAGAAAATTCATGCAAGACATAAAGGAAAATTTCCACAAGGTCTAAGCTCATGTTAGAATTCCTCTAAAATTCCTATAAATTGAGCCATTCCATAGGAATTTCGTAGAATTCCTATGACCTCATTCCTGCAATCCAAAGGGTCTCTGTAGGAAAAATTCCTATGGATTCAAATCCTATAAAATTCCTTTGAAAATCCTTCAATCCAAAGAGGCCCTTAGCGTACGGGTTATAGGCAAAGATGGTCAAAGACAGGACAGAGCCAACGGGACCGGTGCAGCCAGTTGGTGCCACCACCACTGAATGTTACTTGTGTGACAAATGTGAGGGCCACAAATGACCTTGCACATGATCCTATTCTCACATGTATCATAGCTTGTAGGAAGAAGCGAACTGCAACGGTTGGAGATGAAGACTAACAAATTCACTTCATCGCAAAATTCGACTAGACATGCAGTAGGGTTGAGGGTTCGAGCCCAATCGACTCGCAAAGAAGATACCATCATGGAGCGGAGTGGAGCCGGTTGAAAGAACCTAGATGTCGCCTAGGGGGGGGGGTGAATAGGTGTTTTAAAAACTCCGTCCCCTTTTCTAATATTGGTCTAAACTTCCAGCAGAAATAAACTAACGGATTTTTCACAAGTAAGAATCCGAAATATGCTAGGCTCACAAGTGCACCAACATCCTAATCAAATGTGTAGGAGGTGCAATCCTAGGGTGATTAGCATGCAATTCAATTCTAGCAAGATATACAAACAAGCAATTTAATTCTACACAAGGTATATAACTAAGAGTTAGAATGAATTGCAAGCAAGCAATATAGCACAAGTATGAATTATAATTATGTAAATGAAGACATGGAGACACAAGATTTGTTACTGAAGTTTGGGTATCCACCGATACCCTATGTCTCCGTTGAGGAAGCTCGGTTACACTTGAGCTAGGTCTCTTTCAACCCTATTCCTTCCGAGGTTGCACAATTCACTCCTCGGCTTCCACTATGGCCAACTCTTTCTCCACTCCGGAGATGGTGAGTTCCGCTACTACTCCCGGGCCTCCTCAAAATCTTCAATTGAGGAGATCACCGAGCCAATCACCACTGAGCCGTCTAGGAGACGGTGGTCTCCAAGAGCAACAAGCTCCTGAACTCGCGCTTCGAATACGATTGACGCCAAGTGCTCAAACACATGTAACCAATGCGCTAAGTGCAGGCTACCAAAGCACCACACACCTCTCACATCTCTCACCCTTTTCACTAAGCCACAAAAGCTTTGAAGTCTCACACTAAAACTTGGGAGAGGAGAGGAGAGCACCAAAGAGTGGAACACCAGGTTACAACACTCCAAAACCAGCAACACAAAGCAACACTAGCAACCCCTTCTCACAAAGAGGGCAAGGGGTATAAATACCCCAACTCCAAAAACTAGCCGTTGGACATATTCTGCATTGATCGAATGTTCCGATCTCCAAATCCCAACGGTCCCAAACCTGGCGAAAAGCACACATCAAAACATTTGATCCCCGGATCGGAACTTCCGATTGTACTTCTCCCAGCCAAACAGAGAGCTCACATATTGCAGAAATCAGAACTTTAATCGGAACTTCCGACCACATTGGAACTTCTGATTTCCAATCGGAACTTCTGACATGTGCAAAATTACAGCACTGCAAAAGCACCCTGGAACACTCTGAAAACGGATTCGGAGACTTCCACCCATTGCAACAAGCATAATCACTCAAGATTAAAGCTAGGTACCAAATGGGACATGCCAAATACAGCTAGGGCTTGGCCAAAAGCACTATCCGCCACAAAGGCCTACCACAACACAGGGTTAAGTCTAGACCACCTGTAGACTCCCCGAGCTCTCAAAGCAACTTCTCAACACAAACCTAACACGCACTAAGCACAAGTTTTGAGCACTCGACAATGATAACATCCGAGCTACACATCTGGTAACCCTCTTGATAGTACAGCTATCGAACCTACTTCTGGTCTCCCACCAAACTCCGTGAGACCAGCAAAACTAGAAAACCTAGTCTAGATGTACCTTTGCCTTGAGCAATCCTTCCAAACTTGACGAACACATCATCTAAATCCCGACGCTTCTCATTGCTCTTCTAAGCTTGTCATCAAATCCACCAAAGCTTGATGATGGACTACATCCTTACTTCCCATCTCGATCTCCGGAAGCTTGATGAAGGCTAATTGATAGCTTCCCATGCACTAGGCATAGGAGGCTTCTATCTTCACCTCATCTTCATTGGTTCAACATCAAGGCATGAACCACAGCATCAAGTATGCCACTAAGCTCGACTTGATCTTACCCTTCCAACTAGGCATATTTAAATATCTCAATTCAACTATTGCCATCATATTGAACCTAACCCCAACTCACTCTCAAGCACATAGCACATGGGTTAGTCCATAAATCTTAATTGACAATCTTATACCTTAGTCACTTGGTTTATCGACCACAAGTGACAAAGCCTTCAAGCTTGATTGTCAAATGTCTCTCCAACTCATGGATTTAGTCTTCAATACCTTGGCTCAACACATGAGTCCATGGATCCTAACCCCAACACAATCTATCATAAAGCAAATGGGTTAGTCCATAAACATTAATTGACAATAACGTACCTTTAGTCACTTGAACCACACAAGTGACTTAACCTTCATGCTCTAATATCAAACATCTTGAGTCCAACTCATGGACTTCATCTTGATCCTCTTTTGGCTTGACTCATGAGCTCCATACACAATCACTTAATATACCACTTAGGATCACACTTAGATCGTGCACTTGACCTTCACCTCGATCATCTTTGGTTCACTACTTGAACCCCAATCTTGATCACCCAATGTCTCTTTCTTTCTAGCTTCTTCTTTACCACATGAGCGTCACCTGGAGCTCATTGATCTTGATGTATCTCTTTTGATCTCATGGAATTTCTCAATGAATCCATGCTCTTATCATTCATACATTACCTATGGAACAATATACAAATAATTCTCAATACAATTGTTAGTCCATAGGTACGGTCATTAATTACCAAAACCACACTTAGGGGCTAGATGAACCTTCACCCGTATCGTTCAGAGTTGGAGGTGAGGCCGAACACCGTTGTCATCACACCTTCGCAGCCACTGCTGAATTTGTGGAGGAAAATGCTTCTATTGCTGCATACCTTCCTCTTTGTCATTCTATATTAAGGTGAGATACTTAATGTGCCTCCATACATAGTGGAGCACGTTGTGGCAGACAGGCGGAGCTCATCCTAGAGCAAAGCGGGGTGGAGATGGAGATGTTGCTCGATGTGGAGCCGCACGTGAAGCCGGTCGTCACTGCCAGACCTTCCTCATCGTTGTTGAATCCATGGGGACGAATATTGCCATTGCTACATGCCCTCCCTTCATTTTCCATACAAAAGTGTGACGCTGAATGCGCCGCTATCCATCTCCTTGAGTGATGTGAACTGTGCTCGAGATTTGCTGAAGTTGGATAGGCGGTAGTGCGTGGTACCGATGGGTGGTCCTGGGCATTTATCGTGTATACAATGTGTTAAGGGCGTCGGCCTTTAATGGGGGGGTGACTGTAATACCCCATAATTGTGTAGTGGGATTAGTCCCAAATGGATAGTTTAGATAGAGTTCACCCACCATATATACCCCTGTGTTTCAAACATAGCACCTTCGGGTTACTCTTTTACACAAAGTGAGGAGGAAAATGTAAGAGATGTGTTATGTATACGTGGGCCTACTCCATAGGTAAGCAGGACATTGAGCCAATTTGGACTAGCGTGTTACGTGGTACAGTTATTGTGTTAGGAAGGAATGGAGAGCCTGGAGTTACGGGAGCCAAGTCTAGTGTTGGGATGAGGTCGACATGTGCTAATATAATTGAAATCGGTGGTTCTATTTCTGGATGGTTAAAACCAATCTATACGAACACTGAACTCATGTAAAATAGAAAACAAACTATAAACCCAACACAGAAAAAGCCGAGAAATCGGTTTGGTTCGGGTTTCAGTTTTCGGTGAAAGATTAATGTCAACCCCTAAACGCATGAGTAGGCCAGATGCTAAGTATAATAAATATGATACTTTCAGGTCTTAACTCTTGTAAAATGTGTTGCGAGAAAGTAAATCCGCTAAGAAATGAGATTACGTATCAAATACCTTGTAGGGAAGACGTGTCTACTGAGGGATAGAGAGAGAAAGAGAGAGGAAGTTTCGGGGTCGAGAAGTTTGTTGATGAAAATGACGAGGTGTGCGCCTCATTAGTACAACAAAATGATATGGGAAGTCTAGTTAGCGTCAAGTTAGCCCTATAGGTAGGGCCATCAGATGAGGAACAACCCGATGCTAAATATAGTAAACCTGAAGATTTTGATTTTGATTTTGTATCACATAAACCATATGTTAATAGAGTAGTCATTGGTCATAGTCTTATCTTAATCAATCAAAATACGTATTACATGCCTTAACGACGAATTATCTCGTAAAAGGTTGAATTTATTCTAAATTGGAGGCTTATGCAGTACATTGGTAAGTATGTTATGATTTTTTTTTATATAAAAGAAGCTTTATTGAGTCTCATCCTTTCATTAAGACGATACGACCAATAAGAGGCACTCTCGACCTCTGCATAGCGACCATACACACAACCAAAATTCACACAAACAAATAAAAATCGGAAGATAGAAGTCTGATACACGAAAAGCACAAAAACTAAGGCGAGACAGCAGCAAGCCTAACGTAGCGCGCTCCATGCTGGCTAAAACAGCCCATACGTGCACACATAGATGCATTCACAAGCAGACACAATTGACCATGCAACACATGCACAGCCCGGCCGGCCAGCCAGCACTAGCTAGCTCTCGCCTATTTTAATTTAATTTCTTCATACGCAGGTGGCGGTGCAGTCGCTGTTGCAGGAGTCCCGGCACTGCTGTCCGTACGCGTCCAGGCAGGGCGGGCATGTTCCGGTGGAGCAGCCTCTGGTGCAATATGAATTATTGCCGGCGGCGGCATTGCAGTCGCAGCCGCATTCGCCGGTGTTGCAGCCGTCCCTGCACTCCTTGATCGCCGCCTTCCTGCAGTCATCGCACCAACCGGCGGCGTCACAGTTCTGGCTGCATTCCAGGGAACCGGAGACGCTGCAATTCGAGTAGCACTCGGAGCGACAGTCGTTGCATGATATCGCCGGCACCGGCGCCGGCCCTGCAGGCGGCGTCGGGGCCGGTACCGGCGTGGTTGGCTCCGGCCCGAGCGACGGACAGCGCCCCAAAGAAGGCAGGACCAGCACGGCGAGAACGGCCGCGACGACGGCCGCGTTGAGAGCAAGAGCGGCTGCACCTGAAGCCATTGTTGTGGACACAGCAAGCAAGCTAGCTAGAGACACAGGATAAACTGTGAAGACTTAACTGGTGACTGGTGCACATAAGAAGGAGCGGGCAACACTATTTATAGGCACCCTAGCTAGCTATCACTAAACTATATATAGATGGGTTAACTATGTAAATTGCACCAAGTCGAGATCTGCGCTAGTTGGCTTGAAGAGGAGTATATATAATACTCATCTTGACATGACCGGGATCTCGCTTTGATCGATGTTGACTTCCAATTTTGGCTATGATCAGTGGAGGAGAAACTTAATTACTCGAAGGTGTCTTGACAACCTTGTTTTGGAAGATATTGATATGTAGATTTTAGTTGGACAATTTAACTTAGTAAAAACGTACAAAAAACTGAATGCCAGAATCTGCGTCTACATCACTTGGAACATTTAGAAGGAGAGAAATCACAGAACCTTCCAAAATATGTTGTCTTCATATTTCTCCTGTGTAGGTTATCTTCTTAGGTACTTATTATTGGCTCTATGCATGGTCCATACTTCAGCGCCTAGGGGACCAGAATATGGTGGCGATAGCATGTACTCAACTATAGAGAATGTCCAAGAAACTCTTTACCCAGTATGGATGGTGGTGTAGTCTCGAAATAGATTCACCTTAAAGCTTTTATTCATCCTCTTATTATTTAAGGCTTTTATGGCTACTTACTGGGTTATGTCCCTATGCTTCAAAAATTGTGTAAAACTGTCTATGTGCATCACTCATACAGAAGTCAAGAGTTGGACTTGTCCGTCGTTAAATCACCTTAATACATCGCAATGAATCAATCAAGCTTCCATCCTCTTAAAAAAACAGTCGCTGAGGTCGCCGCGATGGCAAGAGAGGCAATCGACTTCTGGACCGCGATGATTCGTTTTCTATGTGGTGTTTGAGGTGTTTGTTTGACATCATGTATATATTACACTCCTATTTAATTGAATGTGAGAGCTCATGTCCCTTAATTTAAGAATAACTGAAAGCTAAAGTGCAGGTATTTTTAGTTCTAATTATTTTCAAAAGGAGGCGGTTGCCCCAGACTCTATATCTATTGATGCACACAATTTATATAATTAAAGTGATACCGTTATTATGTTACAAGCAATAAATAAAAGCAATACAAGACACCTCATGTATCACAAAGTCTATTACTAGATCGCTACCAATATTGAGTAAATAAGTTCTGAGTTATCGTCTCTAAAAGGCTGCATCGAGTGGTCAAAGCTTCCGGTTCTAACGTAGCTGTTTAGGGAAGTTTTGACAAGTTTGTGGCGATTAGTGGAGCTACTAGACAAATGCTGTATAGATGATTCGCGTGAGTAACGTGCAGGAGGATCCTAGATTTTGAATGTTGCAAAACCAGCCCTAACATGAGCTGATTTTAACAACGGATATCGGTCATCCTGCAACGGTTAGATCTAGATGCAATCAAGAAAGAGAATCGACACCGATATTTATTAACGAGGTTCAGTCGAAGCCTACATCCCTGGAGCCGTTGCTAGGTGCACCTCCCCTTTATTCCTGTCGACATCGCTGCACTCTAAGGGCCAGTCAGTCAGACCGCCCTCTGCGGGATGACTCCGACAGATCCAAATTGTCTTATGGTTACAACTAGCGGTACCCCCTTTATATACGAGTCTGGGTTACAGACATTTCTAACTCAAACTCTTCTAACCCTATCAGCTAGATAGACTTCAATTCCACTACGTAACCTACCCATATACGTATTCGACACTTTTCAACAATCTCCACCATGGAATTGAGTCCTCTCTTTGTAGCTCACTTAGAGCCACCCGACAAGTCTGACTTGGCCTCAGACCTGTCATCCTCCACTGCTAGAGTTGCCACTGCTGGTTCTTCTCTTTTGACCCCACCTGAAAGAACAGACACTTTCAACTTGTAAAGATTATTCACGGTTCTCTTCCCCTTCATTACGGTCACTTTGCTCATAGTCTTCTTGTCCCTGTCTACCTTGTAGACGTAACCATCATTATAAAGGCATCCCAGCGAAATTAAATTCCTCTTGAACCTTGACACATATCGCACATCCTTGAATAGATGCTCGTTATCACTAGTCTTGATCTTGATGTCACCTATCCTGACAACACAATGGCCTATGTCATCACCTTGGTAGACCTTTCCAAAATCACTAGACTTTTACATGCTGAACCACTCCTTATTTGGTGTCACATGAAAGGAACTTGCTGAATCTAATATCCACGCTGCTGTTGACTGACTATCTGAAAGCATAAGAACCTCACATTTATCATCTTCACTATCATCACCTGACACAACCTCATTGGTATTTACAGCGTAATTTGGCTTAAGGATTTATTCGGTTGGCCAAATTAAGTATTAGGTTTTGCTTGCAGTGGGATTTGGCTTTAAGATTTATTCAACTAGCCAAATTAGAATAATGGACTCACTCGCTATGGATTTAGCATTAACCCTTGGAGTGCAGGTCCGGGTACTCGCACCCCGAGCAATCCGCAGTTTCCCCGAGTACTCGTCATGTATCGAGTACGAAGGCACTCACAGAAGTTCCCGAAGACCCGAGCAGTCGGAGGTGTCCCCGAGCGCTAATGTCCCGAGTACTACGTCATCAAGTCACGAGCGGCACCTCCGGGCATTCAACAGCGGCGACCCCGAGCACTCGTGATTCCGAGCACTCGCGCCCCGAGCGTCATCGACCCCGAGCGTCATCGACCCTGAGCGTCATCAGCCCCGAGCACTCGTACTCGTGTTCCCGAGTACTGGCGTCCCGAGTGCCAGCGGACCCGAGTACTGGTAGTCCCGGGTACTGGTAATTCCGAGTACCAGCACGCCCGAGTACCGAACACCCGGGCTCGTATCCCCGAGTACTAGTGTTCCCGAGTACTCAAGTCCCCGAGAAGGCACAAGTCGGACGGAGCCGAATCCCAGCAGAATCAAGCCACGACGCAATCAAGTCAACCCGACGAATCACCAAGACTTATCCGACACGGAGACTTAGGGAGAGAGTCTCAGAAAGGAAAGAATTGATCACGAACTCGAAAAGACTCTCGGTTCGTATGGAAAGATGTCTCGTACTCGGGAAGGAGTCCTGAGCGATGGAAAGTTATATGTATAATAGATCAGGATCCTTTTGAATAAGGAAAGATTGTATATCTGTAATCAATTAGGATTAAGAGTCCAGATCTCCTACGGGAAGACCAGCCGCCCTATAAATATGTAAAGGGTGACGGCCGATTGAAGCATCCAACAATCGATCAGATCAATCTTTTATCTTTTATCTTTTACCTTTTCTTAGCAGTAGATCTTTGCTGTTTTGCGCTGTAAAACAGTCGGTTCTTCCTCACGTAAGTAGGAAGATCTTTGTTGCTTTGCTCGGAAAGCAATCGCTCGTCGTACGCGTAAGTGCGATAGTTATCCTTTGTTGCTTTGCTCGAAAAGCATCCGGTTATCGCACACGTAAGTGCGGTTGGCGACTCCCATCACCTAGGTGTTCCACGGATCCAATTTCGTGCGAACAATTGGCACCTCCATTAGTGCTTCTTTTCATTGGACAATGCCTCTTTATATGCCCCCACTCTTGCATCTATAGCATTGTGGCCCTCTCTTGCTGTTTGACTTGGCCTTTGAACCTTTGGTCTCGTTCTATCTTGCTTCTTCCCATGATGGTCATACCTGACCAGCAACCCTTCAGCATGAGGAGCTTCCACTGCAGTGTTCTTCTTCTTGCGCTGATCAAACACCATAACTGCTGCAGTAATATCCTTCGCAGTGATGGTATCCTTGTCGTACGTCAGTGTAGTCACCATATGCTCATAGGAAGGAGGTAAAGAACATAAAAAAACAATAGCCTTGTCTTCATCATCAACTTTCATTTCTAGTCGAGCTAGGTCCGTGATTACTTGATTAAAGACACCGATGTGCTCCGCAAGCTCTGACCCCTCCTGCATCTTTAGCCCATACAATTTTTGTTTCAAGTACAGCTTTTTGGTCAGTGATTTGGACATAAATTGAGCTCCGATTTCGTCCAGAGTTCATTAGGCGAATCCAAGTCCATCACATGGGACATGACTTGATTTGATAGGATCAGCCATATGATCCCGGCAGTCTTGACCTTTAGATCTTCCCAGTCATCTTTGAGCGTCTTGGCAGGTCTCTGTATCTTTCTTGATCACCTTCAAGCACCCTTGTTGTGCTAATATATCTTTGACTATGATCTGCCATAGCGCAAAGTTCTCAATACCATTGAACTTTGTCACCTCGAATCTAGCACTCGACGCCATAAATGCTCAAGCCGATCTGACCGCTTCCTCTGCCTGGTCTGACCGGTCTAACTCGATTTCGTCCGATGCCTCGCTGATGATCTCCTCTGACTCCTCGTCGGTCTGACCGGTCTCCCACCTGGTCTGATCGCTCTCCTCGGATGAAGAAGCCTCACTCTCCTTGACCACCGGATCTTCCTCGCCCTGATCCGTCGTGATGAGCCGCCGGTCTGACCGCCTGAGAGTTGCCTCTTTCACTACCTTCGAAAACCATGCGCGTCGCTTGCCAAAGACCTTACTCTCGCTGTTTCCTAGCTAGAGGCTATGAATCTCCGAGCTCTTACTCCATAGCCCTCCCATGTCCCTCTATTTAAAGAGATCCTTGAGCCCTCCACCTACTCCGACTAGAACTCGAACCCTAAACCAGATTTCGATTCGAACTGGAGTTCGACTCGAACTCCACCTCCACCTTCAATAAAAACCTTGTGGCTGTCCCTAGCCACCCATGTCCTCTGATCTGGCCCACTCTTCTCCCGTACGCACATTCTTGTAGATTGGTCCACGTCTTCGTCATATTGAAGCCATCGGGCCCCGTCCAACACCTCCGTGTCCTGGGCCTGGTCCTGCACGTCGTCGTGCACCAGAGACCTTGGCCATCCTCGGCCCGGTGAGCCACGTGGCTCACTCTCCACCGATCGCCCCTTTGCCTAAAACCATTGGTCTGACCAGCCCTTTTGGCCGGTCTAACCGGCTAATGCCGCCGCCTGGCCGCGCCATTATTCCTTGTTCGACTTGGACTCCGACTCCGAATCCGGGTCGAACTCAACCATGCGCCTAGTCTAATCGGCATTCGACCGTCCCTCTGGAGGTATCACCGTGTCATGGCGAAGAATCCGTGCCGCCTCCGCTCCGACAGATCCTCGGCCTCTCCACTTGTAGATCCATACACGGGACACTTGTGCTGCCGTCCTTGTCGATCGTGCCCATACATGTCGACAAGCTTCCTCTACATTGCTTCAAGATCCTCAACCTTGCGCTCTGATACCACTTGTTGCAAAACCAGCCCCAACACAGGCTGATCTTAACGGCGGACATCGGCCATCCCGCAGCGGTTAGATCTAGATGCAATCAAGAGAGAGAATCGACACCGATATTTGTTAACGAGATTCAGCCGAAGCCTACATCCCCGGGGCCGTTGTTGGGCGCACTTCCCCTTTATTCCTGGATTATCTCTGTCGACATCACCGCACTCCGAGGGTCAGCCGGTTAGACCGCTCTCCAAGGCAGGTCAGACTGCTCTCTGCGGGATGACTCCGACAGATCTAAATTGTCTTATGGTTACAATTAGCGGTACCCCCTTTATATAGGAGTCCGGGTTACAGATGTTTCCAACTCAAACTCTTCTAACCCTATCCGCTAGACAGACTCCAATTCCACTACGTAATCTACCTGTACATATATTAGACACTTTTCAACATTGAACCACTTGCTTCTACGTTCCATGCACCTTGACCTGCGCATTAGTAAAAAAAAATGGTTCATGCATGCACCTGGTAGATGCATAGTACTTTCTCTATCTCGTTTTCTCTCAGGGTAAACATTTCCATGGTCCATTAATTCTGCATTATATGAAATCCGATTGAACTTATTTTTTTCTATGATTTTTGTTCAAAAAATGAACTTTCATCTAGTACAATAGTTGATCCGGATCATCTCGTACCCACGAGCAAGTCTAAATCACTGATCTGGTTCCTCCTCGACACGGTTTTAGTGCAACTTTCTAGTAAATTGACAAATTAATGTCCGAACTTTGACAAGAATTCTTGGAATTGATTATTGGAATAGGTGGTATCATAGGAAAGACGTGTAAAATTTCAAGTGATTTAGGACGTACCCTTGATTTGAAGGTTGGTCCAATTTGGGAATATGAAATCGTGCTGGTTTTGGATCTGATCTGTGTGAGCGGTGAGATCGGTCAAAGAGTGATTACGGTGATTTGAGTCTTTTCCGCTGAGTGTACAGATCTTTATCTTCACACCTGCATATACCTACTGGAGTGAAAAGATCTCAACCTTGGGACAAAAATTTCAAGGTCATTCACGCCTCATCTGACTGCAATTGCCGGTCATACGATTGGTATCCGAGCCCAGTTAACGATCTATATATGCTACAAAGGCATGCATGGAATATATAATGGAACCCTAGGCAGCTAGATATAACTAAAATATATAGATGGGAGTATTTATGTAATTTGCACAATGTTACAAGTCGAGAATTCGTACATGTAATGCGACATGTTACAAGGTGACTCCAGAGGAGTATGTACTATTCAACTTGTGCTCCGTACCTCAAGTACAAGTTGACTTGAGAGTATCGAGTATGTACTCTTCAATTTGTGCTCCGTTGCCCCAGTACAGGTTGACTTTGATCAAGTTGGGTTACCGTCCGGGATATACTAGCACTGTGATGGCACTCGTATCCAACAATTAAAATAAAACTAACATGCTATACTCCGAGCAAATTGCACGGCTAGGCTTTATAGCTTTGATTTTCAATATGTAGATAATTTCAATTAGAATTTATTTGTTTGTAAATTAATGGTGACACTTTTCATTTAATTTTGTTGTCTACTTAGGTGTAATTCATTCGTTTGACGTTTTCTATACAAAAGTTTATCATTATATCCTATTATTTTTGGTAAGTATTAAACTTCCGGTTTATTCTTTTTGTTTGCGGCTCTGTAATATCATTAGTGTGGATTAATAATACATCTGTCGTGAGGCTTTCCTCAAAGTATCTAAGATGTTATGAACCGTACAGTTGCAACGAAAAAATGAGTTTTCGATAATTAATCATATATAAAGCTTGTTGCCGCATAATCGGCATCTTTAAGGTGTACAACTTATTAGGTACAAGAGGCACGACGAACACACGTGCGATTGTTTCAAACTCTTAAAAGTTTTCGGACCGTGTTTAACTCCAAACATCGTGTCTTAATTTCATTATCTTATACTCCCTCCGTCCATAAATATAAGACGTGCACGAAATTTAAAATTTAACTTTGACCAAGAATTAAACTAATAATTTTTTAGTAATATGACATAAAGGTGGTACCACTGAATTCATATTCAAACGTATTTTCAAATGGTATCACTTTTGTATTATATAATTCAATATTACTGGTTTAATTGTTGGTCAAAGTTAAATCTTAAATTTCGTGCACGCCTTATATTAGTGAACGGAGGGAGTAGTATCAAACAAATCCTTACCATTATAATAGTAGGCAGGCCACCCAATGGACATTTAAGATCTGTTCTCTTTTTTTAATTAATTAGTGTGGAAATTTCTCTATTTCCGGTTAATGTCCATCATTGTTTATAGCTTAATCACTCTTCTAGGATAGTTTTTTGGGCGCAACTGATTCGGCGACACGCTCCACGGTCTCCTAACAAGGTCCATGTGCATGGGGCCCACTGCCCATGTCGAGGCAGTCCGACATGACGTCCCGGACGAGGTACCCCGGTTTCTTAGTAAAGACCGCCAACCCAAGGCAGAATTTTTGTAGGACGGAACGTGCCTTAGCAAGGTGTGCTGGGTGACGTGGTGAGATGCGCTCGGGCGAGGTACCCCCGGTTTCTTAGTGAAGAGCCTCGCGTTCCTTTGTTACGCAGATCCCCACGGTCAGCGCCAACTGTCATAGGTACAAGCGTAGACAATATGAGAGAGGCATCCCCGTTCAGTTACATAGACCTACGAGGGTGCATGTAGAGACTCAAGGAAGAAGGTGGTGAGCGAAGTTAAGCATCACGAGCCGGTTTGTATTTCTCTCTCAAATTAGGATTTGTAAATAAGAAATAAGAAAAATGGATCTCTCTTTCCCTTGCTCTTGTGGCTCTATTAATAAAGATAGAGGTAGAATAGAGATGCGAAGTTTATAAATTTGCTCTTTTAGAATATAAAATATCCACATAAAATTAATAAACTATTTACATATTACATAGCAATACATTGTCGATTTAGCGATAGCGTATAAACATCACTCTAGGACAAATCTGGAGCATTACCGTTTGGACAAACAAGGTACTGTCAGTTTCTGCTTTCCCTCAAACTGGTCATTTGCATACAGCCGGTCAAGCAGGGGAAACTTTAATGATATCATTATTTTGTCTTATGTGGCAAATAGCTAGGTGACATGATTTATTGCTTGCGTATCCTAATTTGGAGGCATGAGCCATGTGTCGCACTAGTATCAATCTGCATGCATGAATCTAAAACTAGAGAAAGAAAAAAGGCAAATCAAAAGTCCAACTCAGTGACTCAGCCATAACTGATGTACATACAGGTGCCAGCTCAGTTGGAGAGAATTATGCTATAAATATATAGTACAAAATTGGCAGTTGTTAAGATCCCCTCAATCATTTGACATTAATGTGCCCATTCTTATCTAGTTGTTTCCGTTCTCCATCAGGGCCTATGGAAGAGCTGTGCTCTTGGGCGATGGTGTTGCTTGCACCTGCCGTGGAGCTCAGCCATTCTGCACGACAGTTGATCTGACAAACTGGCAGAATTCAGGTATACACATATGAAAACAAAGCTCTCGAGCAGGAAGTGTATTATTAGTTTGCGGTGTTGAATTTTGCAAACTTGGATGCCAAGTGAAGGCTGGAGCGTCTACCGTTTGCTAAGTTGAGCTAGCAATGGCAGTTGCCTTCTTTTTACCCTGGACATTCAAGCGTCTGCGATTGTGCATTTTCCCACTGCAGATTAAAGTCGGTCGCCTTCTAATGGATCTCGTTATGGGCTGATTTAGACATGCGCTTAATGGGCTGTAAGATCCTGCAGCGGGCCGACGTACTCTACTAGGTTATGTTGGATTATATCGTATTGAATTGAGGCCTGTTTCTTTGTGTTGGAGCTTGTCCGAAAGCAACTTCTGCCTGAGAAGCACCTGACCTGAGCTGAGGATCCAGGTCTGTTTTTTTGAGCCGTAGCCCAAGGATGAAATGTCGGAAATACCTTTAAGAGAACCTGTGTGTTGATTAAAGTTTAATATGATTATGTGTTGACTAAAGTTTAGTATGATTGCTTTTGAGTTTCTTTCATATAATAATTGAAAAGCCGCGATGACTTGTGACTACTAAAGTTCAATTATTATTTTTCTCTCTGCTATACCATACCAAAGTACATACTTATGAGTATTCAGTTTCAATCTGACACAACTGATAAAAAAATTTCCAGGGCCAACACTTGTGAACAGCTCCAACCAATATGACTCTAGACACCAACACAGTAAAAAACTGCAACAAACCATAGCTGTCCGTCCCGTGTGTGACGGTGAGTCCCCTCTGTGGCGACGCGTGGGCGACCAAGGTCCTCTCGATCCTTCGGCGGGTTTCCTTCAATCCCTGCCGGTTTTCAAGCACACCCCGGCAAATCTCGCAGCTAATGAGTGGATTCAATCCCCCGGCGGCGAACTCCCAGTCACCCTACCCGTTTCCACCCTCTCCCCACACCTAGCCAGAGCACCCTGCCACCCAAATCTCCCCCACCAAACCCTAGTTCGTCGTCACCTTCTAGCCCAACCCAGATTCCCAACCAAATCCATAACCAAGCTTCTGAGTGGAGCCAGGGGACACTCTAAACCGCCCTCCTAGTGTGGCTTTGAGATCTGAGGCGTAAGACGGAAGAATCGGTTATCTTCCACTTTGATCCCATGGATCGGGTGGAGGGAATGCTGAAGGAGCTCCATCTTACAGAGGCGGAGCAGAAGGGAGTCAAGATCATGAGGAAAGGAGGAAGCAGGAGGAAGCCGACCACACTCCAGGTACTAGCTAAACTCTTCTCAGAGAGACCAGCGAGGGTTCCCATTCTTGAGCGAGTGTTGGGAGAAATTTGGAGTCCCCTGTATGGCATAGAATGCAAGGAACTTGGGGGGAACAAATTCCTTTTCACCTTTAATGATGAGGCCGGAAAAAGGAAAGCTTTGGAGGATGGTCCATGGAATTTTGACAAGGAACTGTTGGTAATAGAGGATTTTGATGGGAAGAAATCGTTAGAGGAGGTGCAGTTCAACTTTATCCCAATTTGGGTGAGAATCATGGGGTTAACTTTTGACACAATGCATAGGGAGACGGGAGAGATGATTGGAGATACTATTGGGAATTCCTAAAGATGGAAACGGACGAAGACGACTGGGCTGTTGGAGCCTATCTACGAATCAAAGTGAGAATTGATATCCGTAAGCCACTTATGAGAGGAATGTTCTTGAATTTAGAGGATGAAGAGGAGGAGGAATATGGAGCCCAACCAAGATTAAAGGAGAGAGAGGAGAGTATGGAGATAGAAGAAAGGAAAGAAAGGGAGAAAAGGAGATGGGTGAGTTTCCAATATGAATACTTGCCAGACTTCTGCTATACATGCGGAGTAATAGGACACTGTGATAAAGATTGTTCGGTCAGACTGAAGAAAGGGGAAAAAACAACAATTGGAAGAAGCCTGAGAGCAAATTTGTTAAAGCCTAGGAGAGTGGAGGAAGAAAGGGGAAGATTCCTTGGAAACAAGGATGGGTCATTTAGGCGCACGAGTAGTACAGGCACTGGTGGGAGTCAAAGCAAATCAGGCAACGATGGCCCAAGCTAGAGAAAGAAGGAGGTGGTAACTGCAGTGAGGGAAGAAGGGGAGGTAACAAGCCCGGTAAAGAAACAAGAAGGGAATGAAATTGTCATATCAGGTAGCAAAAATTCGCTTGATTTGTCCTCCAAGAATAAGGAAAAAGAAGAGGTGAAAGACCAACCTCCTAATAAGGAAGCAGAAGATCCTCACATGGAGAAAGGGGAGAAAGGAAACCGAAAAGACAACCAAGGGGAAACAACAATTGACGGAGAACAGGAAGTAGGAGAGCAGGAAAAGGAACACCAAGAGGGAGAGAAAGGAAGAATAAAGAAATATAGGAAACAAGCCAGAACAAAAAAGGAACAGAAGGTGGAGTGGATAGCCACGCTGGAGAGAAGAGGGGATTTGAACCAATGGAGACTGAAGTGCTGGGGGAGGCTAGCCAGAAAAAGTTGAAGAGAGGAGAGGGAGAGGAGAATGAGGAAATAAGGATCACCACACAAAAAATTTTGAATGCGGGGCTGCCGGAACGGCCCTGCGAGGCCCAATGAAGCTCATCGTGTGGAACTGCCGGGGACTAGGGAATTCCTTGGCAGTTCGGGGTCTTCTGAACCTCCAGAAGTCTGAAGAACCAGACATCTTATTTCTGGCTGAAACAAAGATGTGTAGTGAGAAAATACAAAAGTTTAGATGGAGGATTGGGATGACCAACCTGTGGACGAGGAGTTGTGATGGGAAAGGTAAAGGTGGAATTGCAATGTTTTGGAAAGCAGGCCTAAATGTGACTCTCCACAATTTCTCAAAGTATCATATTGATGTAGTGGTTAAGGATGAAAGTGGTGGGAAATGGAGATTTACTAGAATTTATGGAGAAGCGAGAGCAGAGAAAAAATTCCTAACCTGGAAGCTACTAAATATTCTCCACCATCAGATGGACACTCCCTGGATGGTAGTGGGTGATTTCAACGAGATTCTCTATGAATACGAGAAGGAAGGGGGTAGGAGAAGGGAACAAGGAGCCATGGACAAATTCAGGCAAGCACTAGAGGACTGTGGCCTAAATGATCTGGGCTTTGCAGGCGATATCTTCACCTGGAGAAACAACAGCCACAAAAGTGAAGGCTACATTAGGGAAAGGCTGGACAGAGCTATAGCAAATGGAAAGTGGAGGAATATGTTTGAGGAGTATAAAGTGACGAATGGAAACCCTTAAAACTCTGACCACCGCCCAGTAATAATAAGTACAGAGAAACCCCTGAAGCTAAAAAGGAGAAGGTCAGGAGGGGAGGACTTCAAATTTGAGGCCAGGTGGCTACCAGAGCCGGAATGCGAGAAAGTGGTGGCAAGTGCACTAGAAGAAATGAATCAAACAGGGGAAGGTAATATCATGGAGAAGTTTAGAGGTGTAGCTGCAAGACTAAAAGAATGGGACACAAACGTGCTGGGTGACCTGGAGAAAAGAATAAAGAGATTAAATTTCGAGCTGGAAATGTGCAGAAGAGACAAAATTTCCCCTCAATCAATTGCGAAGGAAGCAATACTTAGAGATAAGGTGGAGAGACTTGAGGATCGAAAGGAAATGCATTGGAAACAAAGGGCTCATAAAAGCTGGCTGTAGCATGGAGACAGGAACACGGCATATTTCCATGCATCGGTCAAGGAAAGAAGAAGAATGAATTACATTAGAAAATTAAAAAGTGTGGAAGGTGACTGGGCTATTACTGAAGAGGAAAAACAAAGAGTAATATGTCAATATTTTACAGAACTCTTCAATACAAAAAACCCCTCTGTTCCTGAAGAATTCCTAGAAGAAATGCAGCCAAGAGTTACTGTCACACCTTGATTATCCGAAACTTGCATACCGATATATTATCGTATGTAATTAGGGTATTCCCAAAATGCATAGGCTCAATGCACCGGAACCCAACATACACGCACTATATACGTGCATAAACCCTAACGCAACATATACACCGTATAAGTCGATACAGCCACGGCACCTTGCAACCAAGTGGTCCCGAGCCAAGGCAGGAGAATTTCTAAGAGCCCACATACCCTCACATCACCTTGCCGCGCCCTGGAACCCTAGTTCCGTACCCGAAACCCTTCTTCCTATTTAAATCCAATTCCTCCCAAAACCCTAATCGCGAGACCTAACATTCCTCGGCCCTTCCAAAAATCCTAAGAAAATTCGTGGGACAACCTAATATTATTCTTAACTTAGATATAACATAAAATAGGGATGCCCAGTTTGAAACATTCATCTACAGAAATAATTAAACCTTAGGGCAGGAATGCGCGTTGAACTACAACCCATAAAAATAGGTTTCAGAAAATTTCGATAAAATTTCACAAGGATCCTCATACAATCAGGTTACGCAAAAACATGGACATCATGTTCAAAAATCTACAACCATTGGCATCGAACACCTTCACCATAATCCTGTTCTCACATAAAATTACGAACGAACCTTAATGGAACGAGTCCAAAAGTTGGTGGATCTTCTCCCCTGCCTCCTTTAACACACCTAACCCCTTAACTCCCAGGTGCAGCCCATGCCTTGTCCCTTCCGAATAGAAGCCAGCTATTGACACGATAAGATATGCCCTGGCATTCAAAGAGTTACACCACACACGGTACCAATCGGTGCCAACTTCCACTGGAGCTCCCCTATAGGTGGCAAAGCATCTACTGGCGCAAAGAATCAAGCCGTGCCGCTCCGAGCATGCCCGGACGCATCGACGCCACTCCGGACGCGCTCCAGCAAGGCACAGGGCGCACCTCGGCTTCACCAGCGCATCCGCAACACGAGGCCGCGCCGCCCGCCACTTGAGCCGCCGCCAACCGCGCCGCAATGCGCCACGCACCCCCACTCCTTCAATCAACACAGGACCGCCTATCCGTCGCCCTGGAACCGTCACATCGCTGGACAAGGGCAAGCCGAGCGGCCCCTCTGCTCAACTTGCGCCGCCTGCCTATAAAAGGCCGCCGAGTTTCCCTTCTCTGCACCGAGCTATTCCCCTCTTTCTTCCTTCCCCCTTGAAGCAGCGAGCCACCGCCTGTTTCTTCTCCACAGCCTCACCCTTTTCCTCACAACAGAGCACAAACCATCTCACTGACCTTGAGCCGCCCCCGCATTACCGAGCTCCAAAAGCTAAGCCCGCTGCACCTCCGCATCCCCCCCTTCCCCTCTTCGGTTTCCCTCTACCAATTCCAGCTAAGGTCTCCTGGAACGCCCAGACCCCTCCCTCGCCGGAGCCGCCCGCCACCACTCCCCTCTCCGTCGGGCAGCAATAGTTGGTCGCTCCACTCGAGAAAATCAGTACCAAAAGGGGTAAGAGGCCCTGCCGCCGACGCATGGGCCACAGGTAGAATTAAGGCCCGCTGCCGTAGGTGGCCGCGCCCCCACTCCTTCCCGCTTTGTCCTCTGGATGGCGTACTTGTTCCCCAAAGAAGGCGTAAAGTCCTCTGGAAACCAGTTTTCAATTAGTTAATATCGGTTCAGCACTGGTTCGTCCGGTTTAGGGTCAAACTGACCGGTTCTTGGCACTCTGAAGCCGGTTCTGGAGTCCTTGGGTCAATTCCAATCTTTTTGTTCAAAAGAATTTCAATTCTCAACAATATTTAAATCATGAACAGAGAAGAATAGGTCTAGGGCATTTCTTGCATATTCTTTAAATCAACATATACGCTATATATGCATTTCCAAAGTAGCCAAAGTAAATGTTCCCTACCATCTAGTATGCTAAAATATCCCTAACACTCATTAAGTCGGTAAGAAAAGTGATTTTGAACATGTAACCCTAATGACGTGGATTCCCCCTGATCAGGGCACCGTCATTTTATGTGGCATATACGCATATATCCATCGTCTAGGGCATTCCTTGTGCTCGTAGACTTAAGCTCTAAAACCTCGGAACCTTACCACTAAGTTAAGCCCTTATATACTCACCCCATCTCCCGTCATGAATTGCCCTTGAACTTGACAACTCCTCGGATGGGACGACCATCTACCTTCCAAAATCCTAAACCCTAACTCGACCAAAACCTGTATTACCCCACCTTAATAACATAATTCCCTTTTTTGAACATGCATTAAGTCTAGATTTATTGGAGTTGTTTTGGATTGCTTCTTATTCGACATTCTCCGACGTGTAGTTGACGGAGTGAGGTACGTGCGCAGGAAGACCCGGAATCACCCCCGCGTCATGAACAGGAACAGGAACAGGGACTGCCAGGCAAGCATTCCCACTTTGATCATGTTGAATCCCATATGTGTGAAAAACTAAGTATTTTATTTGCAAACTATGCATGCTATGTGAGTATCAACGGTATTTTATGTAGACCTAGTTATATCCTATAGCTGCACATGACTTAGGTCTGAATATCCGATCCTTGTAACCCTAGTTGTATTAGTCGGTTGTTCTATGACCGACAAGAGTATTAAGACTATAGGCACTAGCCATGCTTAGACCTGCTATAGATAAAAACTAAATTTTTATTCGGTTTAGACGAACTCCTTGGGATATGGGAATAAAACCCTCGGATAGCATATGCTTTCCAAGGTGACTATTTCGAAAGAAATGTTTGCCAAAACCCCAAATAAAACGAAGGATGATTTTGATTCGGGTAAGAATGGTAAGGGCAGCCCGGGGCTATAGAGTATCAGGAGGCAACGTGGTGGTTGAGGACGAATATGGAGTCTTGCTCGAATCAATTAAGGATCGAATCTAAGTGCCACTAACTCAGTTCCTCACCGTACGTCCACATGTCCTTTATGGGAATGACTTGGCTTGGTACGCTGGCAAGTACTAGAGTATGGACCGTGGGAAGTAGGAAGTATGTGACTAGGTGGTTAAAAGTCCTAGAGATCCACCACCGCTGGGCGTAGGGTGTTGATGCGACACAAAGATGGGGAGTCCCATTTTTGGTCCGGGACGCAAAAGTTGGGTTACCCACCTAGCGGGTCCAGCTCTAGTATGGAAGCGGGCGAAAGTCTCATTGTAATAACCCTACCGATACACCTCGTGAAGTGTATCCGTTAGCGCTCGGCAACAAGGGGGACTTACATCTTGGGGGTAAAGCCATACAACCTATGTAGAGTATTAAAAACTATTCGAATAGCCGCGTCCTCGGTTAGGGACACGAACTGGCAAGGCCACACACTGGTTAGATTGAGTTTTGTTTGAGAAAACTTGGGAAAGGGATTAAGGACGTGGACATGATGTGCCCACAGGGTGCAATTTACGCTACACGGCTGGTAGCAAGGAATTGCAGGAGAAGGAGGCTAGCCGTACTACCCGGGGTAGTACGGGCTGAGCATTGTGCTAATCAATGATAGACGGAGCTATCACTTGGATGAAGAAAGGAGGTAGCTGGGACTACCTCGAGAGAAGTTTTGTTGCTTTGAATTGCTCTGGTTTACAAAACTGCTTTGGAATCTACTATTCTCGTATTTGAATCAAAACTTACATTTCCGCACAACAAGACAACCTAGGATAGAGCTATTTCTTGAATCACACCTTGCATGGAATATTGCCATGTATTTCCTCCTGTGGGGATTGCTTGCGAGTATATTCAATGTACTCACCTAGCTTGTTGATGTGGCCAGATGAAGAGGATTTCATCTCCGATGACGACGACAGTGATTACGAGGGCTAGGATGTTTTCCGCTGCAGTTTCTACTCAGCCAATCGGCTATGATGTTGAACATTGACCATAATGGTCTACGTGTGTAAAAGACGCGGTATTGTATGACAATGCTATCAAGTTCTTGTGTATACTAGCTACTGATCATGGGACCAGTACAGGAAACACAGGGGAGTATCCGGCTTAAAAACCGGGTACGCCACAGTTACTCCAGAGATGAATGAGCAGTTAATGAAACCCTTTTCTGAATCAGAAGTAAAGGAAGCTATGGAGTCTATTGGTGACCTAAAAGCACCGGGCCCAGATGGAATGCCAGCAATTTTCTTTAAGCAGTTCTGGCACATGATTGGAAACAAAGTTACTGAAGAAGTGTTGAGTTTCCTAAATGGAAATGATATGCCGGAGGATTGGAACAGAACTGTGGTGGCTCTGATCCCAAAGATTAAACTTCCTAAAAAGGTGAAAGATCTCAGGCCAATAAGCTTGTGCAATGTAGCCTATAAAATCATCTCCAAAATCCTAGCAAAGAGACTTAAATTTATCCTATCAGATCTCATTTCCCCCTCACAAAGCGCATTCGTCCCAGGTAGGCTCATCACTGACAATGTGCTGCTTGCATATGAGGCCATCCACTACCTGAAGAACAAGAGGAAAGGCAAAGATGGATATGTTGCTATTAAATTAGATATGAGCAAAGCCTATGACAGGGTGGAATGGGTCTTTCTGGAATGGATGCTGGGAAAATTGGGATTTTGTGGCAGGTTCATTGAGCTAATTATGAAGTGTGCGAGGACTGTCAGATACAACATTAAGGTGAATGGTGCATTGACAGAAGAGATTGTGCCACAAAGAGGTTTAAGACAAGGAGACCCATTGTCTCCCTACCTCTTCATCATATGCGCGGAAGCCTTCTCAACACTCCTATACAAAGCCGAAGTGGAAGGAAGAATGAAAGGAGTCAAAATTTGCCAGAAGGCTCCGAGCATTTCACATCTCTTCTTCCCAGATGACTCTCTTGTATTTTGCAGGGCAAAAAGGAGTGAGGTGCTGAAGCTAAAAGAAATCTTGAAAACATATGAATACTTATCGGGGCAAACAATTAATAGAGAAAAGACTGTGGTTTTGTTTAGCGAGAACACCTCTAAGCAATGCAGAAAGGAGGTTCTAGAAATTCTGGGCACAACAGGAGAAACTACAAATGAGCAATATCTTGGGCTCCCTGTGCATGTGGGAAAATCAAAAGTGGAAGTCTTCGGCTACTTGAAGGGAAGAATTTGGGAGAAAATGCAAGGGTGGAAGGAGAGAATGCTGTCAAGAGCAGCAAAGGAGATCCTCATCAAAGCTGTTGCCCAAGCCATCCCCACGTATACGATGAGCTGCTTTGAAATCACAAGATCTATCTGTGAATAGATCACTTCCTTAATTGGGAGATACTGGTGGAGTAGCCAAGAAAAGGAGAATAAAATTCACTGGATAAGCTGGGAGAAACTCACCAGATCCAAGAGGAATGGTGGGCTGGGTTTTAGAGATTGTTAAGCTTTCAATATTGCCATGCTGGCTAGACAAGGCTGGAGGCTAATAGAAAATCCAAACTCCTTATGTGGCCAAGTCTTAAAAGCCAAATACTTCTCAAATTGCTCTGTTCTTGAGGCAACAGCAAAGCAAGGCATGTCCTATACATGGAGAAGCATACTTAGAGGAATCCAATTGATAAAGAGAGACCTAATATGGAGAATTGGAGATGGAGAAAAGGTGAAAGTTTGGACAGACCCATGGATTCCCAAGAACCACACAAGGAAGCCCTGCACTCCAAGAGGAAATAACACAATAGAAACTGTCTCGGAACTGACCGATTTGAGCACAGGGGGGTGGAATAAGGAATTAGTGGAGCATATCTTTTGGGAAGAGGACGCAAAAGAAATCCTGAGAATCCCCATAAGTGTTGATTATGAAGACAGACCTACATGGCATGCTGACCAAAAGGGCCTTTTCTCTGTTAAAAGCGCGTATCATGTGTACGTGGAAGATGAGTGGAGAAACAGCCAGAAGGGCTTAGCTAGCCCCTCAGCTTTACAAAGAGATCAGGCGATGAAATGGGAAAAGATTTGGAGTTTGGGATGCCCAAATCATATAAAACACTTTATCTGGAGGCTTGCCCACAACTCCCTTCCAATAAGCATGAATCTCAGGAGAAGGGGCCTGAAGGCGGAGGAGAAATGCCCAATATGCAACAGATAAGCAGAGGATGGGGGTCATCTCTTTCTAAAATGCAAGAGAATGTCAGTCATATGGCAAATGCTGAATTTGGAAGAGGTAAGGAAGAAGCTGGAGGAAAAGCAATCAGCTACTGAGGTCGTAAAGGAAATTCTAGATATGGAAAATAAAAGGAAGATCATGATATGTGTGCTCCTCTGGCAGTGGTGGAAGGAAAGAAATAATATCAGGGAAGAAGGTAAACACATGAGTAACGATGCTTTATGTCATATAATTACTAAGCAAACTAATGAATTCTGTCAAGCTTTTTTGAAGGAGAAGGAAGTCGATCATCTCACACAGAATAGATGGACCAAAAGCAAATGAGCTGAAGATAAATGTCGATGGAGCTTTCTATGCAGATTCAGGAGTTGGGGGATGGGGCACTGTTATCCGAAACAACAAAGGAGAAGTCCTGGGCTGTGGTGCAGGGAAGCTGGAAAACGTCCTCAACCCCATGCATGCTGAAATCTTAGCTGCTCTAAATGGTGCCCAATTGGCAGCAGCAAGAGGTTTCAATGAAGTCTGCTTTGAAACAGATTGCCTGATACTCACGCAGGGAGTAAATAGCAAGGATCTCGATCGCTCAGCTGTCTGCCTAGCGCTAGCGGAATTAAAGGAGTATCTAAAGCAAAACTTTGATTCGTATTCCTTTATCTTTGCGAGTAGAAGCTGTAATAGAACTGCTCATGGTTTAGCAAAGTATGGTAGCACCCTGAACCTGTATGAAGATGTGCAATCTGATGATGTTATTCCTGTTGTAATGGACAAGGTGGCGAGCGATATAGCTTCGACCACAAAGTAATGCAATATTTTGCATTTGCCCCAAAAAAAAACTGCAACAATAACAGGGACGTGGTTGTAACCTGTGAGTTCACCTGCATGATTTTCTTCAGGAAATAACTGCTTCCAACTCTTAAGAACTGTGATCAGTATGGCTCTGTCCATGCAAATTTTTCTACTTGACATGGCAGAGCCAAACATTAGGTCCCAGGCTCTTAACGAAAAGCAAGATACAATCTTCAGCACCATGTCAAGACTGCAATTATACATACAAGGATTACTCTCAACTTTGCAAGTTTAATCGGGTGTTCAAAACAACAAATTCATGGCCACTCTCGCCTAATTCTTCTTAACCCAATGTAGCCTTATCAAGCAAGGAGCATTCTTTCCAAGCAAGGTGTGAATATAAACTACTTACTAAGCATCTAAAAACCATATTTTCATCACAACTATAGAACTTACCAAAAACTCAGAATTGAATTTCCAGAACAGGAATCTAAAGAACGGCCATTGAAGGCTATGATAAAAGATGGATAGGTATGAAACAGCTAGGTATGTCATCTGCACAACTATCGGCAAAGAAATAATTGAAACTCATAATACAGGAAGATCACAAACACGCGGCATCTGTGAAAAATTCTATCTAAATCTCATGTACAGGAGATGAAGCATATGTACATGTTCACCATACTAAGCCTCCGTTTTATATCCTCTGATCCTGAACAAATTGGTAACGTAGCTTCTGCCATAATTATCACCGAGCCCAAATCCTCTCCATTCATCATTTTCTCAGCTTATATTTACTTTTCTGGAAAGGAACATATCCAAACGCATTGCATCTAAACAAGTCATGCGGAGATTTCACTTCATCACCCAGACACACACTGGAAACCCTTACAGACAGCAAGCCAAGCAGCAAACAGTAACACACAAATGACGGCATCAACAATGATGATGATCTTCACATGGCGCATCCACAAGGAAGGCGATGACTGCTGCCTCCGTAACCTGGATTGGCTTGCGCTCCGCTCCAGCGACATGCCACCTACATCCTCTGGTGGCACATCAATTCTCACACCCCTAGTGCCATGCTGCTCATCGCCGGCAGCCGCCATGGACGCTCCCTTATCCTTTGCCTTCTTCTTATCCTTCCAGTTCCCGCCTTTTCCGAGTAGAGGCACCTTCGACGACGTGCAGCTCGAGCTCTCATTTGAAGCTCCTCTTTCCGCGACTTTCTCAAGAACAAATACTGCATGTGGCATCTTCTCCAGCGAGGCCACCAGCCTCTGGACAGCCGGTACCAGCGAGTCGTGAAAGCCATTCCTATTCGTGTTCCTGAACACATCTCGCACACGCTCCAGGAACTGCAAGGCACCCACATTCCCGACGCTCGGGTCAATGATCGCGAAGAACGTGTGCCCGTCTGCCATCAGATAGCCGTAGCTTCTCGACCCCGACGTGTGGATGTAATGCCGGTGGTAAGGAGGCACGTTCTCAAGGCAGAGCGCCGCCACGGCCTCCGTCTGCGGATCGCCATCCTTGCTGTTGTAGCAGTATATGACCTTCTTCCCCTTGGCAATGCAGCAGTACACCGTGTTATCCGCCCACGAGCTCATCCGCGGGTCCTCCTCGGCGATCCCAACCTCAAGGGGCTTGGCGCGCGCCGACAATAGCTTGACAGACCTGGATCGGCGAGAATTCATCAAAGTTCCCTGAAGGCCGAAGCAACAGCTCCACCCTTCGTACGGACGACAACTTGTCCCAATTCAATACCACAAGAATCAAGGTACTTTCCGACAGAATCCGCAGCAGCGAAATCGCGCAAAAATCCGGCAGCGATTCAGGCCGGTCCTCGCCTGCGAAGGGCGGCGGCTTCTTTCTTGGCAGACGACGAAGACGACAGGATCACGGATCAAGAACTGGATATCAGCGGAGCACGGTTAGTATGTACACCCAATCCAGGAAAGATTATCATATCCATGAACGGATACAGCATTTCCTCCCATTACTAGCCTAAAATTGCGCATCAAGAAGCAAGAAAAAACCATTCTTTATCATCCGAAAAGAAAACTAAACCGGGAAAAAAATACCTGGAAGAAAAAATGGAGCGGCTACCGCGCGAGAGGGGAGGAGGGCGGATCAGGAGAAGCAATCCTTGTCCTGGACGGAGATTTCGAAAGGGGATAGCTTCCGAGAGGGAGAGGGTGGGAGCGTCCTCTATTATTATTAGAGTACATGGGAGAGGGAGATGGAAGGCGAAGACTTGGCCTGGGTTGGGGATTTGACTCGGCAACAATGAAGAAGAGCAATCAGAAAAGAAAAAGAAAAAGTTGGCGACGCGGTTTGAGAAAAAGAAATCGTCCAAAGCTCTCCAATCATTTTCAAGTTGTAAGAAAATGCACTTGCATTCCCAAATACTAGTTATATCAAGACGCCATTTGCCTAGCATGGAAATCTTCCGTTCCTACAAACTATTTGTATTTCTGAAGTGAATCGAGCGATTCGCACCACTTAATTTAACACGAAACACTAGGCTCGATATCTCTTTTGTGTATGACATCAACTGTTTCGACCAAGGAATACATTTCGCACTGATTCTCGACTCCGACCTATTCTGAATTTCTGATCACCCATTGAACCCTGAATTTCCGGACCCGCCTGTAGACGACGCCTTGCATTTGACATCACCCGGTTCAACGGATTCACCTACGTTACAATTAACACCAATTCCTTAAGCCCGTCTGAGGTGGTCAACCTCACCCGGGATTCATTTCGGTTGTGGAAAACAGCTTTTCATCTCTTATAATCCGAATGTAACTCTCCTTTTATTCTTGCAGGGTTCCAAAGGGGTCTCGTCTTTCTCAGTTGTACACAAAACAGATTTTTCATCTCTTATAATATTGATTGATTTGCAGAGCTCCTGCCATTTTGCTTTGCAAAAAGGAAAAAAAAACCATTTTACACCAATTTTCGACTCTTGCCTCTTTCGCCGCCTGTCGACAGCAAAGGAGAGCCATTGACTTCCAAGGTATTAAGGAGTAGTATTGTTCTTCACTGTATGCGTGCCGCGCATGTGGGCCGACTAGGATGAGAGGGACACTTTGAGCTTTGAAGCATTCAAAATTAAGTTGTTGTCTAGGTGCAAACAGAATGGGGCTTGATTTGACGTGTCTTGTTTCTCATGACCTGCTTGATGCTTCCCAGATACTTCTCACCACCCAAAACTTATCCATGACCGATCGATGTAGATGCTTCTTATATTCTTTCAAAGAACAAATCATGCCTCAAGGTCTGGTAGATACCCCAACTGATGAGAGAGCAGATCTCTTACTTTGAGAAGCCGGGTTATCCCATTCTCTTGATCTAACATATGTCATTCTGCGTTTGGTTCCTTGTCAACATGGATCAAGATATATCTTATCAACAACTTAACTGGCAACTAATGGAGGCCACACCTCTAATTCTCGCCAACCTAGCTTTGAGATCCAAGAGCCTGCCTTTCTGTTATTGTTGCATCTGACGACATGAAAGCAAAACAGATAAAAGAATAGTTAGTAAACATGGCATGGGTGGCAATGCCACTTTGGGACGTGTTCGCCGGTGCAACTTTACGATGCATGCGGCGGCGTCTGATTTGCAGACCTAAAGGCAGAGAGTTTGGTCTAGCAACACCAACGCACTCTCCCATCAGTTACAAAATAATAATAAGAGAATGCATCAGCAATCAATACAACAAGCTCGACGAAGAGAAAGACAGTAAAAGCACAGTTTATTCAGACAAACTGAATCATTAAAAATTCAGATGAACTGAATGAGACCAAACCAGCAGTGGAGGCAGTATATAGTTGTATTTGACGAAGTAATTGGGCTTCCGTGCATGGCAATGGATGGGCTTTGGGCCCTTTGGGCTTGCTGTACTGAAATATGGCTTGGGCTCAGAAAGCGGGCCTGTGCGTGGGCCCATCTAATATTGTGCTCGCTCTGTCTGAACTTTTATGGCACTGGGATCTCTGAAACATTCAGACAAGAACTAACATGGACTGAACTAGCCATATTTTATGGCACTGATATCTGAAAACATACAAGAATACAAGTTACAGATGACCACTGGGCTGCCACTGGTTGAGATAGCAACGGGTGGTAGGCCGGTAGCAAGAGATAGGAAGGAAGAATAAACGCATCCCAAGTAGGAATCTAAAAACAAACACATCACCTTTTCTTTCAGAAAAGCTTGCTCCATTCTTCTCAAACTTCACACCACCGCTATGGATAAGCCATGCTCACCCAATCACTTGGCCCCATAAAAACTAGAATTTTTCTAATTAATCATTTTTTTAAAATTATATTTTAAAGTTAATCTTTGGAGAAAAAATTCAAAATCTAACCCTTTTGACAACGCCAGAGAGGATGGCGCCGCAGATCCACTCTGCGGCACCACAATCTCCGACGCCGCAGACCATGGGGATGTGGCGGCCGCATAACCGTGGCGGCTGACGTGGCCAAGGCTGCGACACCAGGGATCTCGGCACCGCAGCTGTGGCGCCATGCCTTCTGGCGTCGCAGCCTGCTAACCCTATTGGGGCCAACTCCTCTTTCCCAAGCCGCAACCCACGTCCTCGCCGCCACCGCGTCCCGCCGCTTGGTCGTGCATCGCCGTTGCCTCCCACGCTACCGCCACCGCAGCCCACGCCGCCTCCCTCCACCGTAGCCCGCCGCATCCCACGCCACTCGCCCCTCCCACGCCGCCGCCGCCTCCCACGCCCGCCGCCCGCCGCCGCCGCCTCCTCCTCCTCCACCATCTCATTCCCCTCCTCCTCCACCACCTCCTCCTCCACCTCCTCCTCATCACCACCCACGCCGGCCACCGTGACTTCACCGCCTCCTCCACGCCGGCGAACAGAAGAAAGAGAGCTGAGGCTAGGGGCCAAGGGGTATAGAGGCTGCGGCACCAGGAGGCATGGCGCCACAGCTGCGGCGCCAAGATCCCTGGCTCCGTAGCCTCGGCCATGTCAGCCGCCACGGTTATGCGGCCATCACGTCCCCATGGTCTGCGGCGCCGTAGAGTGGGTCTGCGGCACCATCCTCTCTGGCGCCGCCAAAAAGGTTAGATTTTGAATTTTTTTCCTCACGGAGATTAATTTTAAAATACAATTAAAAATATTAATTAACAAAAGAAAATTCTAAAAACTACTACAGCATATTTGGACCACAGTAGTTCCCAACGATTTTGGCACTGGAAACGGTCAATTCGCGTTCCAAACGGATCCATAGATTCTGCAGTATCATTCAGGAATAAATAAAGAAGTTTGAATTATTATGTTTCTTCTTAAAAGTTCAGTATCATTTTATCAGAAGTCCCCATCTTATTTCTTGTCCAAAATGCGCCACCAGGTCACCAAAGCAAGCGTCCATAGAAACAGAAATCGTCGCTTCTTGTATGGCGTAAGGAACAGAAACGGTCATTTTCATACAAAATCGCAGAACCATTTCAATTGTTCCCAAATCATAAATACCACTGGCAATGCCAGAATTTCAGCAAATATTCTAACCAACACCGCATAGGTCATAGATTATATTGTGTCGTGGGTCAGATGCCCCTCACAAAGATATTCATAGACTTTCTTTTTTTCACGATGAAATATGCATAGACTTGTGCTCATCGATTATAGTAATCACCAACCAGGGCATGACAAGAGTCTGGGCGGCACCAGCCTAAATCATGTCTCCCATGTTCACCAACCAATCTTAGTTTATGCAGCTGCCCAATGCAAAGGCCAATTAAGCATGTTCCCGACGATATGCAAATCACTTGCAAACAAGTACGCTGTAACACCTATGTCTGAACAAATTAAGAATTTGCAGCAACAAGGAGTACTCCTGCGTGCCTTTCAAAGCAGCCAGCTTTTTCTTTCTTGTACATGTACAAGACAGGTGCCACATGAAGATTTAGCTTTTCTGTACCAAAGCATCCTCTCAACACCCAATGACAAGCTGTTACTTGAAGATTTAGAGGCTGGCTGTTTAAGCGAATAGAGACACCTGGTAACGCCAGGTTTGAAGCAAAGCAATGATTGATGAGTTATATTCACATAAATTAGTATCCTGACCAAGTCATCACAATAAGATGGGACAAAAGAAAAAGAAAAGATCTATCACATAGCTATGATATATTAGAAAGAATGGGAGGTGAAAAAGTCCTCTCTGAATGCAGTGCCTTTCGTCCATTACTCGAGAATCAGCTTCAGGATAAGTGAAGTAATTTTCACCATCCCACACAGCATCATCCTCCAGCGATGCATCGAAAGCCGCCTCTGATCCATCTGTGAAGAGACACATGTCCTCGAGCTAGCAGAGTACCTCTACTTCATGACAATATGCACGTCGATGGAAATAGCTCGGTAATCTAATGCTGACAAAGCATAACTCAAAAGTCCAATACGGTCGAAGTGAGGTTCATCAATGGCCCCAGAGCGCTAGGAGCAAACTTCCTAGCAAAGAGGTAGCAGACAGAAGTGGGCTTCGAGTTGTAAAGGCATCGCGTACCATTGTTCCTGATGGCCTGGACGAACTCCACATTGATGTTTGCAGCACCATATCTTGCTGGATGTGGGCCTCCTCTTGACCAATCAACCCATGTGATGGTCCTGTTGGCGTTGAGTGACCCATGGAACAAATGAAGATAGGTCGGTATGTAATGCTCATCTGGGTAGCAAGATGGTCTGCAATGCTTCCTGAAGATCGAGTAGTATTTGTAATCCGCTACTACATGCACAGCCAATTCACGGTTAAGTTCAAACCACTCTGACCCCTTCCTCCATTGACTCGGCAAGATGTGAGGGGCCATCCGGCGGTTGTAGCGGCCAGCACTTTGAGGGGTGTCAATGTTGTAAGACTCAACGAAGCTGTGTTCCGAGTTTATGAGATACTCGTAGACGGTCGGGAAGTTGAACACTGGAACGCAACTCTCCGAGAGCAGAACAAAACGCTCATTCGAGAAATCCAACAAGGCATTGGCCAGCAGGCGCTTCTCAGCATCTACAAGGGTTATCGATCCCCAAGACACTTCCTGCATTGCCAAGAAAAAATAAACATCAGAATGTGTGACAAAACTATCCGTTATTGGGGGGATGAACCGCACATGGATGGGCACTTGCACTGTAAAATATTAAATGAATGCACGCACTACAAAAGTTGGGTAGCAGTGCATTGAATTTGAAGGTGGTACTTTAGCCCCCAAAAAATAAGGGGAAAAAAGCAGATTCACAAATCATTCCAAAATTCCCAACCATAAGACAGCTCAAATGTATTGACTAATATTAAGTGGATAATTCAACCAGAATATTGTCGATCAAGCATCTCTCTATAAATCACATTATTAGAGATATTCGTGAGCGCCACTAGTTAGAGAAGCAATCAAGTAGTTTGCCAACTAACCTAGCATGGGGGCAAACAAAGCATATTCCCCTAGAGCAAATCCTCCCCAGTTGCACACACATCCCAATCGAGCTGGGCACATGGCAACCACCAACTAGCACGACAACCGGCATCCAACGCTTCTCCGTTTCACTCCACCAAGGCACCAGCTAACCAATCGATCAACCACGAATTCTCGCAACACGGACAGTTCGTTCAACTAATTCGCAATCTGCGCCGCGACTCGATTACACGCAATCACAGATGCAATGCCCCTGCGGTGAATGAACAAAGAGACTAGGAGTTATAGTAGTACCTCGCTGGGGATCTGGCGGCCGTAGAATGGTGAGGTCTTGGAGACGTTGAGCTTGTAGTCGGGGATGGTGTGGACGTAGACGGAGTAGAGGCCCTGGTGGCCGCGGAAGAAGCGTTCCCAGAGCGGCGCGAAGGGGAGCGGGCCGCGGGTCATGAAGAGAAAGGCAACCTTTGGGACGCGCTGGAAGGGGAAGTCGTCGGCGACGGGGACGAGGGAGGCGCGCCAGAAGAGCTCGTGGTCGGACATGGAGTGGGCGAGGTGGGGCGGGTGGACGAAGGCCTTGAAGCCGGGGCCGCAGTCGGCGCGGTCGCAGGAGCTGTAGGTGGCGGTGGGGAAGAAGAGCTCGGTGTGGGAGTTGTAGTAGTAGCGGGAGACGTTGGCGCTGACGGAGAGGCCGATGACGACGCCGGCCATGAAGATGACCATGGCCGTGACCAGCTTGAGGAGGCCCGTGGACCACTCCTTGCGCGGCGTCGGCGGGAAGTAGTCGCCCTCCTCGTCGGCGCCGCCCCCGCCTCCGCCGGCGCCCCCGCCGCGGGACTTGAGCATCGGCTTGGACTCCCCCCACATCACGCCGTCCTCCAGTTCTACCTCCCGGCAGAAACCAAACTAAATCAAGAAGGCGCTGGTGGAGCCGCCGGCGGCGAGATCAAGGAGGGATTTTGACGGCGGAATCGGGAATCCGCGGAGAGAGGCCCGATCTGGCACGAGGAATCCCACGGAGATCTCAATCGGATCGAAGCAGCCAGGCAAAGTGGGGAGAGAGAGAGAGAGAGACGCGAAAAGGCGACGCCTTTATACGCGCAGCAGAGCGACAGAACGCGGCAAGGAGAAGACGGGGAGAGAGAGGGGCTGGCAATCTTTCCTTCTTTCTTTCTTTCTTAGTGGGTAAGGAGGGGGAGGAGGTCGCTCTCAGCGCAGCTCGGTGTCGGAGCAGGAGGTGGTGGTATTTATGGGAGGGAGATCTCTTCTCCGAGGACGGCGAGAAGAGATCGGCGAGTGATTCATTCATCAATTTTTCTCTACTTTATTAATTAATTGGTGGCAAGAAACGGTCTAAAACCACGCGTTCGTGGTCTGGAATGGTCGGCGAGCCACTGGATTGGATTGCTGCTGAGCTTTAATCTAATCTCTTTTATTTTACTGCATCCACCCAGCTTCACTGTCTAGTTTGTTCATTGGATCCATCGACCATCGTCACCTTTTTCTCGAGCATGAATCGTATCGCTGCAACCCTCGTGAATTTCTCCTGCTCACGATGGAGCGGTAGATACCCTTCCTTCATCGATCCGACAGACTATCAGTCTTACCATCCTTGTGCTCGTCGACAGCGAGTACGTAGAATGACCGCATCAATCTTTAAACTTCACGATATATATGTATAGTGATGTATATGTAGGAATATTACTCGGTATTTCTATAAAAACAAACAAATCAAACGTAGGTATCCATATGATCTAGCATCCAGAACTCAAATTTGCATCCACTGTTCATGAAAGGATGGTTTCAGTTGAAGCAAACAAACACATGGGTGCCCTTTTCTCTTACATGTGTAACTTAATACAGGTAACCAAACGCGTCATTTCTCCCTTGCACGTAAGTAAGCAAGTAGGTATCAGTTGGAGCAAGCCACTCAGGGCACGTGCATATACTGGTAGGTTGGTTGTACTTGTAGCGCGGGATGTGACCATGTCAGTCGGTCAAAGAGACTGACCGAAACAAAGTATAATAGTATCTAACCAGAAGAAAACAATGAACGCATGCATTTACATGGAAGAAAAGCGTCAATGTGGCAGATGTTAGAAGCGACTGTCCAAGTTACGGTAATCTTGTTTATTTCAACCTCGTTACATATTTGCAAGTTGTAACTCTTTTCTAACCGAAGTGACGAAGCAACCAATTGATAACATTGACTTATCCGACTCGAATCCCATCTACCAGAAATTTTTGCAGTACATTTGGCATCTCCTTGGTTTCTTCTCAAATGCCGGCTTGGCTCCTCTCTTGTTGCTGTTCGTTGTCAGGTCAACCCTCCCCCCTCCAGACATGAGAATACGGACCTTGCCATCGCCCTGCACTTTTCCCCTTGGTGTTGAACTGCTCGAAACTAATAGATTTTTTTACTCCCTCCCTTTATCTGTGTATGTACAACATTACACTAGAGATACAAATAAACAGGTTATACACAGCATAACAGCAAGTGCCGGCCTGATTCTATGTACAACGTTCACGCAGTGTGTGCTCTGACTCTGGTCTCTGCTGACGGCAAGGATGAACAAACCATGCATCTGATCCCTTTGTGCAAGTGCTCTTCCACGTCTATCTACATCCTGCTTCTTTTTCTTTTTCTTTTTGCCCGGATCTACATCCTGCTTCTGCTTGGTCAGAACTTGGAGATGATAACACAGTTGCAACAAGGTAATGATCACCTGCAGAGAAAACAAAACACTGCATTAAGTAGTCTTCGTTCAAAGGAAGCAAAAGCAAGTTCCAGCCTACTGTCAGAGAATGAATGCACTAAGACAGTGAACACAAAAATAAAATAATAGTTATACAGTTGCCAGTCAATACAAAATTTAGAGGGGGACAAATAGAGCTATATGAAACCATACATAATGTGCAACAGTACACAGTTTTTATTTGGATTCGACAAATCATTTGTGCCATCAAGGGGTTTTCCAGCAAATATTGAGCTACTGAACTTCTCATTCAGATAGGAATGATGACAAACTTTTATATGCACTGCCAGTTCCCGCTAACCAAGAACCAACCAACCTACATATTTAGCATGCTTTAAAAGAAATGAGAAGAATACAAGAACAGTCAACATACCATCAAGAGGCTTCGCAGTTCGCATCATTCTCTGTTTTTCTTGAATAAGTCTTCATTTTTCTGGAGAACTCCTTAACTGAAGAATTATCTGAAAATGTCAAGGGAGTGTCTTCAGCAATTGGATCCCTCACATAGAACAGCCTAACAGGCGTCCTTCCGGTTACATCAGTTGGAGGTTCTTCAGGTATATCACGGTACAAATGTTTGATAATGAGAGAGCAGTATCATGATCTCGCCAATAGTTGCTACAGGAATCAATCGAAAGGCAAGTTAAAATGTGAAATAGACATGAGAAAAAACAATTAGCAAACCAACAGGAATGATGATTGAGCTCACGTATGAGATCCCAGGGCGGATAAATATGGATGTTGAAATGTTTTCTCCTGCAGTTAGATTATTAAGACTGTAAGCTCCGAAGTATTTGCACTGACTGAAACAGTATACAAGAAAACTAACTAGCTCAGCCAAAAAATGAAATAGGGAGGGGAAAGTTGGTCATGTTGACAGGAGGGGTTAGCAATCCTTGTGGTAATGCCAAACTGGTGGGTACTGGGAATCAGCCAGTTCTCAGCTTGCTGGTGGGGACCTGATTTCAACCACCCAAGTCTGAGCTGCCTTTGAGAACCCTGGTTGAGAATTAAGAACACATGGTGTGTGCATGGCCAAGATACAACACCGTTTATGCCAAAGCATTGCACAATACCTTTCACATACACAGCGGAGCGCGTTCATTTGTACTACCTATACTAAGTAACATACACCATACAGAGAGTAGAATTGTGTTTGATTTAATTGCAAGAGCTTGCTAACCTGAAGTACATGATCAACCCGACCATCGGTGAACCTGTCAACCTTTCCATCATCATGGAACAATACGATCTCTCTTCCTCCTTAGCACTCTCACCGTCCTCTAAATAATAAATGATCAGAATACTGTTTGCTTGCTTGCTGCTTGCAATGTGTAAAAGCTAATAAAAACTGATGTATCGATACCTTCCGTGTCATTTTTGTGCTCAGTGATAGCAGAGCAGCTACCACTTTAACCTAAAAAAACAAATGAACCAACTCATTAAGCAAGAGAGCTGTGCTAGCAGTTTCTTTCTTGATCATTCGTGTCAAAGGTTAATGTATCAAAGCCACCAAGATTCACATAATAGTTGTTAAACTGTATGCGCTAAATTCACATAACCATTCCAGAACAAAGTGCAAACCTTCAATGACTTGAATTGACGGGCAATAGCTTGAGAACGTGCAGCAAACATCTCTGTGAACTCCTGTGACATATCAAACCCGAATTAGGTAAATAAGAGGCAAACACACCCTCAAATAGAAATATAGGCATGCTCCTCCATGAGCTGTCAGTTAAAATGATATACAACCACTGCACTCCTACATGTATCCTCTTTCCACCTCTATGATAGGGTATTACGACGGGGCGCTTGTTCACATAATCTTCGCATACAAGTGGTTCAATTCTGCATAAAAGCCCAGCTAGATCATGTGCCATGCTCCTCACATTGCAACAGACAAGTGCATTCTCTTCAAGACATAAAGAGACATATCTAAAAGTGACGAAGCTTATGTACATGTTAACCAGATTAGCATTGTTTAGTTGTATCATGAAATTGTATATTTCGTCAGCCCTCTAAACATAAGGTAAAAAAATACTATATGCAAGGAAGCTACAAACCTGTATGCTACAGGATCAAAAGGATGAAAAACATTGAACATCTGCCGGCAGTATGGCATCTCTTCAACTATGTTCTTGTCTTGCCAATAGTCTTGTCCCCTGCCTTTAAAAGAAGCTATGAATTTCAGAAATAAGACAACAGATCATCGATTACCAATTGCCAGGGGCAATGATAAATCATTGAGAATAGCTACATAGAGAAAGAAATGCTAATAGTGCTTCATAAACATGAGTCGCTAAATGGACACCGTCCATGTCAATACAGTAGTAGACACCACACGTTATCTGTACTAAAAAACTTCATAATTTCATTCATCCAAAAGACACACGTTCTGAAACCTTCAGTAGGCATTGGGGGACCGAGACATTGACATTAAGTGTCATTTGAGCCTTGTAAGTAGTTTTTCAGCCATTTCACTGGTCATTGTTTCATGCTATCCTGAACAGAGCATAAATGATATCTTCTGGCAGCTATTAAATAAATAAATCTGTATCCAAATACTGGAGGTCTCTAACATAAAATAAATGCTCGTTGTTAAATTATTGGTGATAAAATGCTAAAAAAACTAGATATAATATAGTTCTAGATATAAGAAGAGTACTATGGAGAATTATCTAAACGAAAACAGATAAAAAGCATCAACACTGGTGTAAAGCAAAGCACATATCACAAAAGGTAGGTAACTATTATTAGTCAAGGTTCCATACCAATACCAATACGAACATTGCGCAGGGACAAAAAGACTCCCAAGGGGGATCCAACAGCAAAGAATGTGTCGACCTGAGTATTAAAAAATGTTGTGATGATGGTAATCACAACCACAAGTAAAAAACAACACTGAATAATAACTTGGATAGGTTACCTTAAAATTTAGTTTAGTGTATCTGATATGTGGTCTGTAGGGCTGACTTATGCTGCCTTGACCCATCCAAAGTTTGCCTGACGATAAGCTCACTGTATGATTAGCATCTTTACCTGGCATAAATACACATAAATATCTGAATAAACCTTCACAAAAGCAAATATATAAAGTCTTCAAAGAAATTTCATGGAACAAAAGCAACGAGTTACCTTGATGAGACTCAACACTACTGGTGCTTTCAGTCACTAAATCATTCTGTCGCTCAAGTTCAGCTAGTTTAGCTTTAAGACGTCTCACCTGCAGTGAAGACAGAAGTATAGGCATCAACGTGGTATGTAAGTTTAACTTCCACAGTTGCTATGCTCCAAGATAACACTATAAATTTTGGGTTCTCAAACAAGTTCATCAATCTTTATGAATATATTTCTGTTGATCAGTTACTCTCAAGGCAATCAGCATTTTGTGAGCCTTCTTACGAAATTAGATAAATCCTAAATGATATGCTTTCACACCTCTTCTTCTAATGATGAGATCGATTTGTCTTTGTCAAGAACCTCTTCATGCAGTTCCTCAGCAGATCTTGAAATGCACTCATCAGCATCTTTTGTGCTTACAGCTGAAGTAGCACCTTCTTCAGTATATCTCATTTGATGATTCTCAGCCTGATTTTCGACTTCAGTTTGTACTCCATCAACTGTAATAGGTGTTGCAAGTGTGTCATCATTGTTTGGCACATTCTCATGCACACATGATGGAAGGATGTTGTCTGTATGTGAACGATCAGTTCTGGTGCAGTCTTCATCAACTACACCATTTACATTATCAGCACAAGAACGTCCTGAAGTGGAAGAAGTATCGTGCTCTTTTGCGCCTGAATCATGGACAGCAATCGTGTTGGGTGCTTTTACTATTTGGCCTTCATCAGACGAAACTTCCATATTAATATAATCTGTTGGAAATGGCGCAGATAGGGATTCTTGATGGCAAAGTATATCGTATGATAGAACACTTCCAACGAGTGGCCGTATAATGAAACCTGCCAAAAAAGAAGACAAGCAGCTTTTTGTCTAACCAACAGCAAAAGTGCAATCACAAAACGAACTATTATGAAAGAGTTATCAACTGCAAACCTTTCCACTGTAACCAGATTTTCTCTTCAGAAAACTTCGTATACAACTGGTTCAGCTGGTTTGAGACCTGTTATAAATTCGAATTATTAATTTTACTCGTTAAATGGGGTGATGATTCGCCCCCTTTCCACCTCCTAAAATTCTCTAACAAAAATACCACCTCCATGACAAGCAAACTAACTTCTAACAAATTTATATCTTGTTTGAACAATATCCTACTGCATCTCACAGTTGGTTTATATCTGAATTTCCGTGAAAAATCATCAGCGCTCTAGTTCCATGATACCATCACTTTGCGTTGTCCTCCACCCAGCATGAGAACTTTGCGTGGATTCTATATTCTAATCTAGCAATTCTTGAAGTAGAATACAAGAACGGGAATATACTTGGATGTTGCACTAGGACTACAAAAAGATCTTAAACCGCCCAATAAAAATCAAGGAATTAATGGTAATGACTGGAAAAACGATAAAGCAAAATACCGAGTCAATTATATGCTGGCAGTAGATAGGGCTCATGTAGTATAGAACATCATGAACTGTGGCGCCTAACGCTACGCGAAGACCTTTAACTCCATCCAAAGTGATTTTCTCAACTGTACGTTCACCACCGAGCTTCAAGCTCTTCCTCCACTGCAATAATAATCATCACTATTAAACATAAAAATCGGCAGTGAATACGTAGATGCAACCAGATTTCATACCATGATAGAACAAAAGGTCAACATGTTAATCTGTAATTGCACTATACTTAGATATATACATAAGCTACAGTTGTTGTGATTAACTAAATAATTGTCTTTGTTCAAAGCAATAGATGACATGTGTGGCTAGTATATAAATAGCTTGCAGTGCTCGTACGTGCATGGCTAAGTATATAAATAGCTTTTGTATTGCTCGTACGTGCTCAATACCAACCTGTCATATGTATCATCCCTTTTCTGATAAAATTAATTCAACACAGTGGCCACAATCAAAAAGTAACACCGTAAAGTGTTGCACGTCTTTAACTTTTGATATATGATAAAGTAGTTCAAAATGAGACCAACATTGTTTATATGTTAACTCAACAAGCCTGAATTCCGAATTGAGGCTTGCTTTATCATGCTATAGCAAGGTCAACTATTCTGTCCTTTGCAACAAGGGCATCAATGAATATTAATGACAGAGAGATTTCGATAGGTGGTATCAGTACGAGTAACTTTATGTTCTAATAATATATTAATCTTACCTGACAGGGAATAAATAGAACCCTCTGTGTACTTCTTTGATAAGGAGTTAAGTATCTATCAGCTAGGTTAGCAGTCACACGGCGGAAATCGACAACATCATCAACAAGATTAGCTTTCTCCAGTCTCTGCCCGATGCCATGAACCATGAATACCAGATGACTAACTGGAACCTATTAAGAGGAATCGAGAAGTACATTAGCACCTAAATTTTCTTAAACCAAAAACTTGTTAAGTTTATAGGAATTCTTTGGAAGACATGTGCATTTAAGGGGAAAAGCAGAAGCCTCATGGTGAAATACTCCACTCAAGGACAATTATGTACAGGCGCACTCTGTGTCTTTTAAGTATATGATGCTCAGATCCTTTATGGTGTGTTTGGTTTGAGGAGCCATCTCATCCTAGGATGGATTGGGCCATCATGTGATTGAGCCATGACTTTGGTGAGATGAGCCCATTTCTTGTCTTATAGCATGTATGCCTGTGAGGGGTGATGTGTGATGGACCGACTCATTCCATTCTTCAAACCAATCAAAAACATGACATATGAGCATTCCTCAAACCAAGCATCCCATTATTTTCCTTACATGTCAGCCATCTCTTCACATTATTTATAAAATACTTAAGAACAACTTTAACACAGAACGGAATTCAGATAAACTAGATATCTAGTGGAACAAAAAATACTATGAAGTACTTTTCTGTAGTAAGTATGTATATATGAATCCTTTTCTTGGACGATAATAAAATAAAGACTATGGCAACTAGTATGGAGAGAGAAAAGGTGCCTGAAATAATAAATACCTGAGAGCAGTAATCATCCATTTCCTCTTCTTTCTGCTGACGCAACTCATCCTGGCAGAGAATCCGACAACAATTATACACCACGCAAAAATCGAATGCAGACTCACATAAATAAGAAGATAGCTAAAGGCTTACAAAGAGAACCCCTGAAAAGGTGGCAGGTTCTCATTCTAGATTCATACTAGCAGGTGCTGATATGATATCAAATCCAAACTGAGAAACCAAAGTAGGATTGCATGGCAAAATTAGCAGCAAAAATAATTTACTCTTTTTTTCGCTGCAAAAACTTATGCAACGACATGGCTAGTGAGTGATGAGATCACGATCTTCAGCTATGCAGTCTATAGTATGTCTGTCTACCGTTCATCTCAAGAGGCACTAAATCAAATAGTTGTCAATCCTTCTTGATGTTGTTAAGGATGATTTATGCCTCTATAACCAAATTGTAAAGCACGTACAAGCCAACATTTTGTGCTCATAAACCAAATGAGCAATAAACATTAACATTTAACAAGACAGGATATCAACAGTTCAGCTATCTCCCTTTTTAGTCCATAAACAACTTCAAATTCTACATTCTCTAAACCATTCATATGTGCAAGGTTGAAAACACTTCATAGACATCAATAGTATTAAAAAACTTTAACATGATAGTTCACCTGTGTAGGATTTGCAGATCCAGAAGAAGAGAAACCACGCCTTAATTTGATTGTGTTGCTACCTAGTTTAGGACCTGTATCAAAGACAAGCCAAGCTTCCCAAGTATCATCCTCTCCAGTAAAAAGAGCATGCAAACCCTGCACAAAATATATTTCAGCCTCATCCAAATTTCTCTCTCTCTCTTTTCTGAGGAAGTTACATCAGTACATTACATACCGGTGTACTTCCTTGGAGATCGACCCGTGCAGCAAACAGGCCTGAAGGCTGAAATTTGCGACGATGCCAAACCTATTTTGACAACAACGGGATGTTCAAACTGCTTTCTCAGCTAAGGAGATTAGAGAAGGGAGTATGCATATGGACAAAACAAACACTGGAACATGTCAAACACCATCCTTTCCCATCACTATCATGACATCCACTGTTCAGAATTAGGCTATTTCACACTATCTAGTGAAGCAGGTTTGGTTATCTTTTCTCGAGCAACTGAAACTATTCAAATATTACTTATAGCCGTGCTGGCAAAGCATCAATCCAGAAAATGGCTATTTATGGGCACATGCATATATCCGTACCTCACAATTATATGCTAACTCAAGTTGTTCAGAAACATCTTCACGCAAGGGAATCCAATCAAGACCTCCTTTTCGAGCAAACCAGTGGCCTCTCAAAACGCGTCTATTCTCCCCATTCCAATACACAGGGAAGCAATGACGTCTCATCAAATCAACCTGCAGTAGTGTACGCTGTGTTATGACAAAAACAAATTCACTAGCTAACATACTAGGAAGTAAAAAACGAATGCCATGTTACAGCCACATAAACATAATTCTCTTAGTTTTCAAGCTTACTGATCTTACTTCTTACTCCTACTCGGTCAATAATTATGAGTAGAATGTAAACATAGATGATTACACTGTTTTTGCAAACAAATAAGAAAGCCTGGTAGCATATGGGTAGTGGTAGAACATACTAGATAAAAATACAAACCTCATAGAGTCCACCTTTCACAGGAACCCCAACACGCTCCTCCTCCACCTTATACAAATATTCAGAGTCTGAAACATCAGTTTTCACCAAGGAACCTCTTGGTCCTTCACTGCATTCGGCATACTCCCTCCACCAGTATGCAAACAGTGCTTCCTCTCTCTACAGACCAGTAACACAATAATGTGAACGTGAAGTAAAACGATTTACAAAATATATCGAATATAATCCCCCTAATGCCACCGGAGATCAACTATGTACCAACGTTATCACTTTCCGAATGGACTGTATTTCAAAAGTTATAGCATTATAACTAGCTATAGCAAAGGCACTATAGCTGATGTGATCTTGTGTAAACAACATTCGGCACCATATTCGCATTAAAGTAGAGTAAACAACATTCGGCACTATATCGGCATTAAGTAGTGACCTCTAAGAAAGATGCCTCCAACGCCAGAGAGTCCCTCATGCTGAAGCGGAAATAGTCTCCTTTCCCCACTATCTCCGTCTGGGGGACTGAAGCGGAGAGCACTGCAACAACAGAAAACCACGCGAAACCACCAAGAGTCGGTTCAGTAACAGTTTTTACCTCTCGCGTCGTCAATTTGACAGTTCACTCCACACAAACAATCAACATCAACCACAAAATGGTGCTGAACTCTGAAGTAAGAAGACATGACATTGTCAAGTACGACTCTAAAGTAGCTGGTTGACTGGTTGCTGCATGGATCTTAAATTGCGAGTACAATTACCAGATTCAGGGGACCGCACACACGAGCGCGTGTTTTGGAACTATTAGTTAAAGCAGAGACAGTTTTACATGGAACCTACAACCAAATTAGGTGATCATGGGATCAGGGAACCAGGCATGGGTGACTACGAAGCAGCCGGTTAATCGGTACTACCAGTACATGGAACTGGAGCGAGTGGAGTTAACACGCCGGGGAGGGGGGGGAGGGGGAGGCGCACCTCTTTCGGCGAGGGGGAGCTTGCAGAAGTACCAGCGGACGTCCCCACCGTCGGAGGGGCTCTTGGTGCGGGCGAGGTACTTGCGGCGGGCGGCGCACTGCTCGATCGCGTCCTCGAGCCTGGCAATGTTGGACGGCGTGTTCCGCAGCGAGTCCGGCGACGCGCCCTCCGCCCCCGGGGGCGCCGGCGTCCCGTGGGCCGCGTAGCTCGTGGACGCCCCGACGCCGATGCGTCGTCCCCTGGGGGGCCGCCGCCCCGCGCCAAGCTCTCGTCGGGGCTCGCCATGGTCGCCGCCCCCGAATTCGGGATCGCCGGCAAGGCAAGAGGAGGAAGTGGGCGTGGGTCGGAAGGAATGAACGGGACGGCATCCGGATGGTTTCCTTCTAAGCCTGACTCAACCGCAGGTCGTGTGCTCGTGGCACGCAAGAGTCGGACCAGTGGTTGCACCGAATTCGTTTCTCGTTTGGATTCCAAAAATCCAACGCGCCACCGGTAAGCGTCAATCTTATCGAATGACCGGTCACGTACTGTTTGAATCAGAAAAGGTAGAAAAAAGATAAGAAAAATAATAGGAAGGGCTCAACGACGATGTGACGGTTGGAATGCTAACATCTTGACTTGCTACCAGCGACTGTGGTCGATCAGATCTAACCGAGATTCGGTAAGGTGGTGGTGGAGGAGGCGGCAAGACAGTGATACAAAGGATGAAGACGGAGAGACGACGGTAGGAGAGGAGAGACACGAAAATACCGGTGGAGGCACTAGTGGGGATGGACTGGTCGCCCGATAAGGCTAACGCCCGACCGGTCGTCATGTAGTCACTTCATTTTCGTTTTCCCTTTTTAAATAAATATACTAAGTTTGAATACATGCAATAATATCTGGTATATGTGCTTTTTGCATGGTTACTAACGAATTTCAAATTTTATAGTTGAACTGAAGGTAGGGTTATTTAGTATAGGTAGTGCTAACGGAATTGCAATTGTTTAATTATTTTAGTTTCTTTAAGAATATTTAATCATTCAAGTGGTTCGGGTTATATGTGTTTTGCTTCTATATGTCACCTTTTTTGGCTTCGTTTTTCAGAGCAGTATACTCAAATTTCAGATTTCAATGTTATAATATAGGACGCGACTATAATGACACACTCTTGTAACAATGTTTTGATTAGACTATTGATGGTCATTATAAAATAAAAGTGCATTTCACTTCATCTCAAACTAAAACAACTATAAATTTTTAAAACATGGAATGTCCGATCTCACTGTCACATCGTCACTTCCCCCCTTCTTCCTTTTTCCTTCTCCTGCTTTGCCTCCTCCCTAACCGTCATTGACCGCTAGATTTGGCCGTTCACTACCACCGATGGCTGCCAACAGCAAGCCAGGACGCCAGCGTCCGATCAATCCATCCCTATAATCCTGGGGACGTCAATATTACTTGTTGGACCGTCGGTTATCCCTCGGAGGTGCCGGCCGTCGTCGTTGTCATTGAGCTCACCGGTCGGCCTCCCTCTCCCCCTTCTTCCTTTTCCCCTTCTTCTGATTCAACGATGTGCAAGAGTTCACCAGTTAAGGCTACTGGGAGAATATTTTCCCCGTAGATATTTCGTACAATACATAGTCTCATACTGCTCTTTAGAAAAATAAGAGCTAGCCAATAAACTAGTTCAAAAATAGGCTTTAAACAATGCCCAAGGACAGTAACAAAATATGCTTCATCCGCCTCGGCTCTACCTTTCATGGAGAAAGCAGAACCGTGCATGAGTAGTAAACTTTAAGTTGCGTACAAAAAGTTGTATCTACTTTGTAGTTAGTACGATCACGCTCATTCCATTTTGTCGATTAGAACATGTAAGATTAGCAGCTCTCTAGTCGTACCAGCATCGTAAGAAAAAGAATCTTATATACATCACTTACCATCTTCAAGATATTGAACCATGATAACTCAGCTGTAAAAACGTTTTAATCAGGGAGATACGAAAACTGAAGTGGTGACCAGCGACACTGACACGCTCTTTTTCCATTCAGTTTCGAACTTGAAAACCGCAAACAGCAAGCTAGTACTGCGTTGCGTGAGAAGTGCTTACGTATTCAGAGGCGCCTTTGCATTCACATGGCGTTCAACTGAAATACGTGTCTCTTCCCAGAACACGTATCAACAGAAGCAAAATACGCCTCCTCCCACGCTTGATATAAGCAAGCGGACACGGGGTCCTGTGTCGCACAGCCGAAAACCCTAATCCCCATGGCCGACTCCGACGCGACGGCGCCGCCGCCGGAGGTAGCCCCTGAGCTGCAGCCCCCATCCGTCGAGCCCGCCGCGGAGCAGGAAGAGCCGGCCTCTGAGCCTGCCGCCGCCCCCGCCCCCGCCCCCGCCCCCGCCCTCGCGCAGGAAGAGGCGGCCTCCGAGGTCGAAGGCGACCACAAGAGGAAGCTCGAGGAGGGTCGACGCGGCCGCGGAGGCGAACGGCGCCGGCGAGGACGCCAAGCGGCCGCGCGTGGAAGGCGACGCCGCAGGTGGATCTCTTTCTCTCAAACCCCCACCCCTCTCCCTAGTCCGTAGTATGTGCGTGTATTGTGCATAGGGTTTAGTGTCTCGGAGATGATGCTAGTGTGCGAAACATGGTCGCTTTCTTTGGAGCCTGTGTTATGGTCTGTTTGATCCGTTCGTTATCTCTTTTTGTATCAGGTGTTGTGCAAAATGATGAGTCCTCCGAGAAGACCGAGGACCCAGCAGACGCCGAGAATGGCAAGGTCGCTCCTACCGAGGATTTGCATGTGAGCTCCGAGGACAAGCCACAGGAGACCGCAACGGAAGCAGTGACTGAAGCACCGCCACAACAGCAAGAAGGTGACGCAACCGGTGCCCTGCAGGAGACTACTCGTAAAATCGATGTGCCCAATAACAAGGTATAGTCAGTGGGATGAGGGGAAATCTTTTGTTACCGGGTTCTGCTTCATGTTAAAATTGGGAAACTAGTGTGGATGATATACTCTCTCTGTTGGAAACCAAAGAGAAACAGAGAAAGTGACAAACACAGAAAAGAACATTTACATGCTCTATTGATTCAGATGCGTAATTTGCTTATGCTGATTATGGAAATTCATGCAGGTTGGTGTTCTAATAGGAAAAGCTGGTGAAACTATCAGAAACCTGCAAACGAGCTCGGGCGCGAAAATCCAAATCACAAAGGATGCAGATGTTCCTGCAGACGCTGCGACTCGTTCTGTCGAATTGGTTGGAACTCTTGAGAGTATTGACAAGGCTGAGCAGCTCATTAAGAATGTTATAGCCGAGGTATGCTAAATGTAGCATCATTCTCATGTGTTTGTTTGTTTTTCATTTTAGCCGTATTTCCATCCATGCAAGTTGCATCTCTAAGGCTTCCTCTAATGCATCTATTCCAGGCTGAGGCTGGTGGTTCCCCTGCCTTGATAGCTAAAGGTTTTGGATCTGGTCAGTCAGGTCAGAGCAGTTTGAGATGCTTGTCCCTGATAACAAGGTAAGTTGTCATTGTTGGAGAGGAAAAATACTATTTTATTTGGTTCACCAGTTTCTGATTTCTATTTGTTAGGTTGGTTTAATTATTGGAAAAGGCGGCGAGACAATTAAAAATCTGCAAACCAGATCTGGTGCTCGAATTCAGGTAGAGAAATCACATGTTATGTTGACATTGTTAATAATTATAGCTTATATCAACTGAGGCTTGAGGGTGGCGATAAATGTTCATGTAGTTAATTCCTCAACATCCTCCGGCGGGTACTACATTAACTGAAAGGACTGTACGTGTTACTGGCAATAAGAAGCAGATAGAAGCTGCAAAAGAATTGATTAAGCAAGCTATGAGTCAGGTGATGTGGCCCTGCTCTATGCTTTTCATCAGTCGATTATTGCTGTGATTAAGTCAGTGTCGCTAGAGGCTGATGTGACCCTGCTTTATGCTTCTTATCTATGCTGTGATTAACTCAGTGATGCGCAATGCTGTCTATCTTCCATTTGTGCTGTGGTTACCTTTATGATGCTTTTGCTTGTTATCTTCTACCCATGCCGCAATGAACTTAGTGATATTGAATTTAATCGTTAAAATGAACTTTGTGTATTCTGTTACTTGATGCGAAATCATAGCATGTACTATTCCATGTGTATGGCATTGCCACCTTGGTCTGGTTGTTGCAACTGTTTTTGGGCTGTGGTACCATTTGCCTAGTTAATTATATGTTATTCACCGTGCTATGCTGGTAATAAAGGGGATGTACTTAATCCTATTTTCTGTTTTGTGTTTTAACTTAATTTTGTCAATTAGTTTTGAGATACTTCATTTATTAATAAACTGGAGATGCTTTATTTGAAAGGTGTTTCACTTTGGTTTATTTTGGAATCAATCTTGTGCTTTTTCTATTATTGACATGATTGAACTTCTTTCACACCTGATATCACTTTTGTAACTTGCATAGATGCACCCATTTTAGCATACAACAGTTGTGGTCAGTTGTGGTTGTGTACATTCATTTTATTCTTGTATTCATTCCAGCATAGCACTAAGATTGTTCATGTGGATGTGCAAACATTTTAGCACAAATGCATTCTTGGTTGGCTAGCTATTTGAAAAATATACTGTTGTTTTGTCGTGCTGGAGAGTGTTGAATTCTTGCCTATCTATTAAATCTGAAGTATGGTTATAGACTAATCAGTATCTTCTACAATGGGCTTTGTATGAAGTACCAATCTTGAAACATAGAAGTGCCTAATTGGACCGGAAGGTAAGTTCTTTAATTGGTGATCTGTTTCTATGTATTGTTTGCTCTATTTTTTCTTGATAGATCAATAAGTCAGTGACATGCTATCACTTTGGGAGGATTGTAGTAGTTTCATCCTAATACTTAATTTTCTAGAGATCAGTTTGATTTTTTATCCGCCTTTCATGAGTTATAATCCTCATGTACACATCATTTTGTTGTGGGATATTTGTTATCAGAGTTCATATTCTCCATAAGAGATCGCCTGAAGTATTTGATATGGTCTTTTCTTTCTCATCGATGTCTCTGCATGCCAGTATGAAAATTTTAATATGCCCCCACTCGCCCATCAAATTATTGTGCTGTCATGGAGTATCAATATGAAACATGGCGTCAGCATCAATTATGTAGAAATGAAGGTAGAAACTTGAAGAAATGATTGACTTGCAATTAATAATGAATGTTTATTTGGGACTAGGGAGGTTTGGATACAATGAAAAAAAGGAGAGTTCATGATTCTAGCATCACTGGCTTGACAAGTCTTGTAGTTCATATAGAAATAGAACTGGTGGATGACAGTGTTGTTTGGACCTCTCCATAAACATGGCATATTTAATTTAATTAAAGTGGATCACATGTGCCTTTCTTGAATGTTTTCACCTGATCCTTAGCTTTGGCTTTGCAATTGCTGTGATGCTGTACAAGTGGTTTTGGTCAATTAGCCTCTTGCTAACTACTAGATGAGATCTGATTCTGTTTCCTACATAAGAAGTCAGAGCTGACTCATCAGGTTCTCTGGCTTCCAGTTTCCGTGAACTATCTTTTGTTGAAGGTGCCATATTGGAGTTGGCTGGGTATCCTAATGCAGATTCAGCTAGGCTTTCCTGATGGGGTCATCATCCTTCATCCTTGACATGCACAGAAGAGGGATATTGATCATTATCCCTTGTCCTTGCATGTTTTGTGTAGTTGGGGTAACTGGTAAGGCTGATTATTGCTGAAACAGAAAGAAAAAACAATGCGGCGTTGGAAGACTGCACCAAATGTATCATTGCCATGACAAGGATACTGCATCACCATGTCTAGGTTTGCTAAGCTAAATTGTTTGCGACTCTGTCTGTAGAACCACTTTCTCTATAGCTGAACAGCTGCGATTTTTCTCACATCATTTGTCTTAGTTGTATGACGTGTTACTACGCCCAACTATAAGCTTTGCTCCTTTAGGAAGTTGGGGCTAATTAACTTAGTTATCATGTCGTGCTTTGCATGTGATCTTGCCATGTTTTCCTATTTTTGAACTGTATGAAGATGTGGCAATATGTCAAATTGTAAGCCCTGTTTCTTTCTACTGAAGATGATGGTCTTGTTGATATTTGCATCCTAATAATAGTGTCCCATCTCATTGGCATTATGTGTTTATTTATGGTTCAGATCCCATTGCTCCTTATGTTAAACTTCTTGTTTTATATCTCAACAGAAGGCTAAATGTTCGGAAATAATGTTTAATTGTGTTCCTTCTCTTGAAGACTGTTTTTTGATTGCTTTAGCTCTCAAAGTTGGTTACTAGCACTAATATACAGGTTTATTGCTGTACAATTTTGATACGAACATTTACCAGTTGTCCTACAATTTTGTATAAATACCCTTTGCCTCTTATATTTAGGCTTTGGAATTGCCCATTTACTTTTCTTGTTTGGTTTCTAACATGCTTTCTTAAACAGACATTTCCAAGAAATACAGCTCAATCTGGTGGCTATGGTCCGCAACACCACCACCCTCAGGGTCATGGTGCAGCTTCTCAGTGGGGGCCACGTTCTGAACCACAGCCATATGGATATCCACCAAGAGGGCCTCCACCTCAGAACATGCCATACTCTCAACCCTATGGCGGCTACCCACGGCAGCCACCACCAAGAGGTGGCATGGGCTGGGACCAGAGGCAGGGCCCTCCGCCCCATTCTTCCCACCAGGCTGGTGGTTATGACTACTACAAACAGGGATCTCAACCGTATGAAAGCCAGCCACCAAACTACCCTCCTGGACCAGGGAACTACAACAGTTATGGGCCATCGCAGGCCCCAAGCTATGGACAACCTCAGTATCCGCAGTCTGCACCTCCACAGAACTATGGCCCTGGATATGGTGATCCTAGGTACAGTGCTCCAGCACCAACGCAGCAGTACTATGGGCAGCCACCAGCGGGTCCACAGCAAGGCTACCCTCAACAGCCAGATCCTTATGCTAGGCCTGCGTATGGTGGACCTGGACAATGGCCACCCAGAGGCGGTGCACCTGCGGGAGATGGTACTTACCAGGCACCACCTCCTACATCTTACGCCCCACCAGCTCAGCAACCTCCTGCTTATGGTCAAACATATGGCCAAACTACTGGACCTGATGGGTATGCTCAACAGGGTTACCCGCAGCAGGGTGGGCAAGCGCCGGCAGCATACAGTCAGAGTACTCCAGCAGGACCAGGGTACACTCAGCAAGGTGGCTATGCACAGTATCCACCATCCCAACCAGCATATGGTGATCAATCAGCTCAAAAACAATGCGAGCTATGGTTACCAGGGAGGCCCATCTGATCCCAACTATGGAAATGCCTACCCACAGTCAGGATACGGTCCTACCTCAGCGAGTGGTCAGGCCGGATATGCTGTTGCACCAGCAACTGCTCAACCTGGATATGGCCAGGCAGGATACACCCAGCCACCTACGAATCCACCTAGTTATGATCAGTCCGCGCCACCACCAGCTCAAAGTGGCTATGCTGCAGCCCCTGCAAATCCGCAGCCTGCTGTTGCAAAGGGTGTGTCACCACAGCCTGCTGCAGGATATGGTGGGCAGTGGACTGCATGAGGTTTATTTCACAAACTATGCTGACAGCAAGATCTAGTTGGAAATGATGTTTTGCTGCTTACTTACGCACCCCTTCCGCTGTCCAAATCCTTTGAATGTTTCTATGGACGCAAATTGTAAGCGCCTGGCTTTTGCTATATCTAAAAGGGATGGTAACCCCTTGGGCTGTTATGCTGCATCTCTGTGGTGACTAGTAGATGGTTAAGATGACTTTATACTTCCTATTCAGTTGAGAAGAGAACCTTGTTCGGTTATGTAGCAGCTCGACAAGAGTAATTTCTTGATGTCTCGTGTATTTGCGTCATGTTAATGTTGGCTGTTGCCATGTGAGTGCTGTATGGAGTTTCATCGTGCGTGCTATTGCAATTGTGATTTTGTACTTCTGTTTGGGCGAATGTGCAGTCAAACGAACCAATTTGGTATTTGAATTTGATCGAAATCATGCTATGTATTCCTTTGTTAATGCTAAGCGACATATGCTATGTTCATGTCCTCGTGCATAATAGTTAAAAGATGCGAACTACAGCATGTCCCGGTCATCCTTTGGATCACTGAAAGTTACAAAACTATGGTGTTGATACAACCTATGTTATCAATATGTTGTTGATACAATCATGCAAAGTTTAACATTCGCGAGTCTATCATTCCAAAATAGTGCAGCTACAGCAATCTAACATCATGGAAGGCCATCAGGAACAGCATGTTATCCAACTTGACATCAGGCCTCTACTGATATATCAAGGCCTGTCACAGCCACCGTCACCGGCGCCTTCCTGAAACAACCTCAGAACACGCGACAGCTGGTAAGAGGTGAAGATCCTGAGCAGAAGAATCCATCGTCGCTCCCACATGAGAACCTTGAGCATATCCTTGTGAAGACCTGACCAATATTCCAGAGAGGGGCACGTGAATGAAACACACCATCCCAGCAGGAGATCCAACCAATTTAGCGCCAGAACATTACCCTGTTCATGAGCATGTTTTACCAAAGGAAGCCAAGTGATATCCCACCAGACATATATTTCTCAAAAGAGCCAGCCGACGATCACTATCCAATCAAGCCCCAAACAATATTTAGTTTCCATACACTAGGGAAAAAATGATTTGCGGTTTCAGGTGTATTACAGCAGCAACATAAAGAGGATGAAGATGCCCAAGGTTGCCAATGCTAAGTACGTCATCGGGGACCCACTGAGCGATGAGGAGGACTACTACGAGGAATTGTGATGACAGCGAAGATCCAGAGTACAACGAGAAAGAGGGCAAAGAATTGAACTACAATAACAACGATGATGACGATGACGGTGATGGCGTGGTGCCACACAGTGATGACATAACGTACAAGGGGGATGATCACAGCGAACCCAGCTATTACATTGGGAACAGCTGCAAGTTGCTCATGGTGAGGCGGCAGAAAAAGGTACCACCATTGTTGCCACCGTACAAGGTCAAGCTTGAGATCTTAGAGGCGGACATGGATGTGGGCGCGTGGATTCCGGTCACCGCCGGTGGGCTAGGCGCCGGCCAAGTGCTCTTTATGGGCAACACTTGAGCAAGCCGGTTCATGTGCATGGAGAGTCCAGGACGGACATGATCTACTTCATCGATGAATTTGATCACGTGATGGACTCGACATCCTCAAGAGAAAGTCGACGTGGCTCTTCCCTCCAAAGTTAGTGGTTTAACAGTGAGCACGAAATTAATTGTCAGATATATGTGACCATGAGTGACGTGATGTTTAATAGTAAACTGAATATGAACTTAAAAAAAAGAAAGCCTAGTGCATGTTGACATAGACTAAATTTATTATTGTATATTCTCAAATTCTTGAAACCGCAAAATTAACACAAACAAACTAATTAGAACTAGTCACAAGCGGATTGGAACACCTCTTGTGACCAGGTGTTGCCTTGGACTTCTTCCGGGCCTTGTTCCTCGTGACTCTGTCGTGCTCTGCCTTCTGGGTCGGTCCTCCACAGGTACCTTCCCCACTTCATGGAGCAGCGATGACAATTGAAGGGCTTGCTTGGGATCGTCGTCCTCGGCCTTCGCCTACCGTTCATTTAGGGGGGATAATTTTCTTTCTAACATAATGTTTATGTAGACAAATATTGCTTTAGTCAGCATCATCCAAGTTTTATAAAAACATAATATTGGAAGGAAAATAAGAAAAACATAAAAATGGGGAAAATAGAAAAATTTGAAAACTAGGAAAAAAATCAGAGAAATCATTTAAAAATATAAGAATTCAGGAAATTTTATTTCCCCCCTTTTCTTCCTGAAGTTCTTGAAATTGTCTTTGTCTTTGTCCCCGTAAAATTTCTATGGAGCATCAAAAAATGCATTTTGTGAAATCTTGTCTGTTTTTTCCTCTATGACTCAACTAGCAGTGATGGTCCAACGTTTTTCTTATCCATATGCTTTTGTAATCCTGCGTTGCAAAGAGGTTCTAGAATGATATTTCAAATAAATACTCGTGAACTTGTATTTCCCGTTTGTTGCTATTGCATTAGTGTATGTAACTACTCCGTACTTCTAATTTGGCTCACACTTATAAATTAGTAGTAATTATTTCTAATTGCCTAGCGTTATTGTTGCGCTGATGGGATGGAACGGTTGGGGCTATAGACGCACAAGACCGTGGTGTCAGGGGTGTGAGGTTGTAGAAGACGAGGCTTGTCGTGTGCCAGGCGTAGCTATGCTTTGCGTGATCGTTTCGTGATGGCGGAGCCAAGGGCTTTCTAACGTGGATGGTGCGGTAGAAGAGGAGATCCATGTGGATCAATCGCGTAAGGGGCCTCAGCTGGTGCTGTACTATATAGATGGCAGGATCCCCATTGACTGCAACCTGAAAACTGTGAATGTGGCCAGTGTCCTTCAGTTACAAGTCGTAGCACGTACTACAGGCCTGTACCCAATACTGGACGATTCGCCAAAACTGTCGGTGCAAGTGCCATCAAGGAATCGAATGATATCTAGATCAGGCGTGAATCTAGATGTGGCTAATTAAGCCACTAATGGGGCTTCGTCCTAATTGATCACGATCATGGAAGATGACAGAGGACTTGCGCCTAATTCCTTTTGTTATCGGTTTGGTCCGTGAGAGAAAAGGGGTAAAAGGGTAAAGAAACTACTGCTCCATAATACTCAGAGCACCTTCTCTGCTTCTCCCGAAGAGTCGCTACTCGCTCAGGCGCCGCCGCTGCCAACGCTCTGCAGCAGCCTACTCCGGTGCTCCCTGCTGGCTGTTGGTGCCAATGGCGGAGGAAAGACAGGACCGAATCGCGCAGCGCGGCTACAGCTTGCGAGAGCCGCGATGCTGGTGGCCAGCAGGGAGGAAGAAGGCGATTATTTGGTGATGTATATGTAGTCTATTGTTGCAGTTGGTTATTCAGATGAATCAGATATCAAAGTTTTTCGTCTTGAAGCATTCTCGTGATGTGTGTGTAATCTTGTTCAATTTCTTATACCTGCTTTTGTGTTCGTGAATCTATTTTTTTGAGCATGTTCTTTCCTCTCATTTCAACGAATGTATTTTGGGAAATTTTCTGTTAAAATTAGAGCTGGTTTCAGGTTCGATCCTATATATCCAATGGTTCATGGGAATTAAGCAAAGGGTTGACCCTTTTGAACGGTGGGGATAAGCCAGGTTCGGAGCGGTTCGATCCACTCCCACCCTGACTGGCTGTACATTTTCAGTATGCATCACAATCTCAGGAGCTTCTTCTCATAATTATATAGCTGAAATTTTTTAGTGCATAATCAAGCATGTAAGTGTTTCAGACATAGGAAACCTTACTGAATCTGCAGCTCAGTACAATTATTCAGTAAAACACGATTACACAGATATATGTATCTCAGACCAAAAACACTAGTAAATCAAATCAGAAGAATTAAGAACACACCACCCAACTGTATGTCGATATAAGCATGTACAATTTAACTAAAACACTATTAGAGGACACAATCTCAGTGATCTGACAAAACAGATATAACTATACATAACGATTCACAATAATATCACAGAACCCTGATGATCATCATCGTCGCGCATTTTGTGCAGACCTTTTAAAAAAGAAATCAATGCTCAATATTCAACCAACACTCTAAAAAAGGAACAATTTTTACTCAAAAAGTGCAGATTTCTTTTACTGTGGTTTGCAGCTCAGACTCATTTCTTGCAGGAATTGCTGGAAGAAGAAGCAGAAGCAGAGGTGGCGCTCTGCTCGTCGGCCTTGTGCACCTTGTTCCTGCTCTTGTGCGCGACGAACATCTTCTTGAGCGCGCGCATCATCACCACCAGCCCCGGCGAGCGCCGCCGCGAGCTCCTCGATGCCGCGGGCTCGCGCTCCTTTGTTGTTGCCGTCGGCCTCCTCCTTTCGATGGGCTGGCCCGGGCCCCCGACGGAGCGCCGGCGCGACACGTCGTGGGAGGCGAGGAACATGTGGTCCTTCTCCTTCCCCCATTCCGGCGCCGCCTCGTCGTCGTTGAGGTCCTCCCAGAGGCTGTCCATCATCTCCTCCCCCTCCCCGTCGTAGAATCCGGCGGCATAATCGCTAAGGGCAGGGGAGCAGCACGCGCCGCCGGGGCCACGCCGCGGCGTGCGCCACGGCGAGGCGGCGCAGTCGGCGGCGGAGAAGCTGCGGCGGATGGGCGAGGAGAGCTGCAGCCACGGCGGCGGCGGGGAGGACGGGGACACCCTGCTGCGGCTGTGGTGGCCGTAGCAGGTGCGCGCGGCGACGGCGAGGAGCTGCGGCGGCGTGGGGAAGGTGAAGTCGTCGTCGGCTGCTTCTTGCTCGGGCATCGGCGCCTCGGGATTTGGAGTGCTAACGGGAAGCTCTCGATCTCTTCTCTCTGCTCTGCTTCTGTGTGAAGCCGTCGTCGTCTTCGTCGTGTTCTTCTTCTTCTTCTTAGATCGCAGGGATCGTTGGGGAATGGAAGGGAACAGGAATCGAATGGAATGACGACAGCGGCGTCGTCGCCATTATATACCTTTACTGCTACGCTTCACTTGTCTGCTTTGATGCTTCCCTGTGCGCAGTAACTGCCAGTCTTCCACGGTAAATCATCACCCATACTGTACATGCTACTCTATGTTTCTAGCACCGCGTCTTATGAACCATGGCAATAAATCAAACACTTGATTGGATATATGCTATCGAAACAAATAGATCGAACGTATAATAGACGGATAATTAATTAATATGTAGTTAGGTTTGTAACGATAAAACTCTTAGTCTTTTCTTGTCATCCATACATTTTTTTAAAGGGCAAAAAGCTTTACCTTGTATATTAATAAAGAAAGGGAGTTAGTCCATATCTACATGCCAGATGGAGGGAAACAAAACTATTTACACATATATTGTTTTTTAGGTAATAGAAGAGTCTTATCCTAACCTTTGTATCAATTGACACGTATAGTCACAATATCATTATAATATCACGTGACAAACAGCATATCAAAGAAAAAGAAACAAGCTACATAATGACAAAAGCCATCTCTCAAGCATCACATGACCTATTATTATATGGTTGTCACTCATGTTGGGATCTAAATTCTCTAATAACTGTATTCAATCATTGGGTGCCTGCATCCAAGAGGTCCATGTCCGCCTGCCACTGCAGTAGATCATGATCGCAATTAGTTGATATACACAAGAAGATAGCCTGCAAAGGATTAGAGCATTTCTTTTTGTCAAAGACAATATCATTTCTACATAGTTAAATCGACCAACAGAATGCGCTAGCTCCTACTAAGATTTGGGCTCACATAGCCCCCTCAATCCCGGAAACCAACTGCCTAACATATAGGGTATACTACATGGAGGTTGAATGTTGAAAGCTAAGTAGATTGAATGTCATGCAAAAATATGTAATTAGACAGTCAAAGAAGAGATATTAAATGACCTCTGGAACAGAGATATTAAATGGCCTCTGGAACCACCCTCCTCCTCCTCTCCCCCCAAAACAGAAGCAACATTTTTACTGCCTTGCCAATTATATTTTGCAAGATTTTTCTTAGTTACACCACCTTTCGATAAAGATACCGTATAATTTTTTTTATCATAAGAGGGATTTTGAACCACCACAAGTGTTGATGGTGGACCCGGACATATGAACTGACAAGAGCACCATACACAGACTGGATCGAAAATTGTCCGTTCCCATGTATCATCCAACGAAATATGTCTCTATCCGGACTCAGGGCAACCGATGCTATTTGTTGAACTAACTCGTTCTAAGCACTTAGTTTGGGTCCTATTATGGCCCTACAGAACAAGACATTCAAAGAAACCATGCTCATCACCCTTAGCAACTGAGGCATGCCTATGAGACCATTTTGCTACATGGTTCTCAACGTAGACACACACAAAAATGCGTCACAAGGAAAACGTCCCTATGGGACCATTGTGCTGTAGTCAGGAGTGGTTCTGGATTTGACCCCACCGGAGCAATTCTAGAAGAAAAATATGGTTGGGTTCGGTGCAACCATACCATGCATATGGTATCTGATCGATGTGTTAGTCAATAAAGGCCTAATTGATGTAGCCCTCCATACTTTTCTTTATTTGTATTATAGGCTTTCCAACTCTTGGACTAGCGTTGAAATTTGTACCTTTTTCTATTAAGCGGTGAGGATCGATTCTACAATTTTGTACCTAATTTTGGACAAATTTGTACCTTCACGGTATCATGACATGTTTCATGGAGTAGTATACTACTTCTTCTAATCCAAAATATAAGTAGTTTTGGATACTGACATAAAGTAACATTTAGATTGTCCGTTCCTTTAAAAATATATTGTTTTTAATAAATTTAGTTATATTATGGAAGTATATTTCATGATTGATTAGTAGTACTAAATTATTGTTGTCGATATTAATAATTTTTTCTATATATATTGATGGTTAACTATAAAATTATTTGATTGATTGATATTCTAAAACTACTTACATTTTAAACAAAAATAGATAGGTTGGCAAGAGCCAGCTGATTAGGTAGAGACATAAGAGATGTGAGAAATGAAATATGTAAAGACATATATATGATCGAAACGCTAAAGACATACTCCATATGTGTACACTTAGTGAACAGAAACAGATAGGTTGGCAAGAGCCAGCTGATTAGGTACTAATTAATCAACGGATTCATGCATGTGAAACGGTTGACTCTTGAAACATATTCATGTGAGCATATACAAATATCTTAGATGACGACCTAAGGATAAACAGATGACAAAAGGAAGACTTTTGTTCTTCTTTTTTTTTCAGATTCTCTAATGTTATGTTGATTGGTTCTACCTATGTATATGTTGCCTAACCTACTTAATTATCCTGTGAGAACTGACCTAATCTTGACGCTTCTCTGACAACAGCTAGAAAGTAGCTAGGCATGCACGTACGTACGTAAGAGTTGATACAATATTCCGGCTGTTCGATTGATAGGGTACACGTATGTACGTATCATAAAGAGTTTACGCATGCGTGCATGGTCATGTGATGGCCGGATCTATACCTTCTGTCCTTTCCTTTAATTACATGCACACGCAGTACGTACGTACGTGCCGATGGAACGCACTGGCCGACGCAGTACGACTCCATGATGATACGCTTGTAAGACGTACCAGCTTATTAGTCTGTAGTACTTTTGCATGCATGTGTAGGTACGTGTTAAGTCGATCCCTTGCAAGCTAGCTAATACGTACAGTACGATCCATTGGTCAGGTAAACATAACATGCATCAAGTCATGGTTCAAAAGGGTTTCTCTTCTGCGTGGATTGACTGGATGTTGAAACGTGTGAGTGGTGGTAGAGTTGCACTGGAAGTTAATGAGAGAATTGGGCCCTATTTGAGAACATATCAAGGTGTGAGATAAAGTGACCTCCTGTGCCCTATTCTTTTTAACTTAGCTATAGATGCTTTAACAGCATTGGTTAAGAAAGCTCAGATTCTTGCTCTTCTCAGAGGTCTTATCTGGTCAATGATGGATGTGTTATTCTGCAATATGTAGATGACATTATTTTCCTCCTTTAGCATAATTTGGAGGGGACTAAAATGTCGAAGTTTATCTTGTGTCTGTTTTTAGCAAATGTTAGGTCTGAAAATCAATTTTCCTTTGGATGCCAAGACTCTGGAAGCATGTGGAAGAAAAGGTTGAAGCTAAACTAGCATGTTGACAAGGAAAATTTCTGTCCCCCCCGCGGGGCGTGGGGGGTGAGGGAGGGAGGGTAGATTAGTGCTAGTGAGCTCCTTTCTAAGTAACATGCCTAATTATATGATGTCCTCTTATGAAATTCCAGTTGTGGGGTTGGTAAGAGAATATATTTTTTTAGAGGTAGACTGTTGTGGCAAGAGCAAGAGGGTGAAAAGAAATATCACTTAGTTAGGTGGCCCCTTGTGTGTGTCAACCTAAGGATCAAGTTGGTTTGGGAGTTACTGATCTGCATAACATGAATAGCTGTTTGCTTACTAAATGGCTCTGGCATTTAGAAAATGGTGGGGGTATTTGGCAAAAGGTTCTTTAGAAGGAAGTATCTGAAACAGAATAATCTCTCACATGTGACCTATAGAAATGGTGATTCACACTTCTAGTCCGGTCTGATGAATGTGAGAGGCGTTTTCTTGAGTTTTTGAAACAAAAGAATCTCTCACATGTGACCTATAGAAATGGTGATTCACACTTCTAGACTGGTCTCATGAAAGTGAGAGGCGTTTTCTTGAGTTCTTGCAGGAGAGTTGTGGGCAACGAAAAGTGAACTAGGTTCTAGGAATATTGAACTGGAGGAGACCTCTTGCTGATCAACTTCCCAGATTGTATAATATTACCTTTTACCACAAACATCACAATGGCTACAGTTTTCCAAGATGGTTGGGGAGTAATAAGATTCAGGCGTACCTTGTGGGGTGCTTTAGCCCAACAGTGGGAATCCCTGAAGTTACTTTGTTCTACTGCGCAGTTAACTGGGGAGAGGGATAGTTTTATCTGGAAGCTTAATAAGAATGGAGATTTCACTGTTAAATCCATGTACACTGTCTTGAAAATGCAACATGTTGCTTTTCCTCACCAATGGCTGTGGAAAGTTAGGATTTCATTGAAGATCAAAGTGTTCCTTTGGTTAATGTAGCGTCAGAGTGTTTTAACTAAGGAGAATTTACTGAAAAGAGGATGGAGGGGTGATGATAAGTGTGCTTTTTGCCCCCTTAGGGAGGATTTGGATCACTTGTTCTTCTCTTGCTCCTTGGCCAGATGTGTTTGGCGTGTGGTTCAATGTTGCTTTGGATTTCATTCTGTCCTGAATAGTTCACAAGATCTGCTGGACATGTGGTTGCATCTATTTGAGAAGAGAATGAAATTGTTGATGCTGGTGGGTGTAGCTTCGATTTGTGGATTTTGTGGAAAGTGCGGAATGAGGCATGTTTCTAGAGGAAGACGCCAATGATTCTACTTCTATCATCTATTCTATTTGCTTTGTCGTTAAGTTTTGGGCTGCCTTGTAGAAAAATGAGGGTCGCGATGCTCTCTTCCGCGGCTCGCAACAACTATGGTGGGTGGCACCTGAGACCTTCAATCGTTCTTAGGGATGGGTACCGGTAATTCTGTGGATGGAGTGAGGGCATGGTGTTCGCATCGGTTTGGATCTTCTGGCTGGACCACTATCTTAGCGCTCTCCTCTTTCTGTAATAATCGAGCTACACTAGACTCTCTGATCACTTCCTGTCGAGAGACGTGTTCGTCCTCTGTCTTATGTTCTTTATGGACAATGTAGTTATTGGGTTTCATTAATGAAATCGGAGGCCGAGGTCTCTTTAATAAGAAAAACATAACGTGCATGTGCGTAAGATCGATCTTTGTATCTATCTTCCTACCTAGATGCAGCTTATAGTTTTTACCCATCTATATAGATATCCATATACTATCTGGGGAGTCCATCTCTATAGCGATTTTCCTACCTAGATACAGCTTGCAGTTTTTGTCCACCTATATAGATGTCCACATAACATCTCGGGAGTCCATGTGCTCTAAGAGTCATGCCAAGTGCATTTTGTGTTTTCGAACTACAACACTTTAGCGCTTCCGATAAAGCTCAGTTCATGTCCACGTATCTTTCAACCCCGCACCCCACCCCCCACTGGCCCCTCTATTTTTTATGTTCATATAGTCAAGAACTGTGCACTGGAATTGTGACTGAAAATTTTCTCCTCATGATCACATTTCTTGTGCATGAACAAATCCTTGGCAGTGATATTTGTGTGTGGTGGGGCAATGACTTTTTTTTCATGAGCAAATTCGTGTCCTGGTGGGTTTTTTTTGTTTGGATGATACATAATTTGTGCATTTTTTCTTCATTCGTTCATTTATGTGTTCATCCTAAATCCCTGTACTTGTTTATGTATGTGGAGGGACCTGGTTCTGATTCACTTATGTGTTCATCCCCTTTTGAATCTTCACCCCAAATTCCTATGCACTGCTTTAACCGAATGGTAGAATTTGTTTTCTTTGTTGATGTAAGCCCAACAATGTTAATGTAATGGTGTTCTCCAGATGTAGGAAGCTTTACCATCCTAGTTCATGTATTGTGGTGATTATGAGTTTGACATAATCTTTCATAAATCTGCAATGAAGTTCCCAACATGTTCTCTTCCACATTTTCCCTTCATGTTCATGCTCCAAAATGAATATGTGTTGTTCTTAGAACATTTTTTTGATGAATGGAACAGTGAAGAAATGTTGAAGATATCTTCATTTTTTCTTGGAACGTTTTTGTGAACAGATGAAATTTTAGATGGTGGACAGAATATGTGTTCATGTAATTATTGATTATGGAAATATTTGTTCTAGAAAATTTCATTCATGTATATTCGTCAAAGAAATGAAACATAAAAAATATGTCAAAATTTATATTGTTCATGAGTGGATAGAGTAGAGAATGAGATCGGGAAAGAGTGGAGGTCGCTTAGCAATGTGGAAGAGATTGCGTCATGATAAATAGATAAGAGTTAGGAGCGTGTTTTGCAAATAGAAGCACAAATCTTAAAGCAGGACCAATAGTAGAGATAGATGGTGGACGATTCGAGAATGCATTTGCTTCCGTCTCCCATTTTCTGCAGCAGTAACCATTGTGGGGCGAGAGATGTATCAAGTGGGTTTGGCAGCCAATTGTTGAGTTGAAGAGCTGGGCTATGACATGAAAATGAGGGACAGTGATGGGCCGGCTAGTTTGGGAGGGTGCAAATGATGGACTGATGGCTTCCTAGCTTCCAACTGATTTCCCTCACAAAAAGAAAAAGGATGCATCGATGGCATCAGTAGCAAATAATTCCGGTCATTTCGTGTTAGGTGAGGCCTTCCATTAGAAGCAGTACGTTGCATCTTGCGGGCGTCGATCACCTTGCAATTCATGAGAGAGTCCATATCTATTAATTCCTCGACGCCTTTCACAACCCAGCCCTGATCGACACTGCCAGCCTAAGCAAACACGAAGCCACGCAAGAACCAACGAGCCAACAATACAAAAACCACGCACCAAACACGTCCTCCGTTATTGATTTTCCATCAAGAATCTTCCGTGCATGTTCATTCATTCACACATGCATGACATGACTACCTTGTAGTATTTGATCACACAACACATCCATCCAGTCAAGTCATCGATAACACATTCGATCGATCATGGCAGCTTCTTCTAATTCTTCCTCTGCCGCCTCCGTTAGGCAAAGTCCAGCGCAGCCGCCTCGCCGCAGCTCCAAGAACAGCAGCATCAGCAAGATGCAGCTGGTTCGTTGCCGCCGGCGCCGCGGTCGCCGTTTTATACGGCGCTGACGTCGATGGCGAGCCTGGCGAACCTGCTTCACACGGGCACGGTGCTGGCGTTCCAGCTCCTGGCCGCCGGCCTTCACCAACCACGGCGCCTGCGACGCCACCACGGCTGCTCATCCGGTACCTCCTCGCCTCCTTCACCGACTCCCTCAGGGGGCCCGACGGCCGCGTCTACTACGGCGTCGCCACGCTCAGGGGACTCTGGCTGCTCGACTACCCGCGGGGCCCGGGCGCGCTCCCTCCGCCGGACACGGCCAGGTACCGCGACGCCGTGCTGTCGGTGGCCGTGTTCGGGGTGGTGGCCGCCAGGGACAAGAACGTGGTGCGGTGCTTCTGCGGCCCGGCGCCGGCGAGGGAGACGGAGAAGGTGCTCGACATCGTGCCACTCGGCGTCGGCGTGCTCTGCGCGCAGCCTGTTCTTCGTTGCCTTCCCCGCCAGGTGCCACGGCATCTGCTACCCCGTCACCAACGTACGGCACAGGCGCAGGCACCACCTGATACAAATTCGATTTATATGCGCCCATCGAATATAATTCATCAACAGCTCTATCTTGTCTATAATATAATTGTATTCTATGAATACATCCATTTCATGCATGTTAATTAGTGCTTGACTTGGTATTACTCTTTCCCCTCTATTCAGAAATACAAGGCGCATGCAGCCCTCAAAATTTGTTTATAAATTAAAAATTGTTCAACAATATGTATGTAGATTGCGTGATACAAAATTATATCGTTGGATCTGTATTAAAAAGCACTTTCCGATGGTAGCAATTTTGTATCAAATAATCCACATATGATTGGACTAACTGGTGATCAAAATTAAATCTTAAAATGTGTATGATTCAAATTTCTGAATGGAGGGAGTAATTAATTACGTATTCTTTGCTCAGTTGATTGGTGAATGTAAATGATTGGAGTATATGTTGGATAATTAGACACAATTAGGCAATATAATAAAACTAATCCGAAATCTATACATTATCAATAGCAAACATCACAATGGAAACATGGTATCAAGCGACGCAGCCAAACTTGCCGCAGCGAAGAGGTCAATGCAGACCGAACGAGCAGTCGCGAAGGCGATCTCAAGAGCGGAGGGTTCCGGAGGCCTGCTCTCCAGTCCCTCGGACAGGGCCTAGCAGGGAGCCCAAATTCGCCGAACCATTCACGCGCATGTCTTGTGCGCGCGCCCTTCGCCACGCCGGCCCGGCGAGCGAGCGCGCATGTGGTATTTCTCTTTCTCACTTCACATTGCTTTGGAGAGGTGTGGAGCACCAACCCTTATAAGTTGGTCTCCCTCCACTTCCACTAGTAATATGAGACTAAATGCAGACCTAGTTTGGGCCTAGCCCATTAATTCTAACAATATATACGAGAGAAATTTCATTATTTTCCACCGGATTAATTCATGATTACATACATGATCCGTGCCACTGAATAAGTTTATTTTCATGATGTGCTTTGGGCCCCAAATGAAGGAAAGGCCTAATGTTACGGAAAATGTTGTTTTGAACATGGGTACACACATGAATTCGTTTTAAAAAAAGTTAAAAGCCCACGCGTAAAAGTTTAAAAGAATTCTGAAGAGATTCATAGGTATAGCCTATGGAATGACTTATATAAGGGCAGAAGTAACAAAGTTGATGATTTCTAGGGGAGATTTTGGATTTTCTCCAAGTATATGTATACGTCGCACACCGAAATCGAATACAGATAAGGGTAGTACAACACGGCGTGGCAAAAAATCGAAACCATCGTATCTATAGTTTATTTTCGTACATATGCTCGAGCTCTAGAGTAAAAACTAGAGCGGGTTAGAGAGACCAGCCACCGACAAGATCATCTAGCCATTTTCTTTCTTCCAAAATCCTCCCCTTCCCCCTTAGCTTTCTTGCTTCAGTGGGCATCAGAAAAAAAAAGGAAATATTAAAACACCGAAAAAACCAAACTGAGTTTTCGAATGCCCACCGTGAATGATCACTACCTCAAATAGGGTCTTTAGGTTTACGGCCCGTCAGGCAAGTCCCTAGCATATGTGTAACACTTGAGGAGGTAGTACATTAAAGCTACATTTGCCGCTCTCTAAGGAAAACGATCAACATGCTGGTAATGAATTCTGGTACATATACATATGATAGGTTATGCGTTTCTCACGATGTAGAGGTCGAGAGGGATCTTTCATTTTAAAAAAAAAGTATTATAGCTGTTTAGTGTGAATTATCTCATTATTCCAAAGATATATCGGCCGTAACAAAATCGCGCTGATACATCAGCTGATAAGTTCCAGAACCGACAATTTAAGACGAGGCATACGTATATCATGCATGAGAAAAAGAAAGATCAGGACATATATATGTGAGCCACAAATTAGATTTGCAGATGACGATTGAAGGCCTCGACAATTTGTTATGTGCACTACTCATGCCGTTTTCCACGACAAGGTTCTCATGTATTGTCGTCGTGGATGAATTGATGTGCATGAATAAGGACGTGACGCCAAGATTCCAAGATGGAATATGTATGCATGATGTGGATCGCGATCGCCTAGCTAGCAGTCGTAGCTAATGGCGGCTACAAAATAGAGACGGCCACTTCCGAAATGTATGGCAGGACCTTCATAAACACTGATTTTCCCTTTTGGGGAAAGAGAAAATATCGTTGATCAAACAATAGGGTTACGATCCTCATGGACAACCTCCGCCACACTTGGTGGGTGCATGATTCCAACCAGCAGGCCGTCCGTACGTTGTTCAACGCCAGCAAAGTTTAACCCTATTTTTATCGCGATGTATTCTGCATATATTAACTACTCTCTCTCGACATGAGACTCGATCTTGATGTCCTCGATCAGAGTTGAGTATCGGGACATATTTCTCCCTGGCTCCTTATACATAGCTACAGCTTCGGCACAGTCCATCTCTAGAGTAATCGGCAGTTAAGTCCATTGCGTGGCCGGTGCAAATCTTCTTGGCAGGAAGTTAATTCAGATTCCAGGGCGTCGTGACGGGACCTCAGCGCATGCACTGCCGTAAAGAGTATCGCTCCATGATGATCATGCAATGGCGCCATATATACCAGTGCCAGCCTCCTCACTCTCAGTGAGGAACCCGTCCACATTCAGTTTTGCCCAGCGTAATCTAGGCCACCGAAATAAGCGAGATTTAGACCTTTCTCTTTTTTATTCGACTAAATGGAATTTGTAATCTCTCGGAGTGAAGTTGATACTCCTTCGATTCTAACCTTGTTCTAATGAGATCACAACACTATGTTCACGCGCAGTTGTACACATCGATATTATTACATATATACTACGACGCGCAGTTGTTTAATTTATACAGTCCTAATGCCACATAATCACATATACATGGTTGTATTATTGTCGAAAATGCCTGATACACATGTTTACATTTTAAGATATAATCATTTTCTTATACGTACAACTGTAATAGCTAGCATTTATCTGATTAATTATCACAACATCTATTCGTAGGGTTTTATGACTTTGTAGATACAAATAGTACTTATCATGCACTGTTGACATCTCGTGATCCTGGGACAAGAATAAGTTTCTCCTTTCGACGCACCGTCACTCCAAACACATCTGTCATATCAATATCCTCCTTCCGCATCCCATCTGGGAGCTTCCAATCGAAGCAGCAGACAAGGTTAGCGAGCATGATACCCACCGTTGCCATCCCAAAATTCATCCCAGGGCAGATCCTTCGCCCGGCTCCAAACGGCAGAAACTGGAAATCTCTCCCTTTGAAGTTGGCAGCAGCTACAGCGTCCATGAACCTCTCCGGCATAAACTCATCCGCGTCCTCCCACGAGTCGGGGTCTCTACCGAGAGCCCATGCGTTGACGATGACCCGTGTTCCGGCTGGGATTGTGTAGCCGTCAATGTCGCATTTGTCCATGGAGAGGCGAGGGAGGAGGAGCGGCGCTGGTGGGTGTAGCCGGAGCGTCTCCTTGATGACGGCTTGAAGGTAGGTCATGCCGCTCAGGTCTTCCTCCTTGACCATTTGCTCGGCCTTGGGTATCTTGTTCCTCACCTCGGACTGGAGTTTGGCCATGAGGTGTGGCTTTCGTATGAGCTCGGCCATGGCGAATTCCAGGACGATGTATGATGTGTCTGTGCCCGCTGCAAACATGTCCTAATTTACGAATTCGAAGCATCAAGCGCCGCAATATTAAGCACATACGGAAACGTAATTAATTGGCAATTAATGTTGACCACATGCATGTTTATCACAAAATTAAGAGGTACCAATCAAGAAAACTAGTAATTACCGTCAAGAAGGCCTTCAAGTTCTCTCTAGTGAGATTGTAGTCCTGCTGAAGAGAGAGGAGAACATCTACGAAGTGTTCATCTTGTTGCTCATCGTGTTGATGTGGCGATGATTTTCTTCTTGCATGGTCATCGATGATCTTGTCAAGCAACTCGTCCCATCTCTTCTTCAACTTTCTCGTCTTGGCCATCACTACTCGCGTGAGCACATCTAGCTTCACCAAGCTCGGGAAGTAATCTTCCAGGTTGAAACCCGCAAACACGGCCGTGCTCTCGGTGATGAGCTCCCGGAACAGTTTGTTCCGGCCTTCCTCCCGGAAGAATTTGCCGCACACGGCGCGGCACACGACGTCGTTGGTGAACGCGCCGAGCAGCTCGGTCATGTCGACGGCGGCGCGCGCGTCCACCGCCTCCCGAACCTTGGCGACCACCAGGGACACCTCCTCCTCGCGGCCGTCGCGGAGCGCGTGCACCTTCCTGGAGCTGAGCAGGTGCGTGGTGACGAGCTTCCTCGCCTGCCGCCAGTACTCGCCGTAGGGAGCGAAGGCGACGTCGGAGGGCCCGCTCAGGAGGATGTCGGCGACCATGGACGGCGGGCGCGAGGCGAAGACGTGGTCATGCGTGCGCAGGATGGCCTCGGCGGCGCGCGGGGAGGAGACGACGAGGTTGCGCACCTGGCCGAGGTGGAGGAGCATGAGGCCGTCGGGGCCGGCATGCTTCCTGGCGAGGTCGGCTAGGGAGACGTGAGGGTCGGAGCCGACAAGGTGCAGGTGGCCTATGACAGGGAGCTTCGGAGGAGAAGGAGGAAGACGGTCATGGTTGAGCTGCTTCTGCTTGCTCGGTGATCTTGCGAAGTAGTAGCGTAGCAGGAGGAGGAGGAGAGGGAAGAGAAAGAGAGGGAGCAATTCTTGTGGAGATAAGATGAGAAGTTGAGCCATGGCCTGCATAATGATGAGCAATCGATCGAAATAGCTACTGCATATATGCTCTCTTGTATTGCATGCTTTTATAGCTGAGACTGAGAGAGCAACGAATGATTCAGACAAAAACGCTTCCCATGAATCACTCTTTTTATCACGTTTTCTTCGTACTATTCCTACCGTCTTTGCTCCTTCCTATTCTTAACCCTAGATGATTGATTCAAATAAAAGTCTCTGCTATTCCTAGAAAATATCAGTCCAATTCACACATGCATTCTCTCTTTCCCATATTATTCCTTCGGTAACAAGTAAGGAGTCCTTGCTCCTTACTATTCTTAACCCTAGATGATTGACTCAAATAAAAGTCTTTGCTTATTACTATTCGTAGAAAATATCATAGTCCAATTCACACATGTATTTTCTTTTTCTCATATTCCTAATTCCTACGGTAACAAATAAGGAGTACTTGCTCCTTACGATCCGTAACCTTAGATTTCTAAATAAGCAAATAAGTAAAACACATGGTCCATACAATTGCACAGATTGACGACTAGTGATGAAAATGCTTCACTCCGGCTGCGCCCTCCAGGCTCCTGACGGCTAGGATTTCATGGATCTACCGGAGAGAACAATCCTATATTTGAATGGCTGTGATGCAGTTGTCTTCATGTACATGGGAGGGTAATTAAAGTGTGTGATGATTCAGAATGCATGACTACTTTGGCAGCAAATCATGTACGTACTAGGAGTACGTATATATTTGCACATGTAGTCGTTAGTTCTATATATAGTTTCACATGTACGTACCTCGTTAGTCTATACATAGTTTCACATGCACGTACCTATCACCGGCCATAGAGTCAGATATACATTTACGTACGGACGGAGTAGTAGCCAGCCATATACGTATAAGCTGTTCCTGCCAGGCAATGCACGTATCCGTCGAATTACCATAACACACGTACGGCTCCATCAAAATAAAAATAAAAATGAAGATATGTGAACAGTCAAATGTATATCCATGCATACGATCATGCGGGTTGGATCGAGTTTCGTGCTTTCTTCAAAGATGGGTGCGGCGTTACCGACGCATGCACGCATGTCCAGATTGCATGCATGGCCACACTTGGCGAAGCATGAACGTACGTATAGCCATACGTGTGTAAGTTCCTTGGTATATGATCGATCTAGGGCAGGCAGCAGATTTATATATGCCCAGAAATCAGGAAATAAAACTGCACATATATATTACATTTCCAAATCAAATTAATACATGTACACGCTAGAAAGATAAATGCTGCGTGGGTGGTGGTGTGGACGATTTTGTAGACAGGTACGTACGCCGGGCTGCAACGACAAGTCGATCGATCGATCGATCGACATCCAAATCTCGTTGCCGTTCACGTTGAGAAATCTGATTTAGTTGTTTTTCTAAAGGAAGTACCAAGTACAATATTATCTATTAAAGATTGGAGTCGTGAAGTTTAAAAATTGATAAAGTCATAAACGTCTCGCTATCAATAAATCTGTCGTCAAAGAATAATTCGTTTTGATGATGTGATACTTACACAAAATACAAAGTAAGATTTTATCTATCTCTATCTATTAGGGTACAACTACCGCCACTAGCTAGACGAGCAATGTTTGGTTCTCTCTTATTTCGTGTCTTACTCGCGCGCGCACATCAATTCATGTCTGGCTTTCCTTCCTTGTTTTGCATGCACCTGTCATCCCTCACATAGCCAATTTCGGGTGGCAATGTGCGGTGATCACCACCGTACGTGTCTTCCCAAACAGCCAAGCATATGTGTGCAACGAGATGCCGATCGATCGATCGATCCACATCCAAATCTTGTTGACGTTCACGTTGAGAAATCTGATTTTGTTCTTTTTTTCTCTTAAGAACTACCAAGTACGATACGTAAAAGCGACATATAATCACATGCATATATTCATACATCATCTACCGAAGACGGAAGCCGTAAAACTTGAAAATTGACAAAGTCATCATGAACATCTCATTACAAATGAATAGGTTGTTTATCACTGAGAATAATACGTTTTGGTGAGATACACATGACGTTAAACTTAAAATTGAATCCCTCCGCGCGCACGTCAGTCCATGTCTGGCTTTCCTTCCTAGTTTTGCATGCACCTGGCAACGTGCGGTGATCACCACCGTACGTGTCTTACCAAACAGCGAAATATATGTGTTATGTTTCTAGAATGCACGAGCACCAGGCACTTGGCAAATTAAGCATGACCGTCTCGTGCGTGAAAGATCGGTTTTTCGATGTCCACATGTAACATCTCCGTTCTAGACAAACGTGCACATAAACGCATGGAGATACATATATAGTTTATGACAATATGTGCACGTACGTATGTGATCATGCCTTTTTATTTGTGTCGCCTCTCGCGATGTCGATCGGACGGTGCAAGGTGTGTGCGTAGCTATCCCGGCCCCTCGGTAGGTAGCCAGATATTTCCGTCCACCATATACGATGATTGATGATTCATATTGTATTGCTAATAAGAGTAGAGAAAATAAGCCTACTGACTGTTATCTTGCAGCGCATGTATATGATCCATGGATATGGTTGGTGAGTGTTCGTTTTCGGTGGTTAATTGGGTTTGGACACGAATAAATCAAGCAACTGGGTTTCTTAACTGAATTAGTTAAGTAGGGATGAAATCTTGTGATATGTAGGGTTTTTTCACATACCAATCTCGGAGCAAAGATTAGACTAAACTCACCGAGCAATAGCAAAATTCTCCACCAAATCTTGTGATATGCAGGTTGGAAAGGATGGAGGTGGTGATCGACCAGCGAAACGGATCGCCGGCGCTCATCCCAAATCCTCCAACGAGTGCCACCAGGAACATCTGTTCTTGTGGTCCTCAATCCCGGCAGCGAGTGTCGACCACGCAGTTTAAAGATGAGATCCACCAGTGCGTTCTTGCCGAAGAGAAGACGGGGGGATAGCACACAGGACGAAGCCTAGGCAGTCCGTCGGCCACAAAGGCGACAAACGCCAAACACAAGGAGATTTTATTCATATGTATAAGGGGCAAGAGCTTGCTCATGGCCTCACCAATCCACTGCGTCCAGGAAAACGAAACTAGATCGCACCAAGCAGAGAAGAGAGATACCTTCACCTTCAGTGGTCACTGGCTTCAACCTCAGAAGCAGAGCTCCCGAGTCGATCCGCTTCACAGGAGCGTCGCTTGGATGCGGGACTCCCAACATGACACGTCCCACAAGCACCACCCAGGCTAAGCAGTAGAGCCAGGAGGAACCAACCATGGCGCACGAGCAGATCTGAAGCAGACGGGGAGGAGTGGAGCAGCTCTATATGTACAAGCTAGATCTACAACTTATACCACTACTAGAGCTGTACAAAGGAATGGGTCCCTCACCCTATCATCCCCGGCGGCTAGCCGGAGAGGAAGGGGAGGGGCCTATGGAGGCCCGGAAGGTGTGGAAGCTAGGAGAAAGCTAGGAGCAGTGCGGAAGTCTCGAGAAAGGTTGTCGCATGTGATGTTCGGTAGGGGATGAACAATTGGCGTTTTTCATTTCTTCCTTGAACTTGTTCCGGCAGCGATAGAGATTAGGCCACACATCCTTAGCTTGAAGATGCAGTATTAATTTGTTCTTCTTCTTGCTGCTGTCTTCGGCTATAGAAAGACAAACAACGCAGCTATCTAGGAAACATTACGAGCCATTGCACTGGCTGCAAGCCTGCAAGTTGTCCAACAAATTAATCCAGCTGCTAGCTAGCTCGGTACCTATGCTGCTATGCAAGTACCATGGCTCAAGTAGATGGCCTCCATGAGCATTCATCTCCCGTCGCTTCCCAACAGGCTCCCTATCATCGGGCACCTCCACCTCGTCGGCTCCCTCCCCGACGTCTCCCTCCACGACCTCGCCGCCGGGAGGCACGGCCCCGACGTGATGCTCCTCCGCCTCGGCGCCGCCCACACCGACGTCGTCTTGTTCCCCCGCGCCGCGCGGGCCATTCTGCGCACGCACGACCACGCTCCGCCATCACGGACATTCTCTTCTACGGGTCCTCGGACGTCTCATGCTCCCCCTACAGCGACCACTGGCGCCAGGTCAAGAAGATCGTCACCACGCACCTCCTCATCGCCATGTCAAAGACACCCTTGGTGAACGCACGCCAACACACTGGAAAGAGCTCAAGAACACGGAGTCCTTTTTGTGCCGTGTAAAAACGTTACGCCTTTTCTCTTTCTTCTTCTTTTATTCAAGCGGGTAAACAAACTCCTAGAAACTTGGATCACAGCGCTCTCCACGATCCGATCTAATCGTGCCATCGCACGACCGTGAACTCGTGGCGCTTTCGCCTCTCGGTGTTCTCCATGAACTGGCTCACGTTGCCCACAGAGAAAGAGATGTCTGGTCGCGTGTGCACTGTAACAGCATGAATTAAAAAAAAATCTTTGCTAACGTCAGCGGAGGCCCACCCGCTGACGCCAGCGCGCCACGCGGCGTGGCCGCCCCGCCCGCTCGCCTCCCGCCTCGCTCGCGTGCCACGCGGCCGGGCCGCTCCCCACGCACCACGCGTCGCTTGGCCGTCCGCCTCCCGCCTCAGGGCCCTTGCTCTCTTCCGCCGCTGCCGCCGACGCGTCCCGCCGGCCCATGCCGCCGCCCATGCCGCCGCCGCACGTATCCTCGCCGCCCCGGCCTCCCGCTCTCCCTCTCCCCCATTTCCCCCGCCTCGCCTCCTCCTCTCCCCGGCTTCGCCGCCTCCCTCGCCGCTCGCCGCCGGAGCTCCGCGCCACCGCCCCGGTGTTCTTCCCCGACGCTGGCGCCGCCTCCTCCGCCTCGGCCGTCGTTGCCCTCCCCCGCTTCCGGCCGACCCGCCGCCGACCTCGCCGCCGCCGCCCCGTCTTCTCCGCGGCCCGGCCCCGCCCCTTCACGCAGCCCGCAGGGCCGGCAGCGCCGGCTGGCCCGCCTTCCCCGAGCCCAACCCAAGAACAAAAAAAAGAAAAACCGAAAAGAAAAAGAAAAGAGAAAATAAAAATAAAAATAAAGAAAAATAAAATAAAAATCCTAGGGCCCACTGTCATAGACTCAGGCTAGCTGGACTTAGGTATAAAAAGTTTTTAGATTTATTTTTGTATTTAGAAAATGCAGAAAATCAATTAAAATTGCTGAAAACTTAGAAAATTCACCCAAAATTCATTTGAACTCAGAAAATTATGAAAATTTTATATTTGGAATCAGTAAAACATGTAGAATCCAATAAAAATAATTTTGACTAAAGAATCATGCTAGAAATTTCTAGAATTAATTAAGATGCCTCAAACCTTCCATAAATTGCTATGAATCCAATACTTGCCCAAAAATTATGAAATTTTACCAACATGACCAACCAATTATATGTTACCATTTAAAAATAACTCTTTAATAATTTGATGTCTAGAAAATTAATCAATTAATAAAAATGGTCCATTAGGGTTTAATCGATCGGCAAAAATCGTTAAAAACCCTAGTTTCGATCCTCACCTCAAATGACCCGAATCTTATTTTCTAATATTTTCAACTACAATGATTAGCTATTGCTGTGCATTTCATATAAGATTCACATAATGTCATATTGAATTCTTATCCCGTTATTTTCGATCTTTTCGTCGTCGCTTTGCAAAATCCTAGAAACCGTCGACGAGGGAGTGGAGCCTCAGCAACCCGAGTTCCAGGAATCTGAGGAATTCCCCAGTCCAAGCAAGCTGAGCTTACGACATTGCCATGTTACTTTTATCGTTGTTATTTCATTATCGTATACCCTACTAAAACTTACTTTCCAGTTCAACATGTTGTGATGTCGTTATCATGCTGAGGTTAGCTTGACACTTAATCAATCTGAAACCTTGTTAAGTGAGATGAGAAAGATGGGGGAGCATGGTTGGGAGGGCGGCTATACAAGTAGTGGTTGCTCGAGCCTGATATCGAGTTATTGGTGTGTCACGCCCTGATTTTCTAACCTGCATAAAATCATGACATCCTGCATATTAGGGTATACTTTACGCATTTCATGCATGCATTATCCCTAATCTTTCCCTCTCGGAATCTCCCGATCAAAACCCTAATCCGGAAATCCTCTCTCTCTCCCCGTTCGATCGAAATCCGGTGATGCCCTCGCGGCAACTTTTCGCCAATTGTTCCAAGCACCGTCTCGATACGCCGGAGACATTCCCATGCACCCCATCCCTTGCCGCACTCCGAAACCCTGGTCCGATCCCGATTCCCCTTTCCCTGTATTTAATTCTTTTCTTCCTAAAACCCTAATCGCTAAATCTCTCTCTCCCCGGTCCGCCCCAAAATTCCCGAATAAATTTCCGTAGAACCCTAACAAGGTGTTGGACCTAAATATAACATAAAATATAAATGGCCAATGTGAAAATCCTGAACAACAAAAATATTAAAACTTAGGTCAACTTCGGGCATTGCACTGCAACCCCTATATTTAATTCTCAGAAAATTCAGATAAAATCACACAGCACTCCCCACATTTCCAGGAGTCCAGATATATAAAAACATGGGCAAGCCCTATGCAAAAATCTAGCAAGGCAAGCACGGAACACTTTTCCCCGTATTAGAGCCACGCATGCAATCGCAATAAACCTTCTCGGTCAAAGCAGCCAGCTCTCAGTGAATGGTCACTCAGCACTGCACTCACCTGTCCTAATCCCATTTAATCCTCTGTGAACTCACGTCTCCATCTCCCCTCTGTTGAAAGCCATGTCCTGTCACACTTGGCATGCATAGTCTGCCCATGCATGTTACTTCCTTCACTGGCCACACTTGCAAAGCTCTCGGTCAAGCCTCCACAGCCCCCACTGACATGGTTTGACACTTCGAGGAAGCCCCAGGGCAGCCGTGCCACGCCCATGCCGCTCTGGACGCGTCCGCTGACTCCCCTCACTGCCAGGCCGCCGTTGAGCCTTGTCCGAGCGCCACCCCCATGCCTGAGACGTCTATCCTCTCCCCTGTGCCCTGCCCTCGCCGTACCACCAGCCTAGCTCGCCATTACACCGAGCCATCACCTCACCTGGACTCAGCACAGCAGCCATGGCCAACCAGCAGCCACACCGGCTATAAAAATGGGACAGCCGAGCACCCTTCTCACCAACCGAGCAGCCACCATCTTCTTCCCCAGAGCCGCCCAAGCTCCCACCTTCTTCCTGCTCAAACCAACAACAGCCATTAGCTTTGCCCTGCTGGACCTCGAGCTCCAGTAGGTTGACTCCCCGCCATTTCCCAATCCAAGCCGAAGCACTAGACAAGCCCTTGAGTACCAGAGCTAAAGAGCCGCCGTTCTCCCCTTGCTCCGACCAGACCAACTGCCGCGCTCATATCCGACCAGACCAACTGCGCCGCCCCCACCTCAGCCTGCTCCCCAGCTTCTCTCACCTCCAGAACTCCGGCCAGCTTCCGCCCTGTCGCGCCCTCGGTCCGAGCTGCGCCGCCGCGGGGTAAGGCAAAGCCAGCGCCGCCGGCCTCTCCTTTCTCTCTGGTTTCTTTGTTGCTTTTCAGCTCGTAGACTCACTGGCTCAATTCCTTTAGCTGTTAGTCCTGTAGCATGTGTAGCCATTTTGTTTGTTTTTCCATTCAGCTCAATAGCAACCGTGGTCTGCATGCAAGCATTTAGCTCACTAGTTCACACTGTAGCATGTGTAGCCATTTTGTTTGTTTTTCCATTCAGCTCAATAGCAACCGTGGTCTGCATGCAAGCATTTAGCTCACTAGTTCACACTGTAGCATGTTTGAGCATTTTCTTCTTTTTCCCAGCTCACCGGCCACTAAGCCCAATAGCTCCATTAAGCCACTAAATTAAGTCCTGTTAACTGAAAGCCTAAGCTAACCGGGTAGTTGATTTAATTCACTGCTGTAGCTTATTCCCTTTAGCTGGGTTAGCTAATTCCTAATGTCCAGTGCGCTGCCTCTTGTTTTTAGCTCATTAAATCCACTGCATTAGCTCGTATTTGTTGCTCTAATCCAGTTGATTAAACCCTAGTGGCCGACTGTTATCTCTCCAATCTTCTTTTGTTAGCTCTGAAGTCATAAGTTTAATCCTTTCAGGTTGAGTCTAATGCATGGTTAGGAGTTAGGCATTTATGCATATGATATTAGAGAATAAAATTAGAGCAGTTCTTTAAGCAGTTAACTCACGTATGTAGCCTGTACGCATTCATAAATCCTTGAATAGCTATAAGTTGAAATTTGTCATTCCCATCTTGTAGAGCTAAAAACATCAGTAGCCTAAACCCGTTGAACCAAATTCATTAGTTTAAAACTTAGCGATAACGAATTCCCCGTTTAACGCATCGTCATTTTATGTGACCATTTTGTAGATAACCCTCGCCACTGTTATTTGCTGCTTTCCTAAGCCTAAGCCATGAAGTCGTAGGATCGAACCCTGAACCCAACTCCCTGCTCGTTCATCCTTTTCTAAATCGCCTTCCGAAACCCTTATATCAAATCGATCGTCCGAGGGCAAGTACCCTCTTTAGTTCATCATGCTACTCATCATTTATTCCGTCATGCATACTGTTTAATTTTCTTGAAGTGTTTGGATTGCTCTTTATTCGATGTTTTCTTCCGACGCGTAGTCCACGGAGTGAAGTACGTGCGTCAGGACGAACCGGCAACACCCCCACCTCAGGAACAGGAACAGGAACTGTCAGGCAAGCAATCTCCCGCCTTGACCATTTCGCATCCTATAATTGTGAAGTATATTTATTTTGATTTCGAAATATGCATGCTATGTTATAAACAGTATTTTATGTAGAAGTAATTATGTCCGATAGATGCATATGGACTAGGGTCGAACGTCCGATTCCTTGTAACCCTAGAGATCCGTCGGTTGGTTTCCAACCGACGACATACCAAGGTTATAGGCAATAGCCAATGCTTAGCCCTGCTATAGTTAAAATTAAAATTTTGTTTAAACCGGGGACGGGAATATCAAACCCGCGGATAGCATATGTTATCCGCGGTGATTTTAAATGAAATGTTGCCAAAACCCAAATGGAGATGGAGATGATTTGGATTCGGGTAGGAAGTAAGGTGGTTCGAAGGGAGACGAAGTAGCTGGAGGCTATTTGGTGATCGATGATGACCTGGAGTCCTACTCGAATCAGTTAAGGACCGAGCCACTGTGCCGCTAAACCAGTTCCCCCACCGTACGTCCACATGTCCTTTATGGGAAGGACTTGGCTCGGTAACCCGCCTAATACTAGGGTTCGGACCCGTGGGAAGTAAGAAGTATGTGCTAGGTAGGACGATGGGCCCCTAGAGAATTTCTCACGGCACTACATGGGTCGAGATTCTTAGTGAGCTCCATTTAGGCGGGGATGAGGATTCGACACAAAGATGAGCGCTTCTCCGTGTTGTGGTGTCAGGCTGCCTGGGCACAACCGGAGATGGGGTTAGTCTCATTTAGCGGGTCCGACTCTAGTATGAAAGCAGGCGAAAAGTCTCGTTGTAATAACCCTGTCAGTATACGTCGCGAAGTATACCCAGGGTGACCTACATCTTGTGGGTAAAGCCGTACCACCTCTGCAGAGGGTTAAAATCTATTCGAATAGCCGCGTCCTCGGTTATGGACATGAACTGGCACAGCCACACCCAGGCTAGACTAAGTTTTGTTTGCCAACGTTGGGCAAAGGGATTAAGGACGTGGGCATGATGTGTCCACAGATTTGAGCAATTTAGGCCATGTGTCGGTGGTAAGGAAATTGCCGAAGTAGTCCGCCGTATTGCCGGGAAGGACCGGAATACGGTGGGGTGTTGGAAAGCCTAGTTATCTGATAGGGTGAAGCCACCGTTTGATGGGCGGAGCCATTAACGGTGAGTGGAAGCTATCAGGTAATAGGTCATGAGGTGTTAGCGGTGTTTACCGCACAAGCTGAGAAAGGAAGGGATGTGATGGGATGCTGTTGATTTGCTACCAGCTTTTCCAACTGCTTTTACAATCTATTATGCCGTATTTACAAATCCAGAACTTACATTTCCGCACAACTGCCAACATAGGTTAGAGCTGTCCCTTGAAATAATCCTGCATGAATTATAGCCGTATATTCCCCCAATGGGGATTGCTTGCGAGTACATTCAATGTACTCACCTGGCTTGTTGAATTGGCCAGAGGAGGAAGAAGACCCCGATTACGAAGAGGGCGACAGCGAGGCCGAGGGTTAGGACGTTTTCCCCCAGTTAGCTGCCTGTTGGGTCGGCAAGCCGAGGGGCTATCCACTTCGCTGTGTTTTTCGCTGCTGTTTTATTCGGCCAATAGGCCATGTATCGAACCGCGACCATAATGGTCTAACCGTGTAATAAGAATTCGGTATGGTATGTGAATGCTATCAAGTATTTGTGCGTACTGGCTACTGATCCAGGGACCAGTACGGTAATCACAAATGACGTGTCCGGCCTTAAAACCGGGTGCGCCACATGGTGGTACAGCAGTACCCCTCACTTGATGCTCCCTAGCAAGCCGCGAGGCAGTCGGTTGTACAGGGGACCACAGACATGTCTGTGTTGGTACCGGCTCATGGTGGACTAGCTATCCTCATGAGAGGTGACCAAGGAATCTCTGTGGGGTCATCTGTCAATCGAGGTCTCTTGAGTGAAATTTAAATGACATAATGTTGGTTTAATTGCATGATGTTGGGCTACTCAGTCTTCGCATGGGTTCCTGTTGACTATATGATGTGATCTACTAGATCGTGCTATGAATTAAAGAATGTTCACTTGGTAGGTTTTGTTATGTATTCTCTTTAATCGAAGTCATTCACTAACATATTAGGACTGATGTTCTTATTCTAATTAATGCCATGTTAAACTTCATGTCCAAGCACTACTAAGTCTTGCGAATATGTTTGTACTCATTGGTAGTTGTTATTGCATGCTTAGGAACAGGTAAACCCTCCCTCGGCGATTATTTTCTAGATGACGCTTGAATTGGTTGCCTCTTCAGCTTTTCGAACCTGTGGACTAATGTAGGGTATTTTGGGTCCTTTTGGAGATACTAGCGTGTATCTCAGGGTAACTGCATATTTCCGCTGTTTACTTCTTGTACTTAAGGCCTTTGGCCAGTTGTGTGTAAGTTAAGTATTTGTCCAAAAGTAAGGGATGTAAACTATTATCTGGTAATCCTCCCTGTAGAGTTCGTGTAATGATATGCAAAGTTGTTTTACCACGACTCTTCATACACAGTGTGTGTATGATTGAAGTGTACGAGGAGACGGTAGTGAGTTGGTACGAATCTTCTGTACGAGGTTCGTGATCACAGGTTGAGTGACCCGCCAGCCGTGATGCGACTGCCGGCTGGGCAGGGTGTGGACGTCAGTGTCGGGCCTTCGGGTGACCCACCAATTGGGCTAAGGCCGATTGGGTTAGGGTGTGGACACAGACGTCGGGCTCCTCTTGTGATTGTGATTCTCGTCGCGGGAGTTGAGTACTAACCCACTACAGGGTTTCGGAACTATATTTGGCTCATTGAATGATATTCGTTTCTGGCCGGCTGTACCAGCAGTGAGACGTATGACACAAGTGGTCAGGTGGAGTTCGTATGCAGCGCTGGTTCGGTGTCGGACCCTTAATAGCGTATGCACGTGAGGTAACGTGTATCCACCTTAAGCGGTTGCTCAGTCTTTGACGATGTGTCATTCATGAGTCAGGTACGGTTCCGGGTCCCACAAAGTACCAGAGGCTACCAACAATGCTCTAGTACTCCCTGCCATCCACAAGTGGGATGGTGCTAGCCTTGCTGAGCTTAAACTGGGTTCCATGGGAACGTGGCAGGTGTAAGACCCCTCCATCCCACTCTTCTCGATGATCTCCCCTGTGTATGCCGCCTGACTGAGCTTGATACCGTCCTTGTTCTGTTGCACTTCAATTCCAATGTAGAAGCGTAGCAGCCTGAGATCACTCATTTTGAACAAGCTCTTTATCTCCACTTTGAACTTGCCAATGTCTTGAGGCTTGTTGCCGATGAGGATGAGGTCACCCATGTAGACATCAACGAGGAGTCGAGACATACCATTGCCACGTGCATACACGGCATGCTCTGACGTGTTCAGTGCGAAACCTAATGACACTAGGCAGTTGTCAAGCTTGGCATTCCATGTTGTAGGCACCTGGCACAGCCCATAGAGCGCCTTGTCGAGCCTGAGTACCTTTTGTTCCTCCCTGTTAACGATGAAACCGGGTTTCGTATGATGTACACTTCTTTCTAGAGATCGCTATTGAGGAGAGGCCGACTTCACATTCATGTGATGCATCGGCCAACCTTCGTGCACGTGAGTGCAACCAGCAGAAGGACGAACAAGAGGCATGTGACAGGAGCAAACACCTCCTCAAAATCCACTCCCTACCGTTACTCGTCTCTTCTATTGATCAATGTATGAAGTACAGAATGTGTTATAAGGAAGAGAGCTTTCTTTCTCTAGAAATGTCTTTGTATATTCTAATGGCACGAATGCCATGCTTATAAATTACGATCGCTAGCAGTTACTTGTCTCTTGGCGCAAACTGTTCTCTCACTGCCCAGACATCTCCAAACGTCTGGGCTTTTTAGGATGATGCCACGTAGTGTTGTCTTGATTTGAAGGTGACAGTTTTCTGCATGCGTGTATGGCATAGGTGTGTGAATAACCGCCTCCATGACCTCGTGGTTGTCCTGGATAATGAATGACTCCTGGGCTTAAACGGTATTACACTGGGTCTAGTAATTGGGTTTAGGCCTATACCAAAGATTGTACATCCCTGGCCCCTTGGCCTGATATGAATAACGGATCATTGGACTGAGTTAATCTGTAGCTAACTATAAACATTGACCTTGTCAACGATCTTCATCAACAACACTGTCGTGTTTCTTGGATTCCATCCTCTTGTTTTCTTCATGTGGCTTCTTAGGTCATTTCAGTGTGCTTGTTGTGTGCATATGTGCTTGAGATAACACAAATGGCAATGGCATACCTTCAGAAAATAGGGCTGCGAACTCAAAGGAGTCTCATTCTGAGTTGGTTGATGAATCCGTGGATGGGAGTCACGGTGGAGTCGATCCTACGGATTCTATAGAGTCACTTGCTGTGAAGATTGTTGCTCAGGAGATGAAGGATTGTTGTGACAGTGTCAAAGAAGAAACCAAGATTGTCAATGGTGATCTTGCAAAGAGCAAGCTGGTGAGTTTGTTGCTGCTACGTCTCTTACTTGTGTCCATAGGTTAAGCAGACTGATTTCATTTCCTGCATAGCAACAGCATGGAGATGATGTGTGTATGTGTGTGTTTGTTTCAGTGGCTACTACGTCTTGGACCGTGATCTCTCCTACCTCGTCTCCAAACACTACATGTCCTCTCACACTATTCTTCCTGCGTTGCTGCTGTGAGTCATGTGAGGACTTGACAATATTTGTGATGAATATTTTGCCATCTTATGTGGAGTTGACTCTTTTGGTTGCATGAATTCGTGGTTTGAATTATTTGCAATGTGATTGATTGTTTGAGTTTCTCAATTTGTCTCAAGGAAAAATTGAGTGGATAAAGAATTTTTCTCGGCTGACTTGGGTCAAGTGGAAAACTTGTGCTCGCAACGCTTTGCTTGGTCTATTGTGTGCAGGTGCGAGTTGGGTGCGGCGATGGTTCGGCCATATGGACCGGCATGATAGCTTGGAGGGCTGAGATGCGGTCAAGGAGGTGGCGACGACATCGTGCGGCTTAAAAGCATGTACGCGGATGACAAGAAAGCGGGTGGAGACGAGACGTGAAGACCAAGTCAGTGCGAGGGCGTTTTGGTAAAAACGCGGAAACCACCAAAGCTCAACCAAGAAACTGCGGCGGCGGCCGAAAGCGGTTTAGGGTTGGTAGCTTAGGGTGGAAGGAAAATCGAGAGGTGGCCAAGCTATTTAGACGCTTTGGGATGCGTGCTAGGTAGTTAGGCCCATGAGGGCATGAGGCCCAAGAGTGGAAGAGGGGGTTGTCCCTCCCCACTATAAATAGATGATGAGGGTTTTCTTAACCCTTAACCCTTTTGATTAGCTGTTGAGAGCTGCACTTGATGAAGTGCTTTGCCTAGATGAGAGGCTTGTAAACCCAAGAAGAAACCCACGAAAATTCAATACAAAAAGATTTCCTCAATCCCTATGTGTTTTTGAGTCACTCTCTCTTTGAAGCTTTTGGGTTTTCGTTTTCTTGCTTTTCTTATGGATTGATCTGTGGTATGGCAAGTAAGTGATGGGGATATCATCTCTATACTGATCTCATCCAAGCATACCTAAGGATTCAACCTTTCCCTCCTCTATTTTCGAGTTTTCCTTGAGAAAAGAGCAAGAAAAGTGATTTTCGTGATTGATCTTGTAGAGGGGTTAATTCTAAGGTTTGGTGCTTGGAATAGGTTGCTGGGACATGTGAGATGACACTATATTGATTTGAGATCAAAATTCCTCACGAGCTTCCTTTTCCCCTGAGTTTTCACTTTCTCTCATTTCTTGGGCTGATTGGAGGAAATTGGATAAAGGTCTTGATTTGAGGAGTTCTTATGGAGATCAGCACTTGATTTAGACTCACAAGACCCACCTACATCTCCCTGTGAAATTTGGTTGAATTTGGTTGGGTAGATTTTAAATTGGCTCAAAAGTTGGAACGAAATTTCTGTTCTGGAATCTAGACAAATCTGCCCTGTCAGCTGAGTCACTCAACTGAGTCACCCAGCTGAAACTCAGCTGAGTCACCCAGCTGAAACTCAGCTGAGACACTCAGCTGAGTCACCCAGCTGAGTCACCCAGCTGAAACTCAGCTGAGACACCCAGCTGAGTCACCCAGCTGAGACTCAGGTGGGTGACTCAGTTGCTGCTTCGGACATGCACTGTTTTGGTCATAACTTTTGCATCCGGACTCCGTTTTCAGTGATCTTGTACTCGTTTTAAAGCTAACGACAAGCTCCATGTCGTCAATAACTTTCTAGGTGTTTTCCGCTGCATCTTCTTTGTCATTTACAGGAGTACCTCAATTGCTATCTGTATTTGAATTTGAAGAAAAATTTGTATCCGACATTCACCCCCCCTCTGTCGGGAAGCCACCGATCCAACAGCTGCAACGTCCGACATGAGTCCCACTGCTGGCCTCATGTATGGAGTGATTTTTCTTGTTCACCTTCATGACCCGGAATGGGACAGATGGGAATGGGACGGATGGTTACTTTGTTGAAATTTGTATCCAAATTTTGTTTATGTTAATGGATGGGGATGGGGATTTCGGATCCGTTCTTCATGCTCTAGATTTGTTGTTCTTTCACGCTTCAGATTTGTTTCACGCTCCAGATTTGTTCCAGATCCGCTCTTCATGCTAGCTCAAGATTTGCTTCTTGCTTGTGGTCAACAAAACTGTCTTCATGATTTTGTATATGTTTTTCGGTTCGTGTGTTCATGAGTTCAAATGTTCCTTGTAAAGAAAATTCCTACATTTTGCGAGCTTGATCTGGACGGTAAAGATGCATGAGTTTTCCATGATTTACATGGTACAACAAAGTTTTACTTTTTTGCACTTGAACTGAACGGTGAAGCATGAATTGGACGGTGAAGAAAACTGAATAATGTTCAGATTTTTTTTAAATTTTGGTTCATTAACCGTGGACTGTTAATTTGGTTAAGTGAAGTGTTCTAAGAACACTTTTCTGAAGAGAGAAAGAGGAGGACTAGATGATGAGAGGGGTCAAAGTTGTGCGATTGTCTTGGTTAAGTATCAGTATGGATCCTAAAGTAAGATCGATAGTAGAGATAAACCCGAGGTATCCAAATACTTGTAGATTTCCAATTTTTTTTAGCTCTTTTATGACGTATGTATAGACCACTTATATACTGTTTCCAATCCAGCGGACCATATTAGTTAGGGTTTTATTACACTTCGCCACCAAGCAAGGTGAAATATCATCCAGTTAGAGGTAAACAAGATTATTTCGTCCTCTGCTTTTTCCTTTTTTTGTTAGGACATTTTCGTCTCATTTTGACTCGAAATAATTTACCGCGTTTTTCTACCTGTGACGCCACACTTGGATCGCACGCATGCCGTAGCCATTAGCAAGCAAATCAAGCATGCCTACGTATAATGAACCTGGTACTAACGCATGATCTCTCAAATTCTATCGAGAAGCTAGCATCTAGAGTATATATATTCGTCTCTATGCATAGCCGCAACTAGTAGCTAGCTGCTAAGCAGATGGATCCACATCAAATCCGATCTTGTTCACTTCCACGTTGAGTGATCGATCGATCAGATCTAAGTGAACTCTGTCCTTACTCGTGCATGTCAATTCGATTCTTGTCTGGTTTTCCCAGCCGGCTTCTTCCTCTTTAAGATTTTATTTTCTTGCTGTCACATCAAAGTGGCGAAGAGTTTTCTCGATTTCTACGATATAAATATATGATAAATGTGTCTGAGAGAGACGAATGTACATGCATACATGAGGATCTTATTGGGTCCAAAGCATCTCGTACGGACATACTGGCCTCTCTTATTCTATTCCAGGGGCTCCTGTTGATGGGAGCCTCTTTAGGCCCAACGACATGGATGTGAGTACTTTCGGCCTAAAATTCTTCTTTTTCTACTCTCTTTCTTCTCTTCGTGGGGGCTCCCTCATTGTTTGACCTGCTCGCATTTTCTCTGTGCATAATGCGGTGGGCCCACCACGACTAAAAAATTGGATGAATAGTTGACCTTGATGACAACTTCCTGTCAAAGCCAAGCTGCTACCTCTAGAACCCGGTAGTGCTACGGGCAATTTTTGCTTCTACAACAACATCGCCTCCCTTCCTTGCTCCTCCGTAACTGACGCCTCTCTGTCATCAATCATAGATTCTTTTAGTTTTGCGTCTGCTATTCCACAATTGTTTGAGAATTCACGAGATCTCGGTCAATTTGCTGACCATACGATCTGCGATGCGACTCATGCTATTCCATCACCTTTTTCAATCTCACAAGCTCACTAGAGTAGTTAAGGTCGCGAGGTGGAGCCGTTGGTGACCGGCGGCGGATCCAAGAGAAAAGATCTTGTCAGGGGTTTAAAAGGAAGACTTGATTCGATTCGACGGCAGCCGTCGAACATGATTGCAGCGATGACTACCAAAAGCGGGGAAGAGATGATAGGAGGTTGAAGAAAGAGGCGATTTCAATCCAACGGTTCCAAAAAATCAAATGTGATTTCACAAAAAAAGGCAATAGGTGGACTCTTTGTTTTGTATATCTTCTTTTCTCCGAGGTGGCTACAATCGCGCGATCAATTTTCGACCATTGTTGGGATGCTCACCCCGTGTGTGGCCCACCTCCTCTTCTGCTTCGGTGCTTCTCGATCCTCCCTTCTTCTCCCAAACACTAACATCCCTGGGGAATCAATTTCTGAGCTTTTTGAGAGATTTGAAAGAATTGTGAATAAGCTCAGGAGTGTGGGAGTGAGGTACTCTGACTCAGAGATGGCTAGGCATGTGTTGAACACATTAGAGCCCGCTTTTGAAGTGCGGAAGATTGCCATCCAAGAGTCCGCCAATCTTGCCACTCTCACACTCGATCACCTGTTCTCCAAGCTCTCTACTCATGAGATCACTTCGGAGAACAGAAATGGCTCTAAGTCCAAGACTTTGGCTCTTGTTGGGAACACTTCCTCGGACCCATCGGGGATAGTGTCTCCTAGTGTCAACTCTGACACTTGCATGATTTCTTCTTCTGGACTGTCTCTTGCAGCCTTGTCTTCTCTGTCTGATGATCAGCTTGAATCTCTTCCCGAGGATGAGCTCGCGTTATTTGCAAAACGCTTCTCTAGGGCATACAAGAATGTGAGAAATAGGAGAAGGAAATCCTCGGACATCACTTGCTATGGATGTGGTGAGAAAGGCCACATTCGATCCGAGTGTCCTAATCCTAAAGAGAGAAACAAGTTTGCCTCTAAGTTTCAGGACAAGAGAAGGAACCACTTTGGATCAAGGCCCAAAATGCGTGAGGCGGAGAAGAATCTTCGTCGAGCTCTCGCCGCTTTTGGAGATAGCGACAACAGCTCCAACTCTTCTTCATCTTCCTCTTCTTCAAGCGAGGATGAACCGGAGCCGCCCATGCACAAGAAGAAAGGGAAGAAGAAGGTCGAACATGGCTTCACCGGCATGTGCTTCATGGCGAGATCCGAAGAAGAGAGCGACGACGAAGATCTTGAAAGCGATGTAAGTTGCACTTTTGATGAGCTCAGTGTTAGGCATGATAAACTGCTTGATATGTTTGATGTGCAAAATGATGCCTTGTTTGCTTCAATCAAGAAATCTAAAGATCTAACTAAGAAAGTTAATTCTCTTACACTAGAAATTGCTAAACTGAAAAGTAATGAGGATGAGTGTGCCAGTTGTGATGTTTTACACAAAGAATTCCTTGAAGCTAAAGATGCTCATGCTAGTGTAAGTGAATTGCTTAAGTCATCCATGATTGAGATTGATAAACTTAAGTCGAGCCCTTGCTCCTTTTGCACTTCTAAGGATGATGACTTAGACTCTCTTAGGAAAGAAATTGACATGCTTAAGGCTTCACATGCTAGTTTGCCTTCTTGTGGATCTCTTGGATGTTCCTCTAGCTTAGCACCTCTTAACGAATTGAATGAGATGAAATTGTGCTTTGCTATAGGTTTCATATTGCATATAATTGTCATCCAAGAGCTTATGGTCTATAAGGATAATCTAGCCAAGCTTAAAACTGTTTGTCTTGCTGGTTGCATTGTTCACTCATTTTATGCTAATGAACTCAAGAATGCTAAGAATCAACTTGCTAGCATTAGTTCTAAGAGCACCCAAGAATCTTCCCCATGTTTAAGATGCAAGTATTTGGAAGATAGAAATAAGGAATTAAATCAATCTGTGCTTGAAATGAGAAGACCAATGTGTGATAAATGCTCTGAACTAGTTGAAGAAAATCAGGACCTAGGAAGACACATCTCTGAGCTTTACAGAAAACTTACTTTGGCTAATGCTACTGCGTCTAAGTTACCTGTTGATGTTTCTCATGCTGTTTCCTCTACTTGCACATTTTGCCTTGAGCTTGAGAATGATGTTTCTGCTATGCATGCTGCATTTAGAGAGAGGTTTAAGAAAACAGTAGCTGAAACATGTAGCATCACTTGTGTGTCTTGTGAATCTCTAAAACTTGAACTAGGAGCATACAAAGAAAAATATGAGAAAGCTGTTAGAGTGTCAGCTTCAGGAGCTTGTCTTACATGTGCTCCTTTGCTTAGGGAAGTTGACTACCTCAAGAAAACTTTGGAGAGATTTTCTGGAGGTAGAAAAGAACTTGACATGATCTTAGACAAGTCTAGAGTTAGCTCAGGCAAAGGTCTAGGTTTTAATCATGTGAAAGAAAATAAGAATCATCCTCCTCATCCCATTGGTTCTCTTGGTAGAGGTTTGATTGCAATAGCTCAGGGGGAGAGGGGAACAGTGTTCAAGTCAGGTGGCTATCTGGATTCATCTCTTAAAGACAAGAGTGCTTCAGTTTCAGTTGGTACTACCTTGCAGAGGGTAAAATACCGATGCACTCATTGTCATAAGGATGGGCATCTTGTTGAGTTTTGCTTTCGACGTCTCAAGGAGGAGCGTCGTGACCGTGTTCGTGCTCTTAGGGGTATTCAACGACGCAACAATACGTTGAGTGCTCCTAAGACACACACGAGGCCTCAACATGTTGAGGTTTCTGGTGGCTCTAGCAGGCGACAGGGTTTAGGTCGCTTAGAGTTTTCTCGCCGTCCTCTTGGAGGTGGTTCACGTGCTCCGGTGCGTGACATTCCTCCGCGGCGGGGTCTAGGTCAGGGTCGTAGAGTTGCTCAAGGTGTTGCATTGCATACTAATCACTCACGATCTTTTGTTCCTTTTCAGCGAGTGACTCAGTACTGGATTCGAAAATCCTTGCTTACTAACCCCAGTACTGAGCCCACTCGCTTTCGGCCTTTTGTGTAGGTTGGCCGGCGAGGGTTGGTGAACATGTGGCTCGTTGATTCCGGGTGTTCACGTCACATGACCGGAAGCTCAAAATGGTTCACCTCCCTCAACAAGACGTCCGGTGATGAGTACATCACTTTTGGAGATGACTCCCGTGGACGTGTGACACACAAGGGCGCAGTGCGAGTCAACAACAACAACATTCTCAAAGATGTTGCCCTTGTGAGTAAACTGAAATACAACCTCATTTCTGTCTCACAGCTCATTGATGATGATTATGAGGTGTGTTTTAAGAAGAATGGATGTCGTGTTCTTGACTCTTCGGGTGCACTTGCTTTTGGTATTTCTCGTCCTGGAAGAGTTTTTGCTGCTGAGTTTAGTTCTTCTGAGTCTAGGTGCTTTCTTGCAACTAGTTCTTCAATGTTTCAACTTTGGCACCGACGTTTGGGGCATGTTGGTTTTGACCACTTGACTAGAGTTGGCAGCCTTGACCTTCTGAGAGGTTTGCCCAAACTCAAACCAGTCAACGATTTGGTATGCGCCCCATGTCGTCATGGCAAACAAGTTGCCGCTTCTCATCCACCTGTCAATCAGGTGAAGACCGATGGACCCGCTCAGTTTTTACACATGGACACTGTAGGTCCAGCTCGGGTTCGATCGGCGGGTGGGAAGTGGTATGTTCTTGTCATTGTTGATGACTATTCTCGGTTTTCTTGGGTGTTTTTCATGGAGCACAAATCTGAGGCATTTGAGTTCTTTCGAGATTTGGCTTTGAGGCTCTTGAATCTCTTTCCTGGTTCTTTGAAGGGAATTCGCAGTGATAATGGGTTAGAGTTCAAGAATGCTTCTTTTGCAGATTTTCTTGCTGATCGTGGTGTTGAGCATCAATTCTCCACTCCACGCACCCCACAGCAGAATGGTGTTGTGGAGAGGAAGAATAGGACTTTAGTTGAGATGGCAAGAACGATGCTTGATGAGTATGGCACATCGCGACGGTATTGGGCCGAGGCCGTCAACACCGCTTGCTATGTGTCAAATCGAGTTTTTCTGCGTTCTTCTCTGCATGTGACATCTTATGAGCTTATGTTTGGGAAGAAGCCAAATGTGTCCCATCTTAGGGTGTTTGGTTGCAAATATTTTATCCTGAAGAAGGGCCTTCTCGACAAGTTCGAGTCGCGTACTTCTGATGGTATCATGCTTGGATACCCTGGACATTCGAAAGGATATCGAGTGCTTAATCTTGAGACTAACACCATTGTGGAGTCCTGTGATGTGACTTTTGATGAGGCTAGCTCTGCTAGACCCGAGATTTCAGGTGTTTCACAGGAGTCCGAGTCGATCTTCCAGGATGAAGATGACTTTGAGAGTGGCGTGGGCCGTGCCCCCACTTCTCAGACGGCAGCCGTTGGTCCTCCCGTGACCTCTTCTACAGTAGCTGAGGGTCCAGCCCCGACGACTTCTTCATCGGCGGTGGCACCTTCTTCACCGGCAGCTCAGCTTCCTACCCCTTCTTCAGCTGAGGTAGAGGCTGCCGAGGCTACTTCTACTCGAGTCCCAGATGAGCTCGGGGGTCCACAACGCCTCCAGAAGGATCACCCTCCAGCGCAGATCATCGGTGACATTTCTGAGCGTGTAACTCGCTCTAGGTCCATTCCTTCCTCAGAACTTACGCATTCAGCTTTTGTTGCATCTTTTGAGCCCAAAGATATATGTCATGCACTTTCTGATGATAGTTGGGTCAATGCCATGCATGAGGAGTTAGAAAATTTTGATAGAAATAAGGTTTGGACGCTTGTAGAGCCTCCACTTGGTCACAATATCATTGGAACCAAGTGGGATGTTCAAGAACAAGCAAAGTGAGGATGGCATTGTTGTTCGCAACAAGGCTAGACTTGTAGCCCAAGGGTTTAGTCAAATTGAGGGCTTTGATTTTGATGAGACATTTGCACCAGTAGCTCGCTTGGAGGCTATACGCATTTTGCTTGCGTTTTCAGCTTCTAAGAAGTTCAAGCTTTATCAAATGGATGTGAAAAGTGCATTTCTTAATGGTTTCATTGAAGAAGAAGTCTATGTTAAACAACCTCCAGGATTTGAGAACCCTAAATACCCTAACCATGTGTTCAAACTGTCCAAGGCTCTCTATGGTCTTAAGCAAGCTCCTAGAGCTTGGTATGATAGACTTAAGAGCTTTTTGATTCAAAACGGTTTTGAAATGGGGAGGGTAGACAAAACTTTGTTTCTTCTTAGGCGTGGCAATGACCTTCTGATAGCACAAATCTATGTGGATGATATAATCTTTGGTGGCTCCTCTAATGCTCTTGTGTCCAAGTTTTCTGAAATGATGAGCAGGGAATTTGAGATGTCTATGATGGGTGAACTTCAATACTTCTTGGGGCTACAAATCAAGCAGACAAAGGAGGGCACGTTTGTGCATCAGGCCAAGTACACCAAGGATCTATTGAAGAAGTTCGGGATGAGCGATGCCAAGCCAATCAATACCCCGATGTCTACTGCAACGTCACTTGGTCCTGATGAAGAAGAAGAGGCAGTGGACCAGAAGGAGTTCAGGAGCATGATCGGCTCCCTCCTCTACCTGACAGCGACAAGGCCGGACATCCAGTTCGCTGTTTGCCTATGTGCGAGGTTTCAAGCCTCGCCGAGAGACTCCCACCGGCAAGCTGTGAAGCGCATCATGAGGTATCTTCGATCATCCCTTGAGTTTGGACTTTGGTATTCATGCTCTTCTGTTCTTGGGATTCGGGGTTTTTCTGATTCAGACTTTGCCGGGTGTAAGATAGACCGCAAGAGTACTTCTGGCACTTGTCACTTTCTTGGCACTTCTCTTGTTTCATGGTCTTCTAGAAAACAATCTTCTGTTGCACAATCTACTGCTGAAGCTGAGTATGTTGCAGCCGCTAGTTGCTGTAGTCAGATTCTTTGGATGATTTCGACTTTGCGGGATTTTGGGTTATCTTTTGATAGTGTTCCACTTTTCTGTGATAATACTAGTGCTATTAATATTGCTAAGAACCCAGTGCAGCATTCTAGGACTAAGCATATAGATGTGCGGTTTCATTTCCTGAGAGACCATGTTGAGAAGGGTGATGTAGTGCTTCAGTTTGTTGATTCTGAAAATCAGCTCGCGGATATCTTTACCAAGCCATTAGATCCCACACGATTCTGTGCACTTAGAGGGGAGTTGGGGATTGTTCATCCCCATGGGTTGGTTTGAGGGGGAGTCGTCTCACTGTGTACCATAGTGTAATATAGTGCATTTTGCATCATTTGTGATATATCATGTGCACTTTGCATGTTCACGAGCTTTGTCTATTATCCTTGATGAAACAATGAGTTCTACGAGTTCGCTATATGCCATATTCTGAGTGTCTAGCTCATTTTACCATATTTTGATATGTGTTCTCAGGAATCAGTGATGCTAGCTTAATTGGACAACAACTTGAATTTAAATCTTTGATCTACTGATGAGTTGCCTGCTAGGGAATCCTTTGCTTTTGAATCTGCTCATGACTCTAGTATTGCAACTATGATCTTTGTTTATGACTGGTCAAAGATAGGACTTCATGGTAATCTTGATTAGGACTGCTAGTGGCTTAACATGCCTAGGCTTTTGTGGCTCGGGTCGGAGAATGCTTATTGTCATCAAAAGTCACTAGTTTTTGCTCTACATGCTTGAAATTTATCATATGCTAATGTGAAAAATGCTAAAATAGGGATGAATCACTCAAGGTACTTGCTCGTGCAGGAGGTAGTACTTTGGTTGTGGCTAGTCCAAATAATCATGTGGACTCGATGTGAACAAGTCAGGATGAATCACTCAAGATACTTCCTCGTGCAGGGGGTTGTGTTTTGGTTGTGCCTAATCCATTTAATCATGTGATTGCTTAATTCAGCATGTGGTAGAGTATTTTGGTCCTAATCTTGATCGGTTGTCCTCCTAGTCATGGCTTAGCGCTAGGTTGTCATACTTCACTCATGTTTAGAGTCATTGCAATTGCGACTACCTAGTCTGGCGCTCATTACTAGTGAACTCTTTAATATGCTCAGAACTTGATATGCTAGCTGCTCTTCTTGATCTACATGTCTTCTTATGGTTTGGTGAGCACCTTTGTGGCATATTAACACTTTTTGTGTCTCATTATGGATAATCTTCAAAGCTCGTCCAAACTGAAAAATCAAAATTTCCATGCATACATGCTTATCCTTGATGATTATAATGCCAAAGGGGGAGAAATAGTTATATCAATCATACCTTTGGATGGATTTCACATTTTCTGGAATAGATCATAGATATATGGATTATAGGAGTGAGGGGGAGTTTCTTTGCATATGTTAAGTCTTCACTCACAGTTTGGATCTTACTCTTGTGCACTTGGCCCGGTGCTTGCTTTCTCTTTCTTTTGGCCAAGTGTGAATTCTTGCAACTCAATTGCTTTTAAATCTTTAAACCAACTTCAATTTGATTGATTGAGAGATGTTGGCAATATATTCATCAAGGGGGAGATTGTGAGTCATGTGAGGACTTGACAATATTTGTGATGAATATTTTGCCATCTTATGTGGAGTTGACTCTTTTGGTTGCATGAATTCGTGGTTTGAATTATTTGCAATGTGATTGATTGTTTGAGTTTCTCAATTTGTCTCAAGGAAAAATTGAGTGGATAAAGAATTTTTCTCGGCTGACTTGGGTCAAGTGGAAAACTTGTGCTCGCAACGCTTTGCTTGGTCTATTGTGTGCAGGTGCGAGTTGGGTGCGGCGATGGTTCGGCCATATGGACCGGCATGATAGCTTGGAGGGCTGAGATGCGGTCAAGGAGGTGGCGACGACATCGTGCGGCTTAAAAGCATGTACGCGGATGACAAGAAAGCGGGTGGAGACGAGACGTGAAGACCAAGTCAGTGCGAGGGCGTTTTGGTAAAAACGCGGAAACCACCAAAGCTCAACCAAGAAACTGCGGCGGCGGCCGGAAGCGGTTTAGGGTTGGTAGCTTAGGGTGGAAGGAAAATCGAGAGGTGGCCAAGCTATTTAGACGCTTTGGGATGCGTGCTAGGTAGTTAGGCCCATGAGGGCATGAGGCCCAAGAGTGGAAGAGGGGGTTGTCCCTCCCCACTATAAATAGATGATGAGGGTTTTCTTAACCCTTAACCCTTTTGATTAGCTGTTGAGAGCTGCACTTGATGAAGTGCTTTGCCTAGATGAGAGGCTTGTAAACCCAAGAAGAAACCCACGAAAATTCAATACAAAAAGATTTCCTCAATCCCTATGTGTTTTTGAGTCACTCTCTCTTTGAAGCTTTTGGGTTTTCGTTTTCTTGCTTTTCTTATGGATTGATCTGTGGTATGGCAAGTAAGTGATGGGGATATCATCTCTATACTGATCTCATCCAAGCATACCTAAGGATTCAACCTTTCCCTCCTCTATTTTCGAGTTTTCCTTGAGAAAAGAGCAAGAAAAGTGATTTTCGTGATTGATCTTGTAGAGGGGTTAATTCTAAGGTTTGGTGCTTGGAATAGGTTGCTGGGACATGTGAGATGACACTATATTGATTTGAGATCAAAATTCCTCACGAGCTTCCTTTTCCCCTGAGTTTTCACTTTCTCTCATTTCTTGGGCTGATTGGAGGAAATTGGATAAAGGTCTTGATTTGAGGAGTTCTTATGGAGATCAGCACTTGATTTAGACTCACAAGACCCACCTACATCTCCCTGTGAAATTTGGTTGAATTTGGTTGGGTAGATTTTAAATTGGCTCAAAAGTTGGAACGAAATTTCTGTTCTGGAATCTAGACAAATCTGCCCTGTCAGCTGAGTCACTCAACTGAGTCACCCAGCTGAAACTCAGCTGAGTCACCCAGCTGAAACTCAGCTGAGACACTCAGCTGAGTCACCCAGCTGAGTCACCCAGCTGAAACTCAGCTGAGACACCCAGCTGAGTCACCCAGCTGAGACTCAGGTGGGTGACTCAGTTGCTGCTTCGGACATGCACTGTTTTGGTCATAACTTTTGCATCCGGACTCCGTTTTCAGTGATCTTGTACTCGTTTTAAAGCTAACGACAAGCTCCATGTCGTCAATAACTTTCTAGGTGTTTTCCGCTGCATCTTCTTTGTCATTTACAGGAGTACCTCAATTGCTATCTGTATTTGAATTTGAAGAAAAATTTGTATCCGACATTCACCCCCCCTCTGTCGGGAAGCCACCGATCCAACAGCTGCAACGTCCGACATGAGTCCCACTGCTGGCCTCATGTATGGAGTGATTTTTCTTGTTCACCTTCATGACCCGGAATGGGACAGATGGGAATGGGACGGATGGTTACTTTGTTGAAATTTGTATCCAAATTTTGTTTATGTTAATGGATGGGGATGGGGATTTCGGATCCGTTCTTCATGCTCTAGATTTGTTGTTCTTTCACGCTTCAGATTTGTTTCACGCTCCAGATTTGTTCCAGATCCGCTCTTCATGCTAGCTCAAGATTTGCTTCTTGCTTGTGGTCAACAAAACTGTCTTCATGATTTTGTATATGTTTTTCGGTTCGTGTGTTCATGAGTTCAAATGTTCCTTGTAAAGAAAATTCCTACATTTTGCGAGCTTGATCTGGACGGTAAAGATGCATGAGTTTTCCATGATTTACATGGTACAACAAAGTTTTACTTTTTTGCACTTGAACTGAACGGTGAAGCATGAATTGGACGGTGAAGAAAACTGAATAATGTTCAGATTTTTTTTAAATTTTGGTTCATTAACCGTGGACTGTTAATTTGGTTAAGTGAAGTGTTCTAAGAACACTTTTCTGAAGAGAGAAAGAGGAGGACTAGATGATGAGAGGGGTCAAAGTTGTGCGATTGTCTTGGTTAAGTATCAGTATGGATCCTAAAGTAAGATCGATAGTAGAGATAAACCCGAGGTATCCAAATACTTGTAGATTTCCAATTTTTTTTAGCTCTTTTATGACGTATGTATAGACCACTTATATACTGTTTCCAATCCAGCGGACCATATTAGTTAGGGTTTTATTACACTTCGCCACCAAGCAAGGTGAAATATCATCCAGTTAGAGGTAAACAAGATTATTTCGTCCTCTGCTTTTTCCTTTTTTTGTTAGGACATTTTCGTCTCATTTTGACTCGAAATAATTTACCGCGTTTTTCTACCTGTGACGCCACACTTGGATCGCACGCATGCCGTAGCCATTAGCAAGCAAATCAAGCATGCCTACGTATAATGAACCTGGTACTAACGCATGATCTCTCAAATTCTATCGAGAAGCTAGCATCTAGAGTATATATATTCGTCTCTATGCATAGCCGCAACTAGTAGCTAGCTGCTAAGCAGATGGATCCACATCAAATCCGATCTTGTTCACTTCCACGTTGAGTGATCGATCGATCAGATCTAAGTGAACTCTGTCCTTACTCGTGCATGTCAATTCGATTCTTGTCTGGTTTTCCCAGCCGGCTTCTTCCTCTTTAAGATTTTATTTTCTTGCTGTCACATCAAAGTGGCGAAGAGTTTTCTCGATTTCTACGATATAAATATATGATAAATGTGTCTGAGAGAGACGAATGTACATGCATACATGAGGATCTTATTGGGTCCAAAGCATCTCGTACGGACATACTGGCCTCTCTTATTCTATTCCAGGGGCTCCTGTTGATGGGAGCCTCTTTAGGCCCAACGACATGGATGTGAGTACTTTCGGCCTAAAATTCTTCTTTTTCTACTCTCTTTCTTCTCTTCGTGGGGGCTCCCTCATTGTTTGACCTGCTCGCATTTTCTCTGTGCATAATGCGGTGGGCCCACCACGACTAAAAAATTGGATGAATAGTTGACCTTGATGACAACTTCCTGTCAAAGCCAAGCTGCTACCTCTAGAACCCGGTAGTGCTACGGGCAATTTTTGCTTCTACAACAACATCGCCTCCCTTCCTTGCTCCTCCGTAACTGACGCCTCTCTGTCATCAATCATAGATTCTTTTAGTTTTGCGTCTGCTATTCCACAATTGTTTGAGAATTCACGAGATCTCGGTCAATTTGCTGACCATACGATCTGCGATGCGACTCATGCTATTCCATCACCTTTTTCAATCTCACAAGCTCACTAGAGTAGTTAAGGTCGCGAGGTGGAGCCGTTGGTGACCGGCGGCGGATCCAAGAGAAAAGATCTTGTCAGGGGTTTAAAAGGAAGGCTTGATTCGATTCGACGGCAGCCGTCGAACATGATTGCAGCGATGACTACCAAAAGCGGGGAAGAGATGATAGGAGGTTGAAGAAAGAGGCGATTTCAATCCAACGGTTCCAAAAAATCAAATGTGATTTCACAAAAAAAGGCAATAGGTGGACTCTTTGTTTTGTATATCTTCTTTTCTCCGAGGTGGCTACAATCGCGCGATCAATTTTCGACCATTGTTGGGATGCTCACCCCGTGTGTGGCCCACCTCCTCTTCTGCTTCGGTGCTTCTCGATCCTCCCTTCTTCTCCCAAACACTAACATCCCTTTCCACCTCCCCAAAAGTAATTTTCAAAATTTTAAAACCAACTTTGTGCAAATCTAGACTTTCGCCAAATTCTGGTATGAGCTTTCAGAAATTTAAGCATAAGTTTTCAACCAAAAGTTTATTCAACATTTCAACAAAAAGAACACTAACTTTCACGTGAGCAAATCACAGCTTTCAAATACACAAATTTTGAGCTTTTAACGATACCATTTTTGATTTTCCAACGTATAGAGCATCAACTTTCAATCAACATAATTTTGAGCTTCCAACACATAAAACACCAGCTTTTATATTTCAAATCATGGCTTTCAACTATATGATACCAACTTTCAATCAACAGATCGAGCTTTCAAGAGATTGAGTGCAACATTTTACGTGAACAAAACACAAACTTATCTTTCAAAAACCCACAAAATATCTAAGAAAAAAGAGAGACCCATATCAGATTTTGCGAGAGCGGACAATAGAGAAGGTGTTGCTAGTTCGTCGATCGAAAAGAAGAAGACAATAGAAAAAGAAATAGTCTAAAAAGTCACATGCCGATATTTTAGCAAAGTGGCGAGGGCGAGCGGGACGATGGCAAAATGCCAGAAAGGATATTTTCCCTGCTGTGCATTGACCAGCTGAGCTCGTCAGTCTTCACTGTTGAAGAAGAAAAGAAAAGGCTTTTAGAAGCTGCGAAAGGAAGCACACGCACAAGGAAGATCCCGATGGCCGTCGACGGCGGCGAGCTGATCCTGTCGCTGCCGGACGACGTCCTCGCCCTGATCTCCGCCCACCTCCGCCCCCGCGACCTCCTCGCCCTCTCCGCCGCCTCGCGCCGCCTCCACGCTGCCCTCTCCGCCGCCGACAAGCCCTGGCTCACCCAGTGCCGCCGCCTCCTCCCCTCCCCCTCCTCCCCCTCCCACCTCCTCGCCTGGCGCGCCGCCGCCGGGGAATCCTCCTCCTCCCTCGCCGTCTGCCGCTTTCTCCACTCCGCGTCCCCGCTCCGGGGCCTCTGGGCGCACCAGAACCCCGAGCTCGGCAACCTTGTCGCCGCGCTCCCGGGCTTCCTCTCCCTCGTCGCTCTCCGCGCCATCCCCCAGGAGCTCTCCCCGCGCCTCCTCTGGGCCCCCGTCTTCGAGCTCCTCGCCGACGCCCGCGGCCGCCCCGCCCTCCTCTTCCTCCACGGCCACCACCCCGCCTCCCTCTTCCCCGGCCTCCTCTTCTCCCTCCACCCCCATGCCAACACCCTCCTCCTCGAGGCCCACGCCGCCGTCTCATCCTCCTCTCCTTCCTCGCACTTCTCCCGCCTCGCCTTCCGCAACCGCCGCCGGGTGCTCGACGCCCTCGTCGCCTCGTGCGGGGTCACGCTCCCGCCGGAGCTCGCCGAGGCACCGCTCTTCGCGCGCTCCGATGAGGACCTCCCGATTCTCGCCGCGCGTCGGGAGGCCATGCTCCGGCTGCACATGGAGTCCAGCGGGGGCATGGTGCGCAGGCCGGAGGTCGAGGCGCTGCTGCTGGGGGCCAAGAAGATGCCGCCGCCGAAGGGCGGCACCTCCTGCGATAGGGTGTGGCTACGGAGGAGCCTCTCTGCGATGGCCGGGTACGTCAAGAACGGGCTGCGACAGATGGTGACACGCTCGGCATCGGCCAATTCGAGGGCAGAGTACGCGGACAGCAAGTATCTAGCATTGGACGAGTTCTGGCGTGCCGGCGAGAGCGTCGGCCTGAGCCTCCGGGGCGCGCAGATGCGGCTGTCGACCTACCGCGCGTGGCCGAGCATGCACGACAAACGGTTCGCGCTATACAAGCTGACGGCGCAGGCGCCCATGCCCGGCCGGGAGTACGCCGGGCTGTGGGGAGGCACATTCGGGTGGCCGCCGGGGAGGCCAGAGGATGAGCGCAAACCAGGGAAGGCTCTCTTCTTCCTGCTGCTCTCGTACGAGGAGGACAGCGAGGGGAAGCTTCTGCTGATTGCAACCAAGGTGTTGGAGGGCACGCACCATGTAATGCATCCAAATGGGTCTTCCATGTTCGTTGCGCGGGTGGGTGAGCCGTCGATAGAAGCATTTCCATGGCAGATCGACGAGGATTCCCTCAATGTGGACATCCAGAGAAGCTTTGCCGGTGAGGGCATTGCCACCGGGTATGGGTTCAGGTACCCTGGCTCAAAGCCTGGCTCACTGTTTGTTCTCCGGGATGGCCGCCTCGCCTTTGTTTGGAGAGACAGCAAGTCTGTGCTCACCTTGCAAAGGCTCGACCTAGAGGAGCTGCTGAGGAAAGGGGAGCGTGTCCCCGCATTGCCACCGATACCAAACTTTGCATACCTCACAAAATCTTACTCCAATGTGTTTGCTGTGCTTCATGGCAGTTCCAGCTGCTCATCTTCTCCAAGGTATATTTATCACTAGTGTGACACTAGTGCCTGCTATGCATTTTGTACTGTTAGTGTTGATTACGAATTCCAGTTGCTAGTCTGGTTATCATGTTTTTAGGTTTAGTCCTCTTTGGAAATTCCGTTATCGACAAATCATACGTTCTGACATAGCAAGTGGGCTCTTATTAGTTGTTAGGCCATCTGGGTTCACCCACTTTTGCTTTGTTTACACGACCCTGTGCTCTCAACATGATCATAATGAACAGAACTAAGACTAGAAGTTTCCATATGTTCTCTCTATATGTAAATTTCAAGCTGACACTACCTCGTTGATGTTACCTACCACCTACAATACATAGATCATCATTACTATGCTGCTGAAGATTATAATCACAACTCACTATGCAAAATACATCAACCACTTATAATTTGCAAAAATAAAATCTGAAATCGTAGTCAGTATTCAATACATGGAAAATACATTAGTCCCTGTTAATTTGCTTTTGTTCTGATATCATAGTCAGTACACTGCAAAAAAGAGAGGAGGAGACAACTTGATGTACAGTTTGAAGTAGCTGCGGGTAAAAAAAAATTACTTTTCTTTATGGAATTCCTGTCATGATACTCTTGTATGGGTGCTTTGATATAACCAATATTTGGTCTTTATTTTTCACTTCAAGATGTTATTATCATGCATTACCCATCATCCTAACTGTTTGGTGTTTCAGAACGGGATTAACACCCTACGTTTAGGTGAAAGACATGACTAAGGGGACGAGTGATGTTGCTGGATTAAGTCCTGCAGTTCTTCCTTGGTAGACAATGTACTGGAGCCTGCTTCTTTCATGGAGGTTCTCCACCACTATGCGTTGATGTGATGTCTCCTTGCTGCTAAGGGCAGGGGCATAGAAGTAGTGCTAAAGAAATATGGCATCCTCAAGGAAATGGCGTTATACATATTATCTGTATTGCCCTTATTTTTGGTATTTTCATGCTTGCGCTTTAAAAATGGAAATTTAACAGGAATCAGCTGTCGTTCAACACGTGGCTCATAGCAAATGTTGTTAAAATGGCATGATTTGGAAAGCATATTTATTTGAGATTGTAATTATTTTTTGAAATAGAGGTGGTTGAGTTAAATTCGTAGCTGGCTATGCTTTGAAATCGGCATGATCTCGCAGAATTAGCTCATGTAAACATCTGCCTGCTACAATTCTATCTCTCTGTTATGGCAAAACAGAGAGATGATTCAATGTAATGGGAGTGTGAGTCCTCTTATGAAGGTATTTGGGGTGTGATCAATCATCAGTAGGTTTGTTGATTTGTTGGGTCAGGCCGACGAGGCCCGTATGTAAATATGTAATCTGCTATCATGTGTGTTGACATAAGCTACGGACTAAAAGTAAAGTTACAGTAAATTTTTAATAAAATTGTAAACTTTTAGAATAATGAATTTAGACAAAATAATGTATAATTTTAGAAGATTAAAATTTAATAAAAATTTCAGAAAAATGGCTAGAGCGAGGCAGGGAGCACGGAAGAGTGTGTGCCTGTCTGTGAGTCCTCCAAACTCCAAAAATCCACTTCTTCCTCCCGCTCCTTCCTCCGCTCTCGATCCCAACAAATCCTCCTCCACCCCCGAAACCCTAGAAACTCCTCCCCCTTTGCTTCTTCGCCTTCCCATCCTCTCTCCTCAGGCTTCGCTTCCAATTCCCATCCCGGCTGGGGCATGCTGTAGCTTGCCTGCCGGAAGATGGCATCTCGGGACGGCGCCAGCCGGCCGCCGGCCCCGCCCAAGCGTCGCGCCCCGGAGGCCCAGCGGTCAGCCGACGTCGTCCTCACCTACAAGCGCCGCCGCACCGCCGCCCGCAGCACCACCTCAGACCCCGGCGCGGTACGCATTCGCAATCCCTAGCCCTTGTTTCGCTACCACACTTGGAAAACATCTAGTCAAGATTTCGTTTTGATGCGCCGAGGTTTGCAGGCCCGGCTCTTGAAATGCTATGAATCTTAGCTCCTGTTACTTGGTGGGTGGTGCCTATGAATCCTCTACCTAACAGAGCAAAGATTTCCGCTGTAGATGTTAGATGTTTCGCTGTTCAGGAGCAAAATGTCCTTTTCTTTCTCCTGTGAACTCAGTTTTCTACATAATAATCGTCTTCAATGTGCTTGCTTTCTGTGCAGACTTGTGCAAACATGGTGGCGTGCAGTGGATATTCTCCCCGAGACGGGTGCCAAATGCTGGCCAGGCATTGGATTACCTGGAGGGACACATTGGAGGGCTTCCTGCGATCCCTGGGTGTAAAACAGGGTGGGGGTATTCAGAGCTGCATCCGTGACGCGCTCAGATACAATCGCTGTCAATCTGTGCAACAAGTCAGTGATAATGCTCTTATTCAGAACATTTAATAAAAGAAGTAACATTGTCTTATGTATATGATTTAATATAGGAATTTTCCTAACAGAAATTTTCTCTGTGATTACCAGGGTAACCTAGGTAAGGGCCAAGGGGCATCAGAAGAGCATCCTAATGGAGTGGCAGATGCTAAAGAGATTGGCTCTGTTGCTGCATTACAAGATGCAACTTCAGCAGCTTTGGATTCCAACACAGCAATGTGCAACAACGCGCTCCTTGACATTTTAGTCTCGGAGAAGTTTGCCTTGCTGTGTGATTTGCTGGTTGGAACTTTCCATGTGAATAAGGTTGATGAGGTCATTGGTTTGGTGAAAATTGACGCCAACATGAGAAATGGAAATTATGCGCAGAACCCTGCGCTCTTTAATGATGATATCCAGCAGGTAGCTGCGTCTCTATTTCACTTGTTCCTTGGGGGAAAGTAGATTTGTTTATTACTGTTTTTATTTATGCCGAACTACGGTGGACCTTAGGCCAGCCTGACTGGACTAATCAATTACCAAAACCAACTGTGCAAGAGTTTGAGATCCTACATACAGGGAGGGAATACGCGCGCGCGCGCCGGTGTTACTATTAAGAAACACTCAAAAGGTCTAGTCAATCCCAACAGGCAATTACAAGCTGCTTACAGACAACGTAATTACAACGATTGGACCAAAGAACATCCTTGGCACAACGTTTATTACTGCATTTTATCTGGTAGAGATGCATAAACATCACTTTTACTTGGCAGCCTAGAGTAGGCCCTTATTACACTATAGTTTTGAAAATAGTACCTGTCTTTTCATCGCTTGACCTCATAAGCTCAAAGAGTGAGATACCGAGATGTCGTGCTGCCTTTTTGGGTTTATTTTTCAGCAGATGGCCTGGTCCTTCCAAATTGTTTGAATCGTCCAAATAAGAGACTCCCAAGGGAGGAGGATGCATGTTTTCTGAATTGCACATTTGCTATAGTAGCTAGGATAGGAGTGCTGCTTAACCAAAAGGGCATATATGTAACCCCACAGCCAGGTTTCTCTGCTGGCTTGAGGCAAAGCTGGAATCTGCTACCTTGTTTTGTATAGAGGGATCTACTTTCTCTTTGCCTGCTTGATCCGCTGTACTCACTGCTTGCCTCCCATGAGCCTCCTTTCAAGTGGATCACAAGCTTGACTGCCAGATGGGCAGAAAGGATGAGGAGGAAGGTTCATGAACACACAGAATATGTCGATCATGCTGCCATGTGCGGCTGCTCAGTGCTGAGGTTTCAATCCAAGCAGGACGATTTTTATTTACCTCTTTTTCCACTCATTTCTTTTTTTTTGATAATTTCATTTATTTTCTTAAATGGACAGATGGTGAGAAAACAATTATAGTGTGTTGGGACCTTGGGGCCGGGGGGGGGGCGGGGTTGGAAATGCTTGCTTTGTGATTGCAAGAAACATCCCCTGAAGTTGCACAACATTGAGGCAAATAATATTTTGGATAATGGTCTTCCTATTCATATATATTTCTTTATGATGTAGATATGGGAGAAATTTGAACAAGTTGGGCGAGAGATGACAAGTCTAGCGAGCAATCTTCCAATCATTTCACGAGCTTCCTATCAAAAGCAGGTAAGTTTCTAGTACGTCTTTCCTGACTTAAGATACATCTATTACCGCGCACTCAACAACCATGCGTCAGTGTTGTGGGGGTTTTAACTTGTTGATATAGTTCCTTTTATGCTGGGCATTGCTAATGGAACATATCTTTATAGGCTTCTGGAGTTTCTGAAGTAGAGGTAGCTGCTGGGCACAGGACAGAGGTAATTGTGTGTTTGCCGACAGTTTGCTGGTCACTTTTGCCGTTGTTACGCTCAGTTAATAATTTTAATAATTGCATTCTTCATTAGGAAACAAGCTTGGTTGGTGTTGTCCACAAAATCCCAAAGGATTCGACTACTGCCACGCAGTTCTCCCCATGTGATTCTGGTCATTCTACAATACCAAGGCGAACTGGGACATCTGGACTGTATCGAATTTGCACGTGCAAGCAATGTGGAACCAATACAGAAGAAGAAAAAAGCCTCATCTGTGATGGATGTGACACCACGTACCACTTTGAATGTGTCAAGCGACTCTATCCTGCTATGAAACAAATCCCAGCGACTTGGCACTGTCCTGCCTGCAGCAATAAGGGAAAGGAATCAGCTGCAGACACCATGAACAATGTTCACCATAATAGCTTGCATGGTGATTGTCCTCTATGTGAGAAGCTTGATGTTGTCAAGAAAATAGAACAGCCTGATGTTGCTAGCGGAATTGAGTTAGCTGATGAAAGAGAGGGGAGCTCGGTGCCAGGCATGGAGGAAGACAATGAGGCAGACCTGTCGACGACTGCCCTCTCAAACTTGTGCAAACACTGTGGCACATGCGAAGATGACGATAAGAAATTCTTGATATGCGGTCATCCCTACTGCCTTTACAAATTCTATCACATCCGATGTCTCAAAACAAGCCAGATTGCATTTGAGCAGCAAAAAAACCTAGAATGCTGGTACTGCCCGTCCTGTCTTTGCAGAGGCTGCTTCAAGAACAAGGATGATGACGACATTGCCTTGTGTGATGGCTGCGATGAGGCTTATCACATATACTGCATGACACCAAAGCGCACTTGTGTCCCCAAAGGTCAGTGGTATTGTCCATTGTGCAGTGTACGAAGGGCGAGGGAAGGATTGCAAAAGTACGAAAAGTCGATCCTGGAGAAACATAAGAATGCTAAGCGTGCCAATCAGTGCAGTGCTTAGCTAGGTGATGGCCAAGAAAAGTAATAAGCAGAATAACTGGAAAGATTTTGCTTGGCCAAGCTTAGTAGAAAAAAAGGTATGATTCTTTGGCCCTCTTTGAAGGGCTATACATACACTGACTTGAATAGGTGAATCAGTCAGTCACTTGTGTAGTTTATTACATTACTTGCAAGTTGACATCTACAGAGAGAAGTCTTACCTGGCAAGGATGGTTTATGTAGGCGGTATTGGCATGTAGCATTAGTTAATTTGGTGTTTTCATTTTTGTGACCATTGTGAGAAGGAACGTTAGTGTTGTTGTTCACTTGTAAGGAATGAATGATACCCCTGTTGACATCGTTTTGCTGCATCACTGTTTTTAGCCCTCTGATCGATGCTGGTACTCAGGTTATGTTGTAAACAAGGCAATGTGACTACTTGTGTGTACTTTCTGCTGTTGATAATGTAATGGTTGGTTAATGGTGGTGAAGGCTGCTGCAGTTGGCATGGTGTCATGTCTGTAATGTGTGGAGCTGGTGGAATGATGTCAAGCTCAATACAACAGCTACTGCTGCTTTCACAACTGAGGCAAGCATGGAGCATGTAAGTAGGTATAATCTTCGAGATATTTTTGTTGGATCGACGTTGCAGCCGTCTCCTGAGATGATGCTTTTCAAATCTCTCTCCTCTGTAAATTTATCATCCAAACCATGAGCATGTGAAGCACAAGAAACGGATTGGAGCCTTCGTAGCTTCTGACGCAAACAGGATGGAGGGCTACGGGCCTATAGATGTGTGATACATCGCAATGGCAATGAGACATGGAGTAGCAAATCCTCGAGTGGTAAAGAATAGATGTTCACTGTGCATCGCAAATTGCAATCCGTTGTCACAAACTGTATTTGCGTGCAATCTTTCTTTGTGGCCAGGTGACACAGCTACACTACGTCACATGCCACGTGTAGCAGCACGAAGCTGCCACCTGGCTGGAAGCAAAGAGCGGGTAAAAAGGAAAGAAGCAATAACACGTATATGACAAGTCCGTCCCTTCACACCAACCGAACTCGCAACCTAAAACCAGACTCGGTGTCCAACCTCTCCTCCTCTCTTCTTCGTCTTCTTCTTCTTCTTCTTCTTCTTCTATTCCCTGTACAGATCAACACCACCTCCACGGCTTTCCAGAACCTTCTACAACACCCGCCGGGTCCTTCTAGAATCGGGGGGAGGGGGGGGTGGGGAGGGGCGGGAAGGGACCTTCCATCAATGGATCACAGGGAGGAGTTTTCCATAGATTAATTAATTGACACATAGATACGCCTGTTCTTTGCCGTTTCAATTCTTTCCTTCTCCTTCTGGGCGTGTGTGCGTTTCTTTGCGAGTCACGTACGCCGGGACCGATGGAGGAGCCGAAGATGGGGAACGTGGCGACGGTACGCGCCGTGCTCGCGATCCTCCAATGGTGGGGGTTCAACGTCACCGTCATCATCATGAACAAATGGATCTTCCAGGTCACGATTTTCTTGTCCATCTTTTCATGATTTCTTTCCTGATCGTAAGGCGGCTTGCCTTTTCTGATGTTATGAAAGGTAGCGCCTTTCCTGTGAAAGAAAGTTTTGGTTTTTATTTGTGGACAAGATTTTCCAGTGCTGTATGATTTTTACGAAGGGTGACTAGATGTTGGAAGATGGAGAACTAGAATACAAAAAAAGAATGATCTTTATGGGTTAAAACTGGTGTTTTGGAGGTTTGATAGGACATTGGTGATGAGGAATTGAGGAGAAACAAAATGTGAAAGATTTTATTCCTTGGAAAGAATTAAGGGATAATATTGATCGATTTGAAAGTAAATTATACTGTCGAGACTCAAGACAATAGAAATACATTGGAGATGGAGTACTTCTGTTGTTGACAATCAAGGTAAGTGAAAATGTATCCCGAGAAAGACATAACTTGACGAACATCCAATGTTCAGACTTCAGAATTAACTAGAATTATGGTGATTGTGGAAGAAACCTTTGTATAAACCTCAGTACGAGCTAAGCTACTATTTTTTCCTTTGAAAAGAAAAAGAGTGCAGGGCTAGCAATTTCCGTACAGACACTGATTTGATGGAATGTCGCCATCCCAACTTATCCTTGACTTTGGCCAAGGGACAAATGTGCTGATATGTTTGGTGGTAGTTCCATGATATTTGGGAATAAGATGGAGCCAAACATACCTCACCTTAAATGGCATATGGATGATAGGTAGGGTTGATAGTTCCTAAGGTCCAGCGTCTTTCTTGGGGAGCTTATATAATATTTGCATTCAGCTGTAACACACTGACATGGCAGTGGAATTTGGTATAAATGAGAATCGGTATTATTGCAGCCTCCTCGTCACAAAGACATGAACTTGGTGATTCTAATTTTTTTCTTGGATGCAGAAATTGGAGTTTAAATTCCCTTTGACTGTGTCGTGCGTCCACTTTATATGCTCTTCTATTGGAGCTTATATTGCAATCAAAGTGCTTAAAGTAAAACCGCTAATTGAGGTCCCGCCGGAGGATCGCTGGAAAAGGATATTCCCCATGTCATTTGTATTCTGCATAAACATTGTGTTGGGCAATGTCAGCCTGCGGTACATTCCAGTCTCCTTCATGCAGACAATAAAATCTTTCACTCCTGCAACGACAGGTTCTCTGATTTCTTGCTCTTCTACACACATTATCGCCATTCAACTTTTCCCTATATCAGCCTTCGTGCAATTGTTGTCACATGTTCTGATGGATCCCTTCTACTGTAAAACAGTTATTCTGCAGTGGTTGGTCTGGAGGAAGTATTTTGAGTGGCGCATATGGGCTTCTTTGATTCCAATAGTGGGAGGAATTCTCTTAACTTCAGTAACCGAGCTTAGTTTCAATATGTTTGGTTTCTGCGCTGCCATGGTTGGCTGCCTAGCCACATCTACAAAGACCATCTTGGCAGAGTCCCTACTCCATGGATACAAATTTGATAGGTAAAGAGAATCTGGTCAGTTTACAAAACGAATGATCTCACAGGATTTGTCTGAGTTGCAAAAAAAAAGAGGGGCCGAGCTGTTGTTGTCATCTGACATTCCATACCGAGTGTGAAGTACGATCTTGCACGTTTTTGCTCTTGATGAGTTGAAACTCATCTCTGCTTGCTACATTTTCCTCTGCAGCATTAACACCGTGTACTACATGGCACCCTTTGCCACCGTGATATTGGCAGTACCAGCGATCGTACTGGAAGGGAGCGGCGTGATCAACTGGCTCTACACATACGATTCAACCGTCCCTGCACTGATCATCATAATCACCTCAGGAGTGCTCGCCTTCTGCCTCAACTTCTCCATCTTCTACGTAATCCATTCGACGACGGCCGTGACCTTCAACGTAGCCGGCAACCTCAAGGTGAGAGCGTGACCGTTCCTCAGTCTGATTCCTCATCTGCTGTTTCTGTTGAGCATTGAGAAACTGATACTATGATCAATGTACAGGTGGCTGTCGCTGTGCTGATTTCCTGGATGATCTTCCGGAACCCGATCTCCGCCATGAACGCTGTCGGGTGCGCGATCACGCTCGTCGGCTGCACCTTCTACGGCTACGTGAGGCACCTGATCTCCCAGCAGGTCGCCGTCCCGAGCCCGCGACCACCGAGAAGCCGGATGGAAATGCTCCCCCTCGTAGGCGAAAAGCAAGAGAAGATTTAGCAGCATACTGCATACATAGGTTCCCTTGATAATAAACACACCGTTTTTTAACTGCCATTTCAGCAGCATCAGAGCTGAGGCACTTTTGACACAGAGAGGACAAAGTTCCATAGAATTAATTTGGTGTTAGTGACGATGCTATATTTTGATTACACAGCTTTCTTTTGCAGTTGTTTTATGTTAATTGCTGCACCTGCACCCTGTCTATTATTCTTGGAATTCTGATCGAAATTTCTGGTCTGTGTTGCTGGACAAATACCATCTTACGCCATAAAATTTTCATGATTCTGCTCGCAATAGCATTCAATCAATTAATGCCACAAAAAGATTTTTCGTTTGAAGTAACTGGATATCTACGCTGAAAAAAAATACTAGTACAAAAACATGGAAAGGTTAGCATAATCAAAAGTGCAAGGAAGAAAAAGAAACACGCTCGGTGGGACTCGAACCCACAATCCTTTGATTAGAAGTCAAATGCCTTGTCCATTAGGCCACGAGCGCCTTTTGTCTCCAAGCCAATGTGAAATAAATATCATATGTTCTTTAGGTGGACATTAGTACTGCAGCCATGTAATGCAACCGTTAAACTCAGAAGTACTGAACGGTGATTCTCGATGCAGGACTATACAACCCGATCGGTTAGAAAGATGCTGGTTAGCGGCAATTTGTGAATTCTTAGTTATTTGAAACATTCGTAGATCTCAATTATCTAAACCTGTAGAGTGCTGAGCCTAAAAGGTTGGCTGAAGGGTGTGCGATAGCAAAAGGGAACGACTAGCGGGAGACAGTTCGCCGTATAGGCTTAACGATCTCAGTGCTAACCTGTTTCTTTCCCGACAACCCAGCGCATCACCCTGTTTCTCTTCCGGCCCACGAAGCCCCCATATCAGGCACATTGTCGTTTGTTTTAGGCTTTTGTGGAAACCCACATCATTGATTCCTTCATGCCTATTCACAATTTTGGATTGTTATTTTATAATTTTTGCTTACTCTTCGATTGCTCACAGGGATTAGAACCTCATGTTCAAGTTAACCGTGCTTTCAACATCATCAATAACTTCCTGAAATTGATCTATCCTTGCTAAGGCGCATCGTCGTCGCACAATATAGTTGGACCATCAAGATCAAATCTATCTAATCGATAGAAAGATCGGGACACCATCATTCTATCAAGTAGGTACTATCATTTGAATTTTGCTACAAGATTAAAGGAGCTGGTGGGTGATTTTGACCGTGGCATGCACAACCTATTTTTTGTTGAACTCACACTTATGCGTGGGGAATATGAAGAAATGGTGGTCAACTGTTTCTGCATGGTTAAACCTAATGATAATGATACTATATACTCTTATCTTACATTAAGTATTGTAAATGCAGTTTCTGGGTTTGCACCGAGGGGAACTTATCTGTTAGATATCATGGTCAACGTGTTTCTGGCTGCAGTACATGTTGTTTACTATGTCGACCTTTTTTGAACTCATGTTAACTTGTTTGTTTGCCCATTGTTTCATGTTTCCCTTCATCTCATCCATTATCCTTGAGCTTTACGTTTGTAGTATCTCAAACTGGTTCATGCACAGTCATGTGCAATGACCGATACACGTTTGTTTACCTTCAACTATTCAGTTATTATTACGTGTTTATGCCTGGTTGGTTATTTGGCAGTCAAGTGACAAATCCTCCTCCCCTCCCCCCCCACCCCCCCGCCCCCGCCCGCCCGCCCTCTCTTTCTTAAATGAAGGTCACTGCTATGGTTGTAGAAATAATGAAAGTGTTGATATGAAACATCCCGACACTGCTGATGCATACATGGGTGCTCACTTGAACGTATATTTGCCATGTGGAGATGGTAGAGAGTAGAGCAACTCTGACGATGATGTATGATGATTTATTTCTTGGCGAGCATTTAACATTTTGTTGCTTCACTGTTAAATACATGTGTTTTCCCTTCTTTTACAGGTGGACGCTGAGCAGGCCACACTTAGACAGATTTATAAGGTAATGGCATATATTGTGCTGCATAGTACCATTTGTACGAACATGATGTTGGTTAGTTGATTGATTATTATTTGCTTGTGTATTTTTTGTAGGTCCTTGGTTGTCGGCCTTGATGACCGACATTTTGTGGAGGAACTCTTCACACTCCCTCCGCATGCAACACCTATGGTGGAAATATAAGGTAGGTGCAAGTGCACTTGTGATTGAATGTATATTCTGCCATGACCAAACCTTTTAATGTTAATCTTCACAAGTTCTAGACCCCAAGTAGCTTGTTATTTCCTGTTTCTAAAACACCAAGAAGAAAAGGTATCGTAGAGTGGCACTGAGAGAAGTCATTTGGTTTGAGATTGACCTATTTATAGTAAGTTACACTTAAATAAGTAGTACTTTCTTGTTTCCATAGTTGATGTCTTTATAAGCTTGGTTGTACTTACCTTCTGCTTACTCATGTAACAGAAATCCATTTATTGTTAGTTGTTAGTTGTGAATGAACTGGTCAATTTGAGGTTTCGACAACATTAGAACACATAACCAGATTGGTTGCCTCTGTTAAATTCGAAACAAGAATATTCAGAAGTAGGAACCCACCGCACTGCGTCGACCTCGCCGTCGTCCCCGACCGGTGGACTCCATCATTGTGTTCTTTATGTTGCTATACCTGTTCTTCGTTTCCTTTTTTTTGGTTGTTCATGTGATGAACGTTTTGAATCAGTGCTTGTTCACTGTGCTTATTCATGTTGTATTGCTATTTAATCCATTTGAATGTCAATGTGAATGTTCATGGGTGTTCATGTCCATGTTCTTGGTTGTGTTAGATGCCTATATCTGTATTCGTGCCCATCCAAATCGGTGTGAAACTAGATTATGCATTTGGTATGATTTTGTAGAGCCTGAAAGGCTGAAATCCTCTCCGCTAGCTTCTCAGATAAGCCAGTTTATGAAGGAATCTTAAGCCCCCCAAACAAGGGCTTAATCAATCAAAGAAACAACCGCTTTATGGGTCAACCTTTATCTGTACACCTCAATTTTTTTTGTAAAGCGACAAATGGATTGAAAAAGAGAGCACAAATGTGGAAAAACGTCAGTGCAAAGGGTAAAGAAAATCCCAAAGTCTATCGATTGGCCGTGTTGAAAGCAAACGGCTTGAACCTTTCACCTAGATGTGGGAGATTTTCCTATTCTCCATGGAGTATGGACAAGGGGCGGCCGTAATTTGCAGTTGATTGCCGCACGCCGCATGCGCGGTTAGTTTCACGACGTTCTGACACCTTCCGACAGCTGCCGTTCTAACAGCTTGTATCTCATGACTTTTCAAGCAAATGTTATCTAACTTTCAACTTGAAAATCAAAAAGCTTTCAACTAAAATTTATTAAGCTTCCAACTCCTTTATACCTCAGCTTTCTACAAAAACAAAACAAACTTTCTACCAGCCAAATCAAGCTTTCAACTTGTTAGAGTGTGGGTCCCACAGGCTATACACATGTCGGAATCAACCGTTGCCACGGTTGACCGTCCATTATGATTTTCGATGGACAAGTTATCCAGATCTTGCTTTGGTGCAAGCTTTAATTTGTTTCTATATTGGTTGCCATGCAAGTCATGTATTTTATGAGGAATAACTCCACAAGTGCCTTTCTTAAGGAGGTATATGTTCCTAACTTGAAAGAAGGGCGACTCTCACACTCGAGAAGTGCCTTTTCTTAGAGAGTATCTTACTTGCTCAGAGTTTTTAATCTGCGGTCAAATTAAATTAAGCAGAATCCAGTCTCTTCATTTGAAGACCACGAGTCCACGAGACCGGGTAGATAAATAAGAAAGGCAGAAAAAGAAAGGGAAAAGGGAGAGTCGAGAGAACTCATACATTGCTTGCTACTTTCATTCAACCACGTACAATAAACCATGGTTCCTTTTTATTCAGCCATAATAAACCATGCATTACCGCAGTAGTATAACACACAATAATCTATCAACGTGAGGCGGGCTCGTTGTTGTTCCTTTCTGTTCGACGGAAAATTGGCATACCAAGCAGCCCATGATCCAACAAACATCATCAAATCGATGTCAGGGTCCGGCCCGGGTCTCTCTCTCTCTTCGCTCACAAACAGAGAGCATTTTTCTTTCTTTTCTTTGTCTTGACTCTTGAGAAAGCAGCAATTAGGCAAGCTAAGCTACTAGTACTACGTAGAAGCAGAACCGAACGAACAGCAGCACAGAAAATGACATGATGATGGAGAAAGCAAACAAGATCCTGCAGAAGGTTGGGGTTTGTAAAAGCGAGGCAACTTTGCAGTTTCCATCTCTTTACAACTTGGCGGTGAAAAAAGTGAGAGAGGAGACCCTTTCTTTCTTCAGGTCTAGGGGCCTGCCTGCCTGCTTCAATCCAGCACACCAAGCTGAGGAATTTTAGCTACCTACTCTGCTGCTCTGCTGCTGCTGCTGTTACTCATGAATAGCCGCCATCGAACGCATTTCCCCCTTTACCTCTCTCTTTTCAGCCTTTATTTTACCTCAGATTCGATGAAACATTATATGAGCTGCTAACTGCAATTCAAATCTTCTCCTCCTTTCTCTTAGTAAATTGCATTTCAAGCATTTTCCAGTGTTCTTATCGCAAAAATAAAGCAGAGTAGAAAAAAGAAAGCAGCAGATTGAGATTAAAAGGAAGGTAATGTGTGGTGGAACTGAAAACGCACTTAACATCTAGCCGTGCAATTGCCAGGGGAATCCGTCTAGTTTGCGTTTGTTCTAATCTAAGCTAGAATGCATAAACTGTGTGTCAAATCACACCCGATCGGTCACGGTCGACGACGACACTGCATCAATTAGTGCCTTGTAATTTGCAAGCTGCCACTTTAATTTCCCCATCTCGTCGTCGTCGCCAGCCGTTCTTGATTGGTTCTGTATCAACGCAAGTTGGCATGCATCATGAGGACTTCTCCGCAAACCTAGGAGGAAAAAAGGAGTCCTGTAAACGATCATTACTTGAGAACGAGTTCATAATACATCGGTCAGCCTTATGCATGGCCATCTTATTGCTAGCTTCTGCTGCTGTACAACTTTGATGTGTACTGTAGACTGCTGTGCAAGCATGCATTTTCAAAGTTTTGGTCAAGTAGCAGGCTACTAGCAGTCACTCTACACTCCTACAGCTACAGCAGACCAAACCTAGCTACTAGTAGTATAGTGCTAGTACTAACTTTGATCATGGGTCCTAGTAGTACAGTGTATGCTTCCTTAGAGTAGTGAACTAGCACAGCAGTAACACACATTGGTAGCCAAGGATGTATTAATAAAATGTTTGCACCCATCTCAACAAAAGAAGAAGAAGAAGAAGAAGAAGAAGTAGAAGTTTGTATCCACATGCTAAATAGCGTCGCTTTCATGTTGCGCCCAACCATATACTAATTTGGAGCAAACAATGGAGTTACGTCTAGGAAAAGGTTGTCAAGCATATGGAAGAAGCCAAACCACCGTAGGTAGGATAACATAATGCTTCTACGAAAAGTAGATGTTTAGAACATGTCCCCTACATAATGTATCCTACTTTGCCACGGAAAACTAGCAAAGTAACTCACTCTGTATCTACATATACAAACATTTCTTTTTGGTTCATTTGTTTGTAGTAGGTTCCAGAATGAAGTATGATTCACTGCATGTCTCTTCCGTGCACCAGTGTTCATTGGATCCGAATCCAACGATAGGAGAATAAAAAGAGCTGATCCGGCTGCTTAATTTGTGTTGCACTCGATCGGGTGATGAGCATGATGAGCTGCATGGATTATACACGTAGGGCTGGTGTAGAATGATTGTACTGGAGACACAAGAGCAGAGGAGGAGATGAGCACAAGAGAGAGGACATGCAAGAATATTCATCGATCGGGCTTGAGTGCCGTGGAGCCTACCGGTCAACCACGGCATATCAACATGCCAACGCATCATGCATGTCCGATAGCTAGGCAGGCTATGAAGCGTTCAACGTACGGCACGGCCGGGGTATATTCAAACGAGATGGAATCGATCCTAGTTAATTAGTAATACCTTTTGTTTTTGGTCAGGGCAAACAACATACATCCCCTTTGATTTCCCCAACCAAATCCATATCCCCATCGCCTTCTCCCAAACCCCACGAGCGCCTACACACTCCCTCCATTTCTAAATACTTAGTAACACTTTTGACGAGATCACACCTACCAATAAAGCTACAGTTTGAATAAATGGTGGAACAACCGATACATATTCACAAGTTTATACCTCTAAAAAAGTTACCAAAATTTTAAGTCTACATACAAATCTAATACCAACGACCGATAATTTAAATCTTAACTTTGCATATTGATCTCGTATCACATGAAACAATCAGCTAATCGTGATTCCAATTTTAATCGGCTCAGTACTAACGACCGAGCGCTCGTCTCGATATAACTCCGTATTTCTACGTATAGTTGACTCGGTTAATTCCATTTACTGATCTAATATCATATATAAAGGATCAACTGGCTAGCAATACAAACTTTAATTTCACGTAGTTTATCACGTACAAACGATCTATCAATACACACAAAGTACCAAGTGGCTTGCACACGATTCAAACTCTAATTATGTGTATTGATCTAATATCATGTACAATCGGCACAACAGCCAGCAATTTAGTGTTGTTATAAATAACATGATAATACATACATATGTGAATTAAAAAAAATTAAATATGACTAAATGCGTTGCCGCGCAATTGCAGACCCCGCAATTGCATGGGTCTAGGGAAAGAAAATTTGGTCAAGAGTGCTAAGTATTCCGAGACTGATTCGCACCAAAGAAAAAGTATTTGGAGACCGAGGTAGTAATATTATAACTTGTTGTGAAATCACGAGACCATATGCGGAAGCGTAGATCTAAATCGAGACACCGCAGAATTGGCAATGAGAGACATCGACGTTTTTAACGTGATTTGGGCACGAGGCCTAAATCCACGGGGCTTGACTATAAGCGCTCCTCCCCATCTATTAACTATCTTTCAAGTTACATTATGTTGGCTTGGTTACATTGTGTGGTGTCCCCCTCCTTATATAGGAGGCCAGTATACATGAGTCCAATTCCAACTCTATCCGTGTCCTACTATGACTCCCCCCGTAGTACCCTATTACAATACTACGCCTTCTCTAGTCCAACTTGTAACCCACTCGTACACATATTCGACACAAATTCAACAAACTCTACCTTGGCGAATATGTCCTTCGCCACCTTGAAGCCGTCTTGTGCGAACCTCTGTGCACCTTGGACTTTGAGATTCACCTTTGCAGCTCAATCATTTGAACCGCCGATGAGACTCCATTGCTACTCCCTGACTCCACCATGACTCTATCTGTAACTGTACTTTTTTCTTCATTCTGAAGAAACTTTACAGCCATATCCTAAGTCATCTCACTGAGTCAAATTCACAATTGCCTCATCTTTTCTTGGACAGTATTTCCAGACCATCTTTGCCTGTCATGCGCCTTCAGCCGCACACCTCGCTACAATTCCCGTGTCGAGCCTCCACAGCCCTGGTCGAAGATCTCTTGGATAGCTAGCCCACACTTCTTCCAACCCCACTGTTTTTCTCTCCATCAATTTGTCCACAATTGATGCCGAGTCCTACGCTTCACCTCCAGATCACCGAGTACCCTTCTCCTCCGGGTCGCGTGTTCTCCATATTGGCCGCATGCTTCAACTCCCTTGAAGCCTCCCCCAGTCCCTGCTCATATAGCAGCCCTTGGACCCTGAAATCCTACTCCGAGTCCCTTTCCCTCCAAATTTCAGAATCTAACCTAAATTTGAGCAGAATTCGGATTCTACATGAAATTTGGCTGAGAAAACACCAAAAATCACGTCCTGGGCCTCCCCAACTCCTCCTGGGGCGCCCCCATGCGTTCTGGGCCCTTCCCGGACCCCTTCTAGGCCTCTCAAGCCCCTCCAGCCCCACCTGGGCTGCTCCCGGGCCTCTGCTGCTCCACCGAGCCCGCTCCTAGGCCGGTCGAGCCCCGCTTGGGCCAGCCGGGCCAGCCCCGACCTCCTCCCACAGGCCGCCTCTGCCCCGGGCCATCCCTGCCGCCTGGGCCGCACGTGCCCTCTTGGGCCGGCCAACCCGCCTGGGCCGGCGCGCCTTGGGCCGCCTGGCCGCCGTCAAGCCTAGGGCCACCTGGGCCACCGTCCCCCGGCTGGGCCGCCGCCGCGCCACGGGCCGCTGGCCGCGTGCCTAGGCCGGTGCGCCTGGGCCGCGCCAAGCCGGCGGCCCCACCTGGGTTGTTGCCTGGCCGGCTGGGCTGGTACGCCAGGCCACTCCCCAGGCCGCTCCGCGCGATGGCGAGCCGTGGCCGGCCAGCCGCCGTGCTGTCCAACGCCTCGTGCCGCGCCGCCGGACGCTGCAGTTTTTTTTCTTTCCTCGCTCCACCTCGCGCCAAAGATTTTTCCACAAAAATTGTAAAAAAATACCCGCGCCTTTTGAAGCGAATTTTTACGACCCGCTCCAGGCTCCACCTCGCCTTGTACACGCGTCGCTGTCTTCCGTCTCGTACCCGCCGGATTCCTCTACACTGCCTCAAGATCTACCTGAATCTCGTGCTCTGATATCACTTATTGCGAAATCACGAGGCCACACGCGGAAGCGTAGATCTAAACTGAGACACCGCAGAATTGGCAATGAGAGACACCGACGTTTTTAACGTGGTTCGGCCACGAGGCCTACATCCACGGGGCTTGACTACAGGCGCTCCTCTCCATCTATTAACTATCTTTCAAGTTACATTGTGTTGACTTGGTTACATTGTGTGGTGTCCCCTTCCTTATATACGAGGCCAGTATATATGAGTCTAATTCCAACTCTATCTGTATCCTACTAGGACTCCCCCCGTAATACCCTATTACAATACGCCTTCTCTAGTCCAACTTGTAACCCCTCGTACACATATGCGACACAAACTCAACATAACTAGATGCAAACTCCGTTAGAAAAATCATCCAATGTTGAGGCCATTGGATTAAACATCCACTATGCTCAATGCTTGACATGTGTCCTGCCCCTTCTCCTTCCCAATCGCATGGATCGCCTTGACTCCTGCGAAGCAAGAGTCCTAGCCTTACCGGACAGGAGGAAGATGGAGCAGGAATCTTGACGTGCAACCGAAGGTGAGAAATTTGGACGATTTTAGGTAGTTTGCACAAGACAATGTTTATGGAAATACTAGCAACATGGCACAGCATCATGGTCCGTTCATGATGCAAGTGAGTGCTGAGGAAGGGAGAGTAATTAAGAGGGGAGGAGGCAGGGCACGGGCATATATTGGGCATGATTGCTGGGTTGGAGGCCCGGGTGAGAGGGAGGTGCCTCAAAAGGCGGTGGCCATGCCATGGGTTTTGCAGCGCGGACAGAGAGATTTGTACGGGTACAAGGAAACCCATCATTCCTTCCCAATATTCCATTCTCATTCCAGCAACCAATTGTCCATTAATCCATGGGGACTAGCACATCCTAGCAAAGCTTTTCGACAAATCTCTCGGACTCCCTGCCCGCATTTGAAACTTTGTCCTCCTCCTCCTCCTATTGGTCCTGCTGCTGTGCATGCATCTATCTAGAAGAAGCTCCTCGTTCCTACACACCCAAAAACACAACAACATTTGCTTGCAACTGCCATTGCAAATTCTCTGGGCGCAATGGCCCAATTATGTAGTGTAAATGTGTGCACCTAACGAAAAGACGATGACTGCATTGAGGCCAGACAGGACAGGGGAGGGGCAGCGGTTGTTTCTCTTTGCTTCCTTGTTGCGTGATTGTGCTCCCAGGTCAGGCCGGCACATAGGCCCCCCACCCGGATTGAATGGGTTGGCCGCTCCAAAATATGGAAAAAGGCCAGCAGCAGCAACACATGACAGCTGCTGCTGAGTGAGTAGCACTGCAGTTTTTGCAGCAGAGAAGGCCACTCCCTCCTTGATTAGCACCACCAAGTAATTAATCACCCCATGGTAGTGGTAATGGTCCCCCTTCAATTTGGACAACTCAAGACAAGAATGGAGTGGGATTCATGGGAAAACTGGGTGGTAGGTTGAGTTTTCCCATGCTGCATGGCAATGGCAATGGCAATTGCAATGGCAGAGTGGTCATGAAGAGAGAGGAGCGAGCACTCTTGGCAATGGCAACAATGGCTGCCCTGTCCCCAATCATCCTTCCCCCTGACCGCCGGACAACCCATCATTGCTTCCTCATACACTCACTGTCTCACTCACTCGCTCCCCTCTCCTCTATATAAGCTGAGCCTCTCTGTTCCAGCTCAGCTCAGCCTCCATCTCCATGCAACACCACCACCCCTCTCTAGCTTCTCTCTGTTCCAGCACAGGCTGCAGCCATGAACGGCTTCTACTCCTCCATCGCGCACGGCCTCGAAGCGCTCCACGGCACGCTGGCCTCCTCGCCGGAGGCCTTCATGTCTGCGCCGTTCCTCCAGCAGGCCGCGGCCCTGCTCCGGTCGCTGCACTCCCAGCTCGTTCACCTCGTGCATCGACTCCATCTGCCGCCCGGCGAGAGCTGGCTCGACGAGTACATGGACGAGACCTCCCGCCTCTGGGACGCCTGCCAGGTCGTCAAGGCCGGCGCCTCCGCCCTCGACACCTACTGCGCCTCCGCCGCCCGCATCGCCGCCGCGCTCGACGACTGGCTCTGCAACCCCAGCCCCCACGCTGCCCGGCAGGTACACTCCCGGCACGCACACCCATCGCTCACCGATACACGTACTCCATGTCTCGGCCTCCATTGATCACATCACACGTACTGGAGCAGGTGATGCGTGCGATCAACGCGCCGCGGCGGCAGGCCGTCGGGCTGGAGCAGGAGAACCGGGCGCTCGCCGACACCAGGATCAACCCGTCGTCGCTTCTGCTGGACGACCGCTCGCCTGTGGAGTTCAAGCTCAACGCCTTCAACGGCTTCCGGGGCGTGCTCTACGCGCTGCGCAACGCCAGCTCCTTCCTCCTCATGCTCCTCGTCTCCGGGACCGTCTCCTGCCTCCCGGACCTCAGCTGTGCCCACCCGTTCCGCACCTCGGGCGCCGGTTACGTCTCCTCCATGGGGCGCCTGCGCCAGCGCGTCGCCGAGGAGATGGATGCGGTCTCCGGCGGGCACTCCGGCATCATGATGTACGAGTTCCGGCAGGCCAGGGCCGGCATTGAGAGCCTCAAGGCGGAATTCGACGGGGTCATCACCATGGGGTACGGCGACGCCGAGGAGATTGCCGAGAGGGTGGAGATCATCAAAGGATGGGTTGGGATGCTGAGGTCAGGTGCTGAGAGTGTTGTAGGTGAACTGGATGATTTCTTTGATGAGATTGTGGAAGGCAGGAAGATGCTGTCTGATCTGTGCAGCCATCGCTGAAGCTTCAAATCTGCACCGGAGACAAACAGGGCATGCAATGCAGCAGCAGGATGCATGGTAGAGGTAGATAGTACAACAAGGCTAACAAAAAAATGTAGGTGTTTTTTTCTCTCTTCTGTTTGGGTAACCTACTCTCTCTAGATAGCAGCAGCTAGTGTGTCTATACATATGTCCTGCACTATCATCATCATCTTTGTATGCTTCCTAAGCAATCAGCAATGGTACTCTGGCAGGCAGTTCGTGCTTAGGCCTATCTATTGGCAGAATCAGAATATATGTCTAGTATTTTTAATACATCTTAGACGGCGTTTTATGAGTGATATAATAGTTGGTGAAAGCAAGAATCTGCAAGTGCGACGAGTGAGACCTCGGAAAAGGAACGCAACTCTTTGCCCTTTTCTGTAACTGGAAAAGTGCTGTGGAGATGTGGGCAACTTGTTGGACCGAGACAAAAACGAAGTAATAGGGGTGTTAAAATGAGCTCTTGTGGCTGTCTTCTTTTGCTTCTTCTTTTTGTTCTTTGGTGGTAGGCTAATCACCTTCCTTATCATTGATCACTCTAGTTGCCATGGTGAATGGCAGCGTAAAGATTGATTATTTTACTCAAAATAGAGAACATGAAGAAGTAAGGAATAAGATGAACCTTCCTGTGGCTTCGCAGAGTTCTTGACATGATTCTTGATGATCTCTGACAACAGTCATCGTTTGGGTTGTCGAATGATGAGGCAGCCTTCTGGAATTGGAACGTGATGATCAGCTTGAGCATCGGTTCGATGAAAAGGAGGAATGACCGCGACAGCTGGGGTGCCAAATTGATTGATTTGAGCTGCTTTCCAGAGTCCTAAGGTAGAGAAATGATGGTAACAGAAGATGTAATCCATGTTCCATACTTTGGGGTTGGGACTCTGCCAGTACTGGGAAGTGGGAAAAGTTGATCCTGAATCAACATACTGAAATGGAGACAAAAATTGAATCAAGGTGATGATAAGATTGTCGCCCGCGTCGCTCTCCCGGGCGGCTCGGGCGAAAAAACCCTAGCCGCCGCTGGGCCTCCTTCCCCCTCCTCCCTCCTCGCCGCCACCGAAGGAAGCCGCTGGGCGAAGCCCGCGTAGCGGACGGTGGCGGCGGGGCATCTTTTTGGCCGGCGGCGAGGGTTGAAGCCGGCGTGCTCGCTCCCCTCTGGACGCCCAGATCTGGAGGCAGGAAGTTTCTCGTCGGGGGGCTCGGGAACGGCGGCGGGCCAGGCGGCGAGCTCGGTGGTTCGGGTCGTCGTGGCGGCGCGGTCCAGCGGCGGTTCAAGCAGGCGAGCTCGGTGGTTCGGGTCTGGGGTTTGCCGTGGCGGCGCGGTTCAGCGGCGTGTCAGGCAGGCATGGAGCTCAGGTGTGGAGCTCAGGCCCAGATCTGTGCGGCCGGCGGGGCTCGGCAGGCGTCGGTCGCTCCGCTAGGGGGGCTCGGGGGCCGCTCCGCCCCGTCCGTTGGGTTGCCAGCCGCGGCTGGCTGGGTGGGTGGCGGCGGGATCGGATGAGGGGTGAGGAGGCCGCCATGTCTTGGCGCGGGATGAGGAGGACGGCTCCGGTGGTGGCGTCGTTGGAGGGGAGGCGGAGCTTCACTGCCGGAGATGGCAGTGAGGGCATGGCCTGAGCCGATGTACAGGTATACAGGTGTAGGAGGTCCAGTTCGCAGGTACAGGTGCAGAGTACAGGAGTAGGCTGTCGACGCTGGTCCCTTGTGTCGATTCCTCGGTGCTTGCTAACGATAGGTCCGGTGGTGTTATGATCTTCGGGCGAAAGCCCTCGTCCTTGACGGATGCCGGCAGTGACGGCGCTTTGGTGCGTCGTTCTCCTTGTTGAAGGCGCTGTCGTTTGGATCTCACCATCCGAGATATCTCCCGGAGAAATCCGAAGAACTGGCTTGCTGGTTCGGGCGGCGATGGCGTCTCAGCGTCCCTTCCCCCTTGGGGGCGGCGCCTTGGAATCCTAGGTTTGGCGGTATCGACGTCGGCACGAGGGCCGGCTTGCGACAGGTGTTGGGGCTTCGGGTAGCTGGCATAGCTGATGAGCAGATGGCATTGGGCGGTGCGTTCGTCGGTCCTTTTGGTGCCGGAGAGGCGTCTCTGGACCTCGCCCCTCTTTCTGGCGCAGGCCCTCCCTTTCGGGTGTCGATCGCTCTGACGAGCGTATCCGTGGCGGGCTGGTCTCAGCGCGGCAGAAGGGTTGGTTTTTTGGTTGCTGAGGTGAAGTCGAAGCCGCTGGGTCGTGAGCGCGATGAGCGGGGGACGATGACATTGCAGGCAATCATTGATCCTGGCTTCTTCTGTGTTCGTTGAGCTGGCCGGCGGTGAATGTTGCTGCCTCGTCGGTTTTCGCTCTTGACCTAGTTTAGCTAGGTAGCTTCCCAGAGGCTCGTTGTAGGGTCTTGTTACAGGTTTTTAGTTTTTTGTGTTGTGGCTTCGGCCGGTGATCCTCGGTTCTTGCTCGGACCTAGTTTAGCTAGGTAGCTCCCCGATGGCTTCTGCCGGTGTTTCCCCTTCTACCTTTGTAAATCACGCTTTATTTTGTAATTTGTTCTTTCTATCTATGAGAAAGGCAGAGCTCCTGCCATATTCTTCGAAAAAAAAAGAAATGGAGACAAAGATCGCTTCACTAAAGCAGGATCTGCAACCAAGAAAACATGAGTGCCATGTCACAATTACAGATTTGATCGATTCATTGTCAGCTGCTAAACAAATAAAATTGCACATCGCAAATTAAAAAATGAATTAAAAATCTAATGGAACCTTATCCTGTTCAGCATTTCAGCTATTGAAAGAGTTCTGCACTCCAGAAAAGAGTTGGAAGCAGAGTTTGCAGTGCAGTGTAAGCACATTCGCACCTAGGATGGTATGCTTACAGTTCACAAATAATCGGCAGCTAATGGAAACTTCAGACAGACCAAATGTAGCATTTACAGATTTTGTTCGGAATCAAAACAGTATAGAACAACACAAAAACTGAAGGATGGTAGCAGATATATGAAATAAGATGTCTAAGATAAACCTCAGTCCTTCCAGCACACCTAAATTCGGAATTCGAAATATGGTGAGCCAATCCCTTTTGAGAAAAATATGGTGAGCCAAATCAGGGATGTTAGTCAACATCATCACACAGATTAGCAGCTTGTCCAGATAACTGAACAGCTCCTTTTGCAACCTCCCGTGTTCCTCAATGACAGGACTTGCATAGAATCCATGCAGTCATGATGAGCCACTCTGCAATGATCTAATAGTCCTCCCTCTGGTCAGACACTTACTGTCAATGTATGCATGCCCCCACCCTGCAAAAGGGCAAAGGAGAAAAGGAATACATGCCAACAGCATTTTTGTGGATTACCTCCTTGACTGATGATGGAACCACAATACGACAGACTACTGTCTCTACCTACTCTAGGGCAGGAAGTGTGAATAACTTCGTATATTCATGTTTAAGTTAACCAAGTAAAATTCAGCCTATTGTAGATTACAGCTGAAGTAAATTGCAGCCTGTTCCAAGTAGTGCATTAACTTCTGGGGTACTGGACTATCATCTACTCAAATTAGTACTGCTCATATGCTCGAGAAGCAGACTCTGCCGGAAAAAAGAAATTTAAGCTTATTTGGAAGCTTTGCACATGCATTGACCCCAGAAGTCATAACCCAATGCAACATTTGTCACGAACACAAGGAATTTGTACTTAATTGAAAAGCAAAGAACTATCACTGACAAAGAAAATGCAAATGTAGAAATCTCGAAAGGAGCACGGCACACAATGCAACTCTTAGTCATGACCAATGAGACTAAATTCATTGATCACATTGCCACAAGCTGTATACTAGCTGCCATTCCTCCAATGCAACCAAAAGAAAAGAACACACCTTTGGCATGCATCATAAAACTTTGTAAAATAGTCCCTGATCAGATTATAGCTGTATAAACAATGTGCTATGGATTAAAATATTCAACATAATATGTGTATTAATCAAGCAGAGATTTGTAAAAGTAGCAAATCAGGAAGTTTAATGTGAACTAACTCACCAAGGTCTCGCATGTTCATTCGCAGAAATCCCTCTTGCCAATGTTCACTGGTCAGGGCTACGGACAGCAGACACTGGATGTTAAATATTAGCCAACCTGCTAAGCCAACACATGCAAAGCTATTGCCATCAGTTTATCTGACCAAGGAAAATTTACTCCATACGCTCCAACTGGATAATTCTCCTGAAAATGCACCCATTTAAAGTACAGGATTCAATTCAAGAAAAGGAAGTGTACAGTGCAGTTTGTACTGTCTAAAAGGGACTAACTAACAGGTTAATTTCAGGAGCATTGATATGCTCATGAGTGGTCATAACTATTTGCCTCATCAAAGCTCAGGACATATCAAGTGCCGTATAGCAGCAAGGTTCTTCTTTTGACGAAATATAGCAGCAAAGTTTAGCATACATAACAATCGCAAAGAGTAGGCACATCACCACGCAGCTACGTCATGGTGCAGAGCAAATGAAAAGTGGCCTCATCCCCAGCTAGCTATTTCCTGAAAGACGAACAAAAAAGGAATCATATTCTGTCTCTTTGATATCATATGAGAGATTTAGGCAATAAATGCATATTACAATAGATTTCCAGAAACAGAATACAGAACAAACAAGTGAGCAGGTTGATTTATGCTACAAAGTTAGTAGTATGCATTGTACCAGTAGATCTACAAAATTGTGCAGCAACAGAGAGTGATTGGGGGCACACTACAGATGGACAATATCCATCACAACAAATTTTGCATTGTACTGGGGGCACACTAAAGATAGACAATATCCATCTAACAACAGAATCTGCATCGTAAGGCGTGCAGCAAGATCAAGAGGCAAGATCCAGCAACAAACTTGGCCTTTTGAATAGAGACTGAAAGTCTGCCTTTGGACAGTTAGCCATGTCAGACGTTAAGAACTAGTTAAGCAAGTAGAAAATGCTTCGTTCTCATAGGTCCAAACATAACCATATCAATTTTGTAAATTTCACTATAATAATTGTGAAATTAACAATTTACATTTGTACAGGTACATGTACTGTGGACCTCACTTGCCCCCAACAATTTGCCTAAAAGCTGCAAACTTCTGGAAAGATCAATAGTGAGGCTCTCATATGTACACCAGTTTACAATGCGAAAATCAGCCAAACAATAACTGGATAGGCTTCAACAAAACTGTCAGAGAAATCCTGAACAGAATTAGACACATGCCTCAGCCTGAACAGAACTAGACACATGCCTCAGCCTCAATTGGATGCTGAAGTAGGTTGTCATCATTTTGGGCTTCTAGCAACTTGTTATTGCTGTGACCAAGGGATTTGTATGGCCCAGAAGAATTTTGAGGACTCCAAGTATCTGGAACTGCAAGGAAGTACTTGGACATGAACTTTCTAAACCTTTTCTTGTAATCCTTCGGAGAAATTACAGTTGGTGAAACATTCTTTGGTACTACCAAAGAAGCCTTCACCCATGTCTCCAGTTGCTTGTCCCAAGTATATTGCCTCAAATAATCAATGATGCCAAATACAAGTTCATTCTTTTCTCTGTCCACTCCCACAAGCAGAGAATAGTCCATAACGTTAACTGACTGCAAGTACAATAATTTTGCTAAGACATATATTAATTTGAAAACATGATTAAATGTAATAGTGGCGAAGATAGGCTTATACATACAGTGAGGAAGGATGTGTCATTCCAGATTGCACGCTGCAAAAGATGTTTTGTTCTTCCACCAATATAGATTGGAGATACACGCATGTCCTCAACATAGTTTTGATCCAAGTAAACAGCGTCAGGGTCATTTGACTCAGTGACGCGTCGTGAAAAAATAGCACCTTTAAGATCATAAATCCGTGAAATATTGTGCCCAAACATAAGATTTTCCATCACCATTAGATCCATCTTTATCTCTTTGCCATGCCTTATTTGCTTGACCTGAAACAGGCAAGTTTTATGAAAACCCATAAATGTCAGGAAATAAATCAAAATGGAACTCCAGTTGTCAAAGTAAACTACCTGATAGATTCCTAAAATTTTGGCAAGGCAAGTTTGGCTTCCAGTGTCTAGAGAATGGTAAACATGCTTGAAGTAATCAGGGGCAAATTTTATGAAGGACTCAAACTCTGTCTTCTTGATTTGCTTTATGATGAACCTGTCATCCAATGTCTTTGCAAATAAAGCCTTGCTCTTTCCACCTTGAGCATCCCACTTCCTACAGCGGCTTAATGAAGTAATATATGCAAGCTCGGATGGACAGCACTTCTTTCGAAGAACATAAAATTGTTTAGCATATATACTAGTAACTGAATATTTGCCTCTGAGAGTTACTTTCCCATTCACAGTGATTTCTGGATGTACCAAGGACAATAAAGGCAAGATATCATAACCAGAAAGGTCATCAGGTGAATATGACGAACTAGAAGATGAAAAACTTGCTTCAGAATCTAAAGATCCAATAGGTGACCATGGTGATGAGCTAAAAGAACTTTCAGACAGAAAGCTATAAGATTTCTCCATTATTTTAGCATGCTCCACCCTGGCATGCTCCGCTTCATTCTCGACTATGGTATCCTGTCGACGTTCCTCAGATATGGCAAGAGCGCGAGCTATTATACTAGATACCTCATTCTCCAATACACACAAAATATTACCACCTGGGCCAACTGCGAACTGAGGAGAGTCCACATCCTCATGTTTTGCAAATAAGGGAGATAGATGAGATGGAGAATAATGGTTAATAAGTTCAAATTTCTCCAAACGTCCTATTTGGATGTCCTTCCTGTAAGCCAGTTGAGACTCACAAAATGAACTCCAAATCCATCTTTCCCTGTCATCCCAATCAGAACTTCTGAACTTCTGGGGAGTGCTTGAAGGCTCCTGCTCCATGGAAATTGGATGCACCACTACCCCATTGCCCTGGGCCTCTGTATCATTTGAAATTTCAAAAGAAGGTACCTTTTGGGTTTGTGTCATGCTGTTTACCTCTACTTGACCAGGAGCAATGCAAGATCCTTCATCTTTACTACCTCCACTGTAAGAAAGTTCAGACTGACCAGCTCCCTGACTATCATCAAGCAAGGGCGATGCAATGTCACCTGATTGATGGTCAATGCAAATTTTGTTACTTGTGCACTCAGCGGTACCAGCTGCCCCCACAGCTGTCATAGTTCTATCAGATGTCAATTCACCAATTTTCTTGTCAATCTCATAGTTGACCCCAGAAACCTTGTCAACGGTGTCGGTAGGATCCTTGCAATTAGCTACACTTCCTTGTCCAGCAGATTTACACTTAAAAAGTTGATGGATCCGACGGTCCCATATATATAGTTCAAGTAGAACATCCTGATAGGACCAATTGATATTAAGAAGGTCACGCAGAGACGAGGATGATCTCTCATTTTGATCGATCGTCTTTCCTAATGAATCCTGCATGACAATTCAGATGGTTTAAATAATAATTAAACAGAGCAAATTCACTGACATAACAAATTCCTAGGTCAATAGAAATGAAGACAAGGATGCCTACCTCAAAATCGGCCTTTTCTTTCATCAACAACTCTTCGAGTTCAGAGAAGTCATTAATAGGAAGAAATGTGCCACAATTGGTGGTTGTCACATCATGATGTTGATTCTTCAAGTGTTGTAGCAAGCTTGCTATCTCAGAAAAAAGCATCATACCTCTAGCAAGAACCTTGAAAGATGCAACATAAACATTACTACTTTGCATATAGTGAAGACAAATACCAAATGGTAATGGCAAAGAGAATAAGACATACATGTCTCCTCTCTTCTTCAAACCAATTCTGTCTGCTGGGGTTGTCAAACTGGAGAGTGGGTTGTGGTTTGCAGGTAGTGTAAATTTCAACTGATGAGTAACGGAACATTGCAACTTTGGAGCCCAACCTGAAGTCAGTGAGAGATAGAAAATATTTATCAACAAATTAGACAAGAAATAGTTACATGCATTTCTGCGGCATTGCTATGCTAACAGCGGCGAAGGAATGTTTCTACTTAAATTGTATTTGTTCAATATAAAAAAGTACTTCTAGCTTACCCAAAAAAGCGCAAGCAGTCCCTGTTTACCAAATGCCCACATATGGATAACCTTCTTGCTGCAGAGTGGCTTGAAAAACTGAGTTCCAGGAATTTCCCAAACGAGAGATTGCGCGCTTCAGATGATATTAGCACTCTCGGAGTCGATTTAGATATCCCATGTTCATGTTCACATCTCAAGCATCTAGTCCACATCCAGATTTTTCCTTTGGATTCACCAGGTAAATGATGTTGGGGCACCAGATGCTTCGTTCGAACAGTCAAATTTCCATTTTGATGAGTGTAAGAGTATATGCGAGCCTCTGGAGGCTCTCCACATGAGGGGCAGTCTGGTTTCTGCTACAAATAAACATTAAGCTGAGTCTCATGTAAACCCAATCAAGTTACATTACTAACACAAAATATGGATATTTCATGCAAATAAAAAAAAACTGTATGTGGAGAAAATAAAAAGTTACGAACTGGTGTTACCTGATTCTGCAAGATGTCTTGCAAATATCGCCCTAAGGACACATCAAAATTCCCATAGTATTTTATACGGGACAGGTGGCTCTGCTCACATATAACCTGCTTTGTGATGCATTGTCTAGACATCAAAATCAGAATGCTGTGAGAATCAAGTGCCTCATCGGCTTGATCTTCGTTAGAAACATTCTCTTTGCTAATGATACTGGTGCTGTGATGCTCCCCGTCTTCAGCCATAACGGGTGATTCCTCATGTTTGTCACACATAGAAGAACCTGCTGGCATTATTTCTTGAATCCTTTCTTGTTTCAAGAGATCCTTTGTGTCATCCACATTTTCACTGGAAACTGCAGACTCTTCCACCTTTGAGCCAACATGAAATCCGTTACTAACCATTTCTTTCCTGGATTCAACCCTGCCTTCTATTTGATTATCAGTTGTCTTTTGCAATGACGTGACAGGTAAATAAATATTCTGATGACATAACTTGTCAGCAAATTTTCTTAACGGTCCTGAGACTGGCGATGGTAGCCTTCCACCATGAAGTGCTGGTGTTGAGTTATACCGGACACTTGCAGCTTCTCCAAGTTCATTCAAGGAGCTGTTTGTGATTGAATTTGGAGCATCTACATTTATAGAACTGAGAGTTTTCTTCCCATCAGCATAGATATTAGAAGTGGCGTGGTATAATCTAAGTGCTGGGGAATCATCATGTGAAGGAGGGATAGCACTACCCAGAACAGTAGCATCATAACCAATTGCTGATGGCCCTACCATAGAGGTAATATGATTATCTTTTGAAGCATTTTTATCGTTTAAGAATACCCGCTGATCTTCAAAGAAAGACGTTTCAAGGATCAAGTGGTATGCTGCAAAGACGGTGTAGTGCATGACTTGCTTGACTTTCTTCAATTCTTGGGTATTTGCTCCTCGTAGCAGTATCTGGATGAGAAAGAAACCATTGTAATCGCACCGAGCATTCAGCAAAGTAGGAAACACTAATCAGCCTGCCACTTAATATATATTGAGTGGACTGTAATTAGTATGCATAGAATGGATTGTTTGTTATCATTACTGAGCTCACTATCCTAGTTGATAAAAGCACATGATGCTACTATAGAGCTCACCACAAGCAACACCAGTTTTGTTATTGTAAGCACCATAAGTGGACCTAGCCCCTGCCAAGTTTCATCTGCTAAGTTTGGCATGCCCGGCCAAAAGAAGCAGCAGTCCCTTTGTCATGTTTTGAGAATACTACAACTACCGATACCTTTGTTCTCTCCCTTTTGTAAGTCGAAACATAACAACCTCACATCCTCGAATAGAGAACAGGTATTATCACATAGCATACATGCCAACAACTAAGAGTTAATAACTGGTCAAAGCAATATACACATCGACAATAAGCTAGAATAACTTTTGGTTATGGGTTGTGTTAGGGAAAAGCAACTTGTATTGCTCTAGGCCAATAGATAGCACAAGAGTACAAGTCTATATGGTATATCTCTAATACAATGGAAATAAAATACAACTCTTAACAGGTTGCACTTTCATACAAAGGGATGTTTTGATTGGGGAGATTTCAGGAAGAGCAGACATAATAAATAAATAAATAAACAAGCATATCTTTTGCTTTTGGAAGAAAAAAAATAATAGTCTAGCATAAATCTCAGGAAAAGAAGAATGAATCTGTTACAGAAGTGGGTCAGGGCCCTCGGTTAGCATACACGTGCAAGGCAGGGACTAGATTACGAACAAATCAAATAGAGATGGAATATTATTTAGTTAGGGAATATATTTGCTTAGTTAGGAAACTGGAGATAGAGTTTTCAGTCTTCTGGGGCAAGCTGAGCCGTCCTATATATAAAGAACTAGCGTGTAACCGTTTTATCCAACCAATGAAATAATCAAAAGTTCCTAAGCCTCACAGCCTCGGTACCACAACAGGGATTAGGCCCTATAGCGGCTAAACGAGGGCGAGGGCCCTATCCCCGGTCTTCAGACCCTTACCCAGGCTGACCCATAACAATTTGGTATCTGAGCCTACAACCACCACCCTTCCAATGGCAACTCCTTCGACACCAACGACGATGGATGATGTGGTCAAGATGATCGCTAGCCTCATGGCAAGCATGAGTTACTTGGTGAAAAATCAACAAATAATCAGCACTGATATTGAACAGTTGAAGCAAGACAGGGCAAAGAAGGCGATGGCTACGAAATCGCAACCAGCGGTGGTGGCGCAAGAGGAGAAGGCACGAGCAATACAACACCAGCGTTGCAGCAAGTAGATGAGGAGACGCGTCAAGCGGCGGTGGCGGTCACGCGACCAGTGGTGGCAAAGCCAATCCCCAACGGCGGCAGCACAACCACAAGCAGCGGCAAAGTCCTCTTGCATGGTGGGTTTTACAGCGTGCGTGCATGCATGCATGCAAAAGCATATACATGTAGAGGGCCTGATCAGGGATGAATCCAAGAAACGTGCAGCAGTTGTGCATATGGAATCAACAGCAGATCAATTGGAGTGTTCTGCTTCCTCTTTGCTGTTCGGATTATTTTCCAAGGAAAAAAAAAGCAGTCCACACGACAGTTGAAACCCCGTTAGTTCACGATCTTCTTGGGGTTAGCAAGGAAGCACGCAAGTTCAAGAGGCTGAAATCTATACATGGCAATCTTTTTGCTACGTACAGATGGCACGTGACTTCTCCTCGCCATGTGCATTTCTATCTCTACGTCTGGCAGGTTGGGGCCACCTGACAACTCGAGGACGAGCTGTGTTGCCGAGAGGGGTGTAATGCTACTGAAGTGGGTCAGGGCCCTACGGCTAGCATACACGTGCAAGGCAGGGACTAGATTAGGAATAAATCAAACAGAGATGGAATATTATTTAGTTAGGGAATATATTTGCTTAGTTAGGAAACTGGACATAGAGTTTGAGTCTTGTGGGGCAAGCTAAGTCGTCCTATATATAAAGCACTAGCATGTAACAGTTTTATCCAACCAATGAAATAATCAAAAGTTCTCTAGGCCTGAGAGCCTTGGTACCACAACAGGGATTATGCCCTGTAGAGGCTAGATGAGGGCGAGTACCCTATCCCCTGCCTTCAGACCCTTACCCAGGCCGATCCATAACAGAATCTGAGAAAATTGTATAAATGCACCATAGAGCTAATGACAATTAAGTAGATAGGGGTGTTCATGCCGGCGTTGGACGGGTTCGAAAAGCCGGTGTGGCATCATTCTAGTGCTAATGATTGTACTAGTGTTGCAGCTTTTTTTCATTTCCTAGTTCAAGTCACGGGTTGACACGGTTTGAGAAAACTGTGTTTTAACACCCCTATAAGTAGACATACCGTGCAACCCAATGGCCTGGGAAAGCCTTCCAAGAACATTAATGTTTTAGATAGCCTCTTCCCACCTTCACTGGCATTGTTATGCTCTTCAATGAATTTTTCAATATGGAAGTAGTCACAATGCTTCAGCTTCGGTTTATCCAAAACTTCTGAAAATGATATTATGGGAGAACCCGTGCAACGTGCAATTCTTTCCAACCGGCTGAGCTTCATGTCAAGAATCAGTGTAACACCTTCTTTCAGAAGAAGTTCTTGTATGTCTCGTGAAACAGTTTTCTCAACCATAATGACATTGGGATTGCATATTTCCATCACTTTACTAATAGTCCTCTCCAGATGATCCTTTTCCTAATTGTTAAAGGCATGAAATAGAAGGTCTTAATCTTCTATCCAACAAAAGTGAATTGAATTTACTATCCACGTGCATATATATTTAAAGTCCAACCTGATCCATTGAATTAAACGACGATAGACCAATATCAGAATGCCCAAGGACTCCTTTCAGAAGTAGCAGCCTAGGATTGTGACAATTGGTTGGCATGTGCTTATGAGCAGTGTTCCTCTTGAAGACTAGCCCTTTGATCACCTCACTGCAATCAAAGTTATAAGGTGAAGGGGTGTAATCTGAAACATAAACAGAAATTACATTATGTTTAGAAAACATAGTCAAAAAAATGTTTCACCTTTGCCAGCGAGTACCGGATGCTACACATTTGACCTTGATGTAAGATCCAGGGTCCATTTCCTTTCCGATGGTAGCATCGGGTTTGATAAGCAGTGCAGCTTCCCACGACAGGGAGGTCACGATATCAAGCCAACTCTCACTACTCTCTCCTTTTCCCAAGGGGATACCAGCAGAGGCCAGAAACCGACTGACAAGTATCTTGAGCTGCCCATTCATAGCTTCTAGCATAGTGTTTTCTCGTTCATCCCTAGGATTAGGGTGGGCATCATGTTCCTCACCGGTGGCTGGGAAACTTGACTGGCCCCACTTTATTCCATCACCACAATCGTCGTCGTCGTCGTCATAAGCAATGTTTCCAGAAACACTCTCAGTTTCGTCTCCCTTATCTGCTGCTTCAGGTGGTATCCAGATGCTATCATTTTCAAGACCCGGGGAGTCTGTATTGTTGCTTTTGCCATTGGTACTCTCAGCCCCATCAGAATCATCACCAGACCTAATCGAGCGGTCATCAACAGAAGGGGCAGATGGATCGTAACTCATATCTTCATGTTTGTGCAATGAAGAATTGGAGGAGAAATTGTCGCCTGTTGACAGATTACTGGTGCTATACTTAGCGGGATGCTTGGTCCCATTCTGTCTCAAATGATCAGCATCATGCAGACTCTGATGGTTATGATTACCATTTAAAACCTCCGATACAACTTCCCTGTCAATACCAAAAAAGAGAATACTGGTTCAGATTGGGATTTAAACACACAGACCCAAAATATCTGGTGAGGGAGTTCCCTTGCATCAAGGGCATTTCTCTACCATACTAGGTTGTCCAAAATTAAATATCCACAGGCTTAGCTACTTGGACAAACAAATAACATATCTTTCTTCATTGTTACACAAACACAGATATTGGTATGGAAGGATTGACCGAGATTCCAGGTGTGCAGGACCAGAAACCACAAAACACTGATAGATTAAAGGCTAAGCAAGTGATATTCTGCAAAGCAAAGCACCGGTAATACCATACAACTGAGTGACTGAGACTACAGCTGTGGCCTTATTTCAATGGCTCTAGTTGAACATCGCAACATTCGCATGCTATGAAATGGCTACACATTGATTGCAAAAAAAGGCTACACTTCAGTACAGTGAAGCATGGCAAAGCTCGAGGATCACCGATTCCTCCAATCCAATCAACACTACCTTGCTGTGTGGCGCGGATTCATGTTCGGGCACATGGCTTGCGGCGAGGGCAGGCGTCACATACCCTTGTTCCTCCTCCAGTCCTGCGGAGGCCGCTGGGCTCAGATCTCCTCCGGGTTGGCTACAGCCTTGGCCTGATTAATTACTGGGTCAAAACTCAAAACCAACCAACCGACAGGCAACAAAAAAGAAATGCATCCATGGAGCGGTGCTCACGAGCCTGGAATCGAAAATGCAGAAGACCGTATAAACAGTGACGAATCGATAGAATCGTGCTTCAGATCGTCTGAAATGCTAACATTGATGGGTTGAAGGAGAACGGGGGGAAAATGAAACTGAATCCTACCAACACAAAAAAAGAAAAAGAAGAAGAAGAAGCTAGTGGTAGTAGGTAGTTGGAATCGAAGCCAGTGCGGCGATGAATCCAAAGGCCAGGTTGTCCCTTCCCTCCATATGATCCCAAAAAAAGTACCATAAAGAAGAACAGATTTTTAAAGAAAATTTGGGGGGCGTGGGTCCAGGTGAGCAACTGCTGGAGTCGACTCGAGGACAGAAACATCCCAATCCCCGATTTCGAAGCTCACAGTCCTTTCCTACCAAACGGAGCGTTCTTGTTCTAACTGAATCCAAGGCGCAGCCAAAAACAAAATCACCACAAGGGGAGCAGAAGGCAGTAGTGTGGGAGGGATCTGGCCTCCGTCCCTCTGGTATTCTTACCTTACCGTGCGCGCGGGAGGAGGTGGGATTGGCGCCTTCCTGGACCCTGGGATGGATGAAGAAGAAGAAGCGGAGGAGGTGAAGTGAATGAAAGAAATACTACTCTGGAGTCTGGACTACTTACTTGTCTTCCACCATGCAGTGGGCCCCACGCACGACTATCTCTGCTGAATACTGGAATGAAAAATGGAATTGCAGCAGCTAGGATTCAGACGCCGACAGCCCGACACCCTTGTGTCCTAACCAAACCGCCTTCATGTTTCAAGATCAGAACAATTACGTGCAAAACTTCTCATATCTTCATGGTTGATCTAAACTGGTCTTCCATATCTCAGAAATATTATTCCTATGTTCAAAATACTATTTCGGTCTAATTTCCATATAATGGTCACATCTTGCATCAGTGACATGGTCATGGCTATTCAACTCAATCCATCATACTGGCATTTTCTATTTTCATAGCAACATGTCATGGAGAAAAAAAAAGAGAGGAGAAGATGTCTTTCACCGTGCACCCACTTTATAAATCAGAAATCCATGTTTCGTGATATCATTCGATCTATGGTGCTAAGTTGAAACGGATAAGTTTTTTTTGATAAAGTTTTGAGACGGATAAGTTAGCGACCATATGTCTTTTATCCATACGTATAAGAGAACGGTCATATGGTAGGACTCATCCATACTCAAATAAAATTTATAACTAATCATACTGCTAGCAAATATGGTTAGACTGACTTTATCCGGTTTATTAAGTATTCCTATGCAAGTCATCATCGTTCAAGGGCCTTGTGTTGTCTGCACATTCAACCTGATTGCACTTTTGTTGTTCCCGAGCATGATGACTTCACCAAACATTTGACATACTTCATCTCAAATACTCCCTCCGTCCACAAATGTAAGACGTGCACAAAATTTAATGTTTAACTTTGATCAATAATTAAATCAATACTATTGACTTAAATGACATAGTAGTGATATCATTTGATTTATATTCAAACGTATTTTCAAATAATATCACTTTTGTATTATATAATTCAATATTATTAGCTTAATTGTTGGTCAAAGTTGAACCTTAAATTTCGTACACGTCTTACATTTATGGACGGAGGGAGTAACAATTATGTTATCGTGATTTGGATGTTAGCCACTGTGCGAACTTTTTTATTTCTTCCACAAGCTTTATAATAGTAATTTGTTTTGGTGTTGCGTACATCTTCTAGATGGACCGGAAGATCGATAAAAATCATTTCTTTTCAAAAGAAAAAAATCCCTGTACTAACACCTTGCCTTATCTTGGATAGGCTGATTGACATAGCAAACTGATACATGTGGTTTTATATTATGATCTACGAGTTCACGGTATCAGAACATTGTTTAATAAACAAATATGCCATTTGACCTCTTAAGGTTCTTATGCGGGAAAAGCATAGGAACATTACCAGAAAACAGATATTTAGAGACGGGGAGTCATTTTCCTCACGGGCTCGTAAGAAACTCAGCAAAATATTTCGTGACCGCGTCAGCAAAATCGTTATATTCATGGGTATGTGACAACATCATGGAAATAAGCATATTAGCGTCGTTTACATGAAGCCGGGAGGAAAAATGTTTTCCCTGGCACGAGCTACCCTTGACCGGTTTGATTAATAGAATTTCAGCAATTGAATTTCACAAGAACATTGGTCATACCCTACGATCTTAAAGGAATTTTTTTTAGTAAAATTAACGTATAGTCAAATTAGTTGTTTTAACCTTTGCTAGGATCAAGCCAAGCTGGTCGAATACTTACGACGTTGACATATTTAATTTAATTTAATTTAATCTTGTGTTTAATTTACGCCCACGTTCCTTTCATATGATATGTTGTATTCTGCCTTCTAAATGACCTTTAGATTGGCAGCAAAATTCATTTTAGGCTCTGAGGTTCAAAACCCGGATATTCGACCATGTAGTCGACATCTAATACCAAATCATTTCAACACCTACAAATGGAGATGATTTGCCACTATGGATTGTATGACATAGTGATGACTCGTCAAACAAGATATAAAAATACCAACAACAAAAAAAAGCTCTAAAAATTTTGGTAGAGTTTTCCTCTCATAAGAAAATATCTTTGCATCGACTAATTTTCTCAAAGCAGACGTGCGTAGTACGTTGGCGTCCCCCTGATCCTGATTTGTCAGTTCCCAGTTTTTTTTGTATTTTCTTAAGGAAAAGTTCCCAGCTGACAGTGTTGGCAATTTAATAAAAGAGGCAAGCACGAACTGCTTGCTGCTTGCTTACAAGCAAAGTGAAATGATGATTAAATCCAATGATACAGAGCTTAATTAACCCTTTTTCCACAGTTTATATATATTAACCCATAAAGGAAATTACCTGGAATATTACTTGGAATACTAATAGCTCAATTAATTAAGAAAATTACTCGGGAAGCATCAACATTAATCAGGATATTATATATGGTCAAAGTAAGATGTGCGCGTGGTTTGACCGACCGGGTGTTGGAGCAATCTTCACGTCGCATACAAGAGATTCTTCCTTTGTCGAGAACTCTCCGGCCGTTGTTCGTGCTGATTATGATTCTTATTTTATTATCGATGGATTGTTAATGTCTCAAGGCAATCAGGAAAACATTGATATGTTCCTAGCTAGCTTGATAAATAAGAAAGAATATATAGAGAGAGATATATATTATATTATGCATCGATCCATGCGTGTTGTGGTACGGCAAGTCGGCAACCATGGATGATCGATCCGCTGATGATATAAACAGCGACACTTAGAAGTTGGAGCGCATAGCTAGCTAGCTGATGACGCTCTGCTGCCACATGGAAATTATATGGGAGAGCCCAAATCCGGATGTGGCTCATGCCTGGCCTGATTGCTGAAGGAATTTCAACCATTTCATGGCTGTGCCTGACGCGTGTGACGATCCCACTTTCATCAATGACTAAGCGACCTAGATACCAACCGATCTCTACAAGTAATAATTATCATTGATATTTGGTAGCACTAACTAAACTGCGTGCCTTAAACCCGATGAAGCCACGTCGACCTAGGCCGTGCTTCTAGCGCTACCTGATCACCTCATCTGGCGGTGCACTCGGGATAATATGGGTGTAAATCTGTCCTCAAGCGACTCATGCCAACTGGTAGAGGGCTAGAGTATACCGAACGCGGCACCAGCTAATGTTAGGCCAAAGAGACATGCCGTATCCTATAGTGTAGCCATTATCTGCCTAAGAAAAATAAAAGGTATGAGTCTCCGGTCTCCAATAATTTATCAGTACGGTGACTAGGGATGCGTCGAAGGGGAACCCCTAGAGCGGCCGACTCGACTGTCCTAGTTGATGATGTCCACATCGCCAACCGCCTCTGCCATCTGTGCCAACGACAGTAATCTAGATCACGTAAGTCTGTCACACAAACAAGGTAATATAAGTTAGTAAGACAACATGCATGCAATATCAATTAGTAATACAACATTTTTCTAGTTAATGTACATATGAATCTACGACTCGCGAATCCTCCACGCATGCTCTGGTGTACGAGTACAACACTCTAAGGTCACGCTCTCCTAACGCTAGCAGTTTAAAGCGGTGCTCCCAATCCTCCCAATCATCTATAAGCTCTAAACCAGCCATACCGGCACATGAAGTAAACAAAATAGAAATTAAAACAAATAACTTTAATACAATGCGAACAACTCTTAACAAACATACATAGATAGATGTTCTCCCGTGCTAGTTCCAACAAACATTCCTGTGGCGATCCTGCACATCACTGCATGGTGTAGTGTGCCAGTCTTTGGTTTATTATCGGTGAAACTTTATTTCACCAACAATACGTTCATAACAGTAGTACAATAAAAGCATTGTAGTGGCTTATTGATGCAATATTTACTTATTTTACATCTCAATAAAAGTATAAGAGTTCCAACTTGCATAAGATAAAACTACATATATGACATAGGTGTCAAGCCTACAGAAAGTAAAGGACCAAAATACCAGCAAAATAGAGATTTCTACACCTACGACCAATGGTCATATACTACAAAAAATTTCAGATCGGCTCGGTGTTGTACGCCTTGCCGGAGTTAAAGTAGTAATTGATGCCCACCTCTCCTTCATCTGGTGTGCTTCTCCATCTCTTCCTCTAGCATCTCTGGATACTCGACCACTTGCTTTACCGACTCATCGCCTTATAAAGGAGGTTTATATAGGGGACGAGTACAGAAGATACTCAACAAGTTTATTAATAGAGATCAGTGTTTGATTGACACTATTTCTACTAGGACAACGGTCCTCAAAGGATTTATGCATTTTTCAACAATATTTCTTGTATAAAAGTCAAGTTTTAACAGTGTTATATGATCAGAAGGCTCCACAGGTTGTTAGAACCTCCGGTGGTTCATTTCCGCCACGTTCGCAACTCATACCCCGAATAGGAGGTGACAATGCCACGCTTTAATACACTCTGCAGAGGTGCGTTACTTTATACCAGGTGTGGAATTCATCACTCATGTCGATGTATAGTTAGGTCTAAGGTTCCGAGTCATTTCGCCCTTCTTATGTGCCATATCTCCTCTTGCGTAGCCAGTCCTGTACCGACTACCCATCACGTCATTATAGCGTACTCTTTTAAAGATATGGGGGCATAACGCCTCTCCAAGCAAAAAATCAGCATGGGTTTAACGCTCCCCTGGGCGAGAGACATAACGTTTTCACATGCCGTTGTGTTGCTCTATCCAACTTTATTACCTCACACTTCTTGAGTTCACATCTCCTTTGCTATCACCTGGACAAACAGATAAAGCGAACCTTGCGCACCTTACTTGCTCTCAACTAAGCATGTCAATATTTGGACAAATTGAGAAAGAACATGTCCCAAGATATCCGTGCAACACATGTTGAAACATGCCTGCACGGTTACATTACAGACTTCCGGATCAAGATCAAAGGCCCGTGTCAACCGTTCTTGCACACCACTGATAAGGTATTTATCTAGATCTTGCATAGTTAATTTGTATTGTTGAAAGCTACTAAGATTGATTGAACCAGACTCATCCCTGTGGATCTCACCAACACTATAATAAACTATGAATTCGACTAGTTTAGACATTCCTATCATCCAAAACACAATATTTTAAACTAAAGAATCTATGATAGTCTCTCGTGCAAATAAATAATCTACACTATTTTTACATATAGTATAAATCACTACATCTAATAATAAATATTTATTTATTTACATAAAAAATTGCATATATCTACATACAAAAACAATTCCTCATGCAGATAGATAATCTTGTCTATTTTTATATCTACAAAGAAAATACAAAAGTTCTACGTTGTCACACCCTGATTTTCTAAAACCTGAAAATTAGGGCTAACAAAAACTTTTACTAATAATGTCAACCGACTTACACCTGATTAAAACTTTACTTCAAGTCATGCTAAACCTTAAAGCAAAGCAGGCCCAGACCTTCCGCCTTTGATTCCCTTCCTTTTTCCTAGTCGGTGCAACTTAGACCACCATCTGCAACTAGTACCCACACGGTACCCTTGTGGAATTTAAACGTATATATGTCCTGAACTTTTTCTGAACGACCCAATCTTCTGTCATCTACCTCGCCAGGTCATATCGTGAGCGTGTGCACATATATACTGCTTTTAGATGTGCATATACACATTAAAACCCTAATGCAAGAACACCTTAATACACCATATACGTCAATGTGCATTGACGGCACCCTGCCAACGGCTGGACCTGAAACAAGATGAAAGGATTTCCACGAGTTCCCATAACCCCTCCACCTTGCCGCGCCCCGAAACCCCAATTCCGAGCTCCCGATTCCTTTCCTTCCTACTTAAAGCCAATTCCTTCTAAAACCCTAACCACGAGGCTTATCGCTCTTCGGCCTATCTAAAAATATCAGGAAAATTCATGGGACAACATAATAATATCCTCAACTCAAATATGACATAAAACACTGATGCTTAGTTCAAAAATGTCTGTTTATGAAAATAATAAACCCTAGGGCAAAACCGAGCATTTAATTGCAACCTATAAAAATAGGTGTCGAATTTTTTTGATAAAATTCAACGGTACTCCTTACACTTCCAGGAGCACGAATATACAAAAACATGAGCATGTCGTGTTCAAAAATTGAGAACAACCAACATAGAACACCTTTTTCCCTAATCCTCGTCCCGCGGAAAATCTTGAGCAAACCTTAATGGAAAGAGTCCGAGAACTTGTTGGAGTTTTCCCTCTGCTCCCTTCACATACCTACCGCCATTAATTTCCATTGGCAGCACTCTGTCTTTCCCATTAAATCCTAACTCTTGGCACGTCATGTCAAACAAGGAACGCGTACTCCTTGTGTTGGTTTTCGTGCCTATTTTCCCCTATGCTCCTAAGACACCTCATTCTTTTCAACAGCGTATCTCTGTACCAATACACTGTCTCGTCTTTATTCCTTCGCTCCTTGCTCGCTGATTCTCTTGCCGATTTATGCACCGAGCGATGCACAATCTCCAATGCTGAACACTGCCGGTGCTGTTCTTCATGAACACGTAGAGCTGCAAGCTGAAATCGGTGCCTACCTTCCCCTATGCACCCTGCCATCTCTACAGTGCTAGTCACCTACTCCCTCCTACTCGTACCAGTTGGGCACTGCCATTTACTCCAAACCAATCTCTCCACGTCCTTCTTCTTCTTCCTCACTTCCTCCTGAGCTCATTCGCCTCCCCCTCTTGCTCACTCCTCTCTGCTACAATTCCTTTCCAGGCCGAGCTGCTCTAGAGACCCCATTTCTCACCCGAGCTACTGAGCACCCAGCTGAAACCGAGCTCCTCAAGCAGCCATCCCCAACTTCCCCAACGGTAGGCCGCTCAAGCACCCATCTGCCTTATTTTCTCATCCCGTGCAGCCATCTCCTAATCCTCCCCCGCTTCCCTCTGTTGGTAACCGAAGCCATCGGTGCGGGCCGCCTCGGATCTACCAGAACACGGCGCGATTCCGTCGCGTTTTCCCCGCAGTTGCCACCGTCGGCTGGTTCCAGTCACCGCCGCCGATGGGAACTACCCGGTCTAGGGCTCGTCCTCGGCCACCCCGGCGTCATTTCACTTCTATGCCCATCTCCCGTTCCTCTGCCGCTACCAGTCCGCCGCCGCTTTCTGTATCCTTTCTCTACTCCAGCCAGCCGCTCCTCTCGAGCTACCCAAGCTCCCCGGCTCGCCATTTTCCTTCCCCGCCGCGCCAACCACCTCGCAGGTGCTCACCCGAGCCACTGCCCTGACTGTACCCACGCCGGCCGCCATACTGCTAGGGCCTGGCTACGGACGCTGCAGCCACCGCCCCCGACTAACTCCCGCCGGCCACAAGCCCTCACCGCACCCAGCTCATCGCCGGTGAGGCCTCCGAAGCATCCTAGCCGAACCCATTGACTCGCCGCCGTTGGTAACTCCCCGGGCCACCGCTTCATTTTTCCCCCAACCGCGGTCACTGCCGGTCTTCGCTCCACCATCCCGCCGGCCGTCGCGTGCTGATTTGCCACCGGTAAGAGCGCCTGCCCTGGCCGACCCCATCTACCTCTCTACTAGCTCTTCCCGCACGGGACTGTTCCAGGGTCTTCGGGAAGCCGCCTCAACGCCACCGGTGAAGACCCAAACCGCCGCACAGCTCGGAGCTCCTTATCTTCTCTGTTCTCTCTTTCTTTTTCTATTTAATGAGCTGAGTACAGTGGCTTGAGTAGCTCATACGCGTACACACCCCAGCGCATTAACCCTGCTACTTGGCCCTCCGACGGAAACAAGACCGGATTAAAACCGGCAAATGTTAAACCATCTCGGCCCCACATGTCCGAACACCCGAGAGTAATTCCTCCGGTTCCAGGAAGCTCGAATTATTTATAATCTTTCTGTTCAAACGGACTTCCAAATTGCAATACCATTCCAACTAAAACAGCGAGGTTTGCATATAAGATAAGTTATTTCTTTCCATTAAATCAGCATATACACATATATAATAATTTTCAGAACTTTGGAGGTGTATATGTCTTAGCTAGAAAGCTTCCAAAACCACAAACTTAATTCCCTTATGCGTGGAAAACACTACTTTATGTTATACAGCAATCGCTTGAAGTCCCTTTTTCCTTCCTTTAACATGAAGTGCAGAAACCTATAAACGAAGCTCCAACCCTTCTACCATGTCTGATAATTTATGTACAATACTTGCAAAGATAACCAGAACCTCCCCAAAAGTGGGCACAATAGCATATATATCCCTCGGCAGCCCTAAGATGATGTTCAAAACCTTATAGGTATAACCCTAGTACTCCTAACAAGGACCAACACCTTCAGTACAACAATCGTATAGAAGATTGAAACCCTAAAAGAAAAACCTAAGCACGACTATAAAGCATAAAACATTCGAGAACCCTAAAACCCTAACACGTGTCAAGCAATTCATCATTTCATGTGATTTAGAACCTAGCTATGTCCAACATCTCATTAGTGTAGACCTAGCATTTCTAACCCTTTCTAACTCTCCAAAGCTTATTAAATCAAATGGCTAAGCAAACACATTATGATTTCATGTGTTGAAATTTCTGGTTCCACATTCGGTCTTATTTGGCTATTTCTCGCACTGTTGATTTATTCGCTGTTCTTTCGACATGTAGATACCGACGTAGGAGATATCATACGAAGGATTTTGGACAATTGTCAATCGAGTTCAAGACTGAGCCCCTGACAATATTGCCAGGCAAGCATTCCCACCTTGATCATGTTGAATCCCATATGTGTGAAATTTAATTATTTTATTTGTGAATTTTGCATGCTATGTGGGTATTAACGGTATTTTATGTAGAATTAGTTATACCCTATAGTTGCATATGACTTATGTCTGATTATCCGACCTTTGTAACCCTAGGTATATTAGTCGGTTGTTCCACGACCGACGAGAGTATTAAGGCTATAGGCATTAGCCATGCTTAGCCCTGCTGTAGTTAAAAATTTAAATTTTGCCCAAAATTTACAAACTCCTTTGGGACATGGAAAATAAAACTCTCGGGTAGCATGTGTTATCCGAGATGGCCTTTGAAAGGAATGTTTGTCGAAACCCCAAATGAAATTAGAGATGATTTTGATTCGGGTGAGAATGCTAAGGGCAGCTTGGGGCTGTAGAGTACCTGATGGAAGCATGTTTGTCCGGGACGAACATGGAGACGGGAATGGATTCTTGCTCGAATCAGTTAAGGACCGAGCCTAAGTGCCGCTAAATCAGTTCCTTACCGTACGTCCACATGTCCTTTATAGGAAGGACTTGGCTTAGTACCCCGACAAGTATTGGAGTATGGACCCATGGGAAGTAGGGAGTATGTGACTAGGTGTTTAAAGTCCTAGAGATCCACCACCGCTGAGCGTTTGGGTGTTGATGCGACACAAAGGTGGGGAGTCCCATTTTTGGTCCAGGACGCAAAAGTTGGGTAGCCACCTAGCGGGTCCAGCTCTGGTATGAAAGCGAGCGAAAGGTCTCGTTGTAATATCCCTGTCAGTGCACGGCGCGCAGTGTACTCAGGGTGACTTACATCTTGTGGGTAAAGCCGTACAACCTCTGCAAAGTGTTAAAAACTATTCGAATAGCCGCGTCCTCGGTCATGGACATGAACTGGTAAGGCCACACACTGGTTAGACTGAATTTTATTTGTGAAAGCTTGGGAATGGGATTAAGGACGTGGGTATGACGTGTCCACAGGGTACAATTTACGCTACACGGCTGGTAACAAGGAATTGCAGGAGAAGGAGGCCAGCCGGGTTATCCGGGATAGCACGGGCTGAGCTTTGAGTTGAGAATGCTAGCTGTACCATCCGGGATGGTACAGGCTGAGCAATGAAATGAGGATGCTAGTCGTACTGCCCGGGGTAGTGTGGACTAAGCCATCACGAGAGATAAAAAGGAGGTAGCTGGGTCTACCTCAAGAGAAGTTTTATTGTTTTGAATTGCTCTGGTTTACAAAACCACTTTGGAATCTACTATTCTTGTATTTAAATTGAAAACTTACATTTTCGCACAACAAACAACTTAGGATAGAGCTATTCTTTGAATTACACCTTGTATGAAATATTGCCGTACAATTCTCCTGTGGAAATAGCTTGCGAGTACATTCAATGTACTCACCTAGCTTGTTGATTTGGCCAGACGAAGGAGACATCAAATCCGAAGATACTGTTATGATCGCGAAAGTTAGGGCGTAACCCCAGTCAGTTGCCTGTCGGGTATGGCATATTGATGTGCTTCATCAACGTTTGATTTCCGCTGCAAGTTTATAGCCGCTGGGCTACAGGTATCAGATAATCGACCTTGACGGTCTAGTTACTTGTATACGTATGTATGACAATGATATACATGTTAACTTGTGTGTATCGGCTACTGATCTAGGGACCGATACAATAATCACAAGGGAGTATCCGGCCTTAAAACCGGGTACGCCACATACATCTAAATAGCTAGTGCCCGTGCAAAAACTAGTCAATTTGTACATCTCGTAACATTTTACTCTCCTCACAACTACCTTAACATAACTACCACCGAATATGATGAGCAGCACAATAGAGTTGGGCAAATGAGAGTGAAACATATGCGAAAACTACTAAATCCTAAATCTACACCTAATCCTAAGTCTACTACTAAATCTACTAAATTTACACTTAATCATAAATCTACTACTAAATCTACCCCTAGTCTACTCCTAAAAGTAAAAACTAGCTATAATATATAGAGAAAAGTGGGAAAACTACCTCTAATGTCGCAAGCGATACCCCCAAGTGCTCTCTTCCCTCTCTGCTGGCCGATGCGCTCTCTCGTGCCTCCTCCCGGGTTGCACCATGTGACCCTTTATATAGGGTGGCCACAATCACCACACCGCGTGACGATAGCACCACGTCACCGATTGTTGGGTTGGGTTGGGTTGGTGGGGGCGCGTGATGGCAGTTACTTCCAATCGCTAACCCACATGACGATTGGCAGTTATCGCCATGCCATGTGGTGATAGCCTTCAAAGTCGTTGGTGCATCTGGTGATCAGACTTAATCATCATATCGCGTGACGATTGAGATTATTTTTATAAAGTTTTGAATTCCAGTAATATTTTTCTAATTTTTGAATTAAAAAATCTTATTTCGAAAAAAATCTCGTAGCACTACCTCATGCGATCTTTATAAGAAAAACTACATATTAGTACCTCAGGCTCAACTGGTAGATCTGTATGTAAACCTCCAAATAATAATTCAAGATATTTTCCGCTGTAGTAAATGCAGGGGAAATAACGATAGGAATAATTGAGAGAAAATCTTTATAAATGGACGTATATATTATGTTGAATGATACTAAGTTAAGTAGAAGAAGTCAATTTAGGTGAACGGAACACGCGCTATGGCTGACTAGTTCTGTTCGATCGTATAAGCGGCAGCATCTCTTCTCTTGTGGATACTGTCAAAAGTCTCTCCGCGTTGCAGACAAAATTGAAGGCGTATCCGTACGGCGCATTCGCACGAAGACCATCACCCTAACTATGACAGAGTCGCAATATCAATAATAAATAAAAATCATGACAGGCTCGTGGGCCACGCTGAAGCGAACTTAACTTTTGGACTGGGAAGCGGATATATCACATCATATAACTTCGAGTCCTGTCAACTTGGATTTAGGTTTCTACCGGCTAAAGGTTCACACGGTTGCGTAGAGTAACTCTGTCATACGTATATTAAATTTAGTGTATATGACTATAAATTTTTTAAAAAAATATAAGTGTAACATATTTTTTGGTTTAAATTTCTTTTAAAAAGTAAAGGATGTTACATCTTATATTTTCAGTAAATATTTTTACCTGATTTTCATCCAAATTAATTCAAACTTGTTTAAATTAATTTTAAGTTAAAAGAAGAAGATATTTTAATTTCACAAATTATTATTTTGATTTTTCTCAGTCAAACTATTTTTAATGGATTCTTTATATTTTATTTGGCCTATATGAATTTTTTCTATCTTTTTGAATTCCTTTTCAAATTTTGATTTTTGAATAAACCTGATTTATAGTATCAAAGAGTATGATTTAGGTTAAACGGAGTGGAGAAAAGGATTTAGGGCGTCCAAACTGTTAAAACAGGTATATATAGTGTTTTTGGGTCTCAGGTGAATAGTAACAGGTATAGTTACTATTTACTGCGGGTTTGGTAGGTGAACAGTGATTAAACCGGTACGATTCACTATAAATCGTGGTAGATGAATGGTGATTAAATCTGTTATTATTCATTGTGGATCTAGTCTGGTAAATGAACAGTGTCGGTCCGGTGCTATTCACTATGGATAAGGCTTATGAATTATCGCTAGATTTAGTCCATCCACACGAGACCCAATGGCTCACAATTGACCATGTCATCAAGAATGACGTGGCACACTGAGAAAGCAGCCGTCCTAGCTACTTTTTTATATATAGATATATATTTCTTCTCTTTTTGAGCTAGGATATTGCAGAGTTATTCTTCCCTGACACTGCTATGCCGGAGTACTTAAGTATTTGTTATTAGAAGGTATACCAAATTCAACAGCGTATCTATACCTAAAGGATTCAACCCATTCCCGGAAACCAGATAAATTATCTCTTCTCCTTCCTTAAATCGTAGCATTACCGACCCTAGCACCTCTAGTTGGTGAGCCACTGCCTCTCCCGCTCCCCGCCATTTCCTCCTTCGCTCAACAATTCTGTCTATCGTCTTCACACTCTTTGGCAAGCTCCACACTCCATCGACTTTGCCAGTGCCTCTACCCCTGAGTCCCTGACGCACCGGTCCACCCACTTAACCCAGCATTCAATCGACGTCATGTTTTGTCGATCTCTAATGCCTCCGGTGTTGAATACGTCGTGGGGTTGAGCGAAGGAGCTAGAGTGCTGCCGGAGTACGTACTGTTGATGGTCATCGGTCGTCTTAGAGAAGTGGATGGAAAAAAGTACTCCCATGGCGAAGGAATATAATTTTTATTGATCACTTAGAAGAAAGATAGCGAGGAGAGGCTAAAATAGAGGTACGTGACTCCCCTCGACGATGAGCAGCGTGTGATCCTCGTCGGCCTGCCCATCCCCGCGAAGATAAGACGCCCACTCCCGCCCCGCCACGTGGCACCCACCACCCGTGCCCTTTACTTATTCCCGCCCTCCTCACTAGCTCCTCCACCACTCACTCACTCCTCAGCTCCACCTTCCTACCTAGCAATGGCCACCGCACTCAGCAGCCTCCGCGCTCCCTTCTCCCTGCGCGCCGTCGCCGCCCCTGCCCCGCCCCGCGTCTCCCTCGCGCCGGCGGCCCTCACCACCAAGCAGGCTGCCGTGCGGGGAGCCAGGCTCCGCGCTCAGGCCACGTACAAGGTGAAGCTGATCACGCCGGAGGGGGAGGTCGAGCTGGAGGTTCCCGACGACGTCTACATCCTCGACCAGGCTGAGGAGGAGGGGATCGACCTGCCATACTCCTGCAGGGCCGGGTCCTGCTCCTCCTGCGCCGGGAAGGTGGTCTCCGGCGGGATCGACCAGTCGGACCAGAGCTTCCTCGACGACGAGCAGATGGAGGCGGGGTGGGTGCTCACCTGCCACGCGTACCCCACGTCCGACGTCGTCATCGAGACCCACAAGGAGGAGGAGCTCACCGCCTAATCTCTCTATTAAGCTACCAATCTTGCGAGAGTTGATATCATATCTCTTATCATGCACGGGTGCACATCACCGGATGCTTACATGGATTTGTTAGTGCTTGAATGAATTGCTCGATGCATGCATGATTTGCTCAAGTAATAATATTGTTCAATCCTCTTTTTTTTGTCAAATTAATACTAGTTTGTAAACTCAACGTAATGAAATGAAGCTTGAGGAGTGTCTCGCTAATAATATCTTCCTTGGAAGAGAGTATATATGATTCTCGCATTAATTGGTGTGTATGGACGTAAATTGATGGTGGTTGGAGGCAGCTTGTAGCCATTGATACAAAGCTATAAGCTGCCTCCAACCCACTATTTCGAATTTCAGGGTGGTGAACCATTCATATTTATGCTCCACTTGATATTCAAATGTCTCCACTACCTGAATTTCTTGCAGCGAGTGTTGGTTTCTTCAAATGATAATGCTCACATTGATGAATGTTATCTGTGAATTATTTGATCTAAATAATGCATGCATGTCGCCTCTTGTTTCAGTATGCATTGTATAGTTTTTGCCTTCTTCTTTACTTAAAAATTGCTTCAGGTTGCAAGTGATTGCATGGACTCTACATATCGAGGGTTGAGATATTTGGACCATGAAACTGAATTTCTACAGGAAATTGATGTCTTGTGTGAGCATGGAAAACTGTTAAGGATTGGATTAGCACAATGTGCTGAAATGATCGATGAGCTTCTGATGATGAATGGTATCAAGATTTTGTTATCGAAGTCGAAGCAAGAATGCCAGCTGCTTAGCACCAAGAGAGAATTTTGTCTCAAGTTTTTCTTTTTCATATGATAGCCGGGTTCCACAATTCAGAGAATAACTTAACAGAATTCATCAGTTCACAACAAAGAGAAAGAGTTTCTTTGAGAAGATTGCGGCCTACGGCTAACAAACTTCCAAGCCCCTGGCGTCTAAGTGCAGGAATTAACAAACAACAATTCAAAACTTATTCACTGACAGGCCAGACTACCACAAAGTAAGGCATTCCTATTACGACAGCCTGAAGTTCAGAGCTGTCCCCTCGTTCACTAAAATCACTGGACTGAGATCCATTGCGTCCTCAGGGCCTATAATCCTCAGAAGCAGCCGCGCCGTGGAATTGTCCTCCGCCGCATGGTTCCTCTCAACACCTCATCTTGTAGTTCCTCCTCTCCCGCTAGCAGCTTGTCACCGTCTACATCCGGCTAAAATCCTGCCCAATAACGAAGAAATCAGCCGGTGATTTAATTAGTTTGCCCTCAGAGCAGAAATCCGTTTTAACGTGCTAAGAAAATTGCAGGAAACATGTTAATTTGTCAAGTGCACCAAGAACATTTAAAAGAGGTTTATTAATCCGTCACAGTGAAGAAATTCCCTCGTTCCAAAAGGACAATATCCCTCACAAATCCTACGGGGCAATTTTAGTCTCCAGTCAACCATTATGGCTTCATAAGCCATATTAGTTCACTTATTCGACAAACAGCTCGGCCAACTTCTCTATACAATATATTTCTCGGTTAAGTTGGGCTTATATATGGGGCATTTGCACAAGTTACAACTCCCACAAAAATGGTCATAATATCATCAGTCCCCTTCCTGAAAATCACTAAGGCATCCAATATAGCATCTCTAATTCTAATTCAGTGCAGAAATTGTATATGTATAGTTAGCGGGGGTTCGCATAGCATCCATCCAGTGATAGAGGAGAAAAACCAAATTAGAAGGATCACCAGGGAAAATACCTTGAAAACAAGCTTTGTCTTGTTTTCCAGATAGTCCAAATCAAAGCTTCTACACCTACAGCAATCAGATTCCTTTCCATGAGGAAGGTAAATTCTGTGCTGCATCGGAACAATGCTTAAATTGAGAGATGTTTTACTGTATCCCGGAATAAATATGAACCATTCATTTATTCTAATCTAATGGCTAATTTAATTTGGTACTCCAATACTACACTTAAGGAGTACCACCTCCAGAGGCTCTGAAAAACTTATGGAGTACTTTGATATTGCGGACAAAACTGGTATTTCAAAAATCCTCCCCATCATCGGCGTCCTCCGACCGGCCCCTCCGGCCGCCGGTGCGCCTCCGCCGGCCCGTGCCTCCGCCCCCGCTCGCCTGCTTCCGGCCGCTGGTGCGCCTCCGCCAGACCGCGCCCGACCGCGCCTGGGCCAGCGCGCGGCTCCGCTGTGCCCCCTCCTCCGCCTCCGCCGAGCCGCCTCGCGGGCTCGCCCTTCGCCATGCTGCCTGGGGCTCAGCCTCTGCACGGCCAATCGGGAGAGGGCGGCGGCACCACGGCGTTGCTCAGGGCGGTGCACGGTGAAGGAGGGGCCGGCGGCGCGAGGTGGAGGAGGAGGGGCGCCGGTGGTGCGCACTGGAGAAGGAGGGGTGCGGCACGCGCTGGAGGAGGAGGGGCGCGCGGCGTGCGGTGGAGGAGGAGGGGCGCCGGCGGCGTGTGGTGGAGGAGGAGGGGCGGCGGCGCCGCGGCCTTGCTCAGCGCAGGGGCGCCGCGGTTGCTCGGGCCGGCGAGAGGGCGGTGAGACGAGGTGCAAAATGTCCAAATTATCCCCCTAAATGAACGGTGGAATTTACTTTGTACTCCTATAAGTGTTTAGGGAGTACTGGGATACCAAAAATTCTCTCTAAATTGAAAGCACTACATACTAGATGCCATAGATACTAAAGGGCAGGTGATCCACATTCTCATTATAACCACCACGAAACAAGCAGCGACTACATCGGATGTCGATGACGTTAATGATCTTTCGAGTAAGAGGTTATTATGGCACACAGCAAAAAATGGAGAATTTGCATGCACCAGAATACAATGTGAATTCAGATCTCCAAACCAAACTCAATCCAAGACATGCCACCCATCCCATCCCGTGGCCTCCACACGCCTGCCCATGTCACTCCACGGTGGCATCGGCATCAGGTATGCATGCAGCGTGTGATCCTGGTTGCTCCAACCCAAACCACTCGTCGCCTTCAGGATAAGCCTCCTGCTGCTACGTGTCACCGACCTTGTCCGATCCCTTCTTATTCCTTTCAACTCCATCTCTCCAGTTCACACACACTCTTCCGCTACTAGCTCTATCCTAACTTCCTCTAGCTAGCTTAGCTCCGCCGCCGCCGCAATGGCCACCGCTCTGAGCAGCAGCACCCTCCGCGCTTCCTTTATCTCCCAGCTGGGCGTCGGCCCGTCGGCGCCCGTCGTCGCGGCCTCCCGCGTCGCGCCGTTGCCCACGTCGACGACGGCAAGGGGCATCAGGCTCCGGGCGCAGGCGACGTACAAGGTGAAGTTGGTGACGCCCGACGGCGAGGTGGACCTTGAGGTCCCCGACGACGTCTACATCCTCGACCACGCCGAGGAGGAAGGCATCGACCTGCCCTACTCGTGCCGCGCCGGGTCCTGCTCCTCCTGTGCCGGGAAGGTGGTCTCCGGCGAGGTGGACCAGTCCGACCAGAGCTTCCTCGACGACGACCAGATGGAGGCCGGCTGGGTGCTCACCTGCGCCGCCTACCCTAAGTCCGACCTCGTCATCGAGACCCACAAGGAGGAGGAGCTCACCGCCTAGTTTATCTTAATTTTTGGTCCATCCATTCCATTCCATCGTGCATGCATGTGTATCACGCGAGGAGTTACTAGTACGTAATTGTTAGTGCTTGCTATTGTGGTCGGCTTTTGATTACTACTCCACTTTTTGGTGTTAATTTTCTCTAGTCAAGGAATAAAAGGTGATGAGATTTTGCGAGTCTTTTTTAAAATTATTTTTTATTTAAAAATTTCAGAAATAATACCACATCTAAAAAAATTGTAAAACTGGCCTCAATCGCCACCAGCCGTGGGGATTAGGGTGCAACTACCACACTTCATGGCGATAGGGGTCAATCGCTAGCCGCACAAACGATATTAAGTGCTATCGTCACAGGGTGGCGATAGGGTGCAATCGCTATCCCTGGTGGCAATAGGCAATTACTCTCCGTAACCGTCAGGACACAGAGCGCTATCGCCACGAGCTATGGCGATAGCGCCCTGGTTATATAATTAGAGGGACCAATCGCCATGTCTGCTGTGATTTAGGCTCAATCGCACCCTGTGGCGATTACGGTCAATCGCCACGTGGCTTGGCGATTCTATACTGAATCGTCGGTGCAGCTGGCGATTGGCTCCTATCGCCATAGCGCATGGCGGTTACGCTCTAATCGTCAGAGCTGGTGGCGATTGAGGCCAGTTTTGCAATTTTTTTAAACGTGGTATTATTTCTAAAAATTTTAAATAAAAAAATAATATTTAAAAGAAAAACTCGAGATTTTGCTTCATTATGCATGAATGTCGCTGGCTGGCCTTGCATGTGACTAAGCCAGACGTACTGACATGCATGCAGCTAGCTACCTCGCTCGTGACGTGGTCCATCTACTTGTGGCCGTATGCATGACATGTAAAGATCCGGACAAGAAGTATGCAAATCTAGATCTAACTGAATCGTGCATCTACTTAATTTTACTACCCATTTAGAGCAAAGAAGAGGAGCATATAGAAGTACTTTGGAGGCTTGAATCAGTACAGGAGAGTTTCCTACGCTAACTACGGTGCTCTTTGAAACAAACGCTCCTGAATTTGGAGGAAATTAAACAAATATGGGTCGTACCATGTTTCGTTTTGCGTCTTAAACTCAGTGTGATATCCGAATGATACTTTTTTGAAAAACTCGTGTGTGATATCTGAATGACACTTTCTGAAGTTCTCTTATCTTTGGTTCCTAAGGCAATTCAGCGTGAATTTCTGCGTTTCGATCGAGTGGCCTGCGTTCTAATTTGTAACACGTACTGGCTATGGAGGTGTTCTAACTTGTAACACGTACTGGCATATGGAGCTAGGAGGTAGAGTGCACCACCTCGGACAGCCAGCCAGCGGAGCCGGTTAAGCATGAGCTCCAGCTGCTTATGCAGCACGGGCTTGATCTAGTTTCGATTTCATTACTGAGTGATGCTCCAGGAAATACTTGTACATTTATTTCCATTCAAATGTTTACTTTGTCATATTTAAGTGACTACCGACGGGAGAATGTTACTCCACCGTCAGTGTAACTCTTCCAAAATTTACCCTTGATCTCCTAGACATTGCCAATTTGCCGAATGACGCTATGTACAGTGCAATTAGAGAAGTTCCTTAGAAAAGAAGTGCAATTAGAGAATGGCCACAGTGAAATTAGAGAAATTACACCCAAACAACATTACTTGGTCATTTAACATTTTGGACGTTCTTGCCCTTCAAAGACATTTTTGTGAAAGGTCTCCGGGGACATATGGTTGTACCACACTTTAGATGTACTAGTATACTGAGCTTCAATTAACACGTCCGAAAAATTTCGAAAATATTCCACAACATTGACACGACATGTATATGACATGCCACAAAATTTCAAATGTAAATTTCTTCCACACATTTGAAAAAAAAAGACAAATCCTATTGAATTTGTCTTTTCTTTTTCACCATGTGTATGTGTAGAACGAATTTGAATATGAAATTTTGTGAGATGGTAGCTGAATATAATATCAATTTTATTGATTATTTTCAGATATTTTTATAACTTTTGGTTGTGTTAACTCGGACTCTAGTACACTAGTACATTTGAATTCCAAGTTCAAGATTCATCATTCACAAACCATATCTTCATTAGTAACATACTCCTTGTGCAGATTCAGGCCTTTCTTTGGCTAAATACACTCTACTGTATATTGTTAATAATGCAAAGATAATTTTACGCACTCTTGCAATTCCAATTATACCACATTGTAAGAGTTCTTTACACCAGTTTTACTCTTGCAAAACCGGAGGAAAAAAGAGCACTATCCGAAAGAACGATAAATTTCTGTAAGATATATATTTTGGACCCCTAAACCCTATTAAGCTGCAATAATTTACACTCAGTAGCAGAAAGCGTAACCAAACACAGGAACTTTTGAGCAATTATCTGTGACTACGATACATGCCTGAAACCCTATATATGCAAGTCAAGCTAGTACTTACACACTTTAGGCTCATAGGCAATCCTTGCTTCTTCAAGATCACCAGCAGCTCAGTAAGTGGTTGGTCAGATTTAAGGTCGCCGATTCTCTCTTTTTACAGGCATCTCAGTCACTTGCTCAATCACCACAGTGGCCGTCACTGAACAGTTCCATGGATAAGCTTCCATTAACCTGTACGTTTTGCACCCTGGTGGATTTCAGTGGTGAACTTTGTAAGGGCAATCAGCACCCTGGTAGCGACTGAGCTGATGTTGCGGCAGATATGCTTGCATCAGAATCAGGGCAATGCTGCAGGTATGCCTGACGCAGCGACTGTGTCGATGCGGCAGCTGATAGGCTTGTTCCAGACTCACCGCCGTGCTGCAGCTGGGTCTGTTGCGGTGACTGGGGCACCATGTTAAACAGGCTTGGACCTGACTCTCTGCGGTGCCTCAGGTAGGGGTACTGCTCCCCTAAAGAGCCAGGGTAATAACTTGGAGACCCGTAGCCAGAATGAGAGATGTTCGATGAACCGACGTACAGACCGGAAAATCCGTAGCCAGAACGGGAGACATGTGGTGATGTATACCTGATGTTGACCGGCGGAGACAAATGCCCCCCTCCCAGAGAGTGTGCCGATGCGAGGTGTGAAGTGTGAGACCATGGGGATGACATGTTTGCAAGGTCCACATTGCTTCTACTTGTACTGATAGCAGGTGAGTTGGAATAAGATCTACAGGGGTTAGGAATGCGAGGGATACAGGAATTGGAGTGGGTGCGGGATATGGACTGCGATGAAGGATGCCGCCTTATTGAACTAGGGGGGGATGCTGCCACCATTGACCGGAAGGAAGACAAAGCCGTCGATTCAGTAGGCAAGTGAATGGCAGAAGAAAGTAGAGGTGTAGACTCTGATGCAGGGGGGTTTGATGTTCCAGCATTTGCATCTCGTTTGCATACAGGGCAGAATGTTCTCCATGAGGTGAGCCACAGGTCCACACAGGCTGCATGGAACTCTGTAAGGTGATACAACCAAGTATCAGGACACTGGTTAAGAATAACAGAGGGATCAATTACAATGCAAACACTGCCTAAGGTGATTATTTTAACTGCAAAAGACTAATCATCCTGATATAAGTTACATTGTGGAACCGCCAACCCAGGCAACTAAAATTCCGGAGACGTGACATTTCTACCAAGATTTATCTACACTATGAGATCAAGAAAGAAATGGAATCTAGTAAAACTATATTCAATTGAGTTGACATCTCAAGATGACAAAAGAAATACATGGAGTTATGATGATTATGATGGATATATCAATCACACCATTCTTTTGTTACTATTCTTGTAGTACTATAGTGCATTTCTATAAGTATTTCCTAATCTGAAATAAATAACAGCTACTAGAGAGAGATTAATCCAATCATACAGAAAATGCACATGCATCCAGCTCTCAAGCCATTGAAGTTCAATAATGCTAATCAGAAAATAAGTGTGATCTTTAAATGTGAGAAGAACATACTGTGACGACATGGCAGCACTCTTAGCTTTTCTCCAACACTGTAGTCTTCCAAGCAAATGGCACATGTTGACGATGTACAGTTGTCTTCTTGCACTTTTGTAAAAATAAGACTTGGCATTGCTTTAACTAATTGACTGCTCATCCCATGAAATTCTTGTGTTGCAGGAAGTCGAGCCCTGTCCCTTCTTACCTGGTGTCTCCTCACAAAGAAACAAGTAGCCAGCACAGCAGACATAGCAAGCAGTGACATGAAAGAAATTGTCATGATTGACCAGGCTGAGTTCTCCTGCGTTGATATTATCCACAACTGAGCATCACTTTCATCTGAATATTTCTTCAACACCTCTCCTGAGGCCTTAGAGATGAACACCGCATATATGTGGATTCCGGATGAGCTTCCAGCCACTGTTAACACTTCGTAGTTAAACACTGTTGCAAATATGTGCATTGAATAGATAATATGAAAAAAATAGCTCATACCAAAATCATGTGGCATTACATTTTTATGCCACATCAAGTTTTATCATTGATTTCTGCTCTTTATCTTAGTGAGGCATAGTCTGCATAAGATAGCTAACGCTTCCTATCATTTAAATTTCACAACACAGACATAATAATCTATGATTAGATTTTTGTATATCTCTTTTTTATTCCTTTCACCTCTCTAATGTCTACCTATAAAAGCATCATGAATTATAAACATATGAATCTATGCACAGAATAACCTTTTATAAGTGGTGATCATGAGCAATGTGTTATTAAAGTACATACACCATATAAAGAAAAATTGATGTCAAGACCATAAGGTAGACTTAATGAACATTACTTGAAACAAGGACACCGTTTTCTTTGTTGTCATATACTATCACAGCCTTGAATCCAGCATTCTGAGCATTCTGAACTTTATCGTCAAATTGGCAGCCACCTCTTATAATCAATGCAAATGGTGATGCAGGACCTTCAACTGCTCTCTTTCTCAGAGGATTGCATGCATCCAGAGGTTCCACAGTGTAAATTACTCCATTTACACCTGAACCTTTCACTTCTGGAGCTGCAAAAGATTGAAATGTCACAGTAAGTTCTTGATAACACAGATAGATTGGGTAAAACACATGCAAACAAATTGGCATACAAGAAGCAATAAAAGCAGCTACGGAGGACTCATCTAACTACCAGGATGCACGTCAAGCAATCAACCCATTCATCAGTGATCACTCAAAATTAGCAATTCAGCATAAAAGACCAAAAGCTACAGTAACAACTAAACAAAATAGTCTCGACTTGATAATTGAGCCCTAATGAATTGCAGGGATATTGGGTAATGTATAGCACTCACTAAAGGTTGCCTCGACATCATTGAACGACAACGTCATGTTATTCGCTATCAGCACCACATTGCAACCTCCGAGCTGAGCCATGAGGCAAACCAATGCACACAAACAAAGGGGAAATAATCTCCCTCCTCTTGAGCAGTTCATCTTGTCAGAGCTCCCCTCCTTTGGTACAACTCTAGAACAGAAGAGCGAGCACAGATGCGACAATTCAGAACCCTAAACCTGTAAATCTAGAAGCCCCCAATGTCGGTCACTTGTTCCAGACCAAAGCACCGATCAGCTAAAAGTCCTGCAATTGCAATCCTAGAATTAAGCCAGCAAACTTAAAATCAAGAATAGTGTAATTGTGCAGTAGTGAAAACAATATTTACAATGGCAGCACTCAAATGTAGTACATGAAGGAGAAACCTAGAAGAACAACTAACTCAGAGGTTAAAAAGGTTTACTTAGTTCTTTTGAACCTGCTTTTCAAGAGTAGGAACTAGGTATTCGTACCATTAACGACGATCTCATCTGCCCTCTAAAATTTAGACCAGAAAAAAACAGCTTTTCGAAGAGAAGACGCAGTAGTCTCCAAATTGTGCAGAGAATATAAGCAAATCCTGCTAGAATATTACCAACCCGAAGCTCTGAAATCACCACCGAAAAACTAACAGAGAAGTGTAGTTTGACTAAAGATGGCGTTTTTAGCTCGAGTTTACCGAAAGACCAACTATAGTGGCGGCATCTCGCAACACGGCTACAAAATCCGCAAAAGGTGAGTCCTAATCCGACCAACTCACCAAAGGATCCGATAACAAATTAATAAATAAGGGCGGCCTCTCCGCAAACTTAAAGCAGTTAAGGTCGAATCTAATATTTGCAGACAAAAGTATCAACTAATCGATGAAAAGGCCGAACCTTTGACGGATTTTTCGTCAGGAAACAGAGAAGAAAAAGAGAATTATCGGGATTACTGAGCGGGTGGTTGGGAGACCTGAAGGCAGAGAGGCGGCGCGGGGATGGAGACGTCGGCTGCCATGAGAGGGGGAGGTGTTGGAGGGGGAAAGGGAGAGTCGGCCGTGGGACTATGCGGAGATGGCGAGATTGAGGGCGGATTCGCAGGAGAGGAGACGGAGACGGAGAGGAGACAAGAAGTGGAAATTGGGAATGGATTTGAAGTAGCTTCAGATTTGTCGCGCGTCCTGATCCGATTTTTTAGTTTTATCATTCGATGCCGCCCATCCATCTCTATCCCTGGAGATTAACTACACCCCGTTGTTACCAAGGCAGCATCAGGACCCAGGACCCTGGCCGTATAGGATATCTCGTTGTATCATGCCTCGGAAATAACAGCATTATTCATAGAGATCACACGTCGAATCAGCAGTTTGACAAGTTGATAGAATTTGGGTGATCTGATCTTTCGTCAACGATAATCGATTGGAGACGATTTTGACGGTTGGGCTATAATTGTACGACGATGTTACGTCTTGGTAATTGTTAAACTACTGCTAAAGCGTATGATCAATCTGACCGTAAAAGTCTATTCTTCCGAGCAGTAAAAAACGAGCAACAGCAAAACAAAATCAATCTAAATTACAAATAATAATAAAACACAATATGATATTAATAATCTCACAAAGATAAAATTTCAATGATAATTTTACATATGATCTAGTCGACACACGTGTAAAAGTAAAAAGTAGTTAAGACTAAATTTTTATCTAATCAAAACTCATTTGATCTAGGAAACATTTTGGTGGCCATATATGGAGAGGGGCCGAGGGGGGCAGCAAGAGGGCGCCCTAGGATTAGAGGACAACTAGAACTCCTTTTCTTGAACTCTTACATTGACCATACCTAGAATAGAGGATACAACTACTTTAAGCTATAAAATTAATATTTTTAAAATTATGAGGTGACTGAAATATTTGATGTCTTTATGTAGATGTAGATATAGTCACTTTATTATATATTTTTATGATATCAATTGTTTGTAGAATACTGTCAAGATTTTATCATCTTTATGTGATCCTTGATCTTGATACTACTGGGCTTGATTTTTGTCTTTATTCTGACGAACTTGTATATTTAAATCTTGATTACTCTTTTACTGTTTTATATCTTGTATTGAGTTGATCTGACAAAAAAAACAACAACGATTGTATAGGGGCCATGTTCTCGTTACAAGCAAAAATAATTTGTAAACACTCATCATTGTTCCAAGAGATACCCTGCAAGTAGCTGTAAAAATCAGATCACAGCTACAGAGTGCAAGAATTCTTTTTTAATTATTTCCGTTCATGAGGCCACGCAAAAAGACCCACGTGCTTCTTCTTCCCCGTCATCCTCTCTTCTTCCTCCACCACCATACTCACCCCACTCGGCCTGGAGATGCAGGGGCCGGCAGCAAGGGCGAGTGCCACGGCGTGCTCAAATTGGAGGTCGGAACAGCGGGGTTCGCGGCTGCCGCTTGTGTGGCTTGGGCGAGCTCGAAGTCGAGGTCGGAGAGGCGGGATTCGCGGCTGCCGGGGTCGGAGAGGGCGGCCGCGACGTAGATGGTCGGGAACTCGGGATGAACGTCTGCAAGGCGCATTTGCCCCCCGCGCCGTCTGCCTTAGCCGCTCCGTCACCGGCGGTGCAGGTGTCGGCAGTGGACACGAAGGCGGCGGAGGTCGACCATGAACCGTCGACGACTACTTCGGAGGAGAGCAGGCTCGGATCGCAAACGTCCCATCTGCTCTCCCATTGTCTCACCCACCAAATCGACAGGAACCGAGGTGTCTTCTCCAAGTCCGGCGAAGAAGAACCAGCCCCGATCTCCCTCCTCGGTGAGACCCTGCCCGCGCTGGCACCACCTCGCTACCCTCGTCCGATTTTTTCCGTCTCCCGAATCCCCCGTGCTCCTCCTTGGCCTTCCCCCACAGGTTCTCTAATGGCTGCTGCCTGTCAGTTCCTCTGTCGTTTCCTTTGTTCTCAACGAGACAAAGAAGAATATCAAATGATTAAAACATTCCATTAGGGTACTTATCAAAGTGACAAGGTAATATTAATCATGTGGAGTATTACCAAGTAAATAGTCCTTTCTAGACAAAGAAAAATATCAAATGGAGTATTTTATCAAGTTCCTCTTCTTTTTCTTCATCAGTTCCATGGTATTGGCCAGCTCATGATATTTTGTGGAGGTATCTTTTGGCTCTGAATTGGTCACTAATTTGTTATTGACTGCCTAATGAAGAAACAAAGCCAGCAAAGCATCAAGCACCTTAATCCTTCATTGTCATCTCATCCGGATCATGTGAGCTGATCACAAGTGTTGAGGACAGCTACTTGTGCAGAGCTCTGAAGTCCAAGGCTATCCCCCACAAGAATGGACCTCTGTAGGAATTTTTTTAAAATATTTTTTTTATTACTTTAGGTCTTTGTATCTAAAAAATGCACACAGCCTCTATAAGTCATTATTACAAAATTTAGAAGAGTTTGCCTCGTGGGCTAACGTTCAACATACTGACTAACACCCAATTAGGATAACAGCAAAACATCTAACACTAAAGAAAAAAAGCCTCAGGTGACGATAGAATCAACCAATCGCCTGTAACACCTCTGTTAGTACATGCGTAAGCACTGGCTAATTCCCGTTTTCTATTCATGCCATCAACCCTAGTAAGTGTTCCCTATCAAAAATGAACTCTAGTAGAGCTAACATAAAGTACATAACGATGGTAACAAGAAGATTTCCAAGAAAAAAAATCGCCCCTTTATGACCAAATTGAAATTTCTTGTCGAGTTTTCTGGTAGCTGATTTACAGTAGGTGCCGCTACTGTTCAGCGTGTGCCCTCATTCGTATAAAAGCAGCGGCGCATCGGTTTTGGTAGAGGCTTCTTCTCGCCACTGTTGCTGCTGGCTTCGGCAATCTAGGGTTCATCCGACGATTCCCCGCCGCGCATGTTGTATGCTCCCGTTCCCCAGCTTTCGTGCTCCTTTCCCCATCTCGTTTCGGTAAGTTTGGTGCTCACTCGGGAACTTATTCTTGTGGTTTCGTGTGCAATTTCTTGCTTCTAGATTACTCTGGACTCGAAACTTGTTGTGCTTGAATACTCCTGTGCTGGTGAATTGTGTGTGCGCTTGCTTTCTTGGTTCCTGGAGGAGTCTGCAGATCGGTCGTAAAAATTGGATCATTTTAGTTGTAGCAAGCGCAAACTGTCTAGGCATCACGAAATGGGGACGGATTTGCATCATCTTAGCTGCTACATCCATATGCTTGCCAAAAATTCTAGCATGTGACAACATATCTAATTGTTCGAATAAAACTACGGAAAGGTGCAAACTTTATAGAGTACTATGCAGCTGCCATAATCCCAGCTACACTTGTTCATGTATTGGTGATGTGTTTCTATATGTAGTGTGGCTCGAAAGATTCAACTGGAGAACTGATTGAGAGTAGTTCCTCTTGAGTAATTTTTTTCGCAGAGTTGTAAAAATAGAGATGATCATTTCAGAACTGGTGTAACTGTCTTCCGCAAATAGAGAAAAAAAGAACTGCTGTGACTGTGCAATGCAGCAAAATTAAGAACTGGAACTGTAATACTGTTACGCAGCTGCTTATCCAAAGGAGGAAATGGAGCCGAGCTATGACTCTGCTGTGGAGGACAATGATATACGCCTCTCACGGCTTCTTGAGAGGTCAAAGCTGACCATTGAGCGGACACACTCGAGCGATCAAGGAGCGAGCTTTCGATCCTGTTAGTAGTACAACATTGACATGGTTCTTGATGTAGTTGGTACTGTCAAACTGCTGGTTTGGCTTCACATCGCTGATTTATTTGTTTGGAGTGTATTAAAGAGAGTATGTGAAAATACTCGATGAAGCTGACCGTTTATTTTAACTTGTTTATCCAACATTCAGGTTTTTGTCAGGGACTTTGTACCAAGTGCATTGGCATTCCTTATGAACAGCGAACCGGAGATAGTCAAGAACTTTTTACTCAAAACACTTCGTTTGCAATGTTGAGAAAAGAAGGTGGACTGGTTTAAGCTTGGTGAAGGTGTCATGCCTGCTAGCTTCAAGGTGATCCACAATCCCATCCGTAAGACAGAAACCCTTGCGCCGGACTTTAGTGAGAGCGCTATCGCAAGGGTTGCCCCTGTAGACTCAGTCTTCTGGTGGATTATACTTCTCCGAGCCTATAAAAAGTCAACTGGTGATTTGCTGAGACAGAGGAATGCCAGAAGGGCATGAGACTTGTTCTCAACATGTGCTTTTCTGAAGGCTTCGACACATTCCCTACCTCTGCTCTGCGCTGATGGATGCTGCATGGTTGATCGGAGAATGGTAAGCATTTGACATCGCAGTCAATATTTTCAGGTCAACAACATTGCTATTACTCAGTTTCTGAAAGCATTTAGTAGTATAACTGAACTCAACCAAGGAAGTGGACAAAATCAGTAAGCTATTTTTACCTATATTTTGACTGACAGAGAAAATACTTTTGGAGGACTGACTTATGTGGAAACATTTCAGGGTGTCTATGGTTACCCTATAGAGATTCAGTCTTTGTTCTTCATGACGCTGTGGTGTGGCCTTTTGATGCTTAAATATGATACAGAAGGCAAAGAGCTCATCGAGAGAATAGTAAAACGTTTGCACGCGCTGAGCTATCATATGAGAAGTTATTTTTGGCTCGACTTCCGACAGCTGAATGACATTTACAGATACAAGACGGAGGAATAGTCACACACAGCTGTTAACAGGTTCTATTAACTAGATGCAATCTGTATTTATGCCGTGCACAACCATACCGGCCTTGCCATGTATTTATAGTAGTACATTGTATGAGATTACGTCTGTTAGTTACATTTGAACGAATCAACACAATCCTATAGCCGTTTGAATCGATCTGCCTTCCTATGGTTTGCGCTGGGGAATTTCGCCGCCATCTTACCATCTGTTGCAACTCCAGAACAGTCCACCGCGATCATGGACCTTGTGGAAGGACTTATCAGCGAAATGCCTGTCAAGATAACCTACCCGGCCCTCGAGAGCCATGAATGTGACCGGGTTTGACCCCAGGAACACCCGGTGGAGCTACCACGACGGAGGATCATGGCCAGGTGGCTCATCGATGAACTTTACAGCATCATCGGAACATTGTCTTCTACGTCCAAAAATATTGCTTGGCATCCTGAAGCAACTTTCCTGATGCTTTTTGTTCTTCCTGCATTCTGTGCTACAAATTAATTAATGCAGTCCTGCTGTGTCTGCTCACGGCGGCAAAGTCGGCAGGTACGTGGGGAAGCAGGCAAGGAAGTTGCAGACGTGGTTGATCGCGGGCTACCTGGTGGCGAAGATGATGGTCGAGGACCCGTCGCATCTTGGCATGGTGTCCCTCGAGGAGGACAAGGCCATCAAGCCACTGAGGAAGATATCATTTTCTTTTTCTAGAAAACGGCAGGAGTTCTGCCTCTTCATTTAGATAATAAAGAAATTATGTATAAAGGTGATATGTATTTTAAGGGAACATGTCCGAAACCTTAAGAAGTGAAAGATTCAAAAGCACTACTCGGTGATTAGCAGTGTGCTCCCACCCTGTGTAGAGCCAGATCTGTCACCTCCCTAAAAGGCGCTGGCCCGTAAATGTTTGTCGGTTATATTTTTTCTGAGCGTTCCAAATTGCAAAAAGAGCCTCGCACTATGACTTTATTTGAGGTCCAGGAAAAGATCATCATCGTAGACCTGCTTAATAAGGCTCATGAAAAAAGTGAAGCTATGAAACGAGATATTTATGGAAGACACGGAAAAATGAACGGAAAATCTATCTGGGTACGTGCCCTGGATTATCTCTCACAGCGACACGCTATTGTTCATTGGATTGATCGGTGTGGTCAAGTTATTGTCCATCAGATCAAGAGATGGCATGGGCTATTATCCGCTGGATCAAGTGATGATATGGGCTGTTGTCCGTTGGATTAAGGCAATGACGCCAGCTATTATCCGTTGGGTAAAGACCGACGACGCGGGTCCGGATTTGATGCCATCAGTGCATCTAATTCTAAACATGAAATTAAAATAATTTATCTCTTAAACCATAAATCCGATTCGTGATCCGATTTTGCTATTGGACTCATCTCGACGAGGACCTTAAAATTAGATCACATGTTAATACGATGGTAAGTGAGGCCAGCGCAGTTGAAGGGTTAATGTGACTGACGTGTGGTCCCCTACTAACAGAGCCTTGTCTCCCTTTGCGTCTCTTGCGGGGAAGACGAGATCAGATCACCAGATGGCCTCCTCCTCCTCCTCCTCGGCGGCGGCGGTCGGGCGCGCTGTGGAGGAGGTGCGGTCCGCGCTGAACGAGCACGCCGACGTGGTTGCGGAGCTCTTCGGCCGTGTCTCCACCGAGCTCCGCGGCGGGTTCGCCCCCGCCGTCGACTCCTTCATCGGCTTCTTCCACGCCGTCGATTGGAAGGTGCGCCTCCCTCTGCGTTGCTCTCTTCCTCCTCGGATCCCACCGGGATCTACCTAGACCTACTTCATACCAAAGCAGCAGCAGCCGCGGCTGCCTGCCGCTGCAACCAAAGCTGTGTTTTTTTTCCTTTCGAAAATCGCTAGCTTGGATCTCTCTTCAATGCACCAATGGTTTGGGTGGATAGGTTATGTACGACGAACGATTTCATATGGTTCACCTTTGCACGATTCCGTTCTTTCTGATGCAGTAAACTAATCGAACAGGACCCGATACATACTTATTGGCGCTTGTGATTGCTCCAATTTCAGATCCTGCGTCATGACGTTTATCCACAGGAAACTCAGTTGCTAGTACTTTTGCGTAGCCATGTATCATTGTTTGCTTGAATCAACTGCTGTATGTGAGTTCATGTTCGATTGTTTCATCAACTTCACTTAAGTGCATCTGATGAGTGACCGTGCCTTATTCTTGTGTGCGCTTTACCCTCCATTTTTCCCTTGATCAATCTTTTCCTGCTTGTGTCTTCAGGAACCTTGGTTGATTGGCACGATAAGTTTTCATGCCATTCTGCTACTGGTAACCATCATCTCCAGGAGAAACATCAACTTCCAACTTATATTGTCAGCTCTAACATGTGAGTGTTAATTGTCCTATTGTCCTATTATCTTATTATTTTTGGGCCTTCAGGCTTGTACTACCATTATTTAATAGTTACAGATTTGAATTGTGGTTGCTGAAGTTAGCAGTTTATGATCTGTTTGCCTTCCCTCTGCCTGAAACAGTCAAAATGATCAAACTGTGCACATGTATTAACTTTCTAAATCTTATCTAATTTGCATCAGCACTGGCACTTCCGAATTCTGCGTATTGTTGTTCAACTTGTTGGTTTAATTACTGCAGCGAGGTTTCAGCGTAGTGTTTATCTCTCTAGTTCCTAATCTCTGTATAGTATGTGCAAAACGTTATTCGCTTTTGTTCCTGTTGTCCTTTTGCATCACTGTAAAATATAAGTGTTGTGAACATTTGAACAAGTGATTAGTACTGAGAGAGAAGTTCCACCATTGATCCCTTGACCTTGAGCAATGATATTTCCTCCTTACATTCAGATGCAAGTATGAATGTTTTAAGGGAAAGCACCAGCAAGCAACAGGTGTGTCATATGTTAGATTGCCCCTTTGCTTACCTCTTGTGTTTGACTTGTTGCAGTTTCTGGTGTATTTCTCGCTGAGAAACTAAACACATTCCTAGGACAACACTGGAAGAGCTTCTCAAGCCAGAATTACTTTGATCCCCAAGGTCTCTTCATCTCAGTCATGTGGTCTGGCCCCCTCCTTATGATAACGATCCTTATTCTGGTAAGCACATCGCCTGCCTCATCCATTCGGTCACTCTGCCTCCCTCCTGCTTCCTTATCTCTGATCGTCGCGCTTGTTTCGTAGGTTAACACCCTTGTGATGCTTTGCATGCTGATGGTACGGTGGAAACGGGCTGAGCTCAGGCACCGTGCTCGCGAGGCCCGTAACAAGGAGAATTGATGCGATCCTGCGTTGAACTGTTGATCTGTTGGGTGGTAGCAAATTAATCTGCTGATCTAACAATTTGAACAGTAACGTGAAAGATTTTAATCCTTGATTTTGATGGTTTCACTTTAGTCCTAGGCGCATATATGTTCATGGAGTGGATGAACTCATGGTCATCACGCTGCGAATGTTATGCCATTCAATTTTACCTATTTTTTTTTAAATGATTTATTCGGTGTTTTTACTTATGATGCTTGGTTGAAACATATATTGTATAATTCTCTGTGGTGATGCCATATATGAAGTGATCGATGACCGGGTTTCTGTATCTAGCACACTATTTCTTCGATTTTGAACCTGAGCCTCGGATTGCAATTTGCACGGTGAAAAACAGCAATCCGCCCTTGTAACACCTCCGAAGTCTGAAAGAGAAGAGAAAGGAGAGTGAGAGTGATGTGACGGTGAAACAATGGAGCTCGAGAAGGTGGCAGCAAGCAGTCGTGTTGTGTGTGCTTCGCGGGGAGACAAGAAGACGAGAAGGTAGTACGATACTATTTCATTTCACATCGATCGATCGCCATGGCTGGTCACGCGTACATATAGCAAAGATCGATCCAATCACATCATCACATATTCAGAGAACGATAGATCTGTAGCGTGTTGAACAGGGAAGGAGCTTCAGCGAACCTAGCTACTGATTAACCTCACAGATATTTTCGATCGATCGAACGCGCTATTAACCAATCACGGAACTAGATGATACTTAGTTTGTCATCCTCCCAGCTGGGCTTAAAGGAGAGCATGAGCCCAGGTAAGCGAGGGCGCTCCGGCGACGCCAGTTCGCTGGCCTCTTGCCACCGACCTCTTCCAATGGCGAGTCGTCACTTCAGTCCCTGCCTTAGCCTTCGCCCCTTCCAGCTCCCCCCTCCGCCTCATCACCTTCCACCCAACTTCGTTCCTGTTGTCCCAGATCCAGATCCATGCTTACGCCCCGCCACTCCCGCCCCCTCAACCCCGCCGCAGTCACCGCGCCCTTCGGGAGACAGCGAAGTTCTTGCTACCCCCTCCGACGAGATCTGCGGCCAAATTTGCGAAGCGCTTGCAGGCTGGCGTCATGCGGGCTTCCCCGCTGTTACAATGCGCCTTCATGACACAGAGTGGAGAAGGCGGCGTCTCACCAACCGCGGCAGCTAGCTGGACGCTCCCCCTTGGCCGGACAGGCCGCACTTACTGCAGGGGTTCCTGAAGCACGCTTCCAACCTGTGTTGATTACCGGCCGCAGATGCATTCATGGCGGAGCTACTCCTCTTGCCACCTCGAGCTCCCAAATTCATACGGCTGCAGCGAAGACAGCTTGCAGGGAGAAATTAAGTGTTAAATTGACTCCAGCAGGTACTCAATCGATGGCATTGGAGCAGGGAGGGAGGGTGAAGCGCACCTACGCCGATGCATGCATTCAAGGAAGAGTCTTTCCCCACCGGCTCCTGCTAGGCCTCCGACGCCTCCCCCCAACGACAGCGCCTAGGCATGACGGAAGCTACGACGAACCCGGATGACAAAAAGCTGGACCTCGACGCTCGGCGCGACGACGTGACGGGCTCTCAAAGAGGGAGCCGCGCCCCCATCTCCTCCACCACCTCCTTTATACCGCCTACCACAGAGTCTCCTTCGGAGAGTTGCAGGGAAGTGCTTCCGCCGCCTCGCCTCCACGCACAGCGCCGCTGATTGCCGGGAGCCAGTACGCTGCTTGGACTGCCTTCGCTTCGGCCACATCTCGCGATCCTGCCTGCGCCGATCTCAAGTAGCAGGCAGTAGCCACAGCCGAAACCAAATTCCTCACCGTGCGCGCCCAAACCTCAAGCCCATCCTCGCACACCACCCGCATCTCTTCGACAACCTCCAGCAACAAGACCCTCCCCACATCCCAGGCCGCCCCACGCCGCCCCCGGTTCTCGTCGACCAGCAGTGGACTGCCCACTGTCTCACTCGTCAAGTGGACCAGGCCACGCCTCTGACGGTGCTCGGCCACCACCCACCTGGCCGGCGAACCGCGACACCACATCAAGCAAGACCAGTGAGCAGCCTCAGAGGAAGGAACGCACGCCGCCACGCTATGGCACGCCCGGGCTCTCGCATTGGTGCTCCGGACTTGCGACCAGAGGAAGATACTGTGGTCATCCCAATGTCCTGGAGCTCGAGCAGGACATGCACGCACATGAAGCCACCGCAGTGGTGGCCTGGTTTGCAAGTGGCCCCAGTAACAACACCGCCGACGACATGGAACAGGTGGTGCGGAGCCATTTCTGTTTGCGCCGCCAAGAGCTCACTGTCACGAAGCACTTCCCAGAACAATTCCTCATCCGCTTTCAACACCACCGACATCGCGATGAAGCGGTCAAGGCGGCGCGCTTCAACCACCGAGGACGCAACATCCTCCTCATGCCCTGGTGCCCTCTGGCAAGCGCTGAAGGCGTGGCAATGACCTTGTGAGTGCACCTCACTCTGGAAGGGGTCCCGCTCTACACTTGTAACCCACAAGTGGTGGAGCGGCTCATCAGCAGAAGGTCCTCGCTCCACGCCTCGATGACTGATCGGCTCTGATGAACAACACCGCCAAGCTAGGCCTCTGGGCTTGGACATCGCATCTGTGCATGATCCCAAAAGTGTTGTGGACAGAGTTCACTTGCCACCGTGCCAGTGTGCACTCTGCCATCCTTGACGCCAGGGCCGCGGAATGCGTCAAGCGAGGTGCAAAGTTTCGCGTCCTGGTTCACCTCGACCGCATAGAAGACTACACCGATGTACCCATCGACTACTCCTCCACCATCGCTCTGGAGTACAAGCTGGTAGTCACTGATTTCGAATGGACTTCGGGCCTCATCGACGGCATCGCAACCGACCCCAAGCATGCCCTTGATAGGCGGCCCCGCAGACGCGACGATCACCCACGCGACCTGCCTAACCGTCGTGATGATGAAGATGGAAACGACAGAGGCCAGCAGCGCCGTGACATCCAAGATAGACCGAGATGCCTTGATCAGGACCGCAACGCCCGCAGGGAATGCACGCGCTCGCCACGCTGACGCGACGGAGACCGCAACAATGGCGACTGCCACCAACGTAGGGGCCTTGCACTCTGTGGCGTACCCGATTTTAAGGCCGGATAAACCCCTGTATTTTCTGTACTGGTCCCATGATCAGTAGCTAGTACACACAAGAAGCTTGATAACATTGTCATACAATACCGAGTCTATTACACAAATATGTCATTATTGTCTTTATTGAACAACATAGCCAATTGACTGAATAAAAGTCTGCAGCGGAAGATAGAAGTACGTAGATAAGCCCATCAATATGCCTACCCGACAGGCAGACTGGGGTAACGCCCTAGCCCTCGAAGTCACTGTCGTCATCGTCGGAGTGGTACTCCTCTTTGTCTGGCCACATCAACAAGCCAGGTGAGTACATTGAATGTACTCGCAAGCAAGTCCCATAGGAGAGTAATACGGCTATATTTCATGCAGAGTTTGATTCAAAGGAGGCTGCTCTATCCTAGGTCACATATTGTGCGGAAAAGTAAGTTTTCAATTAAATACAAGGATAGTAGATTTTAAGGCAGTTTTAAAATTAAAAGTAATTCCAATGATCGTATCATCGCATGAGGTAGTTTCCACTACCTCCTTTTCTTGTCTCAGCCTGATAGCTCCGCCTATTGCCATCTAAAATTTTTGGTACCTGGTCGTACTTCCCCTTGCAGTACGACTAGGCCCTTCTTCTACAATTCCTTGCTACCCGCCTTGTAGCGTAAATTGCACTCTGTGGACACGTCATGCCCACGTCCTTAGTCACTTTCCCAGGTTTGTGCAAACAAAACTCAGTCTAACCAATGTGTGGCATTGCCAGTTCATGTCCATAACCGAGGATGTGGCTATTCGAATATATTTTAACACTCTGCAGAGGTTGTACGGCTTTACCCATAAGATGTAAGTCCCCTTGTTGCCGAGCGCTACGAATACACTTCGCGAGGTGTATCGGCAAGATTATTACAGCGAGACTTTTCACCCATTTTGTGCCAGAGCTGGACCCGCTAGATAAGATCTACCCAGTCTCTGCTTGTGCTCGGTGACTCCTGACCCACAACCCGAAGTGGACTTACCTTTGTGTCGAACGACTCCCTACGTAGTCACGTGGAGGTCCTCTAGGGATGCCAATCTATCTAGTACACTCTTCCTACTGCCCACTGGTCCAGGCTCTAATACTTGACGGGATAATAAGACAAGTCATTCCCAGAATGGCCATGTGGACGTACGGGATGAACTTGGTTTAGCGGCACTTAGGCTCGGTCCTTGGTTGATTCGAGTAAGACTCCAGATTCAATCCCGACCACCATGCCACCACATGCTACATCAACATCCCAAACTGCCCTTAAAATTTTTACCCGAATCAAAATTATCTCCCCTTTTATTTTGGATTTTTGATAATCATATTTTTCAACATCCACACTGGGCGACTCACATCACCTCAAGGGTTTTGTTTTCCCGAAGCAAAAGTAATTCCCAACCCTGTAAAAAAAATTTAGAGTTTTATTCTAGAGCAGGACTAAGCTTGGCTTACAGCCTATATGTCTAGTTCCTCACCGGAACTACAATGTCCAGTGTCTAATACTAGGGCTACAGAATTATTTCAGGTCGGATCCTTGGCAATGCATCTATAGGTCATAACTACTCTTAGTTAACATAGTATTGTTACAAACATAGCATGCAGGTTCGTAAGCAAAATACTTAAGTTTATCACATATAGGTTTCAACATGGTCAAGGTGAGAAATGCTTGCCTGGCAGTTCCTGGTTCTGTTCCTGACACGGGGATGATTCCGAATCCTCCTGGCGCACGTACCTCACTCCGTCAACTACATGTTGAGAGAGAGTCGAATAAACAACCAAGCCAGAGAAACCCAAATAAGATTCAAACGATATGACATGGTAAGAGAAGAGGATGCAGATACCATGAGGTACTAGGTGTTATGGAAAATATTGCATGTGTATATATACCCTAATAAGGTAAATGTTTTAAAGCTCATCATGATTTCTGTTAGCTTTGTCTAAAGGAATCAGAGTTTTAAAGTGTCACTGAGCCCATCACGCTAGATTTTTTTGTGTGAACATTTTTAGGTAGGAGAGTTGATTTGTCCAGGGCATACATATTTAAAATATTTTTCAAAATTAAAAATCCAAACCTTTCAAAAATTATTAAAGTTATGTTAATGGATAGTTCTGAAATTTACGAGATCATCGGAGAAAGAATTGATTCAATCAGAGTTACAACGGAGAAGACATAGACTTTTGAGGTTTTTGCCAGGAGAGGACACTGGCTGAGAGGAAAAAAATTTGCAGCTCGAGTAGGGTGAAGGAGAGGATAAGGAACAGGAGGGAGTTCAGGGTGACTTGCTTCAACTTGGAGCCAGGGTGACTTGCTTCAACTTGGAACTTGGGAGAAGAAAGTAGGTAGAGCTTAACCTTGGGAAAACATGTACAGAGGGGAGCTAATTTTATGGGGAAGAAAGAGAGGCTAGTAGATGGAGTAGGTAGAGAAAATGAGCTCAGGCTGGTTGGGAATTGAGAAGGAGGGAAGTTGCTTGGCTTAAATAGAGGAGAAGGAGGCAGGGAAGTTAATTATTTTGCATGAGTTGTGAAGTTGCAGCAAGTTGGGCACCGCTCACTATTGAAGGGAACACGAAAAGTTGGCATCGCTCACTATTGGAGACTAGTAAACAGCGCACGCAGTGCACGTTAGGTACTGTAGATGGTAATGTTCATGGTCTATTCATGACACTATTCATGGTACTGTTCATGGTACTGTTCATGGCATATATGAGAGGCTGCACAAATTCTGTTGTGGAGAGAGAGGTGGCACTGTGTTGAGTTGAAGTAGCAGGGGAGCGGTGCAGATGTTTGGTCAGCACAGGAAGATTAGGCATTGACTGTTGTAGTAGAGATGACAAATGCAGGGGTAGCAAGATGACATGCGCTTGGCACTGAAGCGGCAGGGCCCTGCTATGGATGGCATCGAGTGTGCTCTGTGCAGGGCAGCGCATCTATCACTGTTGCTACGTGCAGCCATTAATGCCCCCTACACAGAGTAAGGATGGAGCAAGGCTATAGCATCATTGAATAAGAGGCCAACAATGAGCATTTAACAGGCCAGTAGTGAGCACGAGTTGCTAGACTTAGTTAAATTCAGAGTTTGGTTTTGGTTGAAAAGAAATCAAGGTCTATAGCACCTATACGTGTAGAATATACACATGGGCATGCATATATATGTTCCTATAAATTGAAGAATTGAGCACGTGAAATGACATGGGAGGTGGAGTAGATTATGTCACTTATATACCTGTATACATATACATATGTGATTAATCTTGAGAAATTTGTTGGGATTTTTATGAATATTATTTCATGTGGGGCGTCATGCATGATTTAGATTTGGTCAGCTTAATGCAATGTCATGCTTTGCAGGGTTTAAAAAAACCAGAGTGTGACACACTCCCAACAGGGACCTCTCCTCCGGTGATTCTTCTGCATGTGGACACTGTGGTAAGGATCGTGGAGTGCGCCCAGCTGCAAATTAACTGATTTCGCTAAGCAAACTGCCGCCTTACACACTGATTTGACAGACATTAACGCCTCGGATCAAGGCAAAGTGCGCTCCTGGCTTGACCGCACTGCCGAATACCTCAATAGAGCAGAGTTCCTTGCTGACCAACTTGGCATCACCACCGCCCTGCCCCCTGCGCAAGGAAGAAAGGCCCGCGCACCAAGCCCCTCGGATGCCTCTGCGCCTGCAATGTGAAGCCAAAGCGACACCGCAGAAGTTGGAGATTTTAAATGAGATGGCAAAAGATCTCATGCCTACCCACAGACACACTATAAACTCTATTAGAGCAGAGCACACCTGGGGGAGGCCCCTCGCCGCAGGGGAGCTGCGAGCGGGATGCTGGCTCGTTCACACGCCACAAGCCCCCTCCGTGGAGATGCAATTCGCAAAGACAACGCACCCTGTACCTCAGGCGTTGAGTCCCCAGGTGGCGTGTGCGCCGCGTTTCGCTCACGAATGTGATGAGGAGCCATACCTCGGCGTTGGCCACACGTTTACCGTGTCACAGAGCTAGCACGGTGCTGCTACTACTGGCAAGGGAGCACGTAGCATATTTCTGGCCGTCCTTGACTATTCGCCTGTGATACACAATAAAGGGGCGTTGGAGGAGATTCACACGCTGGGACAAAATTCAAATCTCGAGCCGCTACAATCTGAACATGCCGCTGAGCATAATATCCAAGCGCCACATCAAGCCCCTACCTCAGCTCAAAACAATGAGGACTACGTTCTAGAAAATCCCTCCAAAGGGGGAGTGGATGAAACTGATGGAGAGCAAGGCACGAAACTCACTTCGCCAATTAGGAATGAAGCCTAGAACGAAAGCATCTCGCCCGACCCCGACTCCATCCCGTGTCTTGAAGTTGTGGTGGCATCCATGTCCATAGGGAACCTGCTGATAGAGCAACAAACTGAAATTTTTCAAGAGGAAGAGGGACAGACAGACAATGTGGCAGACTCATGCACTCTTGCAAGCTTCATCAGCAGCATTGCCCAAAAAGTACCACCAGCAATCCTCCCAACTCCAACAAAGGAAGTGACCAACAAGGCTATGAGCACTGCCATGCCACGACGTAGTGGACGGATTGCCCTGCGCAAATAGGGAAAGAGTAACGCGGGAGAGCTTGCTGTCCAGGAGCTTCTAGCTCGTGTGAGTGCCCTGATGGACCCCAAGGCCAAATTTGATGAGGTGACCCGCCAAGTCTACGAAAAGCTCTTCAACGCATCGCTGCCAGACACTACTATAAGGGCTTTCGACCACCTGGTCAAAAACATCCAGAAGGTAGATGAGAAGGCAAAGTATGCAAAAAAAGAAAAGGCCAAGATCTTTGAGGGGGTCAAAATCAGGGGGATCTGATAGCTAGCCAGCCCTACTAAAATGTTGTTGTTCACTTATAAGCTTTTGTGTTTGACTGTGCTTCCATGTCGGCTTAGCGAAAGTCAGAATGTATCCCATCTTGGAAGATCCCGCAGACCTACGGAAGCGTGTGTGCTCCTAGGTCTTTTGTGTGTGCTGTTTCAACATGTTTTCATGTGTGTCGCTATGTGCTATACTTCGTCTCCCTTCCTTCAAACCATGTCGGCATGTGGCCCACTCCTCAACGCCCCCAGCATTAAAAGACACTCATACAATACAGTGCGGCATTGCTCCACTCTTGAAATAAAACCGTGCTAAAACAACTCTTTAAATGGCCAAAATGATGTCTGCATCCTTTGCTGGAACGTGAGGGGGCTAAACTCCAAAATCCGACATGAGGCAGTTCGTGATCTCTCCCGCGACACGCACTGCTTGATTGCTTGTATTCAAGAAAGCAAGTTGGAGACTGTAGACAACAAGTGCATTCGAGAAACTCTAGGGACCCGTTTTGTGGCAAACTATGCCTATATGCCGGCCACAAGGACATCGGGAGGTACTCTTACTTCCAAATGTCTCAGGTGCACACTACGGCTAATACCATATCCGCAACTATCACCATGAGCAGTGACAGAGCCAACTGGATACTTACAGGGGTCTATGGACCCCTGAGGGAAAGACAAAAAATGGAGTTCATTGATGAAATCAAACTTCTCCAACAAGGGGCACGCCCAGAGTGGCTCCTCTTGGGAGATTTTAATCTCATCACCAAGGCAGCCGAAAAGAACAATGACCGAACAAACCATCGGCTAATCAATAGATTTAGGGCTGCATTGAACATCATGCAAATCAAGGAGATCAAGCTAGCTGGAAGGAAATATACCAGGTCAAACGGGCAGGAAAATCCAACAATGTTTAAGATTGACCATGCTTTCTGTACTGACGATTGGGACGTCGCGTTCCCTTCTGCCTACCTTCAAGTGCTCCTGAACACCTATTCCGACCATTGCCCTATGCATCTTCAAGGGATGTCAGAACTGCCCCACGCGCACTCCTTTCGCTTCGAGACGTTTTGGCTACAACTTGAAGGGCTTCAGGAGACCGTCCAGAACACCTGGGCCAAACCGATAGTGGGGCATGACCCAATTCGTAGATTGCACACCAAACTTTGCTGCACGTCCAAGGAACTCAAACGATGGAACAAAGCAAACATTGGAAGCAGTCGAAGGCAGATTGTTGTGGCAAAAGAGTTATCGCCTGACTGGACCACGCACAGGACACTCGCTCTCTTTCTGTTGGGGAGAGGAGCTTAAGGGAATGCATGTGGAGTAGATATTTGGGCCTCCTGGCTGTGCAGAAGACTAAAACATGCCAGAGATCTAGATTAACTTGGATCCGCGAGGGGGATGCTAACAATAAGTTCTTGCATCTACATGCGAATGGAAGGCAGCGAAAGAACTTTATTCAATTCCTACACACTAATACAGGTTTAGCAATCTCTAAGGAAGACAAAGAAAGCGAAATACACTCCCTCTTTACAGAGCACATTGGCACGCATGAGCAGAGGGAGTGCCAACTCGTTTGGAACACCATTGGCCTCCCAACACACGACCTCTCTATGCTTGATGACCCGTTCACGGAAGAGGAACTAAAGGACGTGGTTTTTTCGCTTCCTTCCGAGAAAGCCCCAGGCCTAGACGGCTTTATTGGGATTTTCTTCAAAAGCTTTTGGGAAACCATCAGGCATGACCTCATGGTGGCGATTGACCAACTAACAAATCTCAGAGGGGATTGCATAGGTCTTATAAACATAGCAAACATCATCCTACTACCAAAGAAAGCGGATGCCCAAGGGGTTAAGGACTACAGACCTATCAGTCTAATCCACAGCGTTGTAAAATTCTTCTCCAAAATGATGGCCAATCGCCTGGCCCCGCAACTAGACTGTTTGGTGTCCAAAATTCAGAGTGCTTTCGTTCAAAAGAGGTGTATTCACGACAACTTCCTGCACGTCCAAAATACACTGAAGGGCATGTACCAATCGCACACCCCCAGCTTATTCCTCCAGCTAGATATTTCTAAGGCTTTTGACTCAGTCCACTGGACCTACCTCCTGGAAGTCCTACAGCAACTTGGTTTCGGCCAGCACTGGTGCAATTGGATTTGCACAATGCTTGCATCATCTTCATCCAGGGTGTTTTTGAATGGATGTCCTGGACCGGCCTTCAAACATGCTCGAGGCCTCAGACAGGAAGACTCCCCCGATGTTGTTCATCCTAGCCATTGATCCACTACAACGAATACTGCAGCTCGCCACTGACACAAAGATCTTGAAGCCTCTAGGGTGCTGTTTTGATCGTTTTCGCTTATCCCTATTTGCTGATGACGGCATCTTCACAAACCCAAATGCAGATGAGTTGACGGCCCTGTGCGAAATCCTATCCGTCTTCGGGAAAGCCAGCGGCCTCAAAACAAATCTAGCAAAAATGGAGCTCTTCCAGATCCGTTGCCACGGTCTTGACATTGACGCGTTGCTCCCCTCGTTCCCAGCAAAACTTGCCTCCTTCCCTGGAAAATACCTAGGGCTACCCCTTCACCTCAAGCGACTTTGCAAGGTCGACTTCCAACCGCTTATCGACAAGATCGGATCCAGACTTACGGGATGGAGGGGAAAAAACCTCACCCGGGCAGGCAGAGTCATGCTCGCTAAATCTGTTTTAAAATCCTCCGCCACCTACCAACTCTTTGTCCTATGTATGCCAAAATGGGTCACCAATAGGATAGACCGCATCTCCCGAGGTTTCATTTGGAGAGGTGACGAAGCGGGCTCGACCTCCGGGGGCCACTCTCTCGTCAACTGGAAGACTGTCTACCGTCCAAAATCGCTGGGAGGCCTAGGCATTATGGACCTTGAACGCTTCGGAAGAGCCCTCCGGCTTCGCTGGCCATGGTTCCAATGGACGGACCCACAAAGGCCATGGTCAGGGACACAACTTCCTTGTGACAACATACATTGGGCCCTTTTTCGGGCTGCGACGACCATCTCAGTACATAATGGACAGAGAACACTTTTCTGGCATGATAACTGGATAGGAGGTACACCCCTATGCCTAAGGGCGCCGGATCTATTCACGATAGCCACCCGAAAAAATAGATCGTGGACAACATCAATAGCATGCATCACAAACCCAACCCAACTTCTACAGTCCGTTGATCTATGGAACTTGCTTCAGGATGTCAACTTGGATCATGACCTCCCGGACTCCATCACGTGGAACCTCGGAGCCTCGAATACCTACTCTGCCTCCTCTGCCAACTTGGCCCAATTCAATGGGAGTTTTGCAAAATTTAACACTACAAAAATTTGGAAAGCAAAAGCGGAACCCAGATGCAAACTCTTCTCCTGGATAATCCTGCATGGACGCATTTGGACGGCCGACCATCTCGCAGTGAGGGGATGGCCGCATAATCCCTCCTGTCAACTTTGTCTTCTGATAGTGGAGAGCATCCATCATCTATGCAAAGATTACCCTTTCACAGTTGCCGTCTGGAACACGGTAAACAACTGGTTGGGCGAAACAGGAAGTGATACTCCATCGACCTTTAGCACCATTGATCTATGGTGGGAGGCGATCCTCAATCAACATGGACAAGACAGACGACGAAGCAGAAGCGGACACCTAATCTACATCTTATGGAACGTCTGGAAAGAAAGGAACAGGCGGATTTTTGAGACTAAGGGAATGACGTTCACAGAGGTGGCCTATAGGGCGTTAGAAGACATCCTCCAATGGAGAAGGGCAAACTGCTTTTATAATAGTGTTAATCAAATGAGCGAGTAATCCGCATATGGATGAAAAAGGGGTTCTTTGTTCTTTTGTCCCCTAGAAAACAAATGTACATGTAAATTTTTGAAATTTTTTCTCTTTAAATAGAAAAGGCAGTGCTTCTGCCATATTCTCGAAAAAAAAATCCTCCCAGGGGACCAATATATGCTTCTCATCGTATACAGATACACGTAGTGATCTTAATTTATGCATATCCAATGCCAACACTAGCTGAAATCAAGATTTGTTTTTCTTGTTTCAAAAATATTTACATGACTTGACAACCTGAAGCCCATGTATAAAAGATAGCTACGGAACATGCGTGCATGTTTGTTCTAGGAGCAACTAGTATGCAATCTATATACATAGCAATGCACAATGCTTCTTTTCTTCTTTTAATTTATAACACACTATTCGGCATGAATGTATACATATGTTGATTCTTCTTTTGTCCCCTAGAAAACAAATGTACATGTAAATTTTTGAAACTTTTTCTCTTTGAATAGAAAAAGCAGTGCTTCTGCCATATTCTCGAAAAAAAAATCCTCCCAGGGGACCAATATATGCTTCTCATCGTATACAGATACACGTAGTGATCTTAATTTATGCATATCCAATGCCAACACTAGCTGAAATCAAGATTTGTTTTTCTTGTTTCAAAAATATTTACATGACTTGACAACCTGAAGCCCATGTATAAAAGATAGCTACGGAACATGCGTGCATGTTTGTTCTAGGAGCAACTAGTATGCAATCTATATACATAGCAATGCACAATGCTTCTTTTCTTCTTTTAATTTATAACACACTATTCGGCATGAATGTATACATATGTTGATTCCTTGTGATGTATTTAAGCACATGTCTTCCTGCACACAATAATACAAGAAATATATTCATATATTTCAAAATAGAATAAAAAATTTCTGAAAGTGATAGGATGAATTGGTGCATTATGAACTCTATCCACACTAAACCTTGGGAGATAAGCAAAATATATAGGAAAGATATATTGTAGCTAGCAGCTGATTGGTTGGTCAATGTCAGTGGGGCTGGCTAGCTGGAGAGAAGATTAAATTAAGAAGACTTTCCCTAATTAATTGCCACCGTAGCAGGTCCTGAGCTCCTTCCAAATCTAGAATAACTTGATTAGCATTTCATACGATTTCATGTATCTATAGAGCAGTCCTTGTCTGGCCACTGGAGTAGAAGCATTGCATTCACCAAGCCAGACAGTGACAACCACACTGATCGACCAGCAATTAAATTCAGAACAACTAAATTCAGTATCAAGAGACGAGATTATAGGAGCAAAATGATGCATGCGTTGTGCTTCCCGAGGATTATCGGACCATCATCTGGAGGTAGCAGTGGTGGCCTGGTGGGTCACCAAAATTTGCGCATGGCTTATCTGCCAACAAGTCTCCGACTGCTGGGCTCCACACACACGTAAACGTCATGCATGCACTTTTTCTCGTCAAAACTAATGATATCCAAGAACAACCTAGCGTCTGTTCCAAGTACCACAATTTTGGCTACCTTGAAGCGCATTATAACGGCGGGAAAAAAGTCGACAGGTTTAGTATATGTCTGCTACTACAAGCTGGCCATGAGCAATGCATGTTGAAACTGGTTGCTAAACTTTTTTCAGCAAGATGAAGGAGTTGCGTATAAGATAGAAAACGATTAATTCAGCTTAATCTCAAGTGATTTTCCTTAATTAATTTTCTGTATAGGCCACAGAGGATATATATATTATATGGTCAGTAGATAGCTAGTCTGAGGTTGTTAATTAATGTGTACGTACTTGTCAAGTGTCTGTCAACTGGGAAAGCGTACGTCCCTTTCACATAGTGATCAGTGGTGGTGGTCGCTTCATGACTTATTAACCGACCAAGCAATGCAAGCTTCTCTCTCTCTCTCGTCCCTTTCTCTCTCTAGCTAGATTCTACACGCGCTAGTTGCAGATCTCCCACTCCACGCTCACTGTAACTTGTAAGCATGTAAGCCTGATCTTTACATCATCACATTAATCTAGCACTTGTACTAATTAAGCTAGCTAGCTGAATCTTGTCGTCTATAAGTAGGTCTCCAGGCTCCTCTAGGCTAGTAGCTACCATCTTGGCATCATTGATCGATCTATGCCTCCATGAAATTGACAAGCTAGCTCCTGTTTCTGTGGTGAGTACCCAATTAAGTACACATCTTTGTTAATTTTATTGTCTGGATTGTCATAGGAAGGTAGCTAGCTTCATCATATGCACTGACCGAGCTGTAGATGCATGCATATATTGATCCATAGATAGCTATCTTTTTCTATATATTCTGTGCCAAATTAATCATGAAGAGCCTGTAGGTGAGAGATCGATCAAGAAGAGTATTAAGTAGTGTACTAGTATATGGTGTATATATGGATGGTGGATGTGAGTGAGATCAGCCCTGAAGTGCACTCCAAGGAACATGCATACCCTCTACCTTCCAAAAAGCTTCACTACAACACACCGTCCAAAAACTAGTACTGCTGTCGATCCATCTTACTTTCTTTCCTACTTTGGTATGTCACAACCTGATCGAACTACCCTTAACTAAATTTCAGGTAGTCCATGTCTGGAATCAAAATAGTAGTAGTAGACTAGTAGGTACAGTACAAATTGTTTCTAGATCTTCTCCTACAAATTACTATATAATGATGCATGTATGTATGTACGGGTACGACTCCTTTAGGTGTGGTGCAACTACTAATTAGGTCATCTTGAATTGCATGAGTGCAGCGCATATCCCCATGCTAGCGAGAAGAGCCTCCCTATTTCTAGGGGCTTTTCTTCCTGCCCTTGGCCCCTCCAGATATATGCACATGCACATGTTCTGATCGAGCTGAGATCGATTAAAGCTGGTAGCTTTTGCATGCTGTGATTGAGCAGGAGGTGGCCTGGCAATGGAGGAGTCTTCGTGTACCGTGCCCCCAGGGTTCAGGTTCCACCCCACGGAGGAAGAATTGGTCGGCTACTACCTCGCCAGGAAGGTGGCCTCTCACAAGATCGACCTCGACATCATCCAGGAGGTAGATCTCTACAGGATCGAGCCATGGGATCTCCAAGGTACATAAACTTCTTGCTCATTATATTCATGCATGTACTACTGATCTTCATGCAGTGCATAATTTGCAATGGATTAATGGAGATTGCATGATTATCGAACTGTGTAGAGAGGTGCGGCAAGTACAGTAATGGAGGAGGAGGAGGGCAGGAGGAGCAGACGGAGTGGTACTTCTTTAGCTACAAGGACCGCAAGTATCCCAGCGGGACGCGCACCAACCGCGCCACGGCGGCCGGCTTCTGGAAGGCCACCGGGAGGGACAAGCCGGTGCTGTCCTCGTCGTCGTCGTCGCTGCCGTCGCCGTCGCCGTCGGGCGTGATCGGGATGAGGAAGACGCTCGTGTTCTACCGCGGGCGCGCCCCCAACGGCCGCAAGACCGACTGGATCATCCACGAGTACCGCCTCCAGTCCAATGAGCACGCACCCACACAGGCAAATATCAAGATCCATGCATCTCCATTCATTTCTCTGCGTCTAATTCAACAACTGATCAAGTCAATTGAGCTCTTAGCCTGATTAATTTTCCTTGGATTTGATCGATCAGGAGGAAGGGTGGGTGGTGTGCCGCGCGTTCGTGAAGCCGGTGCCCAACCAGCAGCAGAGATCACCCTACGGCGGCGGGTACCCGATGATGAGCAGCTACACCAGCAATTACAACAGCTACTACTACGACAACCCTAACGCGCGGCTGATGATCACCGGCGCTTCAAATGATCATGGATTGGCCGAGTCCAAGCAGGTGCAGTTGTTCTCCGACATGCCGCCGCCGCTCCAGAGCCCGACACTCGACGGCGACGGCGAAAGCGAAGGCTACGTTTCACAGACTAGCGGTAGCTCTGCTGCTGATCAGCAGCTGGCAGCTGCTGCTGGGACGATCGACTGGAACTTGTGGAGCAGCTTGCTGCCGTCGACGGCGCATCTCTTCCACGGCCAGCCGCCGCCTCCGGCAGCTTCTAGCTCCTCCAAGGACAACGATATTTGATCAGGAGATGCGCGCAGGGATTCGATCGGTCTTGACTGATTAATTATTAACATGCAATTGATCATAATATACCATGGAATATATTAATTTGACGACTATTGCTTGCCATATTTTTCATGTGGTTAATTAGTTTCCACTTTAATTCTAGAAAGGGTATACAATACATCGTTTATGTAATTTCAGTACTGGCAATTTGGAACTGAGGATTCAGCTAGCTAAGCGTTCCTTGCGATGTTAATTTCTCCATATACATGTGCATCATTGTCTAATTAATAATTTCCATGTCTTGACTCTCGAGTTAGCTTCATTACATACATCATCTTGCAAATATATGCAAGTCCCTGTCTGTATCATAGTATCTAGCTAGTTGTGAAACTGTGCGAGGAATCCGGCTAGCTAGTTTATGTTGCGTGAAAATCTTGTAGAAGTCTGTCACTGAACAGATTGGACAACAACTTCCACTAATATCCATGCAATGATAACACCGGTCGTTCATGTAATGATCGATCTCGATCTTTTGTGATTCACGTGCCCAAATTGTACTAGATCCATCATTTGCATGGCTATTAATTTTGCGGTTGCCTCCCTCCATCGTTTTACAAGCAAGCTAGGAAATAATGGGGCATTAATTTATGATAAACGCATGCAACTATTGATCATATTATTTATGTGTAAAATAATAAAGCAACTTGTCTAAAAATATAGTAGGATCAATAGTAAACTAAGAAGAACGAATGAAGAACAAGAAGCAGCAACACTACGGGTCCTTTAGAAAGTACTAGTAATCACGTACGTGTAAGATATGCCTTGACTAATATATAAATAAAACAAATTAGATGCATAAGAAGTCTACTAAACATATCTTAATTAAAATTTAGAAAACCCTTTCTGAAACTATCAAGAAAAATGAGTAATACATATTTATTAACCTAAAAGGAGAGGTAATATCGGATCATAAATCTATACCAGTATAAGATAGAGTATGCTCTTGCTTTTACATCCACAGGGTGGAGTATATACTGAAAAATGGAGTATAATACAAAAGAGTATATCTTACAACCAAGTTGCATAGTGTTTTGTTGGGTGTCAACTGTGCTTCCTCTAACTGAGTAAATTTAACATGCTATTACTAAAGGCATGATTTGAAATAGTGAGGGAGAATGTAGAGAGCAATTAAAAAGGGATTGATTAAGAGACAAATCATAATTGAAATGGATTGATTATGAGAGTTAATGTGTAATTAGGTTGAATTTATAGGCGTCTAAAATAAGGTGTTAAATTATAATTAGATATATGGTTCAGATTGATTGAATTCAGATTAAATTCCATAAATTTATATGTTTTATATCAGTATAGATATCAGTTATTTTCCTCAGGCTCAGTGTACCACGATTCCACGCGGGAACAAAAGTAACTGCCAGCAATCATGGGCTCAGTTTTAGGATTCAGCTCTAGCTTTCGGGTTGTCAATTTTTAAAAAGGGAGTTAGTGAAAATTAGACAAGTTGGTTCTATGGTGTAGTGGTTAGCACTCCAGACTTTGAATCTGGCGACCTGGGTTCGAATCCCGGTAGGACCTATTTTTTTCTGTGTGCTCATTCATTTTTGTTTGTACTGTTTCACACTAATCCGTATATACTGCTTAGTTGCATGAGAGATGTTTACCCCTTTCATCTCGTAATGCTCACTTACAATTATTATATTATACATATTCTCACGGGATATTGGAATTTGTGTAGGTAGCTTCATATACTAAAGTAGTTGAGAAGAGCATGCATAATAACTAGTGAAAAGCTCTTCTAAAAGAAAGAACAATCTATATATAAAAAGGTTGCTAGGCTTCTCCATAAAATAGCACGCCATGTTATTATTACATGTATAGCCAATTTTCGGCTGTCTGATATTGAAGTAATCTTACAAGATTTGTCGAATCTTCTCTTTGCGAATTATCATCTAGATCCTCTTAAAATACTCACCAATATCATTTATAGTCAGGTCCTCCCGTCCAAGCTTACCTTCCTTATTCTTTGTCCCTGTTCATCATCTCGCGCTGCGCTTGGAGACCCCTAGGACCGTTGTCTGGTAGTACTAGGACACAGAAGATAGTGATTTTATACAAGTTCAGGTCTCCCTTAGGTTGGTATATATTGAATATCAAGTAGAATATAAGGATGTGTTAGTGTCTAGTCTAGATAGGGTCTAAACCTAATCAGGAATCTCCGATCTGCTGGAACTCGACCTACTGGAGGCGATGGGTCTTCTCTGGGGTGTTGGAGAGCGAATTGAGGCTCTGGTGAGGCTAGGGCTCAATCGGCTAAAGGGTCTTGCTTGGCTTGCTAGATCTTGTTGTCTGTTCTCTGCGGGGTCCTCGAGTCCTTATATAGGGGATACTCCGAGTCGTAGAGGATACAGACTCATCTCTGACTGGGATTCTATCATCCTTAAACTTAGGGATAGACTTTCTAGTTTAAGAGATGTCCTTACCCCTTACGGACGGTTTCTTTATCTCTCGGAATCCTCTGGGGATACGTCAGCTGCTCCGGATGTCCAGGATATCGTATATGGATACCTTCTTATATAAAGTATTAACATACTACTCGTCATGAAAACTTATTTTAGAAATTGTGATAATGTAAAATGCTCAAAACGATGTATTTGTTGCTTGCAAATTTGCCAAGGTCTAACGAGCAAAGATGAATTCTTCTCATTTCAAGTGCCATGGATATCACCTACTGAATGTGTGTTGACAGCTGACATCACCGTCTATTGTCTCCGGAGGTTAATAACTGGTGTATTTTTTGGCATCATATTCTGTCTCAAGAATGGCAATCTTTTTAAAATAGACTGTTGTTTCAATTTTGCTCAGTGGTTATTCTTCTGTCCCTTCGCCTTTTTATGTTGACTCCGGTGTGTCAAGTACATATCTGTATCATCATTTCTCTTGGTCGTGTATAATCTTCTGTACTATATTACTGATTAGGCCAGTTATTGCATTGTGCATTGCAGTTTTAGCACTTCCTTCCCTGGTCATTTTTTTTTGTTGCTATGGTTTAGTGCAGTCTTCTAGAATTGGTGTTGGCCACTTAGAAGTGACGTATGAATGGGATGCAGGCGGACGTAGAAATTGCTATGAATTACACATAAGATCCACAAGAATATAGGTGGAGTTGACATTGAGCAATCGCGCGACCCTTTCAGCTAGTTTTCACAGAACTACAATCATTTCATCCTAGTAGTCAAGAAACTAGCACTTCCACAACTCATTTCACATACCTAGCCCACTATTTGGGCTTACATTTCACATGACTATCACTTCTCTAAAAGTTACATGAGTTCTATTCAATTATAAAATTATTGTTTCTTCAATTTTGCTTGAAACAAACATAAAATTGTGGTAGTTTCTGTGACACGTTCTCAAATTTAAAATTCAATTTGTGTCTCTGTTAAGAAAAGAAAACTTGGCATCTCGAGGCTTGGCCTGCCAAAGGTGACTCACTGGGTCTTAAACCTTTTGCCACTCACATGGCACCCTCTCCGGCGACCATGAGCGGCGGCGGCAGCCTGAGTGGGCCGGACTCCCGCGTGGAAACCATCTCCCACCTCGCCCAGTGGCGCATCGACACCTTCGGCCCCTGCTCCTACCGCCGCTCCGACCCTTTCAAGCTCGGCATCTGGAACTGGTACCAATCCTCCTCCTACTCCCCTCTCCCGGAAGCCTCTAATTCCAGGAAATTTGTGAAATTCGGTGTTGATACGATGCAATTTCGATACCGATGGATCAGAAAAACTTGCGTAGTTTGATTTCATTTCCGGAGACTGTACGTTGGCTGATGTGATGAATCCCATTCCGGCGGTGCAAAACAGGTACCTGTCGGTGGAGAAGAGCAGGTCGGTGTACGTGCGGCTCTTTCCAGAGCCCAGCCGGCTGGCCAAGGAGCAGCCGCCGTTCGCGCGCTTCGTCCTCCGCGTCTCCTGGGCCGGCCCGCCGCGCCGCTCCTGCGTCTCTCCAGGTTCGCTTCTTCTTCTTGGCCGGATTGTTGTGCTATGTGTATTTCTGTGCTTGCATTGGAAAGTAGGGAGTGAGTGCCTTCTCGGAGCTTTGTGCTGTGTTCATGCCCGAACCTGAACACTTAATCTGATAGTCTTAACACCAACTCTGAATTGGCTGTGATTTCTTATGAGAAGATTTTCCCATACCAGATAAAAAAGACTAGCATTTGGAGGCACAGAAGTAGATATAAAAAAATAGGCTTGAATAGGAGATAATTTTTCTTATCCTTAGCTTTGGCTCAGCATAAAGTGTCATCTGAATGCAAAGAAGCATGTGAATAAGGAGAAGCTCAAACTAGGGCCACAAGCCCACAATAAGAAATGTGTTCTGTGGTTCGTCGAGAAAAGAAATGTGCTCTGAATTGTAAAGGATTTGGTGAGTAACTGGAATCTTGAGCAGCTGATGGTGATAACCTGGGGATATGGGTTGCATGCTTTATACAATATAAGTTAAATGAACATAATGTCATATTCCTTAAATAAAAAAATTTGATTGTCCATAGCTTGAAACTCTCAAGCATTAAGAGCCTGATGGCTTTCAGTGTGCATGTCTATCATTCATTTCTTGTTTTATTCCCTAGTCACATTGCTGCTGTAATGGCTTTGCTGATAGTACTATCACGCTCAGCAAGCTTGATAATTTTTTATCCCTTTTGATAGTGATCGAGCAGCTTCTCCGAAGCAGCGAAGATTTTGTGTGGCAAGTTGATGTGATGTCCCATGGGCGTTTCACGATTGACGTTGAGTTATTAGACCTGAGGATAGCCACTAACAATGCAAGTATCCTCTCCCCACAACAATCAGCTGCAAATGATTCCTGCTTCCTTTTAGAACACTTTGTAGGCTTCTCTCTGCAGTAACTTCCATCAGAAGTCCTGCTGTTTTATAGAACATCTTACTAGTGAATATAATAGTATGCTAATGTGATCCAAGGTACTGACAGGCTACAGAATCATCTCCATCGATTTGGCCTAATGACGGCATGGTGCAGAACATTGCTAGCAAGAGCACTCTCGGAAGCCTTTCCCGCATGCTCACGGAGTCTATACATACTGATGTTACCATAAACACGGCCGACGGTGTCCTCAAGGTGCACAAGTCCATCCTTGCGGCATGCTCCCCTGTCTTCGAGAGCATGTTCATGCATGACCTCAAGGAGAAGGAGTCGTCCACAATTGACATCAGCGACATGTGCGTCGAATCCTGCTCAGCCCTCCTCGGCTTCATCTACGGGACGATAAAGCAGGAGCAGTTCTGGAAGCACCGCCCGTCGCTGCTTGCCGCGGCAAACAAGTATGGCATCGGCGAGATCAAGGCCTGCTGCGAGGAGAGCCTGCTGGAGGATATAAACTCGGGCAACGTGCTGGAGAGGCTGCACATGGCGTGGCTGTACCAGTTGGAGAAGCTGAAGAAGGGGTGCCTGACGTACCTGTTTGTTTTCGGGAAGATTTACGACGTGAGGGACGAGATCAACGGGTTCTTCCACCACGCGGACCGCGAGCTGATGCTGGAGATGTTCCAGGAGGCGCTCAGCGTATGGAAGTGTCACGGACCTGGGTAGTGAATACGAGAAGCGTCGTCAAGCAAGGCGTTGAGCTGGTTGAGTCGAACCTGAAAGAAGCAAGCCTGGCTGTGTCCAGTGAAGGGAACTTGGTTCCTATGTAACCTGGAGGGGATTAGGAGGAGGGGAGAGAGGAATTATCTGTAACCTGAACCAACTTTCCCCTTCTACAGTTCTCCTTCCTCCTCAAAAACTCTCTCTGCTTGTATCTAAACTGCACTGAATCCTATCCTAAATTCGCTTGGTGTGACACCATCGAGTTAAGACTGTGATAGGAAGCCGATCTGAGATCAAGGCTTGATCAAGTCAGAAGCTTTTGTTTGGTGGTTATGCCTAACTGAAGCTTGTTTAGCTGTATTCAATATAGTACTATAGAGGAAGCTGAGCTGGTTGTGTGAATAGTGTGTACAAACGCTAACACTTTGTGAGAGAACTGCAGTAACAGTTTGCTTGTCCAGCATCAAGTCCTGAATCCTGATATGTGTATTATGTGTGATTATAGTCTCGATGGATTTGGCGTGCTGAAGAACCGGTCTAGGCAGAGGTTGATTAATTATGCGGCGTCTTGGTTGATTGGTTTATCGTTGGTTTGCTGGTAGGCATGGTGAGTTGACATGGCAAGGTGAGCATTTTTATGCTGACAAAACTTGAGTTGTTCCAGAAGAACAGGGGCTGGCTCGCTGCCTGACGACCAGCTGTTCCCGTTTTAAGGAAAAGAAAAGGATATAAATGTGAAACCAAGTCATCAGTTCTGTTACAACCACCTATCAAGAAGAAGATTCAGTCGTTCTAGATAGATAGATAGACAGACAGATAGACCGATGGATTGAGAAGATAGTGAGTGAGGATGTTCTTCTTTCTTCTACACGTGGGAATGGTTTCCCTAAAATTGAATTTTTGCGAGAAAGGAAGAGAACGTTGAAGCGCAAAGATGTGGGAAACGGTTGCCATGTCAAACTGAACAAGATCTGCAAGACGCGTAAGGAGAGGAGAGGCGAGGCGACGTGGTACCTCGTTACATAATGCTCGGCAGTGCCACTGCGTGTTGATTAGTACGAGTACGACGAATATTTGTTGATAAAGCACCACGTCGCCTGCAGTGAAAGTTCTTAATTGTTTTGTTTGATCCATTCCAGTAACACATACTCCTGCTTAGCTCAGCATTAATTATCAGAACGTTAATGAATGGGATTAGAGTCAATCGAGTAGTATTAGTAAGCAGTAACCGCGTGGCGCTGGCCTAATAGTCGTGTTCGTCCCTGCGCTGCGAGAGGTCGGTGGTGCTACATCCCAAAGACCCGAGCTTTCGTTGCTTAGGTACGTACACATGGCCACCCGCCTCCGCCTGCTCTTCGCCGTCGCCGCCCTCCTCCTCCTCTTCGCCACGGGCACAGCCTCCGCGGCTCGGGAAGGTGACGAGTGCTCCTCCGCCGGCGACTGCGGCTCGGGGCTGCACTGCGCCGACTGCGGGGGCGACGGCGGGGCCAAAATCTGCACGCGCGCCACCCCCATCGACCCCCTCACCCACGTAAGCTGAGCTCCCCCTTCCTCTTGCTGCTGCTGCTGCTCACCATGCTGGCTCATTAATGCTGCTTAATGGGTGTACGTTCCGGTCGATCTCGGCGGTTGCATGCAGGGCACCGGCCTCCCGTTCAACAACTACTCCTGGCTCACCACGCACAACTCCTTCACCCTCGCCGGCGCCGTCTCCCCCCTCGGCGCCACCATCATCTCCCCCACCAACCAGGAGGACACCGTCACCGCGCAACTCAAGGTACGAACGACGCCCAACCAACCAACCACCCGCCGCCGCCGCCGCCGCCGCCGCCGCTGCCTCCACCCAAGTTTGTTACTACTTAGCATTTTTATCTCCGTCCGAAGAGGACGGGACGGTGCACCCCGGCGAGGCGGGTCCCCCATGTCAGCCTGTGTGTTCTTACCTGTAGCTGTGCCGTCGGGCCATCCCCATTTCCATGCGCCTGTGCCTGCCATTCATCTACCTACTAATCTTTGTCGCTGCCACTTCGTACCTACTGCTGCTAATCTTTTTTGGCTCATGGCCTCTTCTCCTTGCGTGCTTTCTTAATGGGAACTGTGCAGATTAAGATGTTACTAGATGCTACTAAAATTAACTACTGGTGCAGTCAGTGCAGATTAAGATGCTGTCCCTTTCGAATTCCATAGGTTACCAACTTACCATTGTTCACTGGCTAGACTAAACCACTCCTCAAGGAAAGCTTTTTTTTCTTTTCGTTTTACACTTTTGCTGAACTGGAGCTTGCAAACTGCAATTTCGAAATCAGGATTTGTTTATGCATCTTGTTAGTCAATTGAATCATTTCTGAGTTTCGACCTGCCTCGTTCATCAGACAAAGTAGGGGGGCCTCTTTAATCCAAAAGTCAGGAGCCCGCCCTGCCTTTTATCTTTTGGACGAAATCCACAATAGGAAGGATGCACAACAACACAAAAGAATGGCTTTTCTTTACACTGCACACGTGCTACTACTTCACTTCTTATGCTATCCCCCATGCCATGCTTTTGTTTGAATTCAGATGTCTGCTGAAACAATCCAAAACGTCATCCTTCTTTCCGTCTCATGTCAGATATCTCCCATTTGCCTCGGGATTCTACCAAAGTAGAGCTTGGAAAGATGAATAACTAAGATAAATACACTAGCAATTTGATGCCTACATGTATGAAACTTTTTTGCAGTAACTTTATCCAAAAGGAAACATGCTAGGACTAGGTATACGCAAAAAATTCTGTTAGTTGTTATTCTTTCATTGCGCTGCTCCATCGCACTGTGGATTACTCTAGTATGCAATTATGAATAACGTATCCATGTCGCCGAACTTGTTTAAAATGATAAACACAAATGCCAACAATGCAGACACTAGCATTAGGTCTCAACACCTAATTTCACCGCCTGAAATCTGAAGACGTGCCATACTTGCCATTGGTTGGTCTACTTGCCAGCTCACGAAGATTCTTGGAATTATGGGCACTGGCCTAAGTTAGGACTCAAATTCCAAAGATTCATGGTCGTTGGCTGAGTGCCTAGGCTTATTGGGTGGTTAGTCATGGTGATGCTCAAAACATAAGCATTAGTACTACCTTTGGCCCAATTCCGGTTTTCAGCAAAAAAGTGTTTGTCATAAACGCACGATATGTTCAGAGATAAACCAAAAGATAGAGAAGAGTGAGAGTGATTTTATTATTGTTTAACTTCATTCCTCCTCACGTGCTGCATAACCAAGTAGCATAGAGATGTAAAACCGCTAAGGACACTGGTGTTTTCCCGATTCAACATGGGAATGGCAGACTTGATGCAATTTAGGCACGGTATTGCATTCATGGATTATCTTTTGCCTCTTTAAACTACCTAACTCATCAAACCAAGGCGGCGCTCTATGTATTGAAAAACAAAAGGATTCTCGAAGTTCCTGATTAACAAACAGGCCTTGTTGTAATCATGTCCAGTTCAGGGCGAAGGTGTAGATTGCTTTGATGTTAAGAAAAGGAAGGGGCCGCACTTACTTTATCGTGCCATCCTGTCCATACTTTCAAAAGTTTCATATAACAGAGTTTATTGTACAGTTGTTGGTGTTATAGTGGCTATTGTTATTACTTTGTAGTAGTTACTTTTGGTCACACTTCAGAAGTAGGCTAACATTCAGTTCAAGTGCTCAAAGAAGCCGACGTCCCGTGCAGTATTTTGCTCGCCCCAGCTTCATCTCACAGAAACTTCCCATGTTATTTTGTAACTGAAAGAGGAACAAGCCAAAACGATACGATTTAGCAGGCTGTTATTCTATTTCCTACTGTTAAGCAGATATTGCTCGATTTCCTACTGTAGAACACCATTTGTTTTAAACTAGATTCTATCCGAGGAATTTCTTATCTACTATATACTAAAAGTAGAATACAATAGAAAAAAATAGAGAGAGGCAGGAAATCTACTATCTGCTATCTATTATATACTAAAAGTAGAATAAAATAAAAAATAGAGAGATGCTAGAAATTCTCATAAAAAAAAATATCCGATCATTAATTTGGTGGACCATTTTATTATTAGTGGACCACAATCGATAGATCTTCATAACTGTACCTAAACAGATCATAGCCGATAGATCTTCATAGCTGCACCTAAACAGATCACAACCGATAAATCTTCATAACTGCACCTAAACAGATCAAAACCGGTAGATCTTCATAACTGTACCTAGACAGATCACAACCGATAGATTATCATAACTATACCTAATTAGACGGCTCAGTACAACGATTAGCGGGCCGGCTCGCGATCTGAACTTTTATTTCCCGTATTGATCTAATATCACACGTACGGATAAAAAAATAAAGATAATTAAAAGCATTTCCTGCACAATTGCGTGAGACATCGTGCTAGTTCTTGCAAGAAAAGCAAAACATCCGATCATTAATTTGGTTGACTATTTTATTATTAATGGACCACAACCTATAGATTTTCATAATTGTACCTAAACAGATTATAACCAATAGATCTTCATAACTGCACCTAAACATACCACAACCGATAGACTTCATAACTATTTCTAAACAGATCACAAACCGATAGATCTTTATAACTGTACTTAGACAGATCACAACAAATAGATCATCATAACCATACATAAATAGATCACACCCAATAGATCATCATAGCTATACCTAAATAGACGGATCAGTACAACGACTAGAAGGCTTGCTCGCGATCTGAACTTTTATTTTCCGTACTGATCTAATATCACGCGTAAGGGTAAAAAAAAAGCTAATTAAAAGCGTTTTCCGCGCAATAGATATACTATTTTGCAGCTACCGAATAATTTTCTGTTATCCACCACCGACTTGTATCTTTTGGTGGTTCTTTCACACCTATAGTTTGGATCCCCAATTGCTATTTCAGAATGTTAACCATGGGAAAACTCGACCTGATTATGTGCAGAATGGCGTTAGGGGCTTGATGCTTGACACTTACGATTTCAACAATGACGTGTGGCTGTGCCACTCATTTGGTGGGAAATGCTACAACCTCACTGCCTTTGTGAGATTACCAGTTCAACATTTTCCTCTCTTTCACGCACAGCATCTTGATCTTGTATCTCTAATCGTGAGTTGGTATCTGTGGTCAGCAACCGGCCATCAATGTCTTCAAAGAAATCCAGACGTTCCTTGAAGCGAACCCTTCAGAAGTAATCACAGTTTTCCTGGAAGACTACACTGCTTCAGGATCCCTGCCAAAAGTATTCAATGCTTCCGGCCTCATGAAGTATTGGTTCCCGGTGGCAAAAATGCCCAAGAGCGGTGGCAACTGGCCCTTGCTCAAGGACATGGTCAGCCAGAATGAGCGCCTGCTGGTCTTCACATCAAAGAAATCAAAAGAAGCAAGCGAGGGGATTCCATATGAGTGGAACTACGTCGTGGAAAGCCAATGTAGGCGTCGAACGAAAATTGTTGACATCAGAATGTGAAGTTTTGAGTTTTTAAAATGACTCTTTTTGTTAACACAGTTTTGCTTAACCCGTGCAGATGGCAATGAGGGTATGGTAGAGGGTAAATGCCCAAATCGCGCAGAGTCCCCTGCCATGGATTCCAAGAGCCAGTCGCTTGTTCTGATGAACTTCTTCACGACAGACCCGAGTCAGACCGGGGTTTGCACGAACAATTCAGCGCCACTTGTTAGCATGCTAAAAACCTGCCACGATCTCTCAGGCAATCGGTGGCCCAACTACATCGCTGTTGATTTCTACATGGTATGCCAACTGTTTCGCTGGTTAATGGAACCAAAATTTATTTAGTCTATCATGTCAGTTCCTTATTATTTGAATCGTGCAGAGGAGCGATGGTGGAGGAGCTCCCTTGGCTACTGATGTGGCAAATGGCCATCTAGTATGTGGTTGTGACAACATCGCGTACTGCAAGGTAAGGACGTATTGCATTTTCACCTAGAATACTGCATTGATCAGAAGTTAGAGCCGTAGTAATACATATGGAAACCATGGAGAACAAGAATTCGATGGTGTAGCTTATTCTAGCTTGTACAGTTTATGTTAAGGACAAGACAGATGAATTTGAAGAGTGGACATTGCTGTAGAAATTACTGGCAATAGGGAACTAGGGGCCACCGGTCTTACGAAAAAATTAACCCGTACAATGATGTGGTGTTCAGTGTCGTACTCCAACTTGATCAGAGCTTCTTCCTGTCGCGTTTCTTGTAACTGCATGCTGATGTTGTGACCTCTGAGCTGCAGGCCAATTCGACATCCGGAACCTGCGTAATACCTCCACCTCCACCACCGTCGTCACCCAAGGCGGCTAGGAAGGGTAGAAGCCCAGGCGGTGATTCCAGCGCGGCGGTGGCTCGGTTTCCACCCTACCAATGGAGCTTCTTCTTCGGACTGACATCTCTGGCTCTTCTCTTGTTCTCGTAAGAGCACTTCACTTCAGTTAGCAGGGTTTCCTTGTGCTGCTGCCATCCTGAGGCAAAATTTCCGCTCTTGTTCTCACACCAGTTTCATTGGTTCGTAAACTCCATGACTCATGAGATTGCCTTAGCTGTAAATCATCCCCGAGATGCGGAATTGAACGGCTGAAATTGTCTGGCGTGACCGACCGATGAGCTGTAAATCAAATCTTTCATTTTGTTAACTAGGCCAGAATGTACCATTTGTACCTCACCTCCGAGTTTCGATATATCTCCAGATGGGTAGTTCTTCAATGTTTTCCTAAGAAACTAAATTGCGGGATGGCCAGTTTTCGGTTGCTGTGCTACGCCGTGTAATCTAGTTAAGTAGGAGAATTATATTGCTATAAACCTCTCAACAAAAGATAGAGATATTAATCATATATTCATATGGATCTGAAAGAGTGCTGGAGAAAAGGAATAGGTCCCTGATCTGACTGACAGGAATGGCTGGTCCAAATCCAGCCCAGCATTCAATCAAGTAGACAATATTGTCGTGGTGATTCCACGGCAATAAACATCTATGATTCTCGGGGACGCGAGTGGAAGATCCGGCCAAGGTTCACACGAGGGGAATTACCCAGGTTCGGGCCCTCCGTAGAAGAGGTAACATCCTACTCCTGCTAGCTGCTTGATTTTGCCTCGAATGAGGGATTTTGCAGTACAATGATCGTGAGGATCGGAAGTGGAAGAAAGGGAAAATGTGTAGTGCGCACAAGCGATCAACTGTCTAACCCCGCAACCGGGGGCCCTAGCCTCGCCTTATATAGAGCTGACGAGGCTAGAAACTGCAACTGCCGAGTCAGTTAGCCAGCGTAGGTCGTGCAGAGTAACTCCTGATATCACGGTGCTTTGACTGCGCATGTTGCTCCTGGTAGTGGCGCATGACTCGCGCGCCGTTGGTTGAACGTGTCGCGATAACGCCTATCGTGATGACGTGCGAATGGCCCAGCTGAGTGGACTTCATGGTCTCGGTATAGGCTACCTCGGCCACGCCAGCGGAGTCCCTCTCTTGGGCCTACCCCGGGGGATCCCGCCGTCAAAATCAAGCAAGGAACACTGCCAACTAAGCATTCGCATCAGGTGGAGTAAATTTCGCCTATATCAAAGATTATTCGCAATCCTGTCCACTTTATGTTCCAAGAAAATCCCAGGTTCTGGTAGTTACAGAGCTGGTCTAAGATGAACTTCACATGCCAGATTATTCTCAATTAGTAGGCAGGGGGGGAGAATAGCATCAAATTTAGCACATATTCCCACCCAGCTAGATTATTCTTCACCCTTTAATTTCTCAAGTCAGATAAACTATGCATCTATTTGAATAACTTTATTGACATAGTGAACGTGTAGTTGAAGTTTTGATTAAAAAAAACTTACTTTTGCTAATATTCTTGATTCTTTCCAGATATAAGGATCATATATCTTTGCAGATCCACACATGACGATTGTCTAAAGGCAGGGAAACTATTAAGGCGACTAAGCACTTAACCAGTTGGCCGCCCAAAATTGTCAACCACTTGGAATTCCCTTAAAAAAGAAGACAATTCCTTGACAACATTAGTATTTAGAACGCAAGAATTTTACAGGAATCCAAATTGAGCCTAATGGGAGAAACTGTTGTAAACCATCTATATTAATGATGCAGAAGTTCTAATCTGATGCTTTTGCTACGCTGGGTTCCATGGCAACAGTGCATGGTCCATGGCTACTTTGCTAGTACTATTAATCGTAGAAAGCCAACTTTTAGGAATCTGAGAAATTGGCATTAAATTTCACCTCGAATATCCAGACATTAAGGCCCACTATGTAAATACCATTAACTGATTGTGAACAGAAGAAAAATAATACTGTAAAAATAAAATAAGAAGAGAAAAGAGAAGAGAAAGTGTCCCAAGGAACAAAGAACAGATGCTTTCGTACTCCGGCATAACAAGGATACCTCCTCCCCTGTAGCCAGCCCCAAATCTTCAGGTATCAATCACGCCAAGCAAGAAAAACCAACGGGTGAATGATGATGCCACGGTGGGCTATGGCATCTCGCTTCCGTGCCCTCATGTCCCCTCTTTAGAGGAAATCAACAACAGGGAGAGGAGAGAGAGAGAGAGAAGAAGAGTTTCCAGTGGAGAGGGCGGAGGAGTACAACAAGGCTGGCTCTGGTGGATTTCCCTTTCTTGCTTCGCGGCGGCGGGCGGCCATGGCCAAGCAGCTCCGGGTCTACCAAGTCTGGAGAGGAAACAACGTACGTCAGATTAGATTAGTCCATCGCCATCTCTCTCTCTCTCTCTCTCTCTCTCTCTCCCCTATTCTCTTTCTTGGGTTCTAAAAATTCGTGCTTTTCTTGGTTCGGGTCGATTGATACTGGTCGCCGTCGCAGTCTCATCCATGTTCTTCTTCTTGATTCGTTGGTCTAACATTTTACGGTGAGGACGAAGAGGGGCACAGAGGGATGGTATAACTGCTCCTGGATAAGGCCCGTATCTTTATCTGGTTAACTAGTTAGTTCATTGATTTGCGTGTGATTTGTATGTTAAACCACAGTGCTGACGAGACAGATGAATAAACTAATGTGGATCGATATGGAGCTTGGGTGCCAATGTGAATGTGAATGGCACCACCCCGCGGCGCAAATAAGATAACCCAATTGGGGGGTTTCAGACAGTATTTTCTGCCCATCACGATGTTTATATATATATGACAACTTTACTCGAGGGTTAAAGAAATTGAGAAATTCTAGTCCTTTGTTGACTTTTTGAGTCTGTTCATGTTGTGGTATTTTATATCTGTAGCTTGTATGAAGCTATCGAATGTTTCAATGATGTCTCTCTTTTTGTTCAGATAATCTTGTGTGGTGGAAGGTTGATCTTTGGACCAGATGCCAAGGCCACTATACTATCTTTTGCCCTAATAGCAATCCCTGTTGCTGTCTTCTGCGTCTTTGTGGCGAGACACCTCATACACATCTTTCCTGCATATAATGCAGGGTATGCAATACTGGCTGTTACTGTAGCCCTCACAATTTATGTGAGTAAGCATTCTTTGCCTATTTACTAAAGAGTTATGCTGAGGTTCTTGCATAGATTTGTTGTCACCACAGGCCATGTATTTGCTACTTTCAGTTGGAGAATTTTTTTAAATGTGATTACATTGGCATATGAGGCAGTCATATAATCCTGAAAAGTGCCATAATTTCTGAGAGGTTCAGCGTAAAACTAATTTGAAAGATGCAGAGTATTATGTATCTGAGTTAATCAGACATATAGGTGAATATGTTCCGCACTTTGTACTTTAGGCAAGGCGCATTGGTAGTTTGGCACCATTATGGTCATAAAACTATGTTTAATAGTTACACTGCACTAAGGCATCGCTGTCTTCTGAAAGTACTAAGAGCTTAGAGTACTTAGGTAACATTGTATGATACCTTTTAGTTTAGTTGCCAAGACACAGTAAATGATACATCGTTTAAATCTTAATTGTAACTGCATACTATGTTTTTCAAACTATAATTTCTCTCATCAACCAATCAGAATATAGTCTTTACTGAGATCTTCTGGTCAATGCATTGGTTGAGAGTTGGATCTTCCTTCTTTTCACCGTCAATTGTCCTCTTTTCCTCTTACACATGCTTGGTTGTTGTATATATTTGTGTGTCTTGACTTGGATAATCCTTGGCTGTTAATTTGATCTATTGAGCAGTCACTGGTAATTTTATTCATATTCTGCTCACGGTTCTCCAAGAGTTTTGTTCTCTATCAAGAGTGTGGAAGTTGTTTTATCACTGTCTTATTTCATGCAATTTTTTAATTTTTAAACAAGCATGAAATCATAGTGTCCTCTGCAAAATCTGATTGTTAGGTACTGTTACTACTCTTCTTTACCTCATCTCAAGATCCAGGTATTATACCACGGAATTCACATCCACCTGTGGAGGAGTTTTCTCATGATGCTTCAGCTCCTCATACTCTTCAGTTCCCTCGGATGAAAGAGGTTATGGTCAATGGTGTGCCTGTGAGAGTAAAATACTGTGAAACTTGCATGATATATCGGCCTCCTCGTTGCTCCCACTGCTCCAAATGTGATAATTGTGTTGAACGCTTTGATCACCACTGCCCTTGGGTTGGGCAATGTATTGGACAGGTTTGTGTATGCTGATTTCTGCAAAAAAAAAGAGAGAGAATCAAAAGAATCAAGCTATGGGTTGTTTTACTTTTGGCAACCGGTCAGCTTTTCCTATCCAAAACAATCTCATCTTATCTGCATTTCTTTTCCCCTTTGCAGCGCAATTACCGTTACTTCTTCTGTTTTGTTTCTTCAGCAGCAGTCCTGTGTTTCTATGTATTTGCAATGTGTTCATTGTACATCAAGCTTCTCATGAATAGGGGTCATCATTCAGTGGTGAAGGCAATTAAAGAATCTCCAGCATCAGTGGCAGTGATGGCATATTGTTTCATTTGTTTCTGGTTCGTTGGTGGTCTCACAGGGTTCCACTCTTACCTCATTGCGACTAATAAGGTTAGTCACAAAAATCTATGAAGTCAATGTTAAGGCATATGGCCCAATGCCTTTTGGCCCACAAAAATATAGGTATATAGACCACCTTCAGATATACTGTAGAAGGTTTGCATGTACATCCGTGAGCCATATATAATGCCTCTCATGCTTATAACTTGCTAATTTGAAATATAGTGATCATGGCAAATCTCATTGGATGACTTCTCGTTAGCAGAAATGATGTGTATTAGTGCCTTGTTGAATAACACTTTGTTTACTGAACTAAATTTCCACTTTTTCTGAAGACTACATACGAGAATCTCAAGTACAAGTACAACAACCAACCCAACGCGTTCGACCGTGGTTGCGTGCACAATTGTTTTGAGGTTCTCTGCACGAAAAGAAAGCCTTCTAGGATCAACCTGCGAGCAATTGTTCAAGAGGAGCAAGGGGTAGCGCTACCACGGATCAGTCGTTCCAGTGTACCGGATGATGAGACACCCCGCCGTCCACGAGCCAAAGTCGAGGATGATCTTGAGATGGGCCTCGACATCCTGAAGACCTCAAGGCGCCTGCCAGATGAACTGAGTGAAGAAGAGTTGGAAGCTGAAAATAGCGATGCGAAATATCACGGAGCTGGCAGCGCACCTAATTCAGATATTGAGATCCCTGTTTTCAGAACTAAGACCGAGAGCTCCAGTGAAGTTACGGATCTGGACATCTTGTCAGTTGGAAATGTTGCACACGCACACCCTTCATCTCCTACGCAGAAATAGCGTCCAAATGAATTTTGATTCTGTGCTATGTTGCTTATGAGGTGCATATGCTGAAATTTGGATGCATTTGACATCTGTGCTTTGTTGCCTTTTCTTTCTAGGATGTGCAGAGAGGTTGATTGGTCGGTCATAGGTTTCTTTCTGTAAACATTTCCAGTTATGCATTTTATGACGGTTCTAAAAGATTTTAGGAATTTTATGGAAGATTTCAGAAGTGTCTGAAGACAGTTGATTTTTAACTGTATATAATTTGCATAGCTATAGACCATTGAATTGTACAATGCCTCCTTTCCAAATGCTTCTTCACTCTTCAGAAACATATATGCTATAGCTGGTTTCTTAAAGCCACGTGAACGTTGGGCCTGGATGATAGCATAGCATTTGCATGGTTTAACACGGAGCGTTTTAATCCCTATGACTGTTGTTAAGGAAAGTAAATTGAAAGTTGTAGCTTTGATATCGCAAAGTAATTAGTCGAAGCAGCACTTAAACAAATCACATGTGAGTACATCACTAATTAGTCAGTCACGTACCATTGGCCAGAAAAAAAAATGCAGAAACCGTTCAAGAATTTGTTAGTAATTTTTGCTGTTACAAACAAGTTAAGAGGCATGAAAAATGTAGCAAACACCAGCACTTTAGATTTCTTGCCATTCTTGACACACTAAAGACAAAAGGTAAATCAACAGCAGCAGCAAACCTCACCTGCACAAAGAGAATGATGCACTTATTACACGAACACACCCATTCTACATGACTTCTAACACTGATCTATTCACAAGCCAGCTTGGTGTCGAAGCTGGTCAAGCAGATGGCGAAAGCCTGGAATGCTGAGAGTGGGTACCGGTAGTCCATGGTGAACATGTCCTTTGTAACCTTACCAAACTGCAGAATCACCTTCTCGTGATCGGATGTTGAAGACGAACTCGAAGGCTGGGTTTGCTGCTGGGCCGGCTGTGAAGATTCAGAAGATGCAGCAGCTGGCTGCGGTGTGGCTGTCAACTGGAAGTTCTTCACGGAAGCCACGGTCACCCGACCTCGGAAGTTGAGGCACCAACATTGCAGCTGCTCATGCCATCTTGGCACTTTGTTGCGGAGAACTAAAGGCCTCTCCTTAGCCTCCCCATCCTCCTCATCTTGCTGCACCCCTCCACTTATTTCTGAGAAGCGAGAGCTGCTGAAGTCCGTAATAGAGAACCTGGAGGAGGTGTTTGTGCTGCGAAAAGACTCCTCAAATGAACCAGGGAGGAGCTGCTTGGGTTGGCCAGGCACCACATCTTCCGGGTCCAGGGCAGAGGCTGGGATGGAATGCATGGTGCACTGCATACGCCTCGGCCCCCTTGTGCCGAGCACGTTCAGCTCATAGTTCACCTGGGCAATGGGGTAGCTACCAGTGGGTACCTTTGGGGAAACCCTCCTAGAAGAGATCCGACGGTTGGCACGCTCACATGAGACAAGGCTCCCAGCATTGTATGGTGGCTGTGTGTCGTAAATGATGAATTTCGTGCCAAGAAAATTTGACCTGTTGGTACTACAATGTCAGATCAAAATGCGCATCCCCATGCCAAACTCAAACAAATGAAGGTTAGATAAGTAAATGATTGTTTTAAATGTAGGTACTTCACCTCATTTTTCCAACATAGCCATTACTTGATCGTGAGGTATTTTTAGAATCCACAGAAATTACGTATTCGGTATATGTTGTCCGACGATTCCTCCTAGCTGCTAGCAGGAACTTTCCATTCTCACTAAGCACAGCTACATGATCCAAATCATATCATTAGCATAGCATTCAGCAATGTTTTCTAGGAAGTTACTGAACCTATGCTAAAGGTATCAAAAGCAATTTCCATTTTGTATCATTATTATCAAAATTACAGAATCAATTCATTAAGAGTATTTGCATGAAGAAAATTGGCACTGCAGACTCGCTGTTGATTGTTGGACTTATATTTAGTTTTGACATGCAATGGAACCGAAGCAGTAAATACACAAGTATAAACTCACGACGATTGCAAAATTCAAAATGGAACTCTGGACAAGCAAAAGCAATTATTTTGCACATATCATGCTATTGATCCAAAACCAAAACAATCCTAGATTGGAATTTATAACTGTCACTAAGTTAGAACTGGTCCATGGAAGAGTACTAGTCAGAATACAAGACACTAGAACTGAATGTGCCTCAGACAGAGATTGTTAAACAGTCAGGACTGCCCTCACACAAAGGTAGCCAATGACAACTGTATGTCCTATCTTTGTGTGCGGGAAAACTCAGTTTCATTTGTTAAAACACTTTACACAACATCTTCCAGATTATACACAGGAATTGTTCACTAGGAGATTAATGAGAAAGCAAAACACTTACCAGGGCTAAGACATAAGTAGAGATAATAGGTTAATGTTGATTTGTCCCTTTTTATAAAGCACTGGATTAATCCATCTCGAGGTCCTGGCTGTACATGAAAAAACAAAGTCAGATAGGTGCAAACTTTTGTAAGTAGACATATCTTACTGCAGAAGCCTCTACTACTTTTCAATTGCCTAAAGAGAAAATTGCTACGAATTACTTGATAAGCATAGCAACTGCTATGTTGATTTCTTGTGGTTCAGGTTACAATCATTTCTCCATTCCAATTATTTGAGGCTACAACATGAAAACAAAATACAAACTACACAACAAGAACAACAGCTATAATTATTTATACAAATCCAATTCGACTTTTACCTGTTTAAGAGATACTGGAAAAGTGAGCTTCCCACAGAACTCTGGGCTCTGCACTATATCTTTACAGATCTGTCTCCATGTCCTACAGACAGCTGCACAAGCAACAACATCTTTGCGGGACGGCCAAGTGCTCTCGCCTTCCTCCAGTCTTTTCATTACATCACGAAGTAATTCAGGAGGAAGACCAACCCACTCGCTTTGATCAACTACCACAGGTCTATCGCTGAATGATCCAACGGACTTCCCTCTGTGATGTCCAGAAAGACCAGGGAGACCTGAAATTCTCACCTCAAAACTCCGTCTTGATAGGCTTCCTAAGCTCTCCCTAACATCACGGACTATGCTGCGGAAAGACATCTCTAGTGAAACTGCACAACAACCAGAAATTCACCAATGCCTAATGATCAAGACCTTCCAAATGAGCTTGCCGGTACTGCACAAGATAAAACATCAGTAAGTGATAACATGCTGCAATAAGAAAAAGAGTGGCACTTTGATTTCTGAATCCAAAGATCATCACACAAGCACCCTGAATAGGGGAAAAACGATTACTCGGTAATGGGCACAGCAATGATGACCACAAAGCTGTCAGTGTCATAGCTAAAAACTAATATCCACCAAATAGGATGATTAGCATGTAATGTAAACTAAGCATCCACCAAGGAAAGCAATTAGCGCGTATAAGAGAATCCAGGACAAATCCAATGATGTCAGATTAAGTCAATTCTATTATAGAGTACCATTCCCGTTTGAAGTCTAAAGTCAGTGGGCTACCAGTTCATGTCCGCTCTCAATACATGATCAGAACATAGACAACCAAAAAAATAGAAACTTCCTGATGTTGAGAGCCCAACGAAATACGCCATTTCACTTTAAAACCTAATCACATCATATTCAATACCCAGGGCACGAAATTTTTGACCGTCTTTTTCCAGAGAGTAATAGTTTGACCCTTTTTATCCATCCTTTGTGATCTGTAGTACATTACATATCTCTAAGCTAGTGCGGACAAGTACAAGATCTACAGAAGTTTCAGAGAACTTGCATATTTTTTAATTCAGAACTTAAGGGTTTTCGAAATGGAGAGCAAAAGGATTTACTATCCATTTTTCCTCTACAAAACGGGGGAAAAATGAATCCAGTAACTGGAAGTGAAAAGATGCCAGAGAAGCAGCCAAGGTGAACTAGAAAGTTTCCTGCCAAAAGTAGAGGAATCGGATGCAAATTGGAAGCTTTGTTTGATGCTAGGAAGAACTGAAGAAGGAACAGCCACCTTATTCTTACCCGCTCCAAATCGAGCTCCTCGACTCGCTCCCAAACTTGAAACGCACTCCAACCTTTGCCGCCCAAAGCAAGCGATTCCCTTTCCCCAAAGGAGATGAGCGAAAGCGCCCAGCTTTCCACACAGAAACCTCGCAAGCCGCGACCTTTTGCTCCAACGAAAAGCTTTCCGCTGCAAAGTTTCTTCGAAAGGCGCGACCTTTAATCCACAAGATGCACAGATAAAGGTCCAAATCGCAAGAGGAAGAAGTCGGTGTCTTGATCTACCCCTGCGGCTGTGGTGAGGTCGGAGACTGTGCAGGACAGAGATGGATTTGAGACTTGGGAGGCTAGGAGGAACAGGAAGGATTTATGGCGATTGAGATGGACAAATGGGAGTTGGTTTGGGGGAGAGAAGAGGAAGAGCAAACTGCGAGACAACAAAAAAAAGGAGAAACACAAAGGGCTAAATTGGACAGTTCTGCTTCACATGACACTTACCAACCAGCACATAGCATCAAGCATGTACCGTTGTACTAGAGTACTAATATACTACATATCTCCACATTTACTGTCTATAGATTTACTCCAGTGTAACTTATAATAGAAGTCTAATTTTACATCTGTCATGATTCTAGTATTGGGAATTGATAGGTTTTGAAAAATCCCCCAAATCCAATCAACCCTGGACTAGGATCTGAGGTTTAGACCGGACCAGCAGGAACTGATATTATGTGAGGCTGTTACATCCCACACAGTGACAAATGAAAAAACTATATTTTTGCTGCTGAATTATCACATAATTAAACAGTGAAAGGTACACGTTCTAAGTAGCTTCTCATAATATGGTCCTTATAGATAACGGAAATCACAAAGAAGAAAGAAATAATAGAGTTACGGTTTTTGGTTCTATCCTATCTTTTTATTTCAGACTTGAGAAGGGCAATTCAGTATTCCCTGCTTACCTTGGCACTCCCTGGGACCCATGGTTTTTAAATAGATTTCTGCCCATCAGCATCGGTGAATACTAGAGATTAGCTACGTCTGACTTTCTCGATCTCTATCTAGCTTCATTATTGAAGAATTCTATTCTGGGCACTGGTTTCTTTGCACTTGTTTGACTTCGGGGATGCCATAACATGGTCCATGTGTTCGTTGTGCATTCGATCTTGCGGCTGTGTCAATTTTGTCAATTTCTTTGTTATATACTACTGGTAGCTTTTGATTGTTCTTATGCATGCAACGGAAGCATCTGGAGCCGTGGATGATTCTCATGTGCCATGCAAACTGCTAACTGTTTAGTTGGTAATGGTCAACTTCTCTGAAGATTAGTCAGTTATAATCTTTTCGGTTGATGTTTGTTTAAAATGGAAGCCTGTAAACCAACCAACGGCTAGATTTGATTTCTGCAGCTGACATTTGCTCCTCCAGCCAGCTACAATACTTGTGAAGCCCAACAAGCAATAGCAAAAGCTAGCTGCAGACGCAGAATATATCCAGGTAAAGGGAAATTTGCGTCAATGTAAGCCAGGCAGCATTCATATGATCTACTCCCTCCGTTCAAGAATGTAAGACGTATTTCAATTGGTTAAGACAAGATTTTGACCAATAATTATTTTATTCATAAGCGATTTATGTGACATAAAATTGATATCATTAGATTCCTCTTTAAAAGTACTTTCTTATGATTATGATTTTGTATCACATAAAATGCATATTAATAGAGTAATTATTGGTCAAAGGCTTATCTTAACGAATCAAAATATGCCTTACATTCTTGGACAGAGGGAGTATTTTGCAAGCTGACTTGTCAGACAACAAATGACATGGTTCAGAGTGATATAATACTAAGTAATCTACATAAGTAGTCCCTAATCAGCCACTGGGGGGCGTGAATCCTTTGCTAGAACCTTTTCATGAGAGTTTTTTCATCAGTATTAGAGTAATTTGCAACAGAATATAGTGGCACACAGCATATGTCAGCCATCAGCTAGGGTCTTACAAGAAGAAGTGCAGAAGCACACAATTTTCACTGCCTTAACACAAGGCAGGTCTCACCAAAAGACTGCCCCCTGATACGCCTTGCGAATTATCTGTCCCTTCGTGCTGCAGCGACAAAAACAGTAAAATGACAACAAGCTAAGTTATCCATTTCTTTACCTTATTCTAGGTAAATATTTTATATGTTGCAAAATTAGTCTCTATAACATCATACCACCATTAATTTTCACGACTAATACCATGGTTGTTTAGTTCCACTAGTCATAACACCAAGGTCATGCAACATAGGATCCACCGAAGTTTGCATTCAAGAAAGAAGACGACACCGATGTTTGTTGATGAGGTTCAGTCCCCGGGAGCCCTTCGGTGGGCGCTCCGCCCTTGATATTATTCAATATCTAGACATTGCCGATGCTTGAGGGAGTCGGTGGTCACCCTTAATCCCCCGTCAGACCGCTCCCTCCGTGACTACTTTGTCCCTGAGTTGCTTTCCGCTCTCGGCAAATTTGGGTACACACTGGTCTGGCCGGACTACACCACTGTTCTGACCGGGCCCCTTGCCGGAAACCCCTCACAATCTGGTTACATGGGCGGTCCGAGATACACGATTTCGACTCAAACTCTATACATACCCTATCAATACACTCGTAGTACCCTCATACATAACTTTTTTAAGTCCAACTTGTAACGTATTCATACATTTATTCGATACAAACTCAGCAAAACTCCACCTTGGTGAATAAGTCTTTCACGACCTTGAAGTCGTCTTGCTCGAATCTTTGTGTACTTTGAACTTGAGATTTCGCCTCTATAGCTCAGTGACCTGAACTGCCCAACAAACCTGAACTGGCCTCAAATTTATTGCCTTCATGAGCTCCCAACGCTACTCCTTGACTCCACCATGACTCCACCTTCAATTGAACTCTCTTCTTCCTTTCATCATAGTCAAAGACCCAACGAAATTAGATTCCTCTTACATCTGTGGTATGTGCCTAACATCTCAGAGTATCCGCTCAACGCCATCATACCCTTACTCATGTGACCATCTGTCCAACACTGAAGAAAACCTCACAGTCATATCTTGAATCATCTCCCTGAGTCAAATTCACAGTTGCCTCGTCAACCTCTTCCTCAGATTTCTTTTGGATCTCCCTGAGTCAAATTCATAGTTGCCTCGTCAACCTCTTCCTCAGATTTCTTTTGGCATACTCCTGTCCATCACATGGTTCTCACCAATCCAGATAGATGCATCTGTATGGTCTTGATCGTCTTTGTCACCAAGCCTTCCAATCTTCGGTTCTCTGCTTACTCGACTTGACATCTCCCAAGTCTTAGCAACTTTGACCATTGTCTTCCAAAGCCCGAAGTCACTAGACTAATCAAGTTATCACCACCTCGAATTTGAAAAGCATCAATGTCATCCCGTCGACCCTGATCAGACCGCCCGCGGCAGGATCGTACTGCCAGGGCAGTCAGACCGCCCATGCACTATCGTGTAGCGGCAAGCGCACGCCTCACTGTAATTCTCCCGCATCGAGCCTCTGTAGTCTTGGTTGAAGATCTCCTGGATAGTTAGCACACACCTCCTCAACCCCCACTACATTTTCCTCCACTAGTTTCTCCAATTGATGCTAAGTCCCATGCCTCACCTCCAGACCATCGAGTACACTTCTTCTCCGGATCACGTTTTTCTCATCTTTGCTAACCTAGGCTTTGATTCTCCATGCATTTACACCATAGCCTCTCTCTCAACTTGTGTCATTAGACACCCTTGAAGTCCTCTCCTCCAATTTCAACTCTCAAACTGAAACTCCCGGGATTATGGTCTATCCCATCCCAGAGTAAATTCCTGCTTGTAGCTGTCTACGCCATCCCGTACCTCTTGACCTGAGCTCTCCTTCTTTCATGTGCACACCGTCTTGAATTGGCATGTGTCATCGTCATGTTGAAGTCTGCAAGCCACCTCCGGTCCCACAACACCCCACTGGATCCGCACCTGCGCATCACTGTGCACCGAAGAAATGCGACTATGAGGGCCCCTCGCAAACTGGTGTTGGTTCGCCCCAGTCGAAAGTTAGCTCTGATGTAGCCGCAGGTCCGACCGGTCATGCCGCCACCATGACATCCCCGATCAACTCAGACTCAACTCCGGTCCGAGCCCGAGTTGAAGTCAAGCTCGTCCAGTCTGACCACCCTGCTTGGGCAGTCTGACTGCCCCTTTTTTGGGCCACAAGAAAACTGCCGATGCCACCTGCGCCAGCCTGTCGTCCAGCACCAGTCAAACCGTCCTTGGAACAGGCCTTGCCATCGCATCACTGCTACTTGAACCGGCCTTGCCACCGGTCTAAACTATCACTACTGAGGTTTCCCATCATGTGGTCGCAGACGTATGTGTGCCGCCGCAGCGAAACCCTAGCCACCGGTCTGACCGGCCATTGCAAACCTCCTGCCCAGGTGGCCGTCTCGTCCACACTAGTTCGACCGCCCGGCCCGCTGGAGTAATGCAATTTATCTATAACACGTACGACGTGTCAAGCCACGGTCTGACTGGGCACACCATTGGTCGTGAGACTAGTCCAATCAGCCTTGTGCCGATCTGAGATTGCCATCTGCCCAACCTCCCGTCGGGCCTCCACCTTGACCGAATCGTCTTGGGTGACCTGCCCAAAGTGTTCGACCCCAACCGAGCTGTCCGGGCTACCTGCTTGGATCGCCTGATCGCTATGCTCCACCTTGTGCCATGTCCACCCCACACATCACTGTGCATTGTATGACGCCTTGTAGATGCATAATCTTGCATGACGTGCTCTAGACTCCTCTGAGCCTTGTGCACACGCTGCCATCCTCACCACACATACTCAAAGCCCCTTGACCGGGCTTTATATGCACACTGTCGAGCATCCTTGGTCTCTATCGAGATCTTCTACATCGCCTCCAGATCCAATCCAACCTTACACTGTGATACAACTTGTTGTGAAATTAGCTTCCATGACTAATACAGTGGCCACTTGTGATGCGCACGGGGGTGCCCGATCTTCCGTCAGGAAGGGATAATCACGATTGTGGAGAACTCGACGTTGACGACCCGGCTTCCAATCAGAACTGATCCGAACCCTGCGTTCGCTACACCACGGCTCCGTTGGTTATCAACCACGCGCACACGCGGTTGACCTCGCCAAGAAGGCTTATCCCTGCATGCGAATTGAGAACACAAGCAAGAACACAGTAGAAACAATCTCACAAACGAGATGATTGTTGATTACTCGAAGTGGGGTTCTACAAACTGATGAAATCAGCGAGACTGCGATGGCAGAACAATTCTAAGCAAAACCCACCCTAAACAATGACGGCTACCAAGTATTTATACCTAGGGTTTCTGAGAGTTTCACCCTAAACCTGGGCTTAAAACCCGAAACGAAAACAAGGCCCGAAGTGGCCCAAAACGGTGTCGCAGCACCTGACGACTTGTTCTGACAATTTCAATGTCTCTGTAATTATTCATAACGTGGCATCAGATCCATTGGAAAGGTGTCGTTGTTAGCTTTCCAACGCATACAAGAACTCTTCAATCGGACTCCGTATGAGAAAGTTATGCCCCATTATGTAGGTGCTGTCTGCTGAAAACCGAACCGAATTCGAAGTTGAAGTGGAGTCCGACTTGACTTGGGGTTGCGCCTCATCCTCTTATGGCTGGTCCATGGTGCTTCTCCCATGTTCCTAAGAATCAAAATATCACCATTAAGTAGCATCCCATCCTTAGCCACATAATTATGGATAGTAAGAAACGAACGCACCTCATGATTAAGTCGTCGGGCACGGGAACGGGTGATTGGTCCTTGGATGATAGTGTGGGAGATGTCCTCATCATCCTCCCCTTCTTGAATTGGAGTCGTCCTCGACTCAAGGTCATCTTCTTCTCCCAAGTAAGGCTTCAAATCTGAAATGTTAAAAGTGGGACTAACCCCAAAACCTGCAGGCAACTCAAGCTTGTATGCATTATCGTTAATCTTCTTAACTATCTTAAAAGGACCATTAGATCGAGGCATCAATTTGGATTTTCTTAGTTCTGGAAATCTATCCTTCCTCAAGTGTAAATCGATTTGGATTTTCTTAGTTCTGGAAATCTATCCTTCCTCAAGTGTAACCAAACAAGATCGCCTGGTTCAAAGGATAAATGGCGCCTACCCTGACTACCAGCAAGTTTATACTTTTCGGTCATCTTTTCAATGTTCTCTTTAGTTGTTGCATGGATTTTCAGAATAAAATCAGCACGTGTTTTAGCATCCAAATGCACATGTTTAGAAGTAGGCAATGGTAAAAGATCAATGGGTGCACGTGGATTAAATCCATACACTACCTGAAAAGGGCTCACCTTGGTGGTAGAATGTACCGATTGATTATATGCAAACTCCACATGAGGTAAACAGTCTTCCCACATCTTTAAATTTGTCTTCAAAACAGCCCGCAACATTGTGGATAAGGTACGATTAACAACCTCTGTTTGTCCATCGGTTTGTGGGTAGCATGTAGTAGAAAATAACAACTTAGTCCCCAACTTGCTCCATAAGCTTCTCCAAAAGTGGCTCAAGAACTTCACATCCCGATCGGAAACAATGGTGTTGGGAATTCCATGGAGGCGAATGATTTCCCTGAAAAATATCATCGCTCTTATGACAGGGTATAAAATGTGCCATTTTAGAAAATCGATCCACCACCACAAATATACTATCCCTCCCCCGCTTTGTCCTAGGTAATCCTAAGACAAAATCCATCGATATATCCTCCCAAGGAACACTAGGAATAGGAAGGGGCATATAAAGACCATAGGGGTTTAAACGTGACTTAGCTTTGTTGCATGTAGTGCAGCGTGAAACGTAGCGCTCGACGTCCCTCCGCATCTTTGGCCAAAAGAAGTGTGTGGACAGCACGTCTTCTGTTTTCTTCACTCCAAAGTGTCCCATCAAACCACCTCCATGAGCTTCCTGTAAGAACAAAAGGCGAATGGAGCTAGCTGGGATGCATAGCTTGTTAGCACGATATAATAATCCTTCATTCAGCACATACTTATTCCATGTTCGACCCTCTCTACAGTTTTCAAAAGCATCTCTAAAGTCTGAATCAGTGGCGTATAACTCTTTTATTGTCTCTAGGCCAAAAATTTTATGATCAAGTTGAGATAACATAGTAAATCGCCTAGATAAAGCATCAGCAATGACATTGTCTTTACCCCGTTTGTGCTTAATAATATATGGAAATGACTCTATAAACTCGACCTATTTTGCATGTCGTTTATTTAATTTTGCTTGACTTCTAATATGTTTCAAGGATTCATGATCAGAATGAATGACAAACTCCTTAGGCCAAAGATAATGTTGCCAAGTTTCTAACACCCGAACTAAAGCATATAACTCTTTATCATAAGTAGAGTAGTTCAAAGTTGGCCCATTCAATTTCTCACTAAAATAAGCAACGGGTTTACCTTCTTGTAGCAGCACTCCTCCTATCCCAATACCACTGGCATCACATTCAAGCTCAAAAGTCTTACCAAAGTCGGGGAGTTGGAGTAGAGGGGCATGTGTAAGCTTCTCCTTAAGCATGTTAAAAGCTTGTTCTTGTGCTGGACCCCATTGGAAGGAAACTCCCTTCTTTGTTAACTCGTTCAATGGGGCAGCGATGGTGCTGAAATTCTTCACAAACCGCCGGTAGAATCCTGCAAGTCCATGAAAGCTTCTCACCTGTGTGACAGTTTGAGGGGTCGGCCAGCTCTTGATGGCTTCAATTTTCGCTTCATCCACCTCAATACCCTGTGGAGTGACAACATAGCCAAGAAAAGAGACACGGTCCGTGCAAAACGCACACTTCTCAAGATTACCAAACAAGCGTGCATCTCTCAATGCATTAAAAATAGCACGCAAATGGTTCAAGTGTTCATCATTAGACTTGCTATATATCAAGATATCATCAAAGTAGACAACCACAAATTTTCCAATAAATACTCTTAAAACTTCATTCATGAGACGCATGAAAGTGCTAGGTGCATTAGTTAATCCAAAAGGCATGACTAACCACTCATATAAACCGAACTTAGTTTTAAAAGCTGTTTTCCATTCATCCCCCAATTTCATTCTAATTTGGTGGTACCCACTACGCAAGTCGATCTTTGTAAAAATGATAGAACCACTCAACTCATCAAGCATGTCGTCTAACCTAGGAATAGGATGACGATACCTTATTGTAATATTGTTAATGGCTCTACAATCAACACACATACGCCAACTGTCATCTTTCTTAGGAACTAAAAGAACAGGAACAGCACATGAGCTAAGGCTCTCGCGCACATACCCACGGTCCAGAAGGTCCTGGACTTGGCGCTGAATTTCTTTAGTATCCTCCGGATTTGTTCTATATGCAGCACGGTTTGGTAATGTTGCTCCTGGGATTAAGTCGATTTGATGCTCAATACCTCGAATAGGTGGCAGCCCCGGGGGTATCTCTGCTGGAAACACATCCTTATACTCCTGCAAAAGATTAGTAACAGCAGGAGGCAAAGAACTAGAGGTATCATCAAATGAAAACAACGCTTCCTTGCATATCAAGGCATAGAAAGGAGAATCAAGCTCATTAATATCAATAAGATCAGATTTGGTAGCAAGCATAACACCTCCCTTCAATTTAATTCCCTCAGACTTAGAGCTTGTTACTTTCTTCTCTTTCTTAGTTGGGAAAACGGTGTTAGCAACTTGCTGATTTTCAGATTGCAGTGCACTCTCCTTCTTGCTATTTTCAGCTCCCTCTTTCTCACATTGCATAATTTCAATGGGTGTCATAGGAAGTAAAGTAATTTTCTTTCCCTTATGCATAAACGTGTATTTATTACTTCGACCATGATGGGTGGCATCGGTGTCAAATTCCCATGGACATCCTAATAAAAGTGAGCATGCTTGCATAGGTACCACATCAAAATCAGCAAAGTCATGGTATGTACCAATGAAAAAGTGCACTCTCGCAGATTGTGTTACCTTAACCTTACCGCTATTGTTGAACCACTGAATATGGTATGGATGAGGATGTGGACGTGTGGTCAAGCCAAGTTTGTTGACCAAGTCTGAGCTCACCAAGTTATTGCAGCTTCCTCCATCAATTATGACGCGAACGCGGTGATCCTTGACAATGAGGTACATTTAGAACAAGTTATGTCGTTGTAGGGTCTCCGCTTGTTCCACTTGAGTGCTCAACACGCGTTGTACAATTAAGGCCTGATATTTCTCTGTGGCGGCCGTGCCTAGAATCTCCTCGCCATCACTTCCCGTCTCATCGCCACCTGCATGGTTAGTCCCAATGGTAGAATCATCCTCAACATCAGTAGCATTAACATACCCACCGTCCTCTGTAGCAAGGAATGTCCGTCGCGGGCTTAGACAGTCCCTCATAAAGTGGCCCTTCCCTTTGCAGTTATAGCAGATAGTCCCGGGGGAGCGGCCCGTGGAAGCAACCGATGGAGAGCTCTTTATCAGGGCAGGGGAACCTGCTGATTTAGTCTTCTCTTCTGGCGCTTGTGACGATGCCGGTGCTGCTGAACGCGCCCTAGACATGTAGGGGGCAGCAGACCGTGCAGGAGGAGGTGGAGCTGATTTGACCGTTCCAGGCATCAATCTTGTGTCGCCGAAGTTGCTCTTTGGCTTTTGCTGCCTTCCCTGTAATTCTTTTTCTGCCAACATAGCAAGCTGGAACAATCTATTGAGAGAGTTATAATCCTTATAGTCAACTATGTCTTGTATCTCACGCCTTAATCCCCCAAAGAATCTTGCCATTTTATCCTCGTCATCCTCAACTACTTCACAACGCAACATTCCTATTTGTAGCTCTTGGTAGTACTCCTCAACAGATCTATTTCCTTAGTTTAAGCGTTGCAATTTTTTACGCATTTCACGTTTATAGGTGAGAGGAACAAATCTACTACGCATAGCTCTCTTTAACCTAGGCCATGTATCAGGTGCTAAACCAGCTTTTACTAATTTATTCCACCAAATGATAGCAAAATCAGTGAACTCACTTGTGGCTTGTCTAACTCTATGAATTTCTGGAACTAGATGGGAATTGAATTTTTGCTCGACTGTCATCTCCCAATCCAAATAAACTTCAGCATCATAGGAACCAGCAAAAGATGGTATACTGAACTTAACATTAGCATAATAATCATCATGTGCACGTCTAGGACGAGGAGTTGTGTCGTTACCTCCCCTACCTTGTCGACGTGGCTGTCGTCGTTCTTGATGTGCCGCGTGAGGAGCGGGGCGACCTCCAGCTGGAAGTCCTGCTCTGGCGGCAGCTCGGTCATACTCATCCTCATCTTGATCAGTGTCATCCGCCTCGAGATCCTCTGATTCAGCTCTATCGGAAGGTGGCTGCTTCTCTAGGTTATCTATCCTGGTGATGAGGGTGGCGATACTCCTCTCTATCCTCTCTAATCGATGCTCATTATCTTGGTTGCTCTTGCTAATATTTGCATTGATATCTCGCAGCATCGTTTGAAGCTCTAACTTAGAAACACATTCATCTCCATCATCTTGATGTGCCACTGGTGATCCTGTCATGGTTAGTGAAAACAAGGAACACACAAATGTATAAAGCTCCTACGAACTACTAGGATGTGGAGTCGCTCTCACTCAAGCGTCTAACCACGCTCTTGCAAAGTTCTTACCAACGTAGCAGGTGGTACAACCGGTGGCTTGTTTGTGATACCGTTGAAGACGTGAGTGTAGCGATTGCCGGGTTGAAACTGTACTGATCAGAAGAGAGTGGAGCTTGGAAGGTCAACTTGGTAGCAAGGATTAGCAAAGTTCGACAACAGTTAGTAAAGCTCAATAATAATTCAAGGTACTTGTCTCAGTTGCTGGCCTAAACGTGTTCCTAGAAACGAGTATAGGCACAGAAGTATACCAAAGTACCAAGAAACAGAAGTATACCAAGGTTTTTTTTTCTTCTTCTTCTTCTTTTTTCTTCTTCTTCTTCTTTTTTTTTCTTCTCTTTTTCTTTACTATTTTATTTCTTTTTTTTTCACAAAACTGCTCAAAGAATCAAGCGAAAGGGAAAAAACAGTCTATATGGAATAAAACTTCCAGAACTCTATTTTCCAAGGCGAATTTGGCCTCGAAGATTTCGTCAAAACTGACAAAGTTGGTGGGAATCAGATGTAACTTTTCGTTCCGGTCGTTTTGACGGGTGGTAGAGCTCAAACGGAGTTCGTATGACAAAGTTATGGCCGTTTTACCAAGGCACTATGAATTCGACTCCGACTTGGGTTCAGAGTTGTATTCGAATATCTCAAACCCTAAGTAACGACTCGCAACTAAGAACACAAGTCTAAACCAGCAACTGGACGTTGACTATGAATCAAAACTCAGCAATACGACACTGTGACGAAATTGCAACGGCTCGGAGCTCTTGGACAGTGAAGGTGATATGCCCTATAGGACTACAATTTTTTTTGGCTATATCTGGAGTTCTGGGACGATGGCAAAACTAATTGGATACAATGATACCTGACGGGCAACCTGGCTCTGATACCACTTGATGCGCACGGGGGTGCCCGATCTTCCGTCAGGAAGGGATAATCACGATTGTGGAGAACTCGACGTTGACGACCCGGCTTCCAATCAGAACTAATCCGAACCCTGCGTTCGCTACACCACGGCTCCGTTGGTTATCAACCACGTGCACACGCGGTTGACCTCGCCAAGAAGGCTTATCCCTGCATGCGAATCGAGAACACAAGCAAGAACACAGTAGAAGCAATCTCACAAACGAGATGATTGTTGATTACTCGAAGTGGGGTTCTACAAACTGACGAAATCAGTGAGACTGCGATGGCAGAACAATTCTAAGCAAAACCCACCCTAAACAATGACGGCTACCAAGTATTTATACCTAGGGTTTCTGATAGTTTCACCCTAAACCTGGCTTAAAACCCGAAACGAAAACAAGGCCCGAAGTGGCCCAAAACGGTGTCGCAGCACCTGACGACTTGTTCTGACAATTTTAATATCTCTGTAATTATTCATAACGTGGCATCAGATCCATTGGAAAGGTGTCGTTGTTAGCTTTCCAACGCATACAAGAACTCTTCAATCGGACTCCGTATGAGAAAGTTATGCCCCATTTATGTAGGTGCTGTCTGCTGAAAACCGAACCGAATTCGAAGTTGAAGTGGAGTCCGACTTGACTTGGGGTGGCGCCTCATCCTCTTGTGGCTGGTCCAGTGGTGCTTCTCCCATGTTCCTAAGAATCAAAATATCACCATTAAGTAGCATCCCATCCTTAGCCACATAATTATGGATAGTAAGAAACGAACGCACCTCATGATTAAGTCGTCGGGCACGGGAACGGGTGATTGGTCCTTGGATGATAGTGTGGGAGATGTCCCTCATCAACTTGGGTTCCACTAGTCACAATATCAATGTCACGTAGCGTAGGATTTACCGAGGTTGCATGCAAGAAAAAAGACAACCCCTCTGTGACAACTTTGTAGTATTGACGAGGTTTAGCCGGAGCCTACATCCCTGTGAGCCCTTCTGCGGGTGCTCTGCCCCTGATATTATCGATATCCAAACACTGCCGATGCCCGTGGGAGCTACCAGTCAGACCATACTTAGGCCCTGGTCAGACCGCCCCCTCCGCGACAACTTTGTCCCCGAGTTACTTTCTGCTCTAACTAGCCCCCTCACCAAAAACCCCTCACGATTTGGTTACATTGTGTGGCGCCTCCCCTCCTTATATAGGTTCCCCAGGATACATAAGTGTGACTCAAACTATATACCTATCATATCCACACACACCTTGTAGTATCTTAATACAATGCTATAACTTCTCTAAGTCCAACTTGTAACATATTCATACACATATCCGACGCAAAGTCAACAAAGTTTTGGAGGCTGGAACACTGGTTTAACGAGCTTGTGATTGTGCAACAAGTGGTATTAGAGCCCAGGTGTCCGGATATAGATCTCAGGGACCTCACGTTTGCCAGTCATGGTAGACGGGCTGGAACACTGGTGTTAGCGGGCCTGTGTATGACTAATGTGTGAGGGCGAGATTTTTGGGTTTAGTCCCACTCATTTATGGAAGGAGGCAAAGCATAATTTATAAGGGTGAGGGTTGTTGAAAATATGCCCTAGAGGCAATCATAGAGATGATTGTATTTCCTTATATTCATGATTTATCATAATGTTGTCCTTGAATAATATCATTAATGTGGATTAACAAGTACGTGACTTGTTCGTGAAACTTCATATTTATCTATGCGATGATTATTCTAAAATAATATCTATTCGATAAACATATTGACGATGTATAGTATAGTATCCCGTATACGAGGAGGTATCCATATACAATTCTCTGGATTATCGGAATAAGAATACGTATCCGGAAAGGATCCCCAGGAGATAAGGTAACCCCCCATAAGGAGGAAGGACACCCCTTAAACTAGGAAGTCAATCCCAACGTTTGAGGAAGTCAGAGTTCTACTCGGGCATAAGTCCATGTCCGGTACGACTCGGGGAGCCTCCTATAAAAGGATCAGCAATCCCATAGGGGAGGAAGGTCTAAAAAGTCTCTTAGGTCCTACAAGTCTCAGAAGATCAAGCTAGAAGCCTGAAGCCATCTAGAAGCCCTAGCGATTCTCACGAGAAGACTCGCCGCCTCGAAGGAGTCGAGCCCCGCGGAACTAGTCGAAGTAGTCTCCGATTAGGTCTAGGATAGCCACTAACATACACATCCTTTGTAAGATACTCTTTGATCAATATATATGAACAGGACGTAGGTTTGTTATCCTGAGGGGGGGCCCGAACCTGTATAAAAAGGGCATTTCCTTGCCGTCAGATCTCTTGGCCTTGTGCCCTAGGGGTCCCTACCCAACAAGTATCTCTGTCTCACGACTACCGTAAGATTGGCGGTTCATCAATCATCGATAGATGGGGCAGACCGTGGGGACCTCTCTAGCTCAAGCCGTCAAGGAAGTATCGGAGTCGGCAAGAAGTGTAACTAGTCGCGATCAGCCCATGACGCCGACTGCACGGCCCTCCTCGATTCAACCCGAGGAGAAAGAAGCAGTTTCGGCGGGGGATCTGGTCGCTCTCACGCAACGTACTGGGTACTCAGAGCTGGGCTTCTACGACAACTTCGGCCAGATAGATCTGTACCCGGCAACTGACCGCGTAGATCTTGGAGAATACGCCCCTGGCGAGTACTCAGATTGTGAAGCCGATCACTTCAGGACCGAGTGCGCCAGGGCCTTCAGAGGAACGTTGGTGCTAACCGATGACTCCCAGGCAGGAGCGACCAGCCCGATGTCCGGACTGTCGCCTGCAACTTCTGATCGCCAAAACGATCCAGATTTCGATCACAGTATCCCTCTCGATGAGGAAGACACGATGGAGTGGAACTACACCTCATCTGGTCCAGACCCTCGAGTGGTTCTCGCGATCCATGACGATCGAGAAGATCTCGAGGACCCAAATCAACATGGGGGCTCAGAACATCGAAGCCCGACGGCTCCTCCCCGTGGGAACGGGAATATGCCTACGGCAACTGACAAAACCCCTCCAGGAACAGGGGTATATGTGTCCCGAACTGCTTGAAGACTCACCGAGGTGCACAATTTGCTGTCACGACCACCGGCGGCAGATTTGACGACACCCGTTGGAGTACAATGGCTACAATGACTGGGGGCTGAACTACAGCAGGCCCAAGCCCAAGCCGAGTCCTCTCGACTCCAGTCGGTGACACATAGCTCCAACCGAGGAAATACCCCTCTCCAACAAGAGGGAGCAGACGGAAAAGGACGACATCCTAAGAATAGATCTCGCCGGGAGGAACAATATGTCGACCTCCGTGACGCGCTCAAAGAGCGCCGATCTCAAAGGCGCCAGCAAGAGTAATCTCCTCCCTGGAGAGATCACAGGCACCGCGCTAGTAGCCGAGGATGATCTCCGACCCCGAACAGTGGTGAGAACACGCCTTATCGGAGAACCATCAACGGATGCCAAGCGCTATCCCAGGAGCTCCGACATGTGTGATGGCCGTCTCGCTTCAAGCCCGGGGCCCTAGAATAGTACGATGGCACCACGAACCCTGCAGAGTTCCTGCAGATCTACACTATGACAATCGAGGCCGCGAGCTTGGCTCCGGTTCAGCGAAGACTCAGCCTCGGATAGGCGGGCCTTCATGACCTGGAGCTCGGCCTCGCTCTCCACCCGCCTCTTCTCGGACTCCTCGAGGCGCTTCTTCAGCTCCTCGTTCTCCGCCCGACGTGCCTCTAGTTCGGACTGCGCCTCCTAGAGCGGATGAACCCGAGAGATAACGAGCTGAAAACAATGAGGTCAGTACCAATTACATTATCTTTTTCGATTACTAACTCCTTGGATTACCTATAGCAGGAGTACAAGTCAATGTTCTCTGGCACCGACGCCTCCAACGCTGGGGGGTTTAGCCTGTTCGACCGGGGGCTGCGCCGGCCTCGCCACCGGGGGCTGCTTCTCTGCAGCGGTCCTATTCATAGCCCTAGTCAGACGGATGGTCAACCTAGTCGAAGAAAGTAGCCTATCAGCCTTCGCGAGAAAAAGAATGGATAATTGTGAAGAGGATCGAGATGAAGACTTACCATTGGCGCTTCACCGGGGGTGAGATTCCTTTCGCTGGCACCTCTGAGCTCTGCTTCTCGGCAGGGACCAGCGGCGACTTCCCCTTGCCCGCTGGGGGACTCACGATCAGCACGTCCTCCTTCGTGCGAGCAGGCACGGCGGAGGATACTAGCTCCTCCGGACGGGGATCGCTTGTGTCCTGTGTTCCGACAACTCACTCCCATCATCCTAAAAACATGGAAAGATCAAAGGGAGAAGGCTAGCCGAGCAGGAATTCGTACCTGGGGCTGGGGGCGTGGCGGAGGCGAAGGAGCCCGAGTAGGAGACTCTACCCAGACAATCTCCACTGCCGCCTCGGCCTCAGATGGACCTTCGACCCTTGTCTCAAGGGTCGGAGCGGTCACACCGAGGACTTTGACGTCTTCATCCTGAACAGGGGCACCAGTTCGCTCAGCCTCCGAGTCGGGAGCCCCGCGGCCTACTCGCTGCAAAAGATGACCCGGATAGCATTAGCAGCACTATTCGGACGAACCCTGACTAGACAAGGCAGAAACAGTCGACTCACCAAAAAGATCTCCTTTTGCTGTCGGAGCTGAGCTTTAGGATCGGTAAGGGCACGTCAGTCCACCCACCCTGAGGAGATTACTCGAATAGGTTGTTCAACCTATTCCGAAGCTCATTGGGGGAAAGATCTACACGATCAAAAGGAATCTAACGAGTGAGAAGACAGGAGTTCTCTGACTAGAACGACATGGAAGAGTTCGGACGCTCACCTGTGTCGAAGTCCCTTGTCTAGTCTTTGCCCTCCGGGATCACCTAAGCAGGTGTGACCCTTGACCGGAGAGGGCTGATCTGACACCGAAGGAAGTCTTCGGCGACATCCCATGCTGACAAGCCTTTGCCGGCAAGGACGGTGATGTCGCCAACAAGGGCCTTGAGCCACCTGGTTTCCTTCGGGGCCTCTGACCAGCTCTTGTTCAGGAGGGGCGCCAGGCCGCAGTAGTGGATCCCAGAGGAGAGTGGGGGCTAGCAGTGGAACCACCTCGAGTGCCAGCTTGACCACGATGACTTCTAGGAGGACGAGATATAGGCGTCCTTCCTCCCCTCCCGGAGTCGGAATCCGGCGTCGCCGACGACGCCTCCATCGCTGGCCTTCATCCAGCGGAGATTGTAGTAATACCTCCAGAGCTCCAGACTCAGCTTAATGCCGAGGTACGCTTCGCATAGATGTGCGAAGACCGCCAGCATCAGGACCGAGTTCGGGTTGAGATGTATCAACTCGAGTCCGTAGAACTGGAGCACTAGGAGGAAGAAATGAGAATGTGAAGAAATCTGTGAAGACGACGGTCCATGTTGTATCTGGACTTGGGACCATCTCCTTCAGGGCCCCCCGATGAGGTACGAATACCTCCGGGAGGACGACCTCCTCCGCCACGAGCTTCTTGAAGGCGGCGGAGTCCATCACCGAGGGCTCAAACTCAGGGATGATGACGATGGGTTCTCCCGAAGGATCCTCCACTGACTTCTTGGTCTCGGGGGACTTCTTCGCTACGCTCTTCTTTCCCATTATCGTTGACGGTGGTCGGCGACGGTGAAGCAGAGTTGGGGAGCAGGGGCGCAAAGAAGATGGGAATGCTAGGAGACAGAGAGCAATGCGTGCAAAACCCCAACTCTCGGTCTCTTAAGAGATTCAATTTTCGCTTGACCGGAGCACGGTTAACGGCACGATCTGTTCCATCGCATTAAATGCAGACAGTTGCTTTTCCCGCATGCGAGACGGCGTGCGTGGGAACACGAGGGTCTGACAAACCCACGACCCCGACGAGCGCGCTGCATTTTGGCTAACGTCAGTCGAACAGTAGCGCAGAAAAAGGGAAGATTTTTCATCACCACGCGAAAATTTCACCACGACAGTTCGGTTTCCTAGAAATCTACCAGGCGAACGCGTGTCCGTGATTGACGGATCAGATTAAATCAAAAATGCTTCTCGGACAAGCTAGCCCAGAAAAATCCTTGGACTACTCGGAGGTTTCTTCCGACAAGGATATCATGACTACCCGGTAGAGATAATGCCTACTTGGGATATTGTCGGCAAAGTACACAGTTTCGCCTACTCGGAGTTGCTTCCCGAAAAGGATAGATTTCCTACAGAACAGTCATAACCTCACTTCACATACTGATGGGGGGCTTGACGATGTATAGTATAGTATCCCGTATACTAGGAGGTATCCGTATACGATTCCCTGGATTATCGGAATAAGAATGCATATTCGGTAAGGATCCCTAGGAGATAAGGTAACCCCCCGTAAGAAGGAATGACACCCCTTAAACTAGGAAGTCAATCCCAACGTTTAAGGAAGTTAGAGTTCTACTCAGGCATAAGTCCATGTCCGGTACGACTCGGAGAGCCCCCTATAAAAGGATCAGCAATCCCATAGGGGAGGAAGGTCTAAAAAGTCTCTTAGGTCCTACAAGTCTCAGAAGATCAAGTTAGAAGCCTGAAGCCATCTAGAAGCCCTAATGATTCCCACGAGAAGACCCGTCGCCTCGAAGGAGTCGAGCCCCGCAGAACTAGTCGAAGTAGTCTCCGATTAGGTCTAGGATAGCCACTAACATACACATCCTTTGTAAGATACTCTTTGATCAATATATACGAACAGGATGTCGGATTGTTATCCTGAGGGAGGCCCGAACCTGTATAAAAAGGACGTTTCCTTGCCGTCAGATCTCTTGGCCTTGTGCCCTAGGAGTCCCTACCCAACAAGTATCTCTGTCTCATGAATACCGTAAGATCAGCGGTTCACCAATCGCCGACACATATGAGGGCACATATGTTTAGACTAACTATATATTGGTTGATGACCATGTTTCGTGGGTCATAGATATGGAGATATCAAACCAATAATATGGACATATGGACACATGTTAGAGAACATGAGGTTGGATCGACCCATCATGGGACACCACGGAACGTTGGTTTCTTCATTTCATCAGTTGGTCTCATATACGATGTGTATGCTATATCCTTAAACTTGATATTGTTGTATGTTCTTGAAATGTGGAATGACTTACTTAGGAGTTGCCAAATGCTATTTGGTAACTAGGTAGTTATAAAGGTGGCTTTCGCATTTGTCACGAAGCATGCTACAGGGCATCATCGATCAAAATGTGATTTGACCCTCCACACAATGGGAGAGATATCTCTAGGCCTCTCGAGTGATCAGATCCAAAAATACATGGCCATGCTATGGTTAAAGAGTTAACCATGTTTAGGGACTTCGAGTCATAGGATCGAGAAAGAGTGGTCAAACTATCCAAACAAGGATGACACTTACTCACCTTGGATTTGACGATATCGTGAGGCAGAAGGAAATGCATATGACTAGACATTGTAAAGGTTCGTCTGATATGATCTTTATGTATATTTGGGGTCGACACATTCTGCTAACTACCGATCATTGGTTGAATAATAGTATTCAGACCATGTAAAATATATATGAACTTATAGGGTTGTACGCTTAAAGGACCAATATTGGAAACGGATTTGATCTGGAAGAAAACTGAGAGATAGGAGGTGCCATGGACTAAGGGGGTTCAGATGGGCCTTCCTCTCCTAATGGCTTAGCCCACTAGGGGGTTTCCACATGGTTTAGTCCCGCCATGCTTGTGGAAAGAGGAGGAGTCCTTAGTTGCCCCTATATAAAGGAGGAGGAGCCTAGAAGAAGACACACCTCAACCCCAAGCCATCCCACCTCCTAGTTGTGGCGCCCCCGGTTTTTAAGCCGGGAACTCCCTCGTGATCACTGTATCGGTCCCTGGATCAGTAGCCGATACACACGAGTTAACCTGTATATCATTGTCATACATGCGTAAATATTTAAATAGACCGATAAGGTCGATAATCTGATACCTGTAGCCCAACGGCTAGAAATCTGCAGCGGAAATTCAGCGATAATGATGCCCATTAATATGCCATACCCGACAGGCAACTGACTGGGGTTACGCCCTAGCGTTCGCGATCGTAATTGCCTCTTCGGAACTGATGTCTCCTTCGTCTGGCCAAATCAACAAGCCAGGTGAGTACATTGAATGTACTCGCAAGCTATTCCCACGGGAGGAAATATACGACAATATTTCATGCAGGGAATAGATCAAAGGATAGCTCTACCCTAAGTTGTTGGTTGTGCGGAAATGTAAGTTTTTGAATTTTAAATACTGAATAGTAGATTCTAAAAGCATTCGAAATCCACGGTATTGTAAAGTTTTCAATTCATCTCAACACATCGAGTAGCCATCGCTACTCTACTATCTTCCTAGTGCCGATAGCTCCACCTGTCGATGGGGCTCCATCTATCCTCAGATAGTTCCATCCGCCATTCAATAGCTCCATCTATCCGGCATCTAGGTTTTACAGTCTCAGCCCGTATGGTCCTTCGCCACCCGACCAATACGGCCGGAGACCTTTCACCTGCAATTCCTTGCCACCGCAACATGGCCTTAATTGCACACTGTGGACACGTCATGCCCATGTCCTTAATCCCTTTTGCCAGCTTTCACAAACAAGCTCAGTCTAACCAGTGTGTGGCCTTACCAGTTCATGTCCATGACCGAGGACGCGGCTATTCGAATAGTTTTTAACACTCTGCAGAGGTTGTACGGCTTTACCCACAAGATGTAGTTCGCCCTGGGCACACTGTGCACCGTATGCTGACAGGGCTAGTACAACGAGACGCTTCACCCGCTTCCATATTAAAGCTGGCCCGCTAGACGAGATCTACCCAACTCCGTTTGTGTCCAGGCAGCCTGACACCACAACCCGGAGCGGATTCGACTTTGTGTCAGATGTCTACCCCCAAATCGTGTAGAGATCCTCTAGAGAGGATCACGCAATCTAGCACATTCCCATACTTCCCACGGGTCCAGACTCTAATACTTGCCGGGCTACCACACCAAGACCTTCCCATAAAGGTCATGTGGACGTACGGTAAGGAACCGGTTTAGCGGCACTTAGGCTCGGTCCTTAAGCGATTCGAGCAAGACTCCATTCCATCACACAGCATCCAGGTAGCTTCCGGCTACTCCAATATCACCCATACACCCTTACATTTCTTGCCCGAATCCAAAAACCATCTCCATTCTCTTTCACTTAGGATTTTGAAAACATCACGTTCCAAATTATCGCCCTGGACGGCACTGCTGGTCCGAGGGTTTTATTCCCAAATCCCGAAAGGGGTGTAAGGTATCCTAATTCAAAACGGTTTTAATTTCTAAGCAGGGCTAAGCAGGGCTAACGCCTATAACCTTAATTATCTTGCCGATACTCCAATTATCGACGAATAGTACTAGGGCTACAAGGATAGGATTTACGGACCTTGGCTACTGCAGCTACTGGGAATATCTATTCTACATAGAATATCAGTGATAACACATAGCATGCATTTTCGTAAACAAAACAATAATAGTTTGCAATTATAGGATTCAACATGGTCAAAGTGGGAATGCTTGCCTGGCGATATTGGCCGGGTCTCAATCTTTAATTCGACTCGGCAGTGGTCCGAAGTCCTTCGTGCGATATCTCCTAACGTCGGTATCTACACGTCGAAAGAACAGCGAATAAATCAACGGTGCAAGGGAGAACCAAATGCGATCCAACATCCACACATGAGGAACCTGAAACGTAGGTTCTGGATTTCAGGTCATCGCTAGGGTACCTATGACGGTGAGAAGGGGTTAATATCACATGAATTTAGGGTTTGTTGCATATCAGGGATTTAGGATTCGTATGTTTTAGGAACCTACTATCATTAAATTGTTTTTAGTTTCCTTATATTAGCTAGGTCCAGAGGAAACTATACCTATTTCAAAGATTTTAGAATTCCATACGAGAACCATCAAGGTGAGATTAAAATGACCTATGTGTATATATATATGTATATGAATTCATGTATCCATGAGATGAATTGCAAGTAATAGTTTTCTAAAATCCTTACTGTCTTTATTGCATAAAAGGTTTCGAGGGACTGTCGTGGTACGATAGGATACTGGACCTAGGGTTATAAGAAAGAGGTATTTGACGGTGGGGTTGCATAAAAATGACGGCATGTTCGGTAGTGTATTGAATATTTTTAAAACATCAATCAGGGTTACCTTCATTAAAATATCTACTGGTTATCCTAAGTAATTCGAGTATTCTGGTCAGGACGGGACATTTGTTTTGGGGGTTTCTTGAAAAGAACATGTCTTTATACGGTATATGTTAATTTAAATGAAGTAATAGCCCTAAGTTCAAACCTTAGTGATTATACTATATAAAGACTTTAAAATCTAAAACTTCTCCGAAAACAAAAACTCAAGTTAAACCTAGAGATTTTAGAACCCGGAAGTCTTCCTCCAGAACCGATCAATTGGCTGCTGAACCGTTTGAACCGGTTTTATTCTGGTTCTGAATTTAGGGCTAACCGGAGTTCAAAACTTCTTTACGCTTTTGCTGGACTCAAATACGCTTTGCAGCAGAGATAGCGCACCCGAACAAAGGCGTGGCCACAGAGCGCAGTCGTGGGCCAAGTGGGCCGTTCGACCCACGCGTGTATAGCTTACCCGCTCGGCAGCTTGCTGCCTCTTTACCTGCAACCGGTGGTTCCGACAGCAGAACCAGAGTTAACACCGGCGGCGGCAGTTGGAGGCGCTAGCGGTTGGAGCTGCCGGTGGTTAGGGCTGTCGGCGACGGCTCCGGAGTACCTTGGTGGCGAGAGGGCTCTGGTGCTCTCGGGTGACCTGGCGGCGGAGCTTCACCCGAGGATTGGAGGGGCCATTAGCTCAGAGGTTGGGCGGAGAGGAGCCGATGCGGACTGGTTGGCTTGGACTGATGCGGACCAGAGGAGGGATTGCGAGCTCAGGTTAAGGGAGAGGTCCGGCGATGACTAGAGCTCTGTTGCAGCTGCTGGGGCGGAAGTAAGGCGTATAGGCTTGAAGGGGAAAGGCTGGATGGCGGCTTGGGCTGAGGAGGAGCTCGGGGTCGCTCATTTATAGGGGGCCGACGAGGTGAGCTGGCCGGGGCGCCCGAGGTGGAGCTGTGGCCACAGCAACTCGGGAGGACGGCCGTGGCATTCGGCATTTGGTTGGGCGGCACTGAGACGACGTGCGGCGCGGCGGACGGCGCGGCCTCGTGGTGTGTTCGTGCACTGGCAAGGTTGGCGTGCGGCGCGGCGGCGCTGTGCAGGCGATGGGATGGGTCCGGCGCTCAGCTGCAGCTACAGAGGGTCGAGGACGGGCGTGGCGCGCGGAGGCTACTCAGGCGGTGCTCACCCGGCGTGCGGCGCAGCTGTGAGCGGATGGATGCGGTGGTGTGTCGACGGGAGGCGCGGCGAGAAGCTTTCTCGAGGTTCTGCTGAGGCGGTGAGCTGGACGTGGGTGAAGTGATGGTTCAAGGAGTGAGGTGGCGCGTCGGCCGAAGTTCCAGGCGACGGAGGAGGCGGCTTTAGCATTGGGGAGCTGCACGGTGGCACGCTGGTGTACGACCTGAGCACGCGATGATCGGCTTTCGGCGTGTCTTAGTCTGCCAGGAGTGGCATGAGCTCGCCACTGTTTGGTCTCGGATGCCTGTGCTTGCCAGGGGGTCTTAAGATGAGCTGTGCATAGCTACAACAAGAACGGACACCGGGTACTGATGCTAGGAATTTGATAACTCCAGGTGATTTGACATGACGAAAGTCAGAGCAGGATAAACGGGACAAACCTAGCACTGTTAGGTGAACGTGACCTTGGCAGGGCTATAGGTAACAGGGGAGAGAGTTCCACAGTTGGTTTGATCCAGCATGCTTGGGTTTAAGTTTTAGTTCATGCGAAACCCGTTTATTGGTCCTAGGTGTTTGTTATCTGTCATTTGAGTTTTTTGTATTGAACATATTCATGTTTTCAATATTTGGAATTCCGTATGTGAGGAGATTGGTGTGTAAGTTTATCAGAATTCCTCGAGATATTTTATAGGAGGTGTAGTTCAATGCGTGTTTTTGGCCCTAAGACTAGTTTATTTCCTTTGTCGATATTTTCGAACAGAACATTATTATTTTTATTTTATACTTGAGTTGCATAAGTTGTTGTGTTGCTCCATGAATTTAGTCGTAATTATTGGAGCAGCCGAGGAGTGTACCGTTTTACGATTAGGGTTTTGGGAGAATTCGGTATTTGAAAATCAGGAAGTGGTCGGGAGCTAGGGTTAGGGTTTCTGAGCGCGGCAGGTGATATGAGGGCGTGGAAACTCTCGGGGGGCCTCTACCTCAGTCTAGGAAGGGTTGGTTCCAAGTTGCTGCGGGCGTATCGACGTATACGTGGCGTTAGAGTTTTGAAGGGAATTGGTTTAAGTAAGAAGGGAGTGATTCGAGGGCTTAGAGTTAGGGCTTCGGGGTGCGGCAAGAGTCGAAGGGAGCATGGAAATACTCCGGAATGTCAGTGCCTTGGCCCCGGGGACATTTGGTTTTAGGGTTTACCGCGTGTGTGCGACGTTAGGGTTTTCTCGGGTTAAAGTCTAGTCGGGAGAGGTGCGTGTGTGGCAGGGTTAAGTATGTGCGTGTACGTCATACACGGTGTACAAGACATGCTCATATTGGTTTCGAATTGGTCCGATTTAATCTCGTGTGACACCATGTACTAGCCACACGTCGAGGGCAAACCAGGGTTTATAGGGGCTCGCGTATAAGTAGACTAGGGTTTGCCGAGACGGATCGACTTTAGGGTTAGTGATAACAAAAGTTACCAACCGCAGTAGGGTTACGGCCGGGTAAAGTTTTAGGTCTCCGCAGTCAGGGAAGATATTGGTGGGACATTAGAGTTTAACTAGGATCACATTACCTCGGCTCGGGTCTTTTGATCGTGAGTCGTGTTTAGGGGTTTTACCATTCGTCGAATAAGATGATATCAGGGTTTTGGGTACATAGGGTATATGGGTTTGTGCCAGATACTGATTCTGAATAAGCTACACATGCTTTCTAAATCAACGCAAAAAGTTTTTGTAAGCCCTAATTTTCGGGTTTTAGAAAATCGGGATGTGACACTAGTGTTTCGGTCACCCCTAGTGTGAGCACTAGGGTGTTCCGATCTTTCGAAGAGAACACGAGATCGATTTGAGTGGATATGACTTTGATGATCCGACTACATCATACGACGACGATGCGCCTTAGCAATCTTACACCAGCTCCGAACGCAATTCAGGATGTTGAGAACGCGGTCAACCTTGAACACGAGGTTTTAGCCCCTACAAGTAATCGAAGAACAAGTAAGAACTATGAAGAAGCAATCTGAAATTACAGTTGTAAATGAAGTATATCGATGAATTGAGGTTCGATAAGCAGTCAAAACAACTGGTTGTTGAACACAATTGACAAATGCGTAGATGCAAGTAGCAATCTATTAACTAAACAAAACTCATGATTACAAAGGCCCATAGGGGTATATTTATAGGTGAAAAGAGGTCCCTTGGCCGAAACGGACTCGAACTTCTGAAAGTCAGTTCGGGCAGCTTAAACCAGTTGTCAGGACGGTTTGACCGGACAGAATTTGGACCCTCTGGCTGAGGTCTGGGTTGAGGTCTGGGTTCTCCAGTAGCAATCCAGACTGACATCCGGACCCTCCGGGTTGGGGTCTGGGACTTCCAGTAGTGATCTGGACTATCATCCAGACTGTCCGGGTGAAGGTCTGAATTTTGACGGTAAACGAAGCTTGATTAAATATCTTCTTCGTTTCCTCTTCGGCCTCCATCATCAAGCAATTATTCTGGCTTCGGTATCCAGAAATCCTCAATTGAATCATCATCTTCGTCCTTGATCATCAGACTTGGTCCTTGGTTCCTTAAAAGTAAAAGATAGTCGGATTTAGGCAGCATCACATTCACGTGTAAATCACATGAATTACTAGGAAATGAAAGTACCTGATAGTTGATATGTCGTGCACGAGCTCTAGCCATTGTTCCTTGTAGTGCTAATACTCGAGTGGGTGTATCCATAGGAGGGATGTCCTCATCACCTAGAGTTTCCCCTAGGGCAGCCTGATTCTCCTCTCGTCCTTAGTTTTGGTGGAGTTCTTCGTGAGCTCTGCCTCCCCTTTCTATAGATTGGATATGCAGATTTGTTTTTCCTCCCTTTGTAGATTTGGTGAGAAGCTAGCACTTCTCTCTTGGCAGTTTTGGTCCCGTACGCGTGGATACCTTGGAGGTGTTGTTGCTTCAGTGCTAGGACGATCTACTCGAACCGTGAGGAGAAAAAGATAGTCTGACTACTGTGCATCGACATGCGACATCAACTCTATTTCCGCTATGGGTCCGCGCGTCTAGTGTTAATCTCATAATCTATAACTTGCAGTGGTTCCTTGGTTATGTGGTAGAATACTTTTTGAATTATGCTATCCCTAGCCTATCCATAACCCTTTAAGGGTAACTGTTCATATCATACTAGTCTTTTAGGGGAAGATGGCTCAAGACTATTTATAAGCTAGTGTTGCTTTGTAGTTGCGCCTAGGGCACAATGAGGACTGAAACGCTGGTTTAGCGAGTCTGAAATTGCGCAACATCATTGAACATTTTCTTTTGTTCAGCAGCATATTTTAATATGTTTCAGAAAAGAGAGGCTAAATCCCACGTATATATACTCCACTAATTGAATCAGCCATGAATCAGCCATGCATGACAAGAGGCTAAATCGCCTGTATATACACATGTTCAGCCATGCATGTGAATATGTGAATAGATTTGAAATGTGATCTTGGAATATGTATGTAAGAGAGGCTAAAAAAAGAACATGTAAGAGAGCATTTTCAGGCGATGGACGATGTCGCAATGACTGAATCTGATTTACTTGGAGCCAGAATATGTAATGATCTAGTTTTCTTTTGCAAACTGATGGTTGTGGACTTTAATTTATGATCTGAGAACATGTATGGACATGGTTTCATTTAATGAAAATGGAACCGGGGAGTAAGCTCCTGTTTTTCTAAAAAAGAATGCTGATCATTTTGCAGCTGTTTTAATTTCAGGATGCTGAAGGTTTGCCCGAGGGAACATTTCCTTTTGTTCAACAACATCATAGAACATTCAGATATTTCAAAAATATTATGCCATCTGGCAATTTTGCAAAAATGGCCTCAATCGCCACGACGCGTGGCGATTACGCAGAAATCGCCACGGTCCACGGCGATAGGCCGCAATCGCCACGGCCCACGGCGATTGCCGCTGCTACCGTCACGCCGCGTGGCGATAAGGAGAAATCGCCAGCACCCGTGGCGATAGGCAGTTAATTCCGCGCGCAACCCGCCAACCGTCCGCTCTTCACGGGTTAATGCGACGCCACGTGGCGTAATCGCCACGGGTCGTGGCGATTACGGCTGGCCTATAAAAGGCGCTGCGCGGTCGCCACCGACAGCCGGGTGGAAGGAGGAGGAGTTGGAGGGCGGGGCGCGGCGCGGGAGGAAGAGAAAACAGAGAAGAAAAGGGAGAGAGGAGGAAGAGAAGAGAGGAAGAAAAAGAGGAGAAAAAAAAAGAGAGAGGAGGAGGAGGAAAAAAAAAGAGAAAAGGAGGGAAAAAAAGGAAGATAGAGAGGTATTTTTCAGCGATTTGAAGGTAAAATTTTGAATCTTTTATTGTTTATTGTAGTAAATTAATATTTAAGGTAGATGTAGAATAGGAGGTAAATTTAAGGTAGATTTGTTCGCATTGTTTAGTTCTCATAATGTTTAGAAATAAAGTAGCAATTTAAATAGAAACATACGGTAGAATAGATTAGGTAGAATAGAATAGATTAGGCAGTAGAATAGAATAGAAACGTACGGTAGCAATTTAAAGTAGCAATTTAGTTCAGAAGTAATGGTAGATTAGGTAGATGAGGTAGGAAATCGACATCGATTTAGAAATAGCAAGTCCACTTCGATTTAGAGGTTAAACATTTACATTTTATATTTAGTTGAATATTTCTGTGTAATATTTATGTGTAGAAAGTATTACACATAATTTTAGTTATACCCACTCGTAGTATATTTAGAAATCGAGTAGAACAATTATTTTGCGATACCAGATGCTACACATTTTTGCATGCCTCTTCAATAGTACAGTAGGCGTGTAACGGTGCCGCTTATATGATGTAGTTCCTGTAGAAAGTATTACACATAATTTTAGTTATACCCACTCGTAGTATATTTAGAAATCGAGTAGAACAATTATTGGCGCATGTCATGATCTTATACCGTACGGACTAAAATATTACGTTTTGGATGGCAGGAATGTCAGAACTAGTCGAATTTGTAGTTTACTATGGTGTTGGCACGATCTGTGTAGATGAGTCTGGTTCCGTCAGTCTTAGTAGCTTCCCACAAACGAGATTAACTATGGAAGATCCAGACAGATACCATATCAGTACCATTAAAGAATGGTTCACACGGGCCTTCGGTCTAGATCCGGAAGTCACAAGTGTAACCTTGCAAGCGTATTTCAGCAAGTCTTGCAAGCATGTCCGGTGGGATCTTTTCCTCCTAGATGGGACAAAGGACTGGCGGGCTTGGTTGAGGGCAAGTAAGGCACGCAAGGGTTCACATTATCTGTTGGTCCAGGCAGTAGATAAGGTGTCATCTGAAGAAGGCGGAGGCGGAGGCGGAGGCAATGAAGCTGGACAGAGCAGCGCAGCGGCAGAGGAAGTTGTTCACAAAGAAGACCCTGTAGTGGAAGTCGGCGGAAGTTCCGCTGGACCTTCCGCGACAGGAGGTACGGAATACCTCAGCGGTTCAGTGGACGAGGGCGAGATACGTGAGGAACTAGTGCAGATCATGGAGCATGATGATGCCGTTGCTAGAGAGGAAGAAAGCAATGTCGAGGACGGTAGCAGCGAAGAGGACGAAGATGAGGATGAAGAAGGAGGGGACGATCCGATTCCTAGTATGTGGAATCTTGACATGTCCGGCAGGATGAATCTCGAGGGCGCAAGTGACGGAACGTATATGTACAAGCCGAACGAGATTGTCCAAGGCGCATACTATGGCACGAAGAAAGAGGTGAAAGAGGCTGTGAAGCTTTGGGCGATGTCGACACAGAGGACATTTCGAGTGCACAAAAGTTGCGGGGATCAGTACGCAGTGAAGTGTAGGTCTGCTGGGTGTGAGGGGTACGTGCATGCGTCCCAGAGGAAGTACGAAGTGCATTGGGTCATACGAAAGGTGGTGCCGCACACATGTGTAATAAGCGGTGTTCCTGACACACATCGGAATATCAGTGCGGAACTCGTGGCTGGGTTGATGTATCACGAGATAGTGAAGAATGTCTGCATTCCAGCACAGTTCATACAGACATCTGTAGAGAGCAAATACCAGTATAGCATAAGTTATGCCATGGCGTGGAGGGCAAAGCAGATCGCACTAGAGCGGCGGTTTGGGACATTCATCGATTCATATCACAATTTACCGTACGTACTGGAGACACTGGGGCAGAGGAATGATGGGACATTTGTTAGCCGTCTCATGTGGCCCTCTGTGGACATTCCTGGAAAAATTTGTCTGAATGGTGCTTTCTGGTGTTTTGGCCCATGCGTACAAGCTTTCAGACATTGTCGGCCGGTTATTTGTATTGATGGGACATTCATGACAGGACAGATGAGGGGGACACTTTTTACCGCAGTTGGGGCGGACGGAAATGATCAGTTAGTGCCACTGGCAATGGGCTTTGCTGACTGCGAGAGCTACGATAACTGGTTGTGGTTCCTTGTCTGTCTGAAGAAAGGTCTTGTGAAGGATCGACCAAATGTGTGTGTTATCCACGACCGGCATGCCGGGCTGCTGCTAGCAATTCGCCATCTTCAGCAGGGCGTAGCGGTGACTCGATTGGGGGAAGATTTGCCAGAAGATTCAACTTGGTACGACATACGGAGTAGGTGGTGCGTGCGCCACCTGGCGGCAAATTTCTATCGCCAATTCAAGAACAAGCAGTTGATGAATCTCTTCAAATTGTTATGCAATCAGAACCAGTCTAGGAAGTTTGAGGAGTACTGGAGCAGACTCGACGAGTTCACGAAGAAGGAGGTTAGACGACGGAACCCTGGGGAGGTAACACAGAGGCTTTGTGACCTTCCGGGAGTTGACGAGCCAAACACTAGGAGGAAGGCGTCGGAAAGGGTGAAGCGCTTCTCGGATTGGATAAGTAAGGAACCACTTGAGCAGTGGTCCCTCCTCCATGACACAGACGGCGCCAGGTACGGGATCATGACTACCAATCTTGCTGAGGTTTACAATTTCATTCTCAGGGGGGTACGCGGTTTACCCCTGGTGGCCATCGTGGAGGGTTCGCTTCACGGCACAATGAGGTACTTTCAGGAGAGGCGTGCAAAGGCTGTACTTCATATGGAAAAATTTGGTGATACGCCTTACTGTGCGAAGACTATGCTGTTTATTGAGGAGAAGGCCAAGAAGGGGCAAATGCACAAGGTAAGACGTACGGGTAATGTGCACCGTAGATTCGAGGTATGTTTGAAACAGAAGAGTGGATTCGGGGTTTGCACGCAGGAGATTACTCATGAGGTCACTTTCGAAGTGGTACCGAATATCTCTACTACTTGTACGTGCAACAAGCCCATGCTTCTTCACAAGCCTTGCTCTCACGTCCTTGCTGCGGCTGCGAAGACAAAGATGGACACGAGACCGTTCGTGTCGTACTACTTCACAAAGGAGGCCGTCCGTGATACATGGACAGGCGAGCTGTATGGTTTCCGTGTGGTGGATAATTTCACGCAGGTACCTGAAGGCGAACTGCTCTATGTCCCCGATTTTAGCCTCATCCGGGCTTCCGTGGGACGACGCCGGACTCGCCGTATTCATAATACGATGGACGAGGCGGAGGCTGGTGGGCCAACCAAACAATGCAGCTATTGCAAGAACTTTGGTCACCGCGTGAAGAAATGTCCGAAGATGAAAGAAGACCAGCAAAGAAGGGCGGAGGAGGAGGCGGCGAGGGCTGCGTCAGGGTCAGGCCATCATTAGCCTATGTCGCACTCTACGTGTTATGTAATTTGTTAGTGCATCTGAACCTCGTGCCGTATGTACTTCTTGTACTTCATATGTTTCATGTGTTCGTGTTATATGTACTTCGTGTACTTCATATGTTTCACGTGTTCGTGTTATATGTTTCCTGTGTTCGTGTTATATGTTTCATGTGTTCGTGTTATATGTAACCAGATTATTTCGTGGACTCTTGACTTCACGTATTTCATCTGTTTAATGTATTCATGTTATGTTTACTTCGTGCACTTCATATACCATGGATGTATTTTTTTATCACCTGAATAGGTATGGCTGGCTTCGAGCTGATAGATGACCGAGAGGACCGGGAGCACCGGTCTAGGCTGCTGGCTTCAGGAGAGCGTGATCTCGGAGTGTTTCGTACTCGTACACCTGATCACGCGTGGAGGATCCACGAGTCGTGGACCGAGAGGTACATTACTTGACTGTGTCTACATTATCGTGTTTCAATACTAATTTTACTAATTTTCTGTTATGACAGGCTTGCGTGGTCCGGTTTACTACCACTCGCACGGATGGTCGAGGCGGTGGGCGACGAGGACATCGGAGACCACGCTGCTGCTGCCGTGGGTCGTTCCAGGAGGTTTCCATTCGATGCCTCGTTGCTCACTGCACTTGTCGACAGGTGGAGGCCGGAGACCCACACCTTCCACTTTGGCTGGGGGGAGATGACTGTCACGCTGCAGGACACGGCCTGCCTACTTGGCCTTCCTGTGGCGGGAGCGGCGGTAGGTCCGTTGCCCTCTCCTGCCGGCTGGGCTGCCTCACTCGCAGAGAGATTCGCTGTAGCTCTACCGCCTGGGCCACCTCAGGTTGGGATCCACCTGGCGGGCAAGAAGCACGGTCCCAGGCTCATGTGGATTCGTCAGTTCGAGGTACGTATCTCATGTAGTGACGTTCGACATATTCGTGGTGGACTAAAGCTATTTCCGTTGTCTGATATATTCGTGCAGCTTGCCAGCCTTCAGGAGAGATTTCAGGGAGATCTCGACGAGTACCAGCTGAACCGGGGACTCGAGGCGTACTTGCTCTGGCTGTTCGGCTACGTGATGTTCACGAGCGCGTACGGAGACAGCGTTGACGCTCGCTACATCGGCCTCGCACGGCAGATCGCAGATGCTGAGTCAGAGGATCAGCTACCTCCTATGAGTTGGGGGTCTGCAGTGCTTGCGGGGTTGTACCGCGCACTCTGCTGCGCATGCAAGAGGAAGGGCCCCAATGCCAATCTCACAGGGTGTCCGCTTCTACTTCAGCTGTGGTCCTTCGAGCGCTTCCCAGTCGGACGGCCATGGGTCGACGACTCGGCTTACGGCCAGGAGTTCTACCGTGGAGCAGGGCCGCTGGATGGACCAACTTTCGGGTCCATGTGGACAAGAAGAACAGTGAGTTACTTTCTCTCATCATCGGCTTGTATTTGTACCTTCAATTCGTTAGTTCACTGACTATGTGACCTTCTTACATATTTCTTGCAGCCTCAGTGGGCGAGGTCACAGGTACGAGCCTGTTACTTCTCTTTCACGGAGCAGTTCCAGCACCTTCCTGCGCAGAGTGTCATATGGGAGCCGTACTCCCATGATGCGTTGTCGCGACGTGCACCTCACGGGATGTCTTCACTTTGCCGGCGGGACGAGACCTACTGGAGGACCACTTCGAAGATTGTCTTCGACATCTTCGTGGAGGACCACTCACCGCACCGTGTGATGAGGCAGTTCGGGTTGTACCAGGCGTACCCGCCTCCACACGTAGCACACGTCGATCCAGCCGCACACACGTAAGTCAAGTTTATTGAACTCCTGTAGACTTATAATGTGTATTGCTTTTACGATATATGAATTCATTACGTCAACAGGTGGACTCGCAAGGGAGGGGGTACCAGGGACGCAGAGTGGGCAAGGCGGCTGGCCCCTTTCGTTGGCCAGTGGGGCACTGCTCTGAACAACGTCCTGCCCAAGGACCGGCCGTTTCGCTATGCCGAGTTCGAGGCGTACTTGCAGTGGTATTTGCCACGTACGCGCGTCCACCTTATTCGTGGAAGCGAGTCTCCTGACGAGGCAGCGGCACGGACAACTGACATGTACCCGATCATCGCAGCTGAAAATCTGGATTTGGCGGTTAGTGTATTTCGTGTTTCTCTTCGAGCTATTTATTTTACTAATTAAACTTACGCGCGCACCTATGATTCGCACTCTTCAGGGACAGTGGGTGACTGCGGCGAACATGGAGGCCACCGCAATTCTTCAGCAGCTTCCACCCGACACCGACCACCACTCAGGCTTGTCCAGGGTCGTCGAGTACACCAGGAGGGTCATGGACATTTTCAGGTGCACGCGTAGGGATGACGTCGTTGCCGGGGCTAGCTCAAGCCGGGGAGCGCACAGACCACCGCGTCCTTCACAGACGAGGCGCCAGCAGCCACGTACGTCTCAGCCGCAGCCACCGGGTCCCACAGAGGCGGGTGGTTCAGCGTGGCACCAGAGTTCGTCCACACCATTGATGGCTCCACAAGGTAAAATAATTCTCATCTCGTAGCAACCAATTTTTCTGACATTCTTTTTCTCACTAAATCCGGTTACGTACAGATCGATTTCCGCCTCACGTGGCCAGTAGTCCGGTTGACTTCCTCCTCGACAGCCCCGAGGCTCACGACTTTAGATTTCACAGCGAGCCGGATGAGTTGATTCCGCCTGGGCCGTTCAGCACGACGCAGCAGACTCAGCCGCCATTGCCCACGCAGGATACACCGGACCCCGAGGAGGATGACCCGGTACTACAGGTGGGCAGGCCGGCTAGAGCGGGAGCGGGACAGCCTAGGCAGAGGTTCTCACCGTCGTTGATCAGGAAGAGAGGACGACGAGGCGCTTGAATTAGTCCTTTCTTTCAGTGCATTTTATTGTACAAGCATTATGAATTAGTACACTTTTGTGCTGTGTTACTTATCGATGGAGCATCTTTATTTCGTTCCCTTGGTTGCACGTTTCGACTGTAGACCGATCAGTAAACGGTAGCATACATGTCATCACCTTCGCACCCACTCTTGCATAAACTCAAATGTGGTTAGGCCTTGCATTTTTCTTCTTCCTCAGAACAGTAAATATAACAGACATGTTCCTCTCAGTATTAGCATTCGCTGTCTCTGATGGATCACCGAGATGTTTGTTAAGGGGAATTACGTAATGAAATGTAATGTACTAATGATAACACATTAAATAACTGTTACTGCGAAATTAACATCGATATCTAATTATGTAAGCATAGGTTACACAGCCACGTTACACTGCCACACTAAAAGTTGGCTACACATATCGTTCCGTACAACAAGAAATTATTCGCTAGCAGTTCTAATATGACTACATGAAATCATCTTCGCTATCGCTTGCCGCTTTTTTCCCTTCAGTGGGGGCTTTGAAGCAAAACAGCTTAGAGAAGTCCTCGTCACTCGACGAGCACTCGTTTAACGCCTTTTTGGATGAACTACTTGCGCCTTTGTCCTTTGATGATAGAACATCTTTTTTAGATGTGCGCCCACGTTTTGCGTATTCGCGTTCAGCAAATGGGTCTCTCCAGTATCGGTCCACATGGCAGAAATTTGGGATCTCGCAGTTCAGCAACCCTACGTCCTCCGGATGTGCCTACACACCGAGAAGCTGATGCATCAAACAAAAACCGTGCATCAATGGTTACGACTAAGAACAAACGAATTGTACTAACCCTTATATGCTTATTGTACTGAGATTGCGGGATACTTATCGTTCCTTCGCCGAAAAAGCCTCTTGTGTATTTCGCCCCAGGTAATTTTCTAAGCTCGTTCACCCTCTCCCACATCTTCTGGAACTCTTTCAAGCGCTTACACACCTGCTTGGACGTAAATCCGGGGAAACCCTTTCTCGCTAACAGATCCGCAAGAGCACCCGTATGAACGTCCTCAAAGATCTGCGAACGCATAATTTCACACCTCCACCTCATCAATTCCGCACCCGTAAGAAGTTCGTAGTCCACTCTCGGGTTCCAAACAACATCTAGTAATTTACACGAAATATTATTGTTCCACAAAACAGACATTGTAGATGTAATGTTTCAACGTATATGACGAGGAAATATATTACAAGACTTACCTCTATTGTCGCTATCCATTCACGGAGTACTTCTTCTTCTCCTCCCAAAGCTAAACAATCTTCTCCGAGATACCACCAATTTTTCGGAATAACTCAGCGAAGATTAGCGGCGTGGTCGAACCGTCTGCTCACACGGTTAAATAGCAGAAGTGGGTGCGGAGGTCGTGATAATCGCCATTCACCATGGCGATTTCATAATAAATCGTCCTCGCTGGTCGGTCCACGAGGGGGCAACTGCAAAAATAATTGGTACGGTTCGCCAGACAAATTAGAAATCGCCGTGGCGACTGGCGATTCCATAATAAATCATCCCTACTGGTCGGTCGACAAATAGGTCTAGGGGGAGGCCGCTATGAAATGAAATTGGGCTGTAAAAAAGAGCAGGACAAATCGCCGTGTCTCGTGGCGATTGCAAGAAATCGCCACAGCTCCTGGCGATTTCTACTAATCGGTAATTACAGTGGCGATTCCAAAGTGAATCGGTAATTACAGTGGCGATTAGCGGCCTATCGCCATGGACCGTGGCGATTTCTGCGTAATCGCCACGCGTCGTGGCGATTGAGGACATTTTTGCAAAATTGCCAGATGGCATAATATTTTTGAAATATCTGAATAAATTCATATTATTTCAAAAAAAAGCTCAAGTGCCTGGACTGGAGCATGCATGCTGAAGATGGGGATAGATTGCATCTGGAATTAGTCTCATGGAGACTTGTAAATCTATATAAGTACAAGTACTAAAATTATAAGCTTTTTCTCTTCTTCTTTCTTTTGCGAGAAATACTAGGATTATAAGCTAGTATATAGGAGTAAGAGCAATTAAACATGTTGAACATGAGTAACGTTTTCTGGCACCACGCATGATTTGTGTATTAATCTCCCATAAAATTCCAGATCAACCTCTGATTTTGTATTTAGTATATACTTTTAATATCAATGCAATGAAACATGTGTTATCGCTCAAATGCACGCTCAAGTGCTTGCAGTTGCAGCATAGGACTCAAGCGAGTGAGATGCTCAGTGGTGTGCTTGTAATTTTCATTTTCTTTGTGTATTCCCATGCTAGTGCTTGTAATCGAGAATTAGCTGCTAGGCCTTTTGGGCGCAGTCACCTTCGAAAAAAAAGCAAGTGAGATTCAAATCAGTGTGGTGTCATTCAGGTCAATAAATTAAGTAGCCTGTTGGTTCATCATTCATGTTATCAAATCTACTGTCAGTCGGTAGGAACAAGATTAATGCAGACCAGCGCAACTATCTGGTGAATACACTCAATAATATCACAGGTGAGGCGGCGGTAGACGTGGTGAAGATGACGGCGATGATGCTACGGCAGGAGAGGGAAAAGGCCAACTGACGAGGGAGCTAGGGATGTCTGGCCGGCTGCGGGGAAGGTGGATATCAGTGGGGGTTTTTGAGCCAAGGACATAGATGGTCGCCGGAAATAAAGAACGTAAAGAGCGTGAGGGAACGGAGAGAGAGGCTAAGATCGAGATTAATAAAGGATCATGCTAACACGTGGGAATGATGATGGCAAAAATGGTGTTGTCTTTGTGCAATTCAAGGTCTAGTCTGACTAGGGCTACATTTTCGGTTGCCGGCTGCGAAGACCGGCATCTCCAGTGCTGGAGACCAAGAGCCCTAGTGAGGTGGCCTTGGCAGCACCGGGAGCATACTCGTGGATGTCTGCTTGTGCAGTTGGTCTTTGTAAATACGGCCGTTCAAGGGTCTTTCGTCATCGATGGATGAGTTTCTCCATGATCTGATGTCCTATCGAGTTCTTCCTCACCCTGCCCCTCTAATGTGGACATCAAAGGAAGCAACCAGGATATCGTCTACCTTCATCCACTTCTTTGGATGCCACAGGGCGTCTGGAGCAGTCGAGCATGTCTCTTGTTATCAGCGGTGGCACATCGGTCAATGCATGGAATTCTATTTATCTATTTATGAGATCTAAGGCACGTGTCCTTAACGGTATGCTTTGTAATTTATTTTTCATATCCTTTTGTGTTATGATTGACTTCGGGGTCTTTTGGCCGGGGCCTACTATTTTTATAAAAGATATGGTAAATTTTTTTAAAAATGTTAGTATCTAATGTTTTTGGGGTTTGCAGACATGCCAAGGAGCGGCTTATGTATTCTAGATAGATGATTTTTCATCAAGGGATTAATAAGTAGGAAATAAACGAAATACCCCTAGGTTGGCATTCACCCTTGAAGATACCGGCTAGCATCGTCGGAGCTTCTCGGGGATCATTCGCACATGACAAATCAATTTACCATGCATAGGTTTAGTTGCAATGCCCATGCCTTGTTTGTACCTGGGTTGGCAGCTAGAAATAACACAAGTCAGCACAAGCTGCTTGAGAAATGAAAAATATATATATACTAACTGAATCCATCATGGGAGTTCGAACGTCATTTGCCCACAAAGAAACTTCATTAATTTAACGCTAGCTGTGGCGGTAAATCCAATTTGCTTGCTTGTGAGTGTCCGATCGGTGATGCTTGAAAACTCTTAGCTATTGCTGCTGCCGTCGGGCTGGCCGGAATTGTTTGATTTTATCCTATAATTAGGACAAACCCTATTGTTTATCTCTTTCATTCCAATTATGTCATGTCAATTCCAGCATGTGTTCCCTGCATCATCAACTGTCTAGCTCCAGCTCCAAAGAATCAACATTATCAACTGTCTAGCTCCATCTTGGTTTGAGAACTATGCCCTCCTAGTTTGTGAGAATGACTTGCGTTATAGTAATTCTGAATTCTTAAACATTTGTTGTTTGCCACGTCCGTGTCCGGGGAGTCGACATATATAGTAGGTGATAAGTTGCGTAGATCACGAAAATAATTTGTGGTATAGTAATATTGAATCCTATAACCAGGATTTTACATCTCTTAGTGTTCGCCACGTCCATGTCTCATGTCAGAAGCCTGGTGTAAAGATCTACCTTTGTAAACATATCTAAATAATATCTTTCACTACCATTTTTTGATAAAGTGAACTTTTATTCTTGTCGTAGGTACGAGCCTAGACAATAAGAGAGAGGCATTCCCGTTCGGTTACGCAGGCCTACGGGGACGCACGTAGGGACATGAGGGAGAAGATAGCAAGCGCAGCTAGGCCTCGCGCAGCGGTTTCGTATTTCTCTCCCCAAATTAGGGTTTGCAGAAGTGAGAAAGAGGGAAAATGAGATCCCCCTCCCTCTTGGCCTTGGGGCCCTATTTATAGAGAAGGAGGTGGAGGTGGGATGAGGAATTTACAAGTTTACCATTCTAGGGTAGAAAATGCCCGGAAGGGGATTCTAAACTATTAAACAACATTTTAATGGTATGCCGGCGGTCTGGGGTAGTGCGGAGACACCCCTCCAACAGTAGCCCCTCGCAGGTCCGGGCGGTAGGGTACCGCTCGTCCGGGCCAGCGCACCGGTCCTTGAGGGGTTTGCGCGCGGACCGAACCGATGATGCCTGCATGATGGCAGAACGTAATGTGTCCTGTGGCGAGGAGTCTGCCCTTGTTCCCGTTTCTTATCCCCTTTCCTTCTCTTTTCTCGGAGATATGATCTGTATCCTGGTGAGGGGTCTGCTCTGTCAGAGCGAAGGCCGGCTAGAGCGGAGGACATATTCTTTTTTCTTTTTCTTTTTCCTTCTTCCCTTATTTTTTTTTCCTTCTATTTTTTTTCTTGCGGGCCTACGCAGCCTTCTTCCTTTCCTGCCGCTCCATGCGGCCTTCTTCTCCCGGCTATGGACCTAGGCGCCGGCCCACTCACTTTTAGGGTTGAGCGGGGCGCGCAGGGGCCCACCTGGGCGCCGCCCTGCTGCTACCTCGCCAGCCCACCGTTGCCTCACCGGAGCATCAATCGCCTTGCTGCCGTCACTCCGTCCGACACCGTGTCGCTCCTGTTGCGAGCCGCGCCACTCTGGTGCCGCCTCTGCTTCGATGTTGTGCTGGGCCGTGAGCCACGCTGGGAGCCGCTTTGTCCAGCGCCGTGCCACGCCGACGCCGCCTCTACTTCGACGCCGTGCTGGGCCGCGCGACGGTGAGGGGGCCTGCGTGTCCGGTGGACCTCCACAGTGAGTCAAACCCGGCGGCCGAGCCCTTGCTGCCCGTGATCCGGCACCACCACGGGCCGGGTTGGCCGGGCGCCCGGGTCTGGTTCGGCATGTGGTTTGGCCAGCCGTCACGGCCCTTGCGCTGCCATTGCTGGGCTAGGCTGCCCAATGGGAGGAGGATGCAACCGAGCCTGCCGATGCAGGTCCCAGGTAGCGTCGTTGCGCCTACCTTGGCGTCCTTCATCGTTGCGGAGCCTCTCCATCCGCAGCCCATCGTTGCGGAGCCTCTCCGTCCGCAGCCCACGCTCCGAGGGTAACGACTTCATTTTCTCCCTTACGTATGTGGTGTGAGCAGGGTGTCATCTCCGTTTTTATTGTATGAGACATCCAGCGTATGTACGAGATGGTCTGTCGTGGCATACATATTCACAATCTCTTTTGAGATGTATCTATTGGAGAATTGCTATCACTTTTGATGCAATGCGCGAGATGGGGCTGTCGATGGTATCGGAAATGTCGACGTATGTCGCTGGTGGTCGAGGTCGTCATGAGGGTGAGACTGACGCTCACGCTTATTGTTGTAATTGCTTGTTGCTCAGGTACAGGTATCATTGTCATTCTTCCAGTTGTCGGCGCTACTGACCGTCTACTGATCCATGGCTCCCCCGTCGTCCGTCTCCCCACCCGCTTCTTCACCGCCCTTGAGGCACTTGAGAGGAGTGCTGTAGGGTGAAGCCGTCACATGTAGGAGGGCACAAGGTGTTGGGTACTAATCCATGGCTCCCCGGTCATTCGTCTCCCCACCCGCTCCTCCACTACCCTTGAGGCACTTGAGAGGAGCGCTGTAGGGTGAGGCCGTCGCGTGTAGGGGCGCGAGATGCTGGGGGAATGGTCGCGTGTTAGGATAGGCGCGTGGGTCGCATCGACCCGTCTTCAGAGCATCGCGCACTTGCTCGCCTGGAGCTGTGTATGGGGGTACGAGGACCCTCCGCAAGGTGGCGCGTGGATGAAAGGACCTAAATGACTAAGATGTCACCTAGAGGGGGGGTGAATGGGCAATTAAAACTTTTAATCAATTCTAGCCAAATTAAATGTGGAATTAAACTATTGCTATTGACAAGATAATTCTCCCACTAGAACTTGGTTCAACTAGTGCACAAGCAACCTAATCAAGTGTATATGATTTCAAAGCTAGGTTGATTAATATGCAATACTATATGGCAAGCAATTCAATTCTATACAAGATATATATTATAGCAAGAATGAAATGCGCTATGTAAAGGAGACAAGGGACAAACGATGTATGACCCCGAGTTCGAATATCCACCAATATCCTACGTCTCCGTTTGAGGACCCGATCACGCTTGATCAAAGGTGGGCTCCCTCTCAAGCCACTTCCTCTCGAGGACTCTCCGGAATCTCCTCGACCACTACGGCTAGCTCCTTCCTCCACTCCCGGAGATGGCGAGCTCCAAAGCCACTTCACAATTCCTCGGGCCTCTTCACAATTCTTCACGAAGAGATCACCGAGCTCTCAACCACCAAGCCGTCTAGGAGTCAGTGGCCTCCAAGAGTAACAAGCTCTCGGACACGCGCTCGAACACAATCGACACCGAATGCTCAACACGATGCAACAAATGCATACGCCAAGTGCAACCAATGCACAAACTCTTCCTCACTCTTCAATCTAGCAACACATGCACTTGAAGACTTTAGAGAGGGTAGGAGCAAGAAGAGAGGATCAACAAATGACCCAAGAGGCAGCAGCAAACCATCCCCCACGGGCTAGGGTGGGTATAAATACCCAAACCCCCAAAAACTAGTCGTTGGATGGTTTCTGCGAAAAGGCCGGTCAGACCGCCGCACAAGGCCGGTCAGACCGCCTTTATCCAAACGGCTATAAAACTAGCCGTTGGACCTCCTGACACACAGGAAAACCAACACCCGGACATTCCGGGGTAGAAACTCCGGACACTCCGGATGAACACTCCCAAAAGCACCAAGCCTCGAGACAACCTCCGGACATTCCGGATTTCACCCGGATAATTCGGAAACCCTACAGAGAGCAGTCCAAGGCCAGTCTAACCGCGGCACAAAGCCGGTCAGACCGCCCTTATAGAACTCACATAGAGAACTCACATCCGGACATTCCGGGGTAAAAACTCCGGATACTCCGGACCCCAAAACCGGACACACCGGAATCAAAACTGGATGCACCGGAGGTTCCAACTCAAAAGGGATAAATAGATTCCAGTAGCGGATCACGGAGACACCGGGATTCCATCCCGGCACAACCGGGAAGCATACGGGAAACAACAAGCCAGCCGGTCAGACCGCCACAGGAGGCCGGTCAGACCGCTGCACTGAAAACCCAGAGACACAGGCCGGGCCGGTCTGACCTCCAAGAGGACCGGTCAGACCGCCTTACACAGCCGGTCAGACCACCACATGAGGCCGGTCAGACCGCTGGAACTTAGGCAGAAACCTAGAACACTAAGTTCTAGATTTTTGGCTAAACGCGACACACACATGCAACATATGATTGAGCATCCGACACCCGATGAGATCGCACAACCCGTCCGTTAGCCCCTCTTAGTAGAACGGCTATCGAACCTATAATCCGGTCTCCCACCAAACTCCGTGAGACCGGTAAAATGAGAAACCCTAGCTAGGCATACCTTTGTCTTGAGCAATCCTTGCTGGACTTGACGAACACATCATCCAAGTCCCGTCGCATCTTATTACTCTTCTGAGCTTATCATCAACTCCTCTTGAGCATGATGACGATCTTCATCCTCGCTCCCCACCTCGATCCTTTCTCGATCTTCGGAGACTTGATAAAGTCCAAATAATAGCTCCATATGCACCAAGCATAGGAGGCTTTCTCTTCACATCGTCTTCATCAGTTCACCACTAAGGCTTGGACCGCAAGCATCAAGTTCATGAGTCTTCACCGTGCTCGACTTGATCTTGCTCTTCCATTTGGCACATTTGAATATCTCCATTCAGCCTTTGCCATCATATGGACCTAACCCCAACTCACTCGCTAACACGTAGCATGTGGGTTAGTCCATAAACATAAATTGACAACTATACACCTTAGTCATTTGAACCACTTCAAATGACTTAGCCTTTACGCTTATCGTCAATCTCCTCGAGTCCAACTCATGGACTTCTTCTTGTTCTTCACTTAGCTCAACTCATGAGCTTTGCGCCTCTTGATCATATTGAGTTCACTCCTTGAACCACAATCTTGATCATCTGAGGTCTTCTTCACTCTAACTTCTTCTTGATCACATGAGCATCATTTAGACCTCATTGATCTTGATGCATCTCTTCTGATCTCATGGCATTTCTCAATGAATCCATGCTCTATCAACCATTGCATCATCTATGGAACAACCTTCAAACAATTCTCACATAATTGTTAGTCCATAAGTATTGTCATTAATTACCAAAACCACACTTGGGGGCTAGATGAACCTTTAGTGGAGCCTTTCATGGGGAAGCGATGACCCTCCGTGGGGGCGCAAGGACCCACTGCGGGGGGTGCGAGGACCCTCCGTGGGAGTACGAGGACCCTCTGCAGGGGTGTGTGTGGAATCATCTGTAGGAGCGCGAGGACCCTCCGTGGGGGTACGCGTGGAGCCATCCGCAGGGACGCAAGACTCTCCGCGGGGCCACGCGCTGCCATCCGCCACCTTAGTTGCCTGTCTCTCCACTCTGCCCCCCACCATGCCGGATGAACCATGTTGACGCCGAGCAGCACATTGATGTCGTGTGGTGCACGCCAATCCCTGGCGGAGTGTTGACGTCGAGTGGCACATGTCGACATCGGGCGGACCATGTCAACATTGGGCAGAACATATTGACGCCGAAAGGCACGCGGACGTTGAGTGGCACATGTCGACATCGAGCAACCATGTCAATGCTGGGCGGACCCTGTCGACGTCTGGTGGGGAGTTGATGCCGGACGGCACATGTCGATGACAGGTGGACCATGTTGCGGGGCACGTAGTACCCTGTCTCCCAATAGGAAAAAACTAGTGCACAAGGATGCAATGGAGATCACTTTTATCTCTCCATCTGATAAAAACAATAGCGCACGATGGCGACAAATACTTAGTTGCTCAATGGCTGTGACATTCGATCGCGCGATGGCGACAAACACTTGGTTGCTCGATGACAGTGACATCTGACCATGCGATAGCGACAAACATTCGATGTATGATGTTATCAAAGACTAAGTCACGCGATGGCGACAAACACTTGGTTGCTTGATAGCAGTGACATCTAGTCGCACGATGGCGACAAACACTTGGTTGCTCGATGGTAATGACATCCGGTTGTGAGATGGCGATAGGCACCCGGTGCATGATACCTACAGTCGCTGGGTGTAAGATGATGTTAAAGAAGTGACGCGGGATGGCATTAAAGGTGTGACGTACAATGACGACGGTTGTGTTGGGTGGAACTGCTCGACATCGCAAGGAGATGTTGTTGGGCATGCAGTGCGATGCGGTAATGTAACAACGGGAGTGTCGTTATGTCATCCACTTCCTTCACTTTGTGAACGCTTGGGACGCACTTGAGGGCACTGGGATTTGGGTAGGCCATGGTGACAGCGACATGGTTAGGTACACATTGTTGTACCCAACTCCCATATAAAAACACTTAGCACTCGAGACATGCTCGCGAGTGCTTGTATATAGGTTAGGCATGGAGATGGGGGCATTGTTACGTATGCACTGCTATATCTATCCCCATCCAAAAACATTGAGCGTCTGATAAGGCGTTCGAACATGCTTATGCTTTTGCTCAATATGTACACTTGGCTCGACGTCCCGGAGAGTTATCATCGTACTACCCTAGAAGAGTAGGGGCACTCTATGCCAGACAGAAGTGGCTCAACATTGCGGGGAGCTATCATTGCATGACCTTGGATAGAAGGGACACTCTATCCCGAATGGAGATGGCTCGACGTCGAGGGAGCTTATCGTCGTGCGACCCCGGAGGGAAGGGACACTCTATCCCCAATGGAGGTGGCTCGACATTACGGGGAGCTATCGTTGCGCGACCCGGAGGGAAGGGACACTCTTATCCCGAATGGAGATGGCTCGACATCGCGGGGAGCTATCGTCGTGCAACCCGGAGGGAAGGGACACTCTATCCTGAATGGAGACGGCTCGATGTCGCAGGGAGCTTATCGTCGCTCGACCCCGGAGGGAAGGGACACTCTATCCCCGACGGAGGTGGCTCGACATTGCGGGGAGCTATCATCGCGCGACCCCGGAGGGAAGGGACACTCTATCCCGAATGGAGATGGCTCGACATTGCGGGGAGCTATCATCGCGTGACCTCGGAGGGAAGGGACACTATCCCGAATAGAGACGGCTCGATGTCGTAGGGATCTTATCGTCGCTCAACCCCGGAGGGAAGGGACACTCTATCCCCGACGGAGGTGGCTCGACATTACGGGGAGCTATCATCACGCGACCTCGGAGGGAAGGGACACTCTATCCCGAATGGAGATGGCTCGACATTGCGGGGAGCTATCGTCACATGACCCCGGAGGGAAGGGACACTCTATCCTGAATGGAAACGGCTCGATGTCGCAGGGAGCTTATCGTCGCGCGACCCCAGAGGGAAGGAACACTCTATCCTCGATGAAGGTGGCTCGACATTGCGGGGAGCTATCATCACGCGACCCTGGAGGAAAGAAACACTCTATCCCGAATGGAGGTGGCTCGACATGGCGTGGAGCTATGAGCTATCCCATGTCACTGAAGACAAGCGTGTGCTCGGGGTACACTAAGTTCAAGCGTGCGCGCAGGCGACACATAGTGTGCAGTCGCTGAAGACGGGCACGGATGATGTCGGTGTCCGAGGGCGTGCGTAGGGGTGGTGTTGACGATGAGCCCCTGGTGTCGCCGGGGACGGGCACGGAGGACACCAAGTTCGATAACGCGTGTAAGGGGCCATGCTGGCGGCGAGCCCCCTAGTGCGTGTAGAGCCTCCGCGAGGTACGCGCAGGGTGCGCGTATGGAGTGCACGTAGGGGTATGCGCGGATGACCTCCCATAGGGTTGCACGCAGGACCTCTGCGAGGGTGCACGCAGAGCGCGCGCAGGACGCGCGGAGCGTCTCGCAGGGGTTCGCGCAGGGTGTGCGTGGAGCCTCCTGTAGGGGTGCATGCGCGGTGCGCAGGGGTACGCGTAGGGTATACGTGGAGCCTCTTGCAGGGGTACGCGCAGGGTGCGCAGGAGTGTCTTACAGGGGTACTCGCAGATGTGCGGAGTGTCTCGTAGGGGTGCGCGCAGAGTGTGCGCGGAGCCTCCTGCAAGGGTACGCGCAAGGTGCGCAGAGCGTCTCACAGAGGTGCACGCAAGGTATGCGCGGAACCTTCTGCAGGGGTACGCGCAGGGTGCGTGGGGGTACCACAGGGTGTGTAGAGCATCCTGTAGGGGCGCTCGCAGGATGAGTGCAGGGTGTGCATGGAGCCTCACGCAGGGGGTGCGCGCAGGATGCACGGAGCGTCCCGCAGGGGTGCACGCAGGGTGTGTGCGGAGCCTCCTGGAGGGGTCCGCGCAGGACGTGCGCGGAGCCTCCCGCAGGGGTGTGAGTAGGGTGTGCGCGCAGCCTCCTGCAGGGGTACGCACAGGGTGCGCATGGTAGACGTGGAGCCTCCTGCAGGGCTATGCGCAAGGTGTGCAGGAGCAATGGTACATGCGGAGCCTCCTGCAGGGCTATGCACAGGGTGTGTGCGGAGCCTCCTGCAGAGGTACCCGCAGGGTGTGCGGAGCGTCCCGCAGGGGTGCGCGCAGGGTGTGCGCGGAGCCTCCTGCAGGGGTACACGCAGGGTGTACGCGGAGGGTGCGCATGGTATACGCGGATCCTCCTGCAGGGGTGTGCGCAGGGTGTGCGTGGAGCCTCCCGCAGTGGTGCGCATAGGGTGCGCAGAGCGACCCGTAGGGGCTGCGCGGGGGAGGTGGTCCTAGTCACGCTCGGGCTTCTCTTCTTAGACGTTATGGATTTTCGCTCAGGTCTCCACGGTCGGCGCCAACTGTCGTAGGTACGAGCCTAGACAATTAGAGAGAGGCACCCCCGTTCGGTTATGCAGGCCTATGGGGACACACGTAGGGACATGAGGGTAGCAAGCGCAGCTAGGCCTCACGCATCGGTTTCGTGCTTCTCTCCCCAAATTAGGGTTTGCAGAAGTGAGAAAGAAGGAAAAATGAGATCCCCTTCCCTCTTGGCCTTGGGGCTCTATTTATAGAGAAGGAGGTGGAGGTGGGATGAGAAATTTACAAGTTTACCATTCTAGGGTAGAAAATACCCGAAAGGGGGATTCTAAACTATTTACACAATATTTTAATGGCATGCCAGCGGTCTGGGGTAGGGCGGGGACACCCCTCCAACAATTCTCATATCATTTCAGCATATAGTGTAATTACATGGCTCAAATTAAAAACCTTGTAAATTTGATTTAGAATCAACTTAAATAAAATTTGTGAAACCAAATTCATCAAAATTTCATACTAATAATTTTTCTAAGTCATAAACACCTTAAAGGTCTCTGAAATATTTTATGTAATTTGAAATTAACTTCTATATTTAAATATAAAAAAATTTAAACTATTTTCAAATGGGCAGAACTGTAATATACTAATTGAATGAACTTCCCCTTATTCACAATTTCTGAAATTCTATATATGTGGCTTATTTATCTTCGTGAACTCAAGTATAAATTTTTCATATATTTTTGGAAAAAAATTCACCTACTTACAGTTCAAACCTAATTTTGAGCAATTTTGCATTCGTATTTAAATAACATTCAAAATGAACTTAGTTTGATATGAGAAAATTCATATAGTTCATAAGTACTCTAATGACCCACCGTAAATTTTTCCAAACTTGAAAACTCATGTTTAAATCCTTTGCTAATTCGAAATCTAGAGCAGAACAGAAATAAAAATAAAAGAAAGAAGGAAACCTTACCTTCTTGGACCGGCATCTAGCTCATCTTCTCTCGTGCACCAGGCCAAGCCCACCATCAGCACTGCACCGCTTCTCCTCTTCTCTCCTGCCACTGACCAGCGGAACCTGAGCTGGTCAGGTCTTCTTCTCCACAGGTCTAGACATGCGGCATGTAATGCTTGCGCACGCAGGGACAGCGGGCTGATGGCCAACTGCCCCGTCTAGCCACTGTTGCTGCCGGCCGTTGCGCCAGTGCATCCGAGTCCCTGCTCGTCAGCTGCGGCTGCTGCCCCTCTTCTACCCCTTTCCTGTTTCTATCGCAAATGCTCACCGGTTCACCTCGCAGATCTTGCCATCGTGTTTCCCCTTCCTCCACTGTCCCCTCCCTGAGAAAGTCATGGAGCTTGCCGTTGAGCCCAATGTCGGGAATGCCAACGGCAGAGGAGCTCCGATAAGCACTGCAGTTAGCATCTCCTCGTCCAAGGTGAAACCGACCCGCACTCCTTATCCTTGTGATCTGCCTCCCTTCCCTGAGCTTGTTTCTGACCTCATGGTGGCTTTTGATTCAGAGAATAGCCTAGGACCTTGTCGTCATCTCCAACACCGGCGAAGATCTATAACTAGCTGTCTCGCGACCTTGATGAACACTAGGCCCCAACGCCAAGTTTTCTAATATCCTTGTGCTTCCCTTTTTCCCATTCTTGACCTCTTTTTCTATGTTGCACACTGTTGATGCTTGCCGTCATGAAGCTAAACGCCGCAGCCGCCATGAACACCAAGCTCCTCATCACTGTCTTCCTCTAACTGGTCTGAGCATCAGAACATGCTCTTGGAGTGCTTGCGGAGCTGTTGGAGTCAAGATCCATGGCGTTGCACCACTGCTCCGACTTCCCCAGCCTCCACGTCACCCTCATCTCTGACCACTCCAGCCTTCAGTGATCTCACCAATGCACTCCTGGTGAGGACCCACACCTCATGCACCCCACATTCTCCTTGTTTATGTCCTCCTTCACCCATCGTACAGATGCTTCGTTTAGATTGCAGGCAGCGAGCCTTGGGTTGGAGCTCCAGTGAGCTTCCCGTCGCCTCGACCACTGAAACGGATCCGCAATGCATCCAGGAACCCAACACCACAAACTGCACCCAATTTGGCACCTAGATGCATTCACGCGCCTCTGCACCGTCGTGCGGGACTTCTTGGCCTTGCCGGTGTCTAACCACGGTGGTCTGGTGCGCGGGCCCGGCCGGAACTATTAGTTATAACCATTGATTAATACTCATATGACATGCGAGGGCCGTCAACTTAAGATTTTTAATTAAAACATGTTAAAGGTAATGAGTGGATGACAGGTAGGTCCATTGGATGATCACTTAGTTTGAATTAGAAAAAAAATTGACATGTGGACACCATCTATCATAGACTCACCAATTTAAAGAAAAATAAAAATAAACTCTACTTTGTATGAAAAGTGGGCCCAAATGCCACTTGGGCCAGTCAACCCTTCACTAGCTCGAGCTGACTTTTGGCCCCACATGTCATCCACTGTGTCTAGGGTCAGCAAAGTGTAAAGAAGTTTTCCTCTATTTACTTAAATAAGAAAAGACAGAAAATGCTAAAAATGCTTTAAGCTTGTATAAGTCATAGAAAATTCATATGAACTCCGAATGAGATGAGTTTTTTTTTATGTAAATTCATGTTTTAGCATGTATTTAATGGTAGAACTTTCATGCATGTTAATATTATGATTTTTTTGAAATTACTGATATGCCTTTAAACCCTAAATTTTTTATATAAAACTTAAAATTTTCATAACTTTAATTCTAGGAGTCCAAGTTGAATGAAATCAATTGCATTAGTTTCATAATTTCATTTCCTAAATTTTATAACGCATCTAATTCATCATATAGCATCTGAATTTTCTAGCATTGCATTATTGTTTTCTTTTGTCGCTTCTGGCTTTTTGATCTTTTGTTCGGTAGAACCCGGCAACAAGGATTTTTACAAGGTTGCCTCGGCATGATTTGGGGAAATGCTAGCAAGGCAAGCATGCAAGCTCACTAAGATCCTCATTTAATTTATGTTGTGGTTGTGGACGAGATGTTATGCTTGGTTGCATGCTTAAGTGTTGATTATTGCGATGGATGAAATCACTAACAAGATAGGTCGTGGTTGCGGATCATGATCAGTGAGTGGTTATATTAATTTTCACTAATGAATATGAAACTTAATAAGTGAGAGTGAGAGCCTCGGTTTTGCTTTCAATGATAGATCGATGGGCGAGGTGAACGTAAGCACCCCAATTGTCTAGCCGATGCCAGTGTTGTGGGGTTCTACCTTTCACCCGCAGTGAAAATATTATGAGAGAGTGTTGGGTAGTCATAATCAGCTAGCTATGAGTTACAACACTTTAGAACACTTTTCTATTGAGAAAAAATGGATTAAATCTTGATTTACTTAATGGAATGATGATTTCAGTCTTGGTTGACTTAATAAAATGATGATTTAAGTCTTGATTGACTTAATGTGATGAAAATGATTGAAATCTTGGTTATGGTTGCTGATATGAGATTTGTCTGTTATGAGAATTAATGGTTATGATGTATAGATGTTGGTATTGATTTATCACCTATGTTCATGCCATGTTATGATACTCTGTTGATGAAGTACTTGTATAGTAGTTAAATTATTATTCCATGTCATGCTTAAGTTAATTGGGACGAGCTTAAAAAGCATCTCGCAAGTACAAAAGTACTCATGAGAATTCTATTCCTAAAATATTACAGGTGATCACTACGACACCAAAAATACTGAAAATGACGTCTAGTTGCTAGGTTGCTCTCTCGGTCATATGTGGGTTGTTATGTGGTTTTTGTGAGATGGTAGTGGTTGTCATTTCAGGTGTGTTGTACATATTTCCGTTGATGTTCCGTATTTTTTTGGATGTGAACGACCTTAGAGTCGTGATGTTTGTAAAATATTAAATTACCCTATGTATGCGACGTGGATTATGTGTCTTGTAACTTTTTCTATAGATTTTGTGTTGTGATATGCAAGTTATATATGTGACACTCATACACCATGTCTATATGTTATTAAAGTGTATGGAGCAGCCATAAATAATTAGGGCTATTCTCATGTTTCGTAAAATATGATGGTTAAGGTTGAGGGGCCCGCTATCTATAATATGTTGGCCAACTAGGCAAGGTGTGGATATGTATACTAGGCTCTTGAGCAAACCTACTAGCCGTATGGCTAGGTTAGGGTGTGGAGTCAGGCTCCTCCAAAATCATTTTACTTAACGTACTAGAGAATGATGCTAAATGTTTATAGGGCTTTTGGAACTGCATTTGACTTATGTTTTGATGTTTGTGTTTGCCTGGCTTGGCCAATGATGATACATACACTTGAGGTGTGTATGAGATATTGGTTTGGTGTCGGACTATCCAACGGTGATGGATATATATATTCTTATACATATAGTATGTTGGATAGTTATTAGGGTATCTAGAAGACACATCATGCATAAGTTAAGTGTTATTTCAGGGTCCTAACACCTGCAAATCTCAAGTTACAGAAATCACGATCAACTATATGTGTTGTAGTAATATTGAGTTCTAAAACTCTTAATGTTTTCCACGTCCTTAATTGTCTCCTACTGGGGAGTCGACATATACATCCAGTAGATCGTAATAACATAAAAGGGCATGGATGGTGAGAAAAAATAGAGAGAAATCTATATGTCCTTAGCTAAGGGATGTACCTTCACGTCTAAGGAATGACTGTTTTCTCTATTATATGAGATGTCATCTCTTTTTCACTCATTTTTAATTTAATTTTAATCATCAAATATTGCTAAATGCATGCAAGTATTAATTGATATAGATGTCACTAAAAAATAATCTATTATGTAATTTTTATTATTATTATCTCTAAATGACATAGTAATAAGGGAGGGTTGTCTTTCCTCCCACCCCATATGTCCTAAAATGTACTAAATTGGTTGTTTAATGCGGTGGAAACAAGGTGCCTGTTGGTTATGCACTTGTTTTCGTGTTGGAAAAGTTGAAGTTCCTTGCTCTCCTTCCATCACTATGTCATTAATTGAGGGTAAAGTTAATAATGAAAGTATGCTTATTCAACTAGTAATTATTAGTGAAAGGCTTGGTTATGTACTCTCAAATTAATCGGGTCAATTGGATTGTTTCTTTCGTTTTAACTATTACAAGTAATTCATGTCATTTCCAGTATAATTCTCAATAATGCTTAAAAGATAATTGTTTTGTTGATTGGAGTTACCTTATTTGCGGTATAGCTTGGTTTAAGAACTATGGCCTCGTAGATCTTGTGTTACCTCTATAACAATTGTTGCTATATCGTTTACGAAAAAGATGCTTATTACAGTGTACTGTGCAAATAAAAAATCTACAACTCTTGATGTTTGCCTACGTCCGTGCCTCCTATTGGGGGCATATCGTCCAATTTGAAAACATAAATATGAAAGCCAAACCAGTATTTACGGCATTGATTTGTTCAAAAAGTTCTTGAAGAATGAAGTGATAATGTACCTAATGCCATATGAGAGGAGGCATTTAATTTAGTAGATACTCCGTATGAGAGTAGTAGTAGTTGTTGGTTATCCACATGAGTTTAATTTTGTAGTGAGATGTTAAAGTCCCTTCGTCTTCTCCGTGACTATATCTCTATATATAAAAGTGCCTGGGATTCCAGGCTTGTGATTGGTCCACATGGCGCATTATGAGCCGTCGGATCTCGCACGGACGGCCCAGATCAAGTGATGAATAGTAATAGGTCTGGCACTGTTCATAACAGGTTTTGTACTGTTCACCCGACCCGTTAACAAATTCTTAACGGGTACTATACTGTTCACATTGGACCCGATACTGCTCATCCAACCCGTTACTGTTTATGTCTGTTCATAATATGATTTACTCAAAAACCAAAATTTAAAAAGCAATTCAAAAGGCATCAAAATAAAATCTAAAAATTACAAAAAATTTATCTAGGCTAAACAAAATATAAAAAATTCAATAAAAATAGTTCCACCAAGAAAAATTAAATTAATAATTTACAGAATTAAAATATCTCCTTCTTTTAACTCAAAATTAATATTTCAAGCATCCAAATGAAATCCAAAAAATATGAAAAAAATTCATATAGACCAAATAAAATATTAAGAATGTACTAAAAATAGTTCCGCTGAGAAAAACTAAATTAGTAATTCATGAAATTAACATATCTTTTTCTTTTAACCTAATGTTTATGCTGTAATTTATTCAAAAACTAAAATTTAAAAAGGAACTCAAAAGGCATCAAAATAAAATCCAAAAATTCTACTAAAAATATATAAATCGATTTATAGCTAAATTTTTTTAGGTAATTTCATGTTTAGAAGTATGTCACTTAATAGATTAAAACCGAAAAATGCGTATGTTACACTTATATTTAAAGGATTTTTATTTATATTCATACACCTAAATTTAATATACGTGTGACGGGTTAGGCCGCGTCACGCAATCGCGCGACCCTTTATCTAGTTACTATTAATTCAAGGCAAAGATAGTTCTCGTCTCTCTAGCAGTATTAGAAAGCTAAGATGTTCTAGAATGTCGGAATTTCACAACACCCTCTAAATTAATATACCATAAAATTCCGAGCTTCTTGCCGATCTTGATTCTTGGCTTCGGAGCAAACCAACATACAATTAATGTCTAATACTGGTCACTTTTAACAAAATACCTTTAATAACTATGTTTTTATCTATACACGTGATATTAGATTAGTACATAAAATAAATGTTCAAATCGTAAGTCAGACCACAAGTCATTGTATTGAGCCATCTATTTAGGTATAGTTATAAAGATCTATTTAGGTACAATTATGAAGATCTATCAGCTATTATTTTTTAGGTGTAATTATGAAGGTGTATCAGTTGTGGTCTACTAATAATAACAGGATCCACCAAACTAATGGTGAATGTTTTTTTAGTAGAAATTTTTAGTACATCTCCAATTTTTTATATTACTAGCAGAGTGCCCGTGCGTTGGAACGGATACGGATTTTAAAAGGACTAACTCTTGTAATACGCATTGCTCATTGCCATCCAATGATTAATTCCTGTAATGCACAAGAATTACACGAATATTCTGCATTCAAGAGAGTAAGTAGTAGGAGCAACATAAACAACTGTAAGGGTATCTTCTGCTGACGGTAGGTAGACAATTAAAAATATAAAATACTTGATATATTGATCCCTCCCCCACCAAACAACAAACCAACATTCAAAAATCTAATTACAATGAAATTGTTATTATTGGTATATAGGGATATTAGAAAATACCCAACGAACATAAGTTTGTAGTACACCCGACTAGATATAAAGATATGCAAAGTCATGCATAGAGAAAATAGTTTCAGACTGCTGGAACTTTAATTTGTTTCGAACTCATCTTTCAAATTAGATCTCACCTGGCCAGCTGCAGCTAGCTGATTAGAGTAATTAAACACTTAAGGAGATTAAGCACAAGTTAAGGAGGAGTACAAAAAGAGGTCAACGCGAGTAGTACTTTTCCTTCTCTATTTTGCAACAGTCCACAGATACAACCATAAGCAAATTACCTCCTTCGGCACATCAACATTTCCTCTTAAGCAATCTATCTCCATTTGAATCTTGCATTTCATTTGTACGTGAGATATCCTAATTGCAATATAAACTTGAAGTCTTGTAACAGACATTTACTGAAAAACCGTATCTAACTGTTTCCTATGTTTATTCACTTGTGCAACCAAATTGGTATAGCAGGGAGCAACCTAAACAGAGCCTAGAAGCATCTATACATGAGTGCAATGCTGCCGCGTGCAACAATTCCTCCTACTGCCACATGTTGAGCCTCAGTCAGGTTTTTTAATCTCTTCAGAGCAGCGAAACCCAAACAAACAATTTTATTGGGCAACCAGCAATGAATCAAGATTAATGCCAAAGGGGCAACTACTGTTTGTATAGGTGATGCGTCATGCACCAGAACCATATCAAGCTATACTATGCAACAGAACAATCACAAACTGAAAAATCAAATATGATGATTTAACAATCTAGTCAGTTAATACTTTAAAACTTTGGATTCAGTTTGTATGATGACCACATCAGTTTCTTTCATTGAACCAGTACATGATGCCATTGCTCTTTTTGGGGAAACAAGTTCCATTGCTCTAAATCATACATACCTCCTCCAGCTGCATGATGGACTGGGATGCACTTGCGGCATCGAGAGGGAGGATATTGAATGGCGCATAGATGTCTTTCTTCTCTTGCAAATCCCTGTGCAGGCGAATAATCTGCGCAGCGGAAATTCAGAGAAACTCGTTGCATTAGAGGGAACCTAGATATCAGGTGAGAAAGAAGATGATAATTAGGGTATAGAGACTGGAGCACGAACCTCCAGGTTAACTTGTTCAACCTTCTCATTCTTGTTGACAGCGCAGAGCACCTTGAAGAGGACTCCGGCCGTCTGGTAGGCCTTCCCAAGTTGAGCACCTTGAAGAGGACTCCGGCCGTCTACAGGTGACAGAGATGGTGTCGCCAGCGGCGAGGCGCTTGTCGCGGACGAAGCGGCTCCACCCCTTGGTCATCACGTAGCTCTGGATGCTGCTCCAATAGGAGTAGCGGAACCGCCACACCATGCCGGTATCTTCGCCGCCAGCGTCGACCGGAGCGGGCGTGGCCGACAGCGGGAGAGGGCGAGCGGCGTACTACTGGAGCGGAGGAGCGGCGGGGCGGTGTCCTATTGGAGCGGAGGAGCGGCGCGACAGGGACAGCATGGCCAGCGGTGGGGTGGCATCTAGCTGGACCCGAGGCGGCGTGATGGGGGATGGGCGGTGGCGCCATGGTGGGAGACGGAGGCGAGGCGGTGGCCGGTTAGGGGCTACGGAGGGGAGTCGGCAGCCGGTTGGCGAAGTGACGAGGGCAGCGGAGGGCGCAGATCTGGTTGGGCCGAGAGGAGCATAGCAGTGGGACAGGGCTAGCGCCGGGGGCGGCCGTGTCCAACTGGAGAGGAGGCTCGATGGGGGCGTGGGCGTGATGGCGGCGTCCGGTTGGGGCCGACCGAGGCGTCACGTGCGACGAGGGGTGAGGAGCAGGATCGAGATGGGGAGGTGCACGGGGTTGGTTACTGAGAAAAAAATAGTTAGCTGTAAATAAAGATTTGATTTGTTAGACTACTGAGAAAAAAAAAGATAGACATGGACTTCGATCGGAATACACGTGGATTGGTGTTAGTTTGTTATCACTTTGTTATATGTTTGTTAGAGGGGTAAAATAGGTAATTAAAATGCATGTGGATTGATGTTAGTTTGTTATCACTTTATTACATATTTATTAGAGGGTTGTTAGAGGGGTAAAAGAGGTAATCAAAAGTGTGACACCATCACCAACATTATAGAATGGTATAGATATTATACTTTTACTATATAATAGAATAAATGACATAAATATTAGACAACCACGGTTTGTAGAAGATAACAAAATTTTAACTAAACCGTGCCCCGGGTACCCTTCGCCGGAACGGTGATCTCATGTCCGGCTACCCGGTCGATGCCTCATGTCCGGCGGTCTCGGGATGCTCGTCACCTCCGCGATTTCAAGGGGCCCGGAGTGAACAAATATTAGCCGTTCGATCTCCCACAGTATTGCATAACGGCCGTCCGATCGTACCGCCGGCAACGCCACGGGTCACTCTCCTGTTCCCGCCCTCGCAGCAGATGAAGCAGCCGGCGCCGGAAAACAAATAAAAATAGGATTTTTATTTGCTTCTGCTTCGTCTCCACTCTTCTTCTCAATCCAATCCAATCGGAGCTCTGCTCTGTTCTGCTCGCCTCGCCGGCCTATAAATACCCCAACCAGGTTGCAGCTGGTGCAAAGAATTTCAGGTTCCGATGCCCCCCCCGCCGGCTCCGCCGCGAATGGGGGAGGAGTGGGAGGAGGGGGCGGGCGAGAGCTCCTCGCCGTCCAGAGCCTCCGGCCCTCGCGACTTGCTGTGGCGCAGGATATACGAGCGCCTTGTGGAGGACGGCGATCTGGAGGCAGCGTCTGATACTTCCTCCTCCTTCCGGGACAAGCTCTACACCCACTTCAGCAAGCTGCCGCCGAGGTATCTCATCGACCTCGGCGTGGAAAAGGCCGAGGACGTGCTGCTCCACTGGAGGATCCTTGACCAGTGCGCGAACCCGCATAATCGCCCGGTCTTCCATGCTCGCTTCCTGAAGGTACCCCGACCACTTTTTATTGAGTTTCTTGCCATGGGGAAAAACCTCGGTTCGTCGAGGTTTCAGCCTGTAATCCGAGTAAATTGTACAATTGCACCACTTATTTTTATTGTGTCATACACGAACCCAAAAGGGAAAGTTGATACCATGCTATCGAGCATCTGCGTAAGAATTGTGCAGTGTGTTTTTCGAAAAAGAAAAAAAAAGAATTGTGCGGTGCAGCTATCTATTGAAGCAATTCAATTTCATTTATTGGGAAAGATTCTCAATTTCGGAATGCCAACCGTTACACAATTTTAACTGAAACCACTTTTCACTCCCACTAATGCATCGCCCCTTCTTCTCCCAATCTTTATTTCCCATCAAAACTTACCAATTCCCCCCAAATCCAATACAATCGAAAACCTGGATGGATTGGCTGTTGCAGTGTACAACAACCAAGTCATTAAACCTAGTGTTATGTGAAAAGATATTTTACACCTAGTGTTTTGCGCAACAAGTCACTATATGTGCTCTACTGTGCTATTTACTCTTTTATAATTGAGGTGATAACAATTAGTTGCTTGATACGGTACCAAAAGTGGCAAAATGATAATTTGTTAGTATTTCACAATTCTATTGATCTACCTTGATGAGCAGTGCATTACAGTTCAACCCGATTACGACGACACCAATCCGAGTGTGATCCATGCCGAAGGTTGTTGGAAGACCTCTCTTTGGAGAGGAGAAAGGGTGCTGACAACACGGGGTCTATGTCTGCCTCCTCGAGGTAGTTTGCGTAATGTTTGTACAGCATCAATAAAATCGTACCGTCACCCTCGTTGTATCTTTGCTTCTCATGATATTTCACACCAATTGGTCTCACTACCAACTGCTGTTTTTTGTTTTACAAATTGGAGATAAGTGACTGCAATTTGTCCTCCGTCCGACAAATCATCCTCTCCAAGTGCTCCGGCTTGCAATGTATACCTGTTTGGTTTATCACTTTAATTAAAACTGGCCTCTGAATCCTTTACAGGGGTTCAGAACATACCCTTCTTCATGAGATCATCTTCTCTTCCCTCGACAAGCCAAGCTCCTTAGCTGGGTAATGCGAATGCTTTCTAGTATTGTCTTATTACCCAATTCTATATAACTTGCTTTCATATTTGGCATGTCGAACTTCCTTACGAGAAATGATTGTTCAACAGCTAACTTCATTGCTATCTGAAGTTGGATTGAATATTCGCGAAGCTCATGTTTACTCCACAACTGATGGCTTTTGTTTGGATGTTTTTGTTGTTGAGGGGTGGAAGACAGAGGTAAACTTTAAGCATGCCTAAGTGTAGTGCTGGACTGTTCCAGATTATTTTATTTTGTGTTAATAATTCGACTATATAACTCCAGAATTAATTAAACAAACTCGTTAGTTCGCAATGCCACTGGCTATCATTACTACCAGCTTGCATTTTGCATAGACACAGTGAACTATTAATCTTTGTATTACATTCTCTTGTATATGCAAGGGTAGTATGAGCATGTCGCTCATTTTGCAGTTGTACATGCAGGAGACAGATGAGTTGCTCACGATGATTAAGGATAAGCTAAGAAACAAAAATGTATGATCCTCTTTTCCATTTGCCTTATTTCACTTAGTTTAAGTCTCTGAAAGCCATCTGTATGCTTGTTTTATCTCACTTGTTCGCAGTAAATGCAGTATTATGCACAAAAACAACTCTACTTCTGGTCAAAATTTCATGCCTAGCATTTCCTATCAGATCGAGTTAAATAATTTCCATGTAATATGTAGGTACCACCACCTAATTCAACAAATTCTTCATCCTTGGGGAAAATACTTGAGCTACGACAGCAGGTTGGAGATTCTGAGATCGACTGGAGCATGCTAACAAAGGGGGAAATGATTGCATCTGGATCTTCTGCGGACTTGTAAGAACTGTTTGACACTTGACCTTTGGGAGTAATATGATCACCATAGGGTTCATTTATTTGAAGTGCCCATTATGCCAATTCGTTGCTATCCTGGCTGGTGGGCCCCACTAGCTTCTGTAGACTTATGCATGCTAGCATCTGCTGACAAGGAAATGTGGCATTTGTCATGAAGCCAACCAACAAATTGCCATGAATATTATGAGCCTACGTCTTTTTTTCGTAGGCTAAGCCATAAAAGAGTTAATTATCCAATGGATTTAAATTATGTTCTCTTTCACAGATATAGAGGCACATATAATGGTTTCGATGTTGCTATAAAGCTGCTCAGAAGTGCACATCTCAGTAATCATTCAGAAGTTGAGTTCTTGCAGGAAATACTTATTCTAAGGCAAGCTTTCTGCAACCTTTACTGAATAATCAGTCCCATATTATTCTGAGTAATTCAAGATATTTTTCCTCCAGGAGTGTTAATCATGAAAATATTCTTCAATTTTATGGGGCATGCACAAGGCATCCAAACTGTTGCATTGTAACAGGTAAATCAATACTGCCAAAATATTATATTATGGATTGGATTCAATGACAATTGCTACTGACTTGGATAACAGTGTTATCGTTCTCACCTGCACACGCACAGCCTCAAATCTGGAGCTGGTGTTTAGGTATCAATATAAACAAACATGCATTGCATGACCATCAAATATCTGAGTATCGTCTAATAGTTGATCCCTCCTTCATTCTTTCTTTATAGCACTCAGCCATATGAGTTTATAGGGCTTTACTCTCTTCATTCCAGTAACTAGATTCCCATTAGAGGCCTTCGTTACCTTGTTGTCTATAAAAAATATCTCTTTGTTTACTAATTGCATATGTAGCAAACTTAATTCTCCTGATTGGGCTGAAGACAATACATGAGTGTTGTCAATTAGCGTACAAGATATTTTTAAGTTCTTATGCTTCATATCGATATTAGTTTACTCGGAGATTGACAAAAAAATGGAGACTGATATGAGTGAAAAGCAGCATGAGTGCATGACTATGCTTAGTATGCCTTTGACTCTCTAAATGTTGAAGGATAATATGCTTCTAATTCTTGAACTCACATATTAAGGAATGAAGTATAGAACAGGGAGTTGAGTCAGTTTATAGTCCATTTACCATTTGTGGTCCATGATTTCATTATATGTGGCGCTGTGTGTGGGTTGGGAAGCTCGTTCATCACCCAACTACCATTGTGCTACTCTTTGTCCAGAGTCTTGGCAGTACGGCAGCAATGGTGCATAGACACAGTTGCTGAGCATGCCGACAGCAACATGATGGTGTGCATACAGGAAAAAATGTGATGTGAATCACTAAATTTATAGATCATGTCGGTTGCAGAGGTACCAACAGAGGGGCTGCATTGCTGAGCAGCTTTGAGTGTAGGGCCTGTCCCAGTACAGTTCTGAGTTCGTTTTCTTTACTTATTTTCCTTCGTTTTATTTTTTGTTAATAACCATGGAATGGAGTAAAAATAATCTGAATGGAGTATATTTCTATTCAGTTTTCAATTCCATCCAGGTGTTTCTAATGTTTCTTTTCCTCTGCCAAGCCCAATTTTGTGCATGTGTGATTATGTCTTGGACTCGTATTTATTTACTTATTAATTTTTGAATGAGTGAGTTATGCAATTTCAGCATAGCCCCCTCTGTCTAGTTAGCTCACCTTTTTTCTTGTGGTCGGTTCTCTTTCTTTCAGAATACATGCCTGGAGGGAATTTGTATGACTTTCTTCACAAGCAAAATGATGTTTTAGACTTCCTTCTGATTCTAAGGATTGCTATCAGTATCTCAAAAGGAATGGAATATCTGCACCGGAATAACATAATCCATAGAGACTTGAAGACTGCAAACGTGCTCATAGGCTACAATCAAGTATGCATACTTATTCAAAATGTTGAAACTATTGGTTCTGAGAATCCGAGGCCCCATCTTCTGTGTTTCTGATATACGGTATAAAACCTGGAAAATGTATAAATACATACAGTAGTCCATTTGGTCTTTAGTCAGATGGAGCTGCTTTGTTGTAAGATCATTCTTTAAGTACTTAAAGATTTACAATCTACATCTGTCAGTCTGGCAATGGCATGATGGAGAACATTTTCTGGTGACAACATTATAAAGCTCCAAAAAATTCTTGTAAGTTAAAAAAAAGATCTAATTCAATTTATAAAAATATTAGTTTCTTAAGAATTCAATTTCAATTTTGCCTTTTAATTATCTTCGTCTTTTTTTAGACAATTTACCCTTTTCCTTAAATAAAACTTTTGTCTTTTGAAATGTCAATTTCGATTTTCTCATGTTACAAACTTAACTTGCGTGTCAAGTATACAAAACCTCCTCCTTGTTTGAGAGGCTTGGACGAGAAAGCGATGATAAATGGTTCTTTAACTGAAGTCAGCTCACCTGCCGAGTCATTACCTACTAACTTGTAGATCTGCTTCTGGAAATAGGTTGTGAAGGTTGCAGACTTTGGTGTGGCTCGACTTGGTAGTCAGGAAGGACAAATGACTGCTGAAACTGGAACATACAGATGGATGGCGCCCGAGGTATGGTTGAATTATTTTCCTTTACCCTTTTAAGTTCGTTTTTCTTTCATTTTAGGAATATTTAGTGTCTTTTTTAAATCTGCTTAGTACTTCATTGTTAGCTGATGTACCAAAACTTTCGACCAACCTTTGGTTTTTTTCTCTTGAACTTTTATTTTCTCATGGGAAGTTCCGGGGGCTGCTTGGGTCACGTCCTCACCAGCATGAAGCATGCCTCACTTTTCTTTGCTTTGGAAATTCACTTGGTGCTGGAAATCACTTTTTCTAGATTATTGTGCAACCAATTAGTGAGTTTGTCCTTATGAGGTGTACCTCATTAAAACTAAGTTGTCAGAACTTTTTTTTATGCAATCACTCGGGGATCTCCACCTGAATATGTTGCATAAAAAACGGAGAAGTTTTACAGGGTTGCGAGTCGATCGCGAAGAGATAGTCGCGCCAAGATTAGGCCGCTATCTTTCCTTCCTGCTCTTTGAACCAGTGAGACCAAAGTGTAAAATCTGAAACAATATTGGCTACTGTGATTACATCGGGCACGTCACACTGGCGGAAGACTTTTCCATTGGGGGAGTCCCAAATCTTCTGGAGGATGGTGAGGAGGACCAATGGCCAGATCAGGCTATTGAGGTGCAGCGGTAGCGTCAAATCCCAAACGTCGGAGAAGGATGATGTGTTCAGCTTTGCTATTGTTCTGAGAACTTGTTCATATGAGACACAATTCACAAACCAAGAAAGTTATGGTTCAATCCTTGGGAGACCAATCAGATCCTAATAGCAAATATGGATTGGGACAATGGTGTACAAATCAATAAGGGAACATTGCTTCTGCAACTTGTCAGTAAAGGAGTGATGAACCGGCCAGTTTGACGTAAGAGCTGCATGTTAAACTTCTTAAGTTCCCCCATGCAGGCGCCAGAAAAATGGTTATATAGGATCAGTCTTCAGAGGTTTTAGGTCAAACAATTGCCATCTAGACATCTAAAATTCCTTTTCTGATTTATGGTGACAAATAAGACATCTCTTTTGTCTCCAATAAAAGGGATAAGTTCAAGGAAAAAAGTTGTAACTTTGAAATTATTTCCATGTGAGCTGAGATAATTTTGGCACAAGTTCACTAATAAGAGTTGCATTTTGTTTCGTTTTGTTTTGTTTTGCGAGAAGCTCATAAGCGTTGTTTTATCTTAATAGATTATTAACCATAAGCCTTATGATTACAAAGCTGATGTGTTCAGCTTTGCTATTGTTCTGTGGGAATTGATTACATTGAAGGTAAGCCCTGGTGTCAAATACATCTTGTGCTTACTTCGGAGTTGTTCTTTTACGGTACCTTCAAGTGAGTATGGGCCGTCTAAAATTATGCTGGTTAAAGGTAACAGTGAAGTCTTAATTCTGCTATAGGTCCCATATGATAACATGACGCCCTTGCAGGCTGCATTGGGAGTAAGGCAGGTATTTTATCTGATGCTGGCTCTCTCCCTAGATGAACTCAATTTCTTTAATCAACAGTGTGTGTTCTTATCTTAGTTCAGAAACTTTGTCGAGCTGCTTTTTTTTTCTTCTTACGCTCTGCTGGCCTTGCGATAGGGACTGCGATTGGAGATTCCGCCAAGTGTGCACCCGAGACTGTCGGAACTGATTCAACAGTGTTGGGACGAAGATCCTGATAAACGGCCCGTTTTTGCGGAGATCATCATACAACTTGAGGACATCTTACAACATGCTCAGGTTGAGTCAATGTTGTTTCCATTCCCATTTTCTATGAATAATCAGTCTTATTTGAGCATTGTTTCCGGCAGGCGCCCAAGGGAGGCCTTCGACGTTCTAGAGCTAAGATGCAGAAGAAATCAGAGTGAGAGAAACAGAGAGAGAATACAAAAGGTTATTATAGTGGCTGCTGCTTTCTCCCCAGCTCCAACAGGATGCCGTTGCGTGTGACAGGGATAGTATGTTCGTTCGTGCATGTATCAGTGTGTAAAACGATTTAATTCCTTTTTCAATCAGAACGATGTATGTATAGATGGTTCGTGCTGAAGCTGAAGAAAGCAAATCAATGGCATCGTCTTGGGATGAAAATTCTCTGTATGCCGTGAGGCACTCCGTCTACAGATAATAATCCTGGGGAGATAGGTCAGAAACCGACCTTAGCTCAGTTGGTAGAGCGGAGGACTGTAGTGTATGCAGATCAATCCTTAGGTCGCTGGTTCGAATCCGGCAGGTCGGATTTCCTTTTTTTCTCATTTATTTTCACGAATTGGGATATGTTGTTGCCACATGTCCGCTCTGTGTGTCCAAATACTTACTTTCCAGTCGCTAAGATGACACTTTGACTATTAATTTTTAAAATATTATTTAAAATAAAATTATTTGACTATTAATTTTAGGTATGTTTCTTAAAATGAAACAAGTATAGTATTATGACAGTATATTTCATTATGAGATCAATCTTGACAATTGTAGATGTTAGTAAAATTTTCTATCTTAATAGTTAAATTTTAACTGGTGGTTTTTCATTGTTCATTCCTCTCTACGACTTTATCTCCATTAGGCAATGGTTTTTGCGGCTCGGGCATATTTCTGAATCATTGCTGTTATGAGTAAAGTGCGATATGCTTTGCAATGGTTTTTGCGACCTAATCTGCAACACTGACAAAGGCTCGGGCATATACTTCAGAATCATTGCATAAGTATTTCTGTTTTCGCTTGGGTCGGCATTCAGCAAGCCACATGCTTATCAAACCAAAAGAACGAGGCATGCCCTCGCAGCGAAAGGCAAATAGGATAGCCATGCTGCTTCATAACCTGCTTCGTAACGATTAGAGACACTAAGTGCTGGATGTAATGATATACACAGCTCTCACCAGGACTTTGCCAGTTGGGCAGCAGCTCCCATAGTACACTGGTGAATTATCTTAGCTTGAAAAGATATCACATCCAGTTGACAACAGCTGGTGAATACCCATTGTACAAAATTACAAACCAAACACAGTAATGAACATCGAAAATTTTCTATACAGGTCTGAAAATAAACAATTGTGAACGTGAATCAGGGTTCAGGACATCTCAAGGAACGGAGTCAGAGCTCACTCGAGACGCTAAGAGTAAAGACCATTTAGACCGAAAGAAAAGAAAATCAAAAGAACTTGTGCACTGCCCCTCCTGGTGACTAATAACAAGACGATATCTAGCCATATTCCACTGCCCAAATAGCAGAAGTTCAGCATAAGACAATCTGCTGAACAAGGATGCTTGGCAACAGGTTTCCACATAGTGTAACCCTCGAAGTGGAAGTTGCGCAAAAACAAATGTAGGTGACCTTTGCTGACAAAGAAATAGTTCCTCCATTTAGAACCTCAGCCCCTTCTACAATAGAAAGAGGTCCTACAACTTTATTAAGCTCCGCATACTTGGATTGCAGCAGATTATAATAGAGCCCGTCCCATAGAACAGAAGCAGCACATTTCAGGGTTCTGAAGGTAGCAGTTGGGTATAGTAGGAGCCCCGAGGAACATATGTTGAGCAAAGTTGATTTAAGTGATCCATACCAGCAACCCATGAAACAAACAAGAAGATGCGATGATACTGGATCCTCTCGGGTGACAATTCTCACAGGGACAACAAAGGCCGGAACTCAGCAATGAATCAAGAGGTTCAGGGATCGTAATACTCAAGTCTAACTGAGAGCAGAAACATATCACTGCCGCAGAACAGTACAAATGAGCACTCTGGACCATGGTCAAACAGCAAAATATTAGCACTAAGCCATGCAGACCAAGAGGAACACAAAGGCCAAATGCCTGCGAAAAATTGATGTGAGAATCATAACTTATTAGGAAAGAATAATTCAACAAAATCTCTTCTTGCAAAGAAAACTAAGATTACCCTTTTTTTCCTTGTTCTAATTTCTGAAGGAATATTTTAAGGAGATGGTTAACCCCAGCGCAGAATGTTGATTCTTCCCTCAAGACCACAACGAGACTAAATAACGAGCTGTTGTTCTTACATGCTTGACACCGAGACCGCAATTCCAATGAAACCCACAAGCGATGCAATCAAGAACAGAACCGAAGGACAGTACCATGACAGGATTTTTACCATCAGAGCAACAAAGAAACATGGATCCCATATAACACTGAGATAGAAATAAGGCAATCCACTGAGATAGAAATAAGGCAATCCACTGAAGCTCCTGAGGAACCGGTTACAAGCCAAATCCAGGTACGAACATTGAGTAAACCAAGCACAAGTCAGCACGGGTAACAACAGCATCGATCTTCTCATAAGAGTACACAACAGCAAACCATTTGCTGCATTATGTAATAAAGCAAACGTACCACATACTTAAAAGTGTTATCAAATAGCTTTCATACCTGAGACAGAATCCCCACCATCAAGATCAGTATCCATCTCGGGTGCGACGTTCATACGGTCCAGACCTGTCACGGCTGTATCGATCACCGCCACCACTACTGTGGCTTCCTCCATCACGGCTCCCAGAATAGCGATCGCCACCACGGTCAGGCCCATAGCGGCTGCTGCCGTTGCTACCACCATACCTGTCATCCCTGCCACCATACCTGTCATCCCTGCTGCCATACCTGTCCCCCGTACCACCATCACCAGAAGGGCATTCCCTTGCGAAATGGCCAGGTTTGCCACATTTGAAGCAATCGCCACCACCGCCACCACCACGACCCCCACCACCACGACCGCCACCAAAATCACGACCACGGCTATAGTCGCCACTGTAGTGGTCACGATCACCACCACCACGGCTAAAGTCTCGATCTCCATCACGGTCCCTGCCAGAACCTTGAGGCTGAGCTCTTTCAACAGTAATATTCCTTCCATCCAGATCCATTCCATTCATAGCCTCGATGGCTTCTTCCATGGCCTTCTTGTCATCAAAAGTCACGAAGCCAAAGCCACGTGATCGGCCAGAAAACTTATCAAGAACCACCTGCAAATTGACACATACGGTGTATGAATCCTGATACTAAGAGTTATCATAGAGCCTAAAATACAGAAACAAAGTGGTGCATTAAACGACATGTACCAGAGACTTGCAAAGATGGCAAAGTCAGTGACATATTAACATAGGGTGCAAATCAGTAGCATGAAATGCCCATCTCTGAAACTAAACAGTCATTCTGTATCTTTTTACCCCACAATTTAACGAGCTTCTTCGCATATCAAATAGATCCATAGTTCAAGTGAAAAGGTAACACTTGATGGGGTCATACCACATCATTGTATAATCCACTACAATGCACTTTACCAAGTAGAGAAGAATAGTACAAAACCTAGTGCAGATGCATACCTAATTGTAAAATTCATGCACCAAATTGGCTAAATGAACAGCATGAATAATTTATCAAGAACATTCTAGACTCTAGTTGCTTATGCATCTTAGCATCATTAAGTGTTTAAGGGCAGAATTGCAATTATTGGAGAAGTATAACATAACACATGATACGCATTTCATTGGCAAAAATAGTCTTGCGTATATTCACCACGCAGATCTTAGCATTTTAGCCACGTTTCAGAAGAAACCTTACCTTGGTCTCAGTAAGACGACCAAATTTCCGAAACGCATCCTTCAGATCCACATCTGTTGTGGACCACGAAAGGCTCCCGACGAAGCAACGGTACTCGTCCGTGTCCGACATCTAGCAACTGTAAAACACAACTGTCAGTAGTCATAACAGTGCTAGCAGCAGCGCAAGAAGAGGCTCAACCAGGCAAAAGGTATCTACATCCGTAAATAAGTGTTTTGCATTTATTTGAGCAAGGTCCACCTAGTGCATCACTCTGAATCGACAAAGTAAGGCAGATCCAATTTCTCAATACAAGGATTACGAACAAGATGGACTGTAGCCAAATTGAGCATTATCCACCAGAATATTTCAAATTCACAGTTGAATTCGAATGAGCAGAAATAATTATATGAACGCAACCTAGATCGACCCTGCAGATTAAATAAAGTTCTTGTTTTTATTCGCCATCTAAATCGATAATCCAATCTACCACTGCAAATTAAATAAAGCCCTCTCGCCGCGACTCACCAGAGCAAGGCTTAGCCGCGTTAAACCTAAAAGGGGAATAACAACCTATTCCCCACCAACAACGAGGAACGCGAGATAGAATTGAGACGGACGATGAAAACCTAGCAGAAGAAGAAGACTAGATCTGCGCCGGGAAAAACGCTCTGATCTAACCCTAGCAGGTAAAGCGAAGAGACTGACCCGGAGCGAGCAGCGAGAGGTCGGCGGCGGGGCGGCGGGGCGGCGGGGCGGCGGGGCGGCGGCGCGGCGAGAATCGATCTCTCTTCTCGCTCAAGGTGGAGGCAGGCAATAAATAATCCAGCCAATCGGAGAAGAAGCCAGCTATTGGGACGGACGGTTGAGATTAATTGCTCCTTGTGCGCCAAGGGGAGAGCACCAAAACCCTATCATCTCGCCTTGCTTCGATCTTCGTCAAGTTGAAGAAATCCAAACATGACCAACCGATCACCCAATCTTCATGCCTATGTCGTGATTGCAGCATGTTTGGGATTTGATTTCTTATATATTCTCCCATCGCTAAGGATATTGATGATGGTGTATAAGGCTCGTGAAGTTTCTTATTAGGCCCAGTGGAAAGATATGGCCCAAAGGCCCGATCAGAAGGAAGCGTGGACCTTAAGTCGGTGAGTCTTGATTGAGATCGGAGTCCAACTCGTGTACTACGAGGACTCGAGATATACCGTTAAGAAGAAGTCCGGCTCGTGTACTACGAGGGCTCACAAACAAGGTTACTGCTTTATTTCCGCCTATATAAGAAGCACAAGACCCCTCCAGGTGGGGGAGCCAGAAGCTACGCTTGATCCTATAGCCATAGTCGACTAGCCACCTTAAAGAGTCTTTAGTCTCGAAACCGATCTCGTCGGGTTCCCTACCCGTCGAGTTTCCCCTGTAAGCCAATCTCGTCGAGTCCCCAACTCGCCGAGTTCCCTTTGTAATCATCTACTCGATATCGCATATTAATCCAATCAAAGCAGGATGTAGGGCTATTACCCAACTCGGGAGCTTGAACCTGGGTATATCGGTGTCAAAATACCAAGCTGGCTTGAGTTTTCGCTCCGCTACCGTATAAGTACGTGTTGTACAAGTACCCCCGTATACCACACATCGACAACTGGCGCCGACCATGGGGACCTCACGTCAGCTTGAGTCTACTTCAGCAATTCTCGCCGACAAGATGGTGTACATGGATTTCGACGACAAAGACTTCTATGATGTCTCGTCCGGATCCTACAACAGCTACACCAACCCCCCTTCTCAAGCAGAAGCTCGCCGACTTCGGCGTCAACTCGCTCTTGAAAGCAAGCGAATTCTCCCTACGGCTCTACGAGTCACCGCTACTCCACATGGCCGGACAAGCTTTAACCTGTACGCTTCTGATCCACGCGATCTGTGAAGCACAATTGTCTCAAGATATACCCGGCGCCAAATCGTGCCCCGACAAGCTGCTACCAGACTTGATCGTCATTAGATCGAGTTACATCCTGCCGACCTCAGACACCATCTGAACAGGAAGCACCTCCACTCTAATACATGACAACACTATCGCAGAGTTCAAGATAGCTTCCACTGGGACAACTCTCCTCACAGCAGTCAAGGATCAAATATTCTAGAGGATACCTTCCCTGCAAGTTGCTCGAGCGGTCGCTCAATCGCGACTCCAAAAAGGTTTGACTACGACTTCCCTCATGTTTACATGGCGGGAACAGAAACTACACCACGGGCAATTCGCCCTTCAACCGATATCAATGCCTCTTCATCAGCTACCCCGATCTCCGAAGCCAGAAAGAAGGCCGCTCACTCACGGGTCCTTACCGCCCAGATCAAGCAAGCATTATCTGATCGCTTCGATGATGGCACCCGACAACTCTATGAAGAACACTAGCGGGCACTAGCCGACATCCAATATGTTGCCGAAACCATGCATAACGAAGCTAGGGTTTCTAATCAATTCTGATCTAGATGCCAACAACACTGATCCGAACGGCGAGCCACGCAGCCGCTCTGAGGAAAGACGAGCAGCACACTGGCTCTAGACATCAGCGGGTGGAAGAGTCGAGCCGAACAGCACCAACCCAACAGCGTTCCCCAAAAAAGAACCGAACTCGGTCGCGATCACCTAGTTGTCGACGCGACCGTGACCATGAAGATGAAGACGACCACGATAACCGCCGCCGTCGTGACAAAGCTCGTCCGAATGATCCCAGTGGGGAGGATCGCCACTGCAACAAAAACGCCGTTCACATGGCCGTGACGATCGCCGTCACCGCCGTGAATGTTACCTTGACTACTCATCAGAAGACGAATGCTTTATCCCCGGTATCATCGCCGGTTGTCCCGTGCTGTCTCCCAGACTACGAGGAGCGCGGATACCTAAACATGTACGTTCCAGCAAGAACCTAGAGTACAACGGAAAAGGAGATCCGAAAGAGTTTCTCATCAGATTTACACAAGACATCCTGACGACGACACTACCTCAATGGCCAATCTCCTTCCCGTGTGCCTCGTCGATGATGCAGCCGTTTGGATTCAGAATGTACCCGAGGGTTCCATCCATAATTGGGCTCAGTTCTAAGACATGTTTATCAAGAGTTTCTCCACTACTAGCGACGCCTCCACCACGAGGTCCGAGTTCAAGCGTATACGACAAGGAAGGGACGAAGGCCTTTGTGACTTCGTCACCAGGTTCAAAAACAAAGTCAACATTGTCCCAGGACTTTCCTTCACTGAAGTACTCGAAACCTTTCAAGCTGTTGTCCGCGACGAAAGATGCCTGGACTACATCTACACCGCTCAGCCACGTAATATAGCAGAGTTTATGAAAATTCTCCGAGTACGAGCAACAACGAAGATCAACGCCTTCACGACATAGAGATCAACCGAGGCCTCCACAGGTCGGATGACCGTGAAAAACGGAAACGTTCCCCAGATAATGACTCGAGGCGTTCTCCTCGGGAAGGTCGGAGAGCGAAGAAGGGGAAACGGGACTCTGAGGGTGTCCTAGCCGGTTTCCACGATAAAGAGACATCTGACCGCCGAGAAGACCGACCAAACAAATGGAAAACGAGACTTAAGAGGAACACCACCAACGAAATCTTGGATAAAAATTGGATACCGGAAGAACAGCGTACTCAGCACAACTGGTGTAAATACCACCGCAGCGGGTCCCACGGCCAGTCACAGTGCAGGGAACTCCTGAAAATACTTCAAGAAGAAAGCAGCGCTGAGGCAGCTAACAAACCCAACCCCCAAGTTCAAGACAACCCGAACCGGGAAGAGTATCCGGAGGACGAGGATATCCACGTCAACAACGTCTGCCAAAGCAGCGACATCCACTGGCTTGCAAACACACCAGACCTACATCAAGTCACGGACACTGAACAAGTCGACATTGTCGCCGACGCCCGGGTTAATTACATGTGGGGCGGTTCGGCCACATACGACTCCAAGCGACAAGCCAAACAGATATCACACGATGTTCTAGCCGTCCATCCGCGTCCCCTACCTTCCAAGCTGAAGTGGACTACAACCACCATCGTGTTCGACGCAACCGACTGCCCCGCCAATTGCCCTTACCCGGGACGATACCCCCTAATCGTGTCACCTCGGGTTCGCAACATCATGCTACACAAAGTTTTGGTCGATGGAGGCAACTCTTTCAGCCTTATTCCACTCTGCACACTGGACAAGATGCAGGTTCCCTGCTCCACGATTAGGCCCGTTGTCAAGCGCTTCTACGAGATTGTTCCAGGATTAAAGCACGACCCGATCAGGCAAATTATGCTACCTCTTACATTCGGAACTCATGACAACTTTCGGACAGAAGAATGCATCTTCGAAGTCATCGACTTCGACATGGTCTACAACGCCATACTCGAACGACCTCAGCTAGTCCAGTTTATGACGATTCCTCATTATGCATATCCTATTATAAAGATTCCCGTGGCACACGGGGTCATCACGATCAAAGGTTCACTTCCTTCGGCTATCGAGTGCGACATGCAGAACTACGGCCTCAGTGCCCGACAAGATAACAAAGAAGCCGGAACCTCCTCACCCACGACTGACAGCTCAGGACGGGCCAAGTCGAAACTCAAATTATCGGTTCAACCGCACAGCGAAATCAAGCGAATTCCACTCCACGAGGATGAACCCGAGAAGACGGTCAAAATCGGGTCCACCCTCGACCCAAAATAGGAACTCGCGCTCACCACCTTCCTCCGGGCAAACCCAGATGTCTTTGCCTGGAGAGCGTCCGATATGCCAGGAATCCCAAGGGAGGTGGCTGAGCACAAGCTGGACATCGACCCGGCGATTAAGCCGGTCAAACAGAAACTTCGAAGGTTCAGCCCGAAGCAGCGCAAAGTCATCGAGACGGAACTCAAAAAGCTGACCGACGCCAACTTCATCGAACCGATCAAGTACTCGACATGGCTAGCCAACCCTGTGCTAGCTAAAAAAGAAAACGGCCAGATGCGCATGTGCATCAACTATACGGATCGCAAAAAAGCTTGCCCAAAGGATAACTTCCCGTTGCCTCGGATCGATCAGATTGTGGACTCGACCTCAGGCTACACCTACTTATGTCTACTCGACGCGTACTTGGGCTATCATCAAATCCGTATGCGGCAATCAGATGTCCCTCATACTGGTTTCATTACCCCTTATGGCACTTTCTGCTACAAGATAATGCCATTCGGATTGAAGAACGCAGGCTGCACCTACCAGCGAACTATGCAGACAGCCTTCACGGTGCAAATCAGGCGAAACATGGAAGTCTATATCAACGACTTCGTGGTTAAGTCGAAAGAAGAACAAGACCTCATCACCGACCTGTCAGAAACCTTCGACAATCTCCGGACAAACAAAATTATGCTAAACCCAGAAAAATGCGTATTTGGCGTCGAGACTGGCAAAATTTTGGGTTTCATGGTTTCCCACCGGGGCATTGAGGCTAACCAAAAGAAGATTGAAGCCATCCTCAATATGAAGTCACCTACCAACACAAACCAAATCTAAAAGCTCATCGGATCCATGGTTGCGCTTAGCAGATTTATTTCTCGCCTAGGGGACAAAGGACTCCCCTTCTTTAAACTCCTGCATCAACATCAAGGCCTCACATGGACAGAAGAAGCCGAGAAAGCCTTTCAAGCACTCAAGGCATATTTGGCCAACCCGCCAGTACTTGTCCCCCCAGAACCCGGCGAGACACTCCTGCTATATGTCGCCTGCGGTCCTCGAGCAGTCAGCGCAGTACTCGTCGTCGAACGAGAAGAAGTCGACAAGAGCGAGAGAGTTCAATGACCAGTCTGTTGGAAATATGCCCTAGAGGCAATAATAAAGTTGTTATTATTCTATTTTCATGTTCATGATTAAGTTTATGTTCTATGCTAGAATTGCATTGGTTCTTGGATATGAGATTCAGAGGAAAACCTAATTGCATGTGTGGAATAATAAATATCATTCAGATCCCTAGTCAGGCCTCTGGACTAGCTCATGTATTATTGATCGTCTTGTTTTCCTAATCATGGGCATTGTTAATGTAACAAGGATGCCGGCAATAATGGAAACACATTGTTAGGGTAACAATGGTGTTGGATAGACCCCCTTATGAGATACTGCGAGATCACTTCGTCAATATGTTGTCAGTATCTTCTCATTATGTGTTAACGTTTACTTGCGTCCTTAGACTATGAGAATATGGTAGACCCGGATACCGGATGGTTGCTTTGGGGTCATCAAACGTTACTCCGTAACTGGGTAATTATAAAGGTGACTTTCAGGTACACCAGAAAGTATATCGTGGTTCAAGATATGTCAAGACTGGGATTTGCCCATCCGACGATGGAGAGATACACTCTGGGCCCACTCGGTATTACGGTGTCCAGCATCGCCTGGCCAGGTATTGTGACTAAAAGGTTAGTCACGGGGGACACCGGAATACGGAAACGAGAAAAAAGTACAAACCGATAACGAGGATAACTAGGTATAGTGATCAAGGAGTTGATCACAGGGATACCATAAAAGTCTCGCCTCGGGTTGTGTAATGTATCGTGAGGTAAAAGGATGATATGCGGTAATACGAGGTTCGCTCGATAAAGATCTTCGATGATATATGGGAGTCGTTATGGGTGTCCAGATCTCGCTGACGATTATTGACCGGAAGGTGTTCCGAACATGTCCACATATACTCGAACCTATAGGGTCACACGCTTAACGTTTTAGCGACATTTAGGAATGATATGATTTATGGAGAACAAGAGATAAGGGTTCCGAAAGTGTTTCGGATGATCTCGAAAGTGTTCCAGGAGGTCCCGAATGGTTCCGGTGATGTCCGAAAGTGTTCCGGGAAGTATCGGAAGGTTCTAGAAGGTACTAGAAGGTTCTAAAAGTTCTAGAAGGTTTCAGAAGTTCTAGAAGTTCTAGAAGGTTCCAGAAGTTCTAAAAGGTTCTAAAAGGTTTTGGTGGAGTTGGACTCCAACTCCATCAGGGAGTTCCTGCTGGAGTAGAACTCCACCTTCCCAGGGAGAGCTGCCCCACCCCCTTTAAATAGAGGGGCAGGGCACCTCAAAGGGCATCCCAAGTAGCCCCAAAGGCAGCCTTAACCCCTTGGCCGAAACCCTAGGCAGCCGCCACCTCTAGATTGGCTGCAGCCTCCTCTTCCTCTCTCTTCTAGATTGGATCTAGTTCAGCTGCCGGCACGCTGCTGCTTCTCCTTCTCGTAGATCCCCACTGTTCTTGTGTGCTGGTCTACACATTACCACGGTGTCACTGATCCGGTACGCGTGGATACCACGGAGACGTCGTACACTTCGGCGTTCGATCGGGCGAACTATTCGCGAGGAGATCACTCTCTGGCTGGGAGGTATAACCTAGCTGCGGGAGTCTGCGGACTTCATCGACATCGTCAACTTCTCCACTGCATTGACGTGATCGGCGAAGGTATGATATCGTTGCCTGCACCTCGATAGTGGATCTTGGTTTGGTTCGTGTACGGTAAATTTTTTGTTTTGCGTAGCAAGTTCCCCAACAGTGGTATCAGAGCGGTACTATGCGTAGTTGTAGGTACGACTAGAGCATATGTGATATGCGGCATTGCACATATGATGTGCGGGGTGTTAGATGAGATCTACCACTGGATTTTCTTGTTGTTTCCCTCTCATTGCATAATTTTGATCTCGGCGGCATCGTGAAATTTTCAGAGGTCCGGTGAACCTTATGATCTTCAGATCGAGACATGCTAAGGATGACTTTGGTTTCACTTTAGTTGAGAAAGATAAATTTACAATGAGCGGGCTTGTAGATGTGATCTACACGGAGGTCATGCGTATGACGAAGTTTAGTATGAGATTCGAGATTTCCGAATCTCCAATTCCATACACCCCGACAGTTAAATAACTGCAATAGCAATCGTGCTTATGGTAACGTAGGTAGCAAACGGTTTGCAACCTAGCCATAAAGCCACGTATTGTAGCATAAACGTTAGAGGCGTCTAACTTGTTTTTGCAGGGTATGCATGTGATGTGGTATAGCCTATGTGATGCAATATGATTGTATGAGATGCAAAGTGTTTGTAATTTTAATTTTGTCATGACCTGCGTGTCGTGAGTACGGCAATCGGCAGGAGCCAATATGATTGTCATTATTTATTATATTGACCTGCGCGTCAACTAGAAAGCCATGTAATGCATTTATTTTATTAGCTATGTGATAGCAAATAATTGTAATTGCGAGGACATGGTGGTGACAATCTTACATCGATGGACCTCGACGCTACGCCGTACGCGAAGAAGGAGTTCTCCGCCAAAGGATGTTGAAGAAGTCTTCTTCAACAAAAGGGGCTATACCATATCACAATAATTTGATTGCATGTGATGTTAATCTCTTTTATGCACTTTGTTTGATGCGTGGTAGACGTTGTTAAATAAGGTGATCCCTCACACAAATATCAAGTAGTTAGTGTTCTTCCAAGTGTAGCACCGTCTGGAATATTTGCCATTCTGAGGTGCGCCATGTCACATGGGTACGATAGGTTTGACATATATGAGACGGGCGCAAACCGTTCGCGCAGCAAGGCACTCGGTTGTCTTGACGAGCTTGGCAAGATCGTCTTGGGCTCGGAACACGCCCATCGAAAGATGAACAAGAGTCATATGGGGATATGATTGGCACGTTGACCTACCGGTCTCGTTATTCCGTCATCAGTGATGTCACATCAATGGCAGAGTAAGTGAGTCGTGGATCTTGCATCACTAATAATCAATTATGAGGGATATTGGTTTTAGTGAGAGCTTACTCTAATTAAGTGTTAATTTGAGTTGCTTTAATCATGAACAATGTCTAAAGTGTATTTGTTTTTAGTTGTAGATCTATGGCACCCGTAACCACCTTTCCACTATGTGCGTTGCTTAAGAAAGAAAAACTGAATTCATCTGGTAACAACTTTACGGACTGGTGCCGTAATGTGAGGATTGTCCTCAAGAGTGCCAAGAAGGACTATGTCCTATCGCAAACTCTCGGTGAACTCCCCGCTAACGCTACGGATGATGAGACTCGTATCTATCAATCTAAGAGTGATGATTCCATTGCAGTACAGTGCGTCATGCTTGCCTCCATGGAACCTGATCTTCAAAAGCGTTTTGAGAATTGGGCTGCTTATGAGTTAATCCAGGAGCTGAAAGCTTTGTTTCAGAAGCAAGCAAGGACTGAAAGATATGAGATATCCAAAGCCTTGTTTGAATGCAAGATGGCTGAGGGCAGCTCAGTAAGTCAGCACGTACTCAGATTGTCTGGGTACGCGCAAAGGTTGGATGCGCTAGGTTTTCCAATCTCCCAAGAGTTGGGCACTGATCTTGTTCTCACTTCCCTCCCTCCGAGCTACAGTAGCTTCATCATGAACTACAACATGAATGGGATGGAAAAGAGTATGGGTGAATTGTTCACTATGCTTAAAACTGCTGAGAGTGGAATCTAGAAGGACGTCAATCATGTGATGATGGTGAATAAAACAACCAACTTCAAGAAGAAGGGCAAGTCTAAGAAAAAGGGCAAGTCCAAGGGTGCTAGTGTGACTGATATGCCTAAAAATTCCAAGACTGGCGCCACTTCTGATGTTGAGTGCTTTTTCTGTAAAGAGAAGGGACACTGGAAGAGGAACTGCAAGAAATATCTGGCAGAAAAGAAGAAGCCTGGAAAGTCCAGCTCAGGAACTACAGAGGCCTAAGCGACTGGCAAAGGATGAGGTGACGATGCGTGTCGGGAACGGAGTAAAAGTTGCTGTACTCGCCGTCGGTGTCCTACCTCTACATTTATCTTCAGAATTTATTTTAGAGCTTAATAATTGTTACTATGTTCCGGCCTTGAGCAAAAACATTATTTCTGGATCATGTTTGTTGCAAGACGGTTATTCGTTTAAGTCTGAGAACAAGGGTTGTTCGATTTATATGGATAATATGTTTTATGGTCATGCTCCCATTGTGAATGGGTTATTTATTATGAATCTTGACGATAATACACACATTCATAACACTGACGCTAAACGTCGCAAGACAAACGATTTGAATTTCACTTATTTGTGGCACTGCCGTTTGGGTCATATTGGAAAGAAGCGCATGAAGAAACTCCATTGTAATGGACTTTTGGAATCATTTGATTATGAATCATTTGACACTTGCGAACCTTGTCTAATGAGAAAAATGACTAAAACGCCGTTCACAGGCCACGTAGAACGGGCGACTGACTTATTGGAGATCATACATATGGATGTATGTGGTCCAATGAGTATAGCTGCACGCGGTGGATTCCTCTACTTCATTACCTTCACGGATGATTTGAGTAGATATGGGTATATCTATTTATGAGACATAAGTCTGAAACCTTTGAAAAGTTCAAAGAATTTCAGCATGGAGTAGAAAATCATCGTAACAAGAAAATCAAGTTTTTGCGATCGGATCGCGGAGGGGAGTATTTGAGTTACGAGTTTAGCGAACATCTGAAGAGCTGCGGAATTGTTCCACAGCTTACACCTCCCGGAACGCCACAGAGGAATGGAGTATCCAAGAGACGTAATCGAACCTTGTTGGACATGGTAAGATCGATGATGTCATTAACTGAACTGCCATTGTCTTTTTGGGGTTATGCTTTAGAGACTGCCGTTTTTACACTGAATAGAGCACCATCTAAATCCGTTGAAATGACACCATATGAGATATGGCATGGGAAGAAACCCAACTTGTCTTTTCTTAAAATTTGGGGATGCGATGCATATGTAAAGCGTTTACAACCAAATAAGCTCGATCCCAAATCGGATAAGTGCTTCTTCGTTGGTTATCCCAAAGAAACTGTTGGGTATTTCTTCTATCACCGCACCGAAGGCAAAGTGTTTGTCGCAAAGAACGGTGTGTTTCTCGATAAAGAGTTTCTTGCGAAAGGGGAAAGTGGGAGGATAGTGCAACTTGACGAGATTGGTGAATCTCCATCATTAGGTCAAAGTGATGAAATGCCGGAAGTGGTTCCGGAGTTTCCCACAATGACTGCTACGGAAGCCCCTGCATGTGATGTAGAGACTTCGGTCGAGCCAGCAGGTGAACCACGAAGGTCTGGCAGGATTCGCACGAAACCACAGTGGTTTTCGAACGAGGTATTGTTGTTAGACAACGATGAACCTGCGACCTATACAGAAGCAATGATGGGCCCTGACTCCGTTCAATGGCTAGACGCCATGAAATCCGAGATGGAATCCATGTACGAGAATCAAGTTTGGAACTTGGTGGACCCTCCTGAAGGCGTGAAGCCTATCGAATGTAAATGGATCTATAAAAAGAAAACAGACGCGGATGGGAGTGCATACATCTATAAGGCTCGACTAGTCGCAAAGGGTTTCCAACAAGTTCAAGGAGTTGACTACGACGAGACATTCTCTCCCGTAGTGATGCTTAAGTCTGTTCGGATTCTTTTAGCGATTGCTGCATATTTTGATTACGAGATATGGCAAATGGACGTCAAAATAGCATTCCTGAATAGAAAGCTAACCGAGGACGTGTATATGATACAGCCCGAGGGTTTTATCAATCCAAAAGATGCTGGAAAGGTATGCAAACTTCAGAGATCCATCTATGGACTGAAGCAAGTATCACGGAGTTGGAATCTTCGCTTTGATGAAGTGGTCAAAGTGTTTGGCTTCATCAGGAACTGCGAAGAGGCTTGTGTTTACAACAAAGTAAGTGGGAGCGCAATAGCATTTCTAATACTCTATGTGGATGACATATTGTTGATTGGGAATGATGTATCTTTTCTTGACAATATTAAGACTTTGTTGAAAAATAGTTTTTCAATGAAAGACTTAGGCGAGGCAGCATACATATTAGGTATAAAGATCTATAAAGATAGATCAAAGCGCCTAATAGGGCTAAGCCAGAGTACATATATAGATAAAGTACTGGAGAGGTTCAGTATGGAAAACGCCAAGAAAGGGTTCTTGCCGATGTCGCATGGGAAAAGTTTGAGCAAGAATCAGTGTCCTTCGACAACTGATGAGCGAGAACGCATGAATAAGATTCCATACGCATCCACGATTGGATCAATCATGTACGCCATGATATGTACACGACCAGATGTGTCATATGCTCTAAGTGTTACGAGAAGATACCAGAGTGATCCAGGTCATGATCATTGGACAGCAGTGAAAAATATCCTTAAGTACCTGAAGAGGACTAAGGACATGTTTCTCGTATGCGGTGGTGATGAAGAGCTCATTGTAAAGGGTTACACCGACGCTAGCTTTGTCACAGATCCGGACAATTTTCGATCTCAGTCAGGCTTTGTGTGTACACTGAACGGTGGCGCAGTGAGCTGGAAGAGTTCCAAGCAGAACACTGTGGCGGATTCTACAACGGAGGCTGAGTATATCGCCGCTTCGGAAGCGACAAAGGAGGGCATTTGGATTAAGAAGTTCGTCACCGAGCTTGGTGTGGTTCCGAGCGCGCTGGATCCTATGGAGCTCTACTGTGACAATAGTGGCGCCATAGCTCAGGCCAAGGAGCCAAGGTCCCACCAGAAGTCCAAACATATACAACGCCGATTCCACATCATTCGTGAATTGGTGGAGCGTGGAGACGTAAAGATATGCAAAATACACACAGACCTGAATGTGTCAGATCCGTTGACGAAACCTCTACCACAAGCAAAGCATGAGAAACACCGGAATGCCATAGGTGTTAGGAGCTTAAGCATTGGCTAGATTATTGACTCTAGTACAAGTGGGAGACTATTGGAAATATGCCCTAGAGGCAATAATAAAGTTGTTATTATTCTATTTTCATGTTCATGATTAAGTTTATGTTCTATGCTAGAATTGCATTGGTTCTTGGATATGAGATTCAGAGGAAAACCTAATTGCATGTGTGGAATAATAAACACCATTCAGATCCCTAGTCAGGCCTCTGGACTAGCTCATGTATTGTTGATGGTCTTGTTTTCCTGATCATGGGCATTGTTAATGTAACAAGGATGCCGACAATAATGGGAGCACATTGTTAGGGTAACAATGGTGTTGGATAGACCCCCTTATGAGATACTGCGAGATCACTTCGTCAATATGTTGTCAGTATCTTCTCATTATGTGTTAACGTTTACTTGCGTCCTTAGACCATGAGAATATCGTAGAACCGGATACCGGATGGTTGCTTTGGGGTTATCAAACGTTACTCCGTAACTGGGTAATTATAAAGGTGACTTTCAGGTACATCAGAAAGTATATCGTGGTTCAAGATATGTCAACACTGGGATTTGCCCATCCGACGATGGAGAGATACACTCTGGGCCCACTCGGTATTACGGTGTCCAGCATCGCCTGGCCAGGTATTGTGACTAAAGGGTTAGTCACGGGGACACCGGAATATGGAAACGAGAAAAGAGTACAAACCGGTAATGAGGATAACTAGGTATAGTGATCAAGGAGTTGATCACAGGGATACCATAAAAGTCTCCCTCGGGTTGTGTAATATATCGTGAGGTAAAAGGATGATATGCGGTAATACGAGGTTCGCTCGATAAAGATCAATATGTGGGAGTCGTTATGGGTGTCCAGATCCCGCTGACGATTATTGACCGGAAGGTGTTCCGGACATGTCCACATATACTCGAACCTATAGGGTCACACGCTTAACGTTTTAGCGACATTTAGGAATGCTACGATTTATGGAGAATGAGAGAGAAGGGTTCCGAAAGTGTTTCGGATAATCTCGAAAGTGTTCCGGGAGGTCCCGGATGGTTCCGGTGATGTCCGGAAGAGTTCCGGAAAGTATCGGAAGGTTCTAGAAGGTTCTGGAAGGTTCTAGAAGGTTCCAGAAGTTCTAGAAGGTTCTAGAAGGTTCTGGTGGAGTTGGACTCCAACTTCATCAGGGAGTTCCTGCTGGAGTAGAACTCCACCTTCCCAGGGAGAGCTGCCCCACCACCTTTAAATAGAGGGGCAGGGCACCTCAAAGGGCATCCCAAGCAGCCCCAAAGGCAACCCTAGCCCCTTGGCCGAAACCCTAGGCAGCCGCCACCTCTAGATTGGCCGCAGCCTCCTCTTCCTCTCTCTTCTAGATTGGATCTAGTTCAGCTGCCGGCGCACTGCTGCTTCTCCTTCTCGTAGATCCCCGCTGTTTTTGTGTGCTGGTCCACACATTACCGCGGTGTCGCTGATCCGGTACGCGTGGATACCTCGGAGACGTCGTACACTTCGGTGTTCGATCGGACGAACTATTCGTGAGGAGATCACTCTCGTGGCTGGGAGGTATAACCTAGCTGCGGGAGTCTGCGGACTTCATCGACATCATCAACTTCTCCGCTGCATTGACATGATCGGCGAAGGTATGATATCGTTGCCTGCACCTCGATAGTGGATCTTGGTTTGGTTCGTGTACGGTAAATTTTTTGTTTTACGTAGCACGTTCCCCAACACAGTCTACTACATAAGCGAGATACTACACAGACCAAAGGAGTGGTACCTGGACATCCAGAAGCTCCTATACGCTGTGCTCCTAGCTTCCCGCAAATTAAAACACTACTTTCAGGCTCACAAGATAGTTGTTCCGTCCGTCTACCCACTCGGTTCCATCACCAAAAACAGAGAGATCACTGGCTGCATTGCTCAATGGGTGTCCGAGTTGGGCGCGTTCGACCTCGAGTTCACACCTCGCACAGCAATCAAGTCTCAGGCCCTTGCCGATTTCGTCGCCGAATGGACAAACCCGGAACCCGAACCCGTAGACAACGATTACACAAGTAAGGTTTGGACTCTATATTTTGATGGATCACTTACCCTCACAGGCTTGGGGGCTGGCGTCATCATCTCCGCGCCAATAGGAGAAACCCTCCAGTACGCCATCCAGCTACGCTTCCGGGCCACCAACAACGAGGCAGAATTCGAAGGTCTCCTCGTCGGATTGCGCCTCGCCGCCGCTCTCGGTATCCATTACTTAACCGTGAAATGCGACTTGCGACTCGTTGTCCGACAAGCAAGCAAAGATTATCAAGCCGTTAATCCAATGATGGCCGCTTACTTAGCAGAAGTGCGGACTTGGGAGAAAAAGTTCATCGGCCTAGAATTCCAATATATACCCAGATGGGACAACTGCGTCGCCGACACCCTGGCTCGCGCCGCCTCAAGTCGAACGGCCCCCCCAGCTGGCGTTTTCGTCGAACAAATCCCCAAACCATCCATCAAAATCTTGACACACGAAGAGAGTACTCCCACCCCTTGCGACACTTATGAGCAAAATGGGACGTCTCAGCTCGACGCCCCCAAAGGGAGCACTGGCCAAGCTATCGCCCAACTCGACAAACACACAGACTGGAGGAACCCAATACGTCAGTACTTGCTTAACCGACTCGAACCAGCAGAGGAAGAACAAGCCAAGAAGATCTCCCGCAAAGCCATGCACACAATGATCAACAACACCCTCTATCGCAGAGGAGCTCTCGGCGTCCTTATGAAATGCATCCCTATCGACGAAGGCAAATGGCTACTCGAGGAAATCCACGGCGGACTGTGTGGCACGCACTCCGCATATCGCACACTAGTCAGCAAGGCATTCCGACAATGATTTTACTGGCCAACTGCGCTACACGACGCGGTTGATTTGGTCCAAAAATGCGAGGCCTGTCAGTTTCACAGACGGCAAGCACACCAACCAGCCCAAGCTCTTCAAACAATACCACTATCATGGCCTTTCTCGACTTGGGGGCTAGATCTCCTCGGGCCCTTTCCTCCGGGACGCGGGGGTCATAAGTTCTTAATAGTCGCCATTGACACATTTACCAAGTGAATTGAGGCAAAACCCCTCTCCATCACCACGACGACAGCGGCACAAAGATTCATGCAGCGGCACATTTTTACTCGCTTCGGAGTACCAAGCTAGATCATCACCGACAATGGACCACAATTCACAGCAGCCGACTTCATCGCCTACTGTGAATCCTATGGCGCCAACGTTTGCTATGCCTGAGTCGCTCACCCCCAAAGCAATGGTCAAGTCGAACGCGCAAATGGCCTCATACTGGACGGGATCAAGAAGCGAGTATACGACACACTGCAACGTCACGCCAAGTCGTGGGTGACCGAGTTGCCCAACGTCCTCTGGGCGCTTCGTACAACAGCCAGCCGAGCGACCAGAGCAACCCCATTTTCTCTTGTCTACGGGGCGGAGGCGGTCCTCCCATGCGAGATCTAGATGAAGTCTCCCCGCGTAGAGCAACATTCCAAAAATGAAGCAGAGACACAGCGAGTTGACGACCTCAACCTCCTTGAGGAAATGCATGACTGTGAGTACCTACAGGCAGCCAAGTATCAACAGGACTTACGCCGGTACCATGAACGCAACATCAAGCATCGACACCTGGAGATCGGTGACCTCGTCCTCCGATTGGTCCAGTCGACTCAGCACCGAAACAAATTATCCCCTAAGTGGGAAAGACCCTACACCATCGTCACCAACCCGCGACCAGGTACTTTCAAACTCGCCGACAATGGCTCCGTATTACGCAACACGTGGAACATCGATCAATTATCCAAGTACTATGTATAAGCTTCCCGGGAGCTTAAACCCGGAGGACTTCCCTTTTTACCCCGTATCTCTACGGATGAAGTATCTGAATTTTTACTAAGTATCTTAGCACCCATCAGCCAAATTACTGGTCTACTCATGATACTCAAACACGCCTCTAACACGCTTTGCTACAAGACTCGGGGGCTGACACGTATACGAGTCTACACTTCGTCTCGCCTCCCCAGGTCAAGGCACACAAGCGTTCGACAGCTCAGGGCACGACACGAACACGAGGTCGCACCTCGTTCCGCCTCCTAGAGTTTGGTCGCCGTACAACCGCCTCGTATGCACTCGGGGGCTGGCACGCACACGGGTTCGCGCCCCGTTTCGCCACCCCGGGTCTGGTCAGCAGTCCATAAGCCTAGCCATGACGTCTAGGGAATAGATTCCCCGCGGGTTTCTCAACTCTATGTTGTTCCCCCAACACCGGCACACAGGCATCATGTCCCGCATTTGCCCGGGGGCTAAGGGACGTACGAGTTCCATAACTCCACCCCCGCCCCGGGTACAACGGCATCAGCGCCTCGCATCTATACGAAGTTTGGCGAGTAACCGACGTTTCTTAACACATGCAAAACAGCGGATAGCTACCTTGCATCTGCGTAGGGCCAGGCACGGCATGAGTTCCTCAATTCGTTTCGCCTCCCCGATTACGGCAACCTACCCCGAGGCCAGAGTACAGACCTGTTCACTACAGCGAACAGGTTCCTGCTAAACTCGCACAAACCAGTCGGGGGCTCGGAGGCATACAATACATTACGCAATCCTACGGTAACACAGTTATTTGTTACATCAAGCATAAGACGATGAACAACCACAGAACCAGATTGCACGAGTTAGAATTCTTTACATCACGGAGACGTACAACCAAGGGAGGAAGGTCTAATCCTCCTTCCCGGCAGAATCACTACCCCCGGATACATAAGCCCCCTCACTATCGTCGGACACGGCGGGAGCATCCTCCACCGCCTTGAAGCCGGCTTCACTGAGGAACCTTTCTACCGGCTCACGCCAGTATTCGAGCCGCATGTCCTCCGCTCCGGGTCATGGGGGAACAAACTCGCCAAGCTCCAACTCTAGCAGATTCAAAGGAAGTTCCGGCGCCAGGTCTTTAGCCAAAGCCAAAGCATAGGATATGGCCGCGTTGGCCATACTCTTCGCCCGCGCAGATGCATCCTCCTTGATGAAGCCCAGGAAGTCGCTCAGGCCTTCGGCAAGTCATCCGAAGAAAACTTCGTGAAGTCGGGGCGGCCGGCGAACTTCAGACTCGCCATGACTCGGTCGAGGAGAGAACACGCATCTGTGGCAACCCGGGTCTGTGCCTGCAAGCGTTCCCAGGAGAGTTCTACATTTTTCTTCACTCCCTCAAGCTCCTCGCGGACTAGCTGATGAAGATCAGTCACCGACTTGGCCGCCGCGACAGCCGTCTCCGCTCGGATCGAGACCGCAACGAGCTGCTCCCTTAGCTCGACGTTGGCGATCCGCAATGTCTCGAGTTCCTCGACCTGCCCGGCCCAAGCTTCGGCCTCCTCAACTCGACAAGTTGCCGCGGACAGCTAGAGCGACAACTCGGCGTTCGCTGCCCGCAGCCGCGAGACCTCCTCTTCATTCCCGCGGAGTCAACTAAGGAGTGTGTCCTCTCTAGCGGCCGCAGCACAAGTCGCGCGCTGCCACAGGACAAGCAGCGAGACAGACATTCAAGAAAAGCAACTATAGGAGCTGAGAGATCAGAAGCCGAGAAAGATATCGCTCACCTTCATCCACGTTAGGGCGTAGTCGATGTACGCCCGATACTCGGTACGAGGCAATGGGCGTCTCGACTCGCCATCATCAACCTCCGGGACGGCTTTCGGACTGGCAAATCCGGGTTCCCTCACGCCAGTGGCAGAGGCAACCAAGTCCCGAGGCACTCCCGTAGGAGGACCGCCACCAGAGGATCCGACGCCCACCTCCAAACGCCCCTCGACGCCGTTAGGCTCCGCCTCTGGAATCACCATGAGCCCCTGACAATCAGGGGGGAGCGCGACGATGATGTAGTTGGAATAGGCACAAGGCTAAAAGAGATCCAGAACTTAGAACCAAGCAGCAGCAAGGAGAAAAAGAAACTCGGAGCATAAGATAAGGGAGAACCCTACTTCAAGCTGAGCGAGACCGCCCTCTTCGCCGGTCTTTGCGAAGTCGTGGAACTAGAAGGCCGCTTGAGGGTATATCGCTATTGAAAGATCATCTAGGCCCCTAATTGGTTTTGATGGTTAATGGCAACTCAAACTAGAATCTAATGTTTACAATGAGTGTAAGCAAGTTTAAGAGGTTCCAGGAAGAAGGGCCATCAAGGAAAAGATGACCACCCAAAAAGTACAAATGTGGTTTCCAGGACAAGGGAATGGCTATGCTAGGCAGCTGTGTCACAGCTGTGAGGAAGCCGGTGCTGTGCAAGGAGTTGCAAGCAAGGTGATGGTGGCTTGATGAGTCAAGGGTCATGAATACAGTTGGTGGTAGGTAAAATCAAGATTTGCTTATTTCTTTGAGTCCATAGGAAATACCCGTACTATCAAGAGGGATGAAGTAGTAATGTTCTGTGGAGGTTCTTTTGCTCAATGCTCAGGGTGTTGGACAGTGGCACTGATGCTTTGAGGTCAGTGGCCCTGTGTCAACAATTTTGCTCAAGTGTGAGACTACCTTGCGTTAGCACTCTGCAGTGCTAGTAGTAGAAAACCCTAGAGGTTAGAGTCACTGGTGTGACGCAGCTATGTCACAGGTGGTCAAGTGCTCTATGACTCAGGTACATCTCTGTACCAGGGGAGAGCTTGTAAATGTTAAGGGAACTGCACTGCGACGGTTTGTCTACTGAGTCAAAAGGCTGTCGGAGGTTCTCTCCTTATTAGGATCAGAGTTAGTTGTGCGCTGAGGGCATGTGATGTGCCAAGATCAGGCTGAATAGTTAGGCTACGTCAGTTAAGGGTTCACCTGTGTGTGCCTCCGGTGACACATGTGTCGATCTACCTGAGCCAGTTATAGTTGGGCGTTGTGACTGGCTGTGTCACCGGTGTCTGACACCAATGACTTACTCAATCCTACGTGGCAACAGTGTAACGATCAGGTGCCTGTGAACCCTATAAATAGGGGACCAGGGGAGGTCTTCAGCCTCAACCAATCAACCTTGCTCAATCCAATCAATCACATTCAACCGTTGCAAGCCTCTCACCCTCGGAACAAAAGCCAAACTTCCTAAGAGAGTTAGAGAGTCCTCGAGCAAAGAGCATTGGTTCCTCCAGGAGTTGTTATTGCTGATTCTGTTACTCTTGAAGTGTCTACTCCTAGACGGACGTAGGAGTTGCTGGTATCACCCAAGCTTGTGTGGGCTGAACAAGTAGTTTGTGAAGGTGATCCGAAGTCTACCTGCTGCAAGGCTAAATGACTTCCATAAGCAAAGCAAGAGGCCTAATCACTCAGGTACTCAGAGAACAAGCACGATTTAGTACTGGCGAGCTCTTCGGAGTAGCCTCTCTGAAAAGAGTAGGAAATTTCGGTGAAAAACACCTTGTCTCTCTGAGTACTCATTGTGTAGCTTCTATTTACTTGCTATATCTGCATGCTTGTGTGTTCTTAGATATATTCCATTGTCTGTGATAGATCATCTTTTCACTTGTGTTAGAATAGCTATGTCACAGTTGCTGTAGATCATATCTCTTGCCTGTGTCAGCTACCTGTTACACAGCTGCTTAGTCTAGTCATCTGTTTCTAAGTGTTTAGCTTACCTGTGTTAGCCTCCTGTGTGACAGCTATGTGTTAATTTACACATCATATTTTGCCTGAGCTGTTCACCTGTCACACAGCTAGCTTATCCTTGCAATTAGCTAAGTCTTAACTTGACAATCTAAGCTAAAAGAAATAATTTTAATTAGCCTCCTATTCACTCCCCCTCTAGTCAGCACCTTCGGTCCTTTCAGCTATCAAGACAACAGGAACCAAGGTCAAAGAACTCGAGCAAAGTAAGTCGACGCCAACTTCTCAGAAAAACAAAGCAAGAAAACTTACCGGGGTGACCTAACCCCTTCCGCTCGACGCCGCAGACGACTTCCTGCCCCTGGACGGCGGGGCCTTCCGGGTCCGAATCGCCCCAACGTGCGTCGACTCCTCCACGAAGACATTGGCGCCTTCCCACGGGCTGAGTCCCAAGAAGGGACGCTGAGTGCGAGCCAAAAAGAGCTAACACCATTATAATCAACTACTCGAAGACCAGAAGGAATAATCAAAGGAACGCTATGAGGAAACGCTTACCGAGATGATCGTGGCTCTCGATATCTCGTCCCGGTAGGCAAGCGACTCGATCTCCGAGTGAACCCGGGACTCCCAAGGCGAAGCCCAGGCACCGTCGTCACCCCACTCGGCTTTGAAGAGGTCGTCAACTCGACCCCGGACTTCCGTTGTTTCAGCACAGAAAGGCGTAAGGACGTGAAAGAAAAGGAATTCCAATAACCATTCGAGTTGTCAAGGAGAAGAAGCAAAGAAACGTACCTTCATCCGCCGGTAAGGGGCCGACTTCATCCGACCACCCAGGAAGTCCTTGAGTTCCTAGCGGCACGATGCGACGGGTGATGAAGTCACCGACCACATGCACGGCGGTCAAGCCGTTCCGACGAAGCTTGGCGATGCGATCCTTCACGGCCCTACTCCTCCGCGTGAGTCGAGGACGGTCCTTCCACAAGTCCCGCGGGGTCGGGATTTCACACCTTGTCGCTGGGTCATGGGTCGATTGGTGGCAGAAGGCCCAATTGGAGGCCTATTTCCCCCACGAATCCTTCGGGGAGAAAGGGATGTAGTTCGCCTTGACATCATCCCGAAGAGAGAAGTGGCAGGTGCTGTGAACTTGACCGGCCGTCGAGACTTTGAGGGTGTAAAAATACCGGAACGACTCGACGTCGGGAGACGTCCCGACAAAGGCTTCGCATAGATGGGCGAAGACAGCCAAAAAGAAAATCGAGTTGGGGGGAAGGTTTACCAACTCGATCTCGAAGAAAGATAGGACATCACACAGGAACTCGGACATTGGGAGTCCGAGCCCGCACTTGAAGAAATCGAGGAAGACGACCAGGTCCTCCTCTGGCGAGAACGGCTGACTCCGGTCAGCAGGAGCTCAGAAAACCACCGAATCGGGTAGCTCTCCGTCGCGCACCATCCACAAAAGATCCTCCGGGGTAACCCGGGAGGTAGGTAAACCGACCACCCAAGGGCCAGATCCGGCTCCACCTCCCGCGGTGGTCAACGGCGCTGATGGTCGGGCTTGCTGTGGATCTTCCGTCGCCGGCGCTTTACCACGGGTTGGGTCCCACGCCGTCACGGCTACTGACGAGGCTTCGCCCGACGGAACCTCAATGACCTTTTCCGCAGGCCCCTCCACCGTCGTCGGTTCAATCGCCACAGTATCACCGGAAGAAAGAATTCCCGTGTCGGAGAAGATGGCGCACCGCCGCACGAATGACGAGGAAACTTCGGGAGCCGACTACGTCGCTGCTTGCCACCCAAGAGAAAGAAGGAAGAAATCAAGAAGATGGAGCGCGGTGAAAAATTGGGAACTGTGAAGCGAATGGAGGATAGGAAAAGTAACTAGCGTCATTTAAACCAGCCCTTACCGAGGCGCCGAAAGCGCACTAACCTCGGGGCAATCCCAACTGATCTGACGCTTTGGCGCACTCCGCCTGGGAATCGCGACCAACCCGGCGTACAAACCGGCACAGTCTGCAAACGACGTGGGATCATGACATCACCATCCGTGAATTCTGCCGGATGGGTTCAGATTACCATAAAGGGCAAAAAGCCCGCCAAGTCATATCACAGAGGAGCGTCACTTGGGCCTATTTTGCTTGAATCTCGGCTTCATCACGCATAATGATGGAGGGCTTGATGATGGATAGTAATTGAACACGTGTGACACATGTTTCCACAATACGTATAGACATGCTCTAGATGTACAGCGTGGGCATAGCATCAGCGTAGTGGCCATGTGTGGCGCGGGTGCAGCGACCATATGCCATGGGTAGCTGGAGCGCGGTGGGGCGACCATGTCGAAGGAGGCGATGGCGGTGGCGCACGGGCACAGCCGAAGCATGGTGTGGGCGCGGCAGCCACGCGTGGCGCCGATTCGGGAGAAAAGGACGCTGAAGGGTATAGTAGTGGTAATGGTAGATAATTATCTTTTAGTTTTAAGTGAATGGTGATAGTGAGTAATTATCTATCAAACAAGGATAGCCATCGGATTTGATGACGGACCATCCAACCAATGTGAGTTGTTAGATGCATTTGATTGAGTTGTTAGATGCATTTGATTGGACGGGGCTGAGTGACCTGTATACGTTTTATAGGTGAAGATAGGAAAGAAAAATTGAGCATTTTAATAGATATATATAGTATAAATAGTATCTTACATTCAGTTACTTATATATCAGATTAAGAAAAGAAAGGCGATAAAACGAGCCCCTGAATGTTCCTCGGTAAAGCAAAGCTAGGATTACACGGTCTGACTAAACCTGATTTATTCTTGCAATTAGCCTTTGTCAAGTGGCTTTAAGTTCCATAAACCTAGCTTTTACTCGTAGATAATGTTCCAAAAAACCCCTAATTGAACAAGATCGGTGTTCCAAGAATATGGATCGTGATCATACACACCCAGCTAATTGAAAAAGGGAATCCAATTCTCATTACAAACGCACATAGTACATTTTTCTTCTTCGAGGAATTGTATACGAGCTCTGCCAGTGCATATGTAGAAGAAAGAAAACACGAACGGGACGCGTGCGTACATATGTTATGCATGTGTGAGTATGTATGTCAAAAAGAATGAATAACCGACTACTTATACCATCACCTCCAAAGTGGGGTGCAAACAGAGAGTAGACAGCTGGAACTTGGATGAAGCATCCCTGCAGCATCTAGCTGCTAGCTAATGAGCAGTACCAGCTGACTTGGATAGGCTACAGTTGCTTCTTCCTCCTATCACATCTCATCAATGCCAAGTAGCTAACTAGCTAGATTTGTCAACCCTGAAGACGGCGAATATGCATGGAAATGGAATTAATGGAGAGGTCAAAGCAGCCAGCCAGCCACACCTAACTAACCATGCAGATGCAGATGCATTCATAATTATAGGTTTGGGTGGTTGTTGAAGAGATCCCAATAGTATGGAGACGGCGACAGCGCAGCTGGGAAATATTGTAACGTCTGAGGAGGAGTTGCACCGGCGGTGGTACCGACTAACGCGCTATGGCCAAGAAATGCCGGGCTGATCAGCTCGCCGAACAGGTTGATGCCACCGGACGCCTGCGGGGAGAAGAAGCTCGCAGAGATCGCAGGGATGGACCCCGGCACCGGAGACAGGATGCTCGGCAACGGCGGCAGCCCTCCATGATGGCCACCGGCGCTCCGTGCGGCCGACGCTGATGCCTGCTCCATGGCGGCGAGGCGCGCGGCCGGCGAGAGCTGGAACACCGCGCCCTCGTGCGGCGGCCGATCAGCTTGGAGCTGGAACGGGAACGGCAGCTGCGGCTGTGGCGCCGGCGGGAGCGTGGAGGACAACGACGGCTGGGGGAAGAACGGGAACGATAGCGACGATGTCGGTAGCGGCGGCGGTGGGAGCGAGGAGGAGGATGACGAGGAGGCGCCGGTGAGGCGCTGCACGACGGACATGAACTCGCTGGGGTGTGTGTGCACGACCTTGGGCGACACGGCGTAGATGATGACCGGCTGCCGCACCTGCGCCGGCGGCTTCCTGACCTTGTGCGAGTCCTTGTGGACCCTGAGAGGCGCCGGGCGCGGCCCCTGCAGCTCCCGGCGCTGCGACGAGGAGGATGAGGCCGTGGCGGAGGCGGTGTGCTCCATGATCGATATCGATGTCACCTGCTAGCTGATCGAGGTTTGCAACTAGTGATATCGATCGATGTACGGTAGCTAGGCTCCGTTGAGATGTCGATCGAGTAGCAAGCAGTAGTACGTGTCTCCTCTTTGTCGAGCATATTTATAGAGGTGGCAGAAAACAATTGGTGACCAAGTTTTGGAGGTTTTATTTGGGCCGTGCAATAAGTCAAGAAAGCACTCGATTGCAAAATAATATAAACCGAGGAAAGTTTTGCACAAAAGTTAGGGTTGAACACGTCCAAGCAAAGCAAAGGTGAGATGAGGTGACGCATGTATGCATGGGATGGCGCCAATATATTTCTGGATGCTGCGGTGCAATCCTTTTGTTTCTTGTCTGTTTGGGATTTGACTAGCACTGACTGAAACAACCAGGTCAGTCAGATATATTCACCGAACTGGCGCTGTATTGCGGCTTCTCCATCTTTTGATTTCTCCAACAAGAGAACCTTCTTCAATATATTCATGCCACCTTCATCGATGATCAGACCACCTCTTTTTTCTTGCACTTTTCCTTTAGTCACCTGGACTTATAACATCGGTTTTTTATTTAGTTATCAATTAGCGGCGGTTGATGATGTGCAGATTTCAGTTAGCTTAGCTAGGAATTACTCCTAATACATACATGTAATTAATCTGAACATGTATACCCTCCTGGTTATATTTTCTAGGTTGATAATTAACAAATGGTGCAACTCCTGCTGTGCATTTTGTGAAAAAGCTAGCTAGCACGCAATCTTTGTTAATTTTAGATTGGAAAGTGTTTGTTGTTGCAGGATGTAGGCTTGGGTCTTCTGGAACTAATGTATACATATCTACCTGATTCTGACTTGAGCGAGTCTTGTCTTGACTAATCTGTGTATAGGCCGGCCCGGGCGTTAAGTTGGACCGAATTCAAGCCCCCGAACCGAATCGATCAGGCTAACATCCTTTGGCATGTTTTGATAGTGTCAACCCCAACTATTATCTCAATTAACTAGTATAGTATCCCACACAGTTATGTGGGAAATATTTTTAATTATTTTTATTTTTTCACTTGTGCATGTGATATTAGATCGGTACAAAAAATAAAAGTTCGGATCATGAGCCGACTACAAGCCGTTGTACTGAGTTGTCTATTTAGGTACAGTTGTGATAATCTATTGGATGTGATCTTATTTAGTACAGTTATGATGATATATCGGATGTGATATGTTTAGGTACAATTATGAAGATCTATTGATCATGATTTGTTTAGGTATAGTTATAAAGATCTATCGATTATGATCTATTTAGTTACAGTTATAAAGATCTATCGATTGTGGTCCACTAATAATAAAAAATGGTCCATCAAACTAATAATCGGATGTTTTTTCTTTAAAAATTTGTAGCCTCTTTCTATTCTTTCTGAGTATTTTTAATATATAATACATATAATAGATAGATCAATTAGAGGATAGCAGCGTATATACAGGGTTATTATTAATTAACCGTCGCTGGTCTAGCTAGCTTGTAAATTCCAGTCTGAGTCTTAGAAGAGAGATTTCGTTGGACCAATTCATCGGAAATACCTTTCTGAGATGATGGTTAGTACGTTTCCTTCAAAAGAAGAGATGATGGTTACGACAAGTTAAAACTAAACGGCGTTAATTAACGTAGAGATTAATTCCAGTAATAAATTCTTGACAAGAACACAACACAAACATGCATTCAGCTCTAGTCACAGAGAGAGAGAGAGAGTCAGAGGTGGACGACGCAGTCAAGGAGTGGAGGGAGACCAACTAAGGTAGGATGTAAAGGTGTTATTGAGGAGTCGTGGATCAGCTCAGCTGTGTGACTGAGGACCGAGTACATACAACAAGTAGCAGCATAATATGTTTAGGAGCTCTTCATGACGCTCCAACTTAATTTGTTTAGAAGATTAGAGTAGTATTCTATTGTAGCCATTCAGTTATCAAGAGTATTTTTGGATTTGTGAGTAGTCCATTTATGACACACTACTATAAAAATCATTTGTACAGATAGTTCGGAACCTCCGTGCGGGACGGTTTTTTAAACCGTCTGTACCGTCTGTACAAACCTGATTTGTACAGACGGTTCCCAACTAGAACCGTCTGTACAATCGTCTGTGCTATTCGATTAGTACAGACGGTTCTAGTTTGGAACTACTAATCGATTAGCACCTGTCTGTGATGTCGTGTTATAAAAAAAATGACCCCTCGTGCCATGTGCCTAGTCTTCAGCCGTGTCTCATCCCGCCATCCGTGTCGTCTCATCCAACCACTGGAATTAAATCGCACAATATGCTTCCAGCGGGATTCGATCCCGCAACCTCGTGTTGTCCAAGCAAGGGGAGTTGCTAGCTGAACTAGGCTAAGTATGCGATATAGACGGGACGGCTTTCCTCTTAACTAATCCATACGACTAAGCGGGACGCTTCTAGTACAGACGGTTCTAAATTTGGAACCGTCTGTACTGTACCGACGGTTCCAAATTTAGAACCGTCTGTACTATTCGATTTGTACAGACGGCTCCAATTTGGACCCGTCTGTGCTATTTGTATAGACAGTTTCAAATTGGAGCCGTCTGTACTGTAGCTCCGAATGTTAGTTTTAGAGTTCAGATCCAACCCTAGTTTGAGAGGTTTTAGTAAAACAGTCATAACTTTCTCATACGAAGTCCGTTTTGGGTCCACGACCACTCAAATGAAAGCTAACGACGAAGCGTATCCGATAAAAATACACGTGCATACACATATACCCGTCTTGACCCTGAAAATTCGGCTTCTAGGTGGGACTTTTTCGCTCCGGAAGTTTTTCGCTAACTTTTTCGGATCTTGTAGAGGGCATATCTCCTTCACCCGGACTCTGATTTGGGTGATTCTTGTTTTCCTGGTTAGCTTGAGTCGAGGACTTGCTTTCCACCTTGATCCCAGCTTCTGCCGAGTAATTTTGTCGAGGTACCGTTTTCAAAATCTTCGATTTCGGGACGGGATTTCCACTAGTCGTTTCGTCGACTTTCTCGAAATTGGCTCAAACTTTCTGGAGACGTAGAGTTTGGCCTCCTGCTCACAGCCGTGAAAACCGTTCGACAATCGGAGCTGTCAAACTCCCTCCCCGACGCTGCCACTTTCCTACCGCGGCAAGAAAATTTGCAGTTTTTGCTGCCGCGGCAGCAGAGTATCAACCAGCCTTGCTTCATCTATTTGTACATACGGTTTCAAACTTAAAACCGTCTGTACTATTCGATTTGTACAGACGGTTCTAAGTTTAGAACCGTCTAACCGTCTGTACTAGCTACAGATTGGTACAGACAGCTTAGAACCGTCTGTACTATTCGATTTGTACAGACGGTTCCAAGTTTAGAACCGTCTGTACTGTTTACAGATTTGTACAGACGGTTCCATACTTAGAACCGTCTGTACTGTTCGATTTGTATAGACGGTTCCAAGTTTAGAATCGTCTGTACTGTTTACAGATTTGTACATATGGTTCCATACTTAGAACCGTCTGTACTGTTCGATTTGTATAGACGGTTCCAAGTTTAAAACCATCTATACTGTTTACAGATTTGTACAGACAGTTCCAAACTTAGAACCGTTTGTACTGTTCGATTTGTACAGACGGTTCCAATTTGGACATGTCTATGCTATTTGTACATTTGGAACCGTCTGTACTGTAGCGTCCCGCTTGTTGGGAACTGTTTGTACTCATTTTCTCAGACAGTTTTCTTTTGGAACCGTCTGTGATACTATTTGTACAGACGGCTTCAAAAATCCGTCTGTACAGGGACGTCCCGTTAAATGAATTCTGTAGCAGTGACAAGTTATTAGCTATGTTAAAAAGAAGGTTTTGAATAAATTTAATTATCTTTTTCAAATATTTCAAAGATCTTCCATATATCCTAGCAAAACAGACCGACCATTCCACTTCATACCAACGAACAGGTTGCACGGACTATTTATATAATCTACAATACATGTTCACGTATAGCTCCAAATTAATAAGAAACATGTTTTTTTGTTTCAAATTAATGTATGTTTGAGATAATGTGTCTGTAATGTCTGTAGTCTTCTATGTAATACATTAGACTAGGACTCGAAACATTATCTTAGCAAGCATCCGGACTGCATGTTCATGTCGTATTTTGTACTTGATGCGTGGCACAACTAGCACAATATATGGCCTTCTTTGGACGACCAGTAGATGCGTGCTAAGCAAATCCATCTATTTTTTTCATGTTTCTTTATGCATGTATGCTACCTATATGTGTTACCATTGACATGTAAATTATTTATGAAAATTTCAAAAGAATTAATCAATGTGTTACAGATGACATGCAAACTATTTTGTACATAGTCTAAAGAAAAAGTAACGTGTTGTTATGCATGAGGTCTTGCTAGTAATGAAGCTAAAATTGGAATAGAATAAAACCATTAATTAGCCTTATTATAGTATTCCTTATCAATCACCGTGCTTTAATGATGCATTATTTCCTTCCTCATTTATTCGAGGTGCAAAGTTCACATTAACCCTATGAGGACGTTAATAGCCTCTTACCTACTATAAGGTCATAGTAGCTATGTGCCGTTAGATCATACATAATTAACGGCTTGTATTAGTTTGGATGCATCTTAAAATTTCTCTTTGTTTAGATAGATGCAGTTGATCAGAGCAGGTCCACGCTGAATTAATCATACTTGCGAGCCTAGGTTTTTCTTTAGCAATATGAACCTAGCCCAATTATCATTGTCATTGGTAGACACAATGCACAGAAGGCCTGTCCAGCCCAACTAGTGACTATCCGAGCGAGCGAGGCCTGGGGCTTGGAACGGCCGGCCCGGGCTACAATACCAATCCTTCCTAGCTGATTAATTGATTGGTTAATAGCTTAATATTTCATCAACTTCGATTTCACCACAATTCCCCACTTCCTCATGTTTTCTTTTCTCACAGGACCAGCTGCTCATTTGCAATTGGTAATATTATACGTGGATCCTCAATTATATGTGTTGGGGAAGGGGTCCCCCGCGCTAACCCGGTTTCGACGCTTTTTCATACTTAGAGGAGATCAGCGCAACACCAACCTCGTCGCGGTGCCAAGACCGCGCGACGCCGACTCCGCGATGACACCAACCTCGTCGCGACGCCAAGACCGCGCGATGCCGACTCCGCGACGACACCAACCTCGTCGCAACGCCCAGACCGCGTGATGCTGACTCCGCGGCAACATCAAGTCTGTAACCACGCCAAGACCGTGCAACGCCGAGTCCGTGACGGCGACAAGTCCGTGCATGACGGGCGGGACCCACAGGATATTCCCGAAATATTCCCGGAGGAAAAGACCTACACGTCCCCAGGGGCATCGGTACATCTAGGGGCATGATTGTAAAACACCTGAGGGCATTCCTGTAATCTCCCCTACCCCTCCATTCTCCCTATAAATAGAGGGGCACCCCTTCCATTTGGGGGGATCCAGAAATTCTGAATACACGTTTGCTTGCTCCTCCTCTCCTCCGGTTCGCAACATCGCAGTGGGTTCGAGTGTCCTCGCGCCGTGCAACCCGCGTGCGCGACTGCGGTGTCTCCGTGACGTAGTTTCCCCGGCAACCCTCGTAGGTCCGCGTAGCCGTGCGGGGGTGCCACAAGTTCACTGTCTAGCCTCGTTGCTACGACAGTTGGCGCCGTCTGTGGGAAGCTAGCAAGAAGCCATGTGACGAAGACTGCAGTCGCCGCCGGGAGCGCGAAGACGCCATCGTCAACCCGCAGGACGATCGAGCCATGCCGCCTAAGAAGCGAGGAGGAACGAAGCGGAAGGCCACGGCCACCGCCGCAACGGGCACGAGAGCATCGACCTGAAGTGCGGTACGCGCAGGCGTCGTAGTGTCCAGCTCGGTGCTCCGTCGTGGTGTCGACCTCAGCGTCTCCATTGCAGTGTCTCAGCGCGGTGTCGACATCGGTACTCCGTCACGGAGTCGACCTCACCCCTCCGTTGCTGTGTCGACCTCTACACTGCGCTGTGGCGTCAGCCTCGCCCCTCCGTCGTGGTGTTGACCTCTGCACTCTGTCGTGACGTCGGGCTCAACACGCTATCGCGGTGTCAACCGCTCGGCGCTCCGTCGCGACACCGACCTCGACAGCATGTCCCGGCGTCGACTTCGGCACTCCGTCACGCCATCGACACCGCTCGGCATGTGGCTGCCCACCCGCTGGCTTGTTCCTTTGGTGCCGAAACTTGGAAATAGCACACAAGGGGCTCATCTTCAGCATCGTCACCCAAAACCTCCTCGTGTGCGCCGGGAAGCCACGTCTCCCCCACACGAGTCGAGCAACAAACCTCCTCGTGTGTGCCGGGAAGCTCCATCTCTCCCGTACGAGTCGAGCGAAAAGCCTCCTTACGTTGGCCGGGAAGAACCATCTCCCCCGCGTGAGTCGAGCACTTGAACCTCCTCGTGTGCGCTGGGAAGCCCCATCTCTCCCGCACGAGTTGAGCAAAAAGCCTCCTCACGTTGGCCGGGAAGAACCATCTCCCCCGCGTGAGTCGAGCACTTGAATCTCCTCGTGTGCGCTGGGAAGCCCCATCTCCCCCGCACGAGTCGAGCGCAAAGCCTCCTCGCGTTGGCTGGGAGCAACTCCCCCACGTGAGCCGAGCACCCAAACCTCCTCGTGTGCGCCGGGATGCAGCCCGTCCCCCACGCGAGTCGAGTAAAAGGCCTCCTCGCATTGGCTGGGAAGAAACATCTCCCTCATGTGAGTCGAGTATTGTCGCTCCCCCGCATGAGCCGTCTTGCAAGCCAAGAAAGGCTCAATGCACACGTCGCCGTGCGCCTATCTCTAAGTGTTTCGCTTCTTTTTTGGGCAAGGACCCGATACGCACGTTGCCGCGTGTCAATCCCTTCTTGCAATAAGTACCTAACTATTTGATACAGGAAGAAAAGCTTAAGGCTAGAAGACGACTACTCGCGCTACCCGCCACGCCGAGGGACGCGAAGTTTTTTTCGATTAGGAGGCAAGGTACGCGGTACCATACTCAACATCGCAAGGGGACTACGCCACCATGCAAGGTACCAAGTACCACGCACGACATCGCAAGGGACTACGCCACCGGGGTACCCATGGGCAAGCAGCGATGCCGCGGCATCGACTCCTCGATGCTTCGTCGCGGCGTCTCCGTCAAGCTTGGCGCTCCATCGCGGCGTCGACCTCGGTGCTCCGCCGCGACGTCGACCGCGGCACTCCACCGTTGCGGCATCCGACGAGGCATCGAGCCCGGCGCTCCGTCGCGGCGTCGACCGCGGCACTCCACCGTTGCGGCATCCGACGAGGCATCGAGCCCGGCGCTCCGTCGTGACGTCGACCTCGGCGCTCCATTGTGATGCAGCATCCAGCGTGGCGCTCCATCGCCGCGTCGACCTCGGCGTTGCATTGTTACGCTCCGTCGCAGCGTCTGCGTCGACCTTGCCGCTCCGTCGCGGCATCGAGCACGGCGCTCTGTCGCGACGTTGACCTCGGCGCTCCATTATGGCGCTCCGTCACGGTGTCCCCGTCAACCTTGGCGCTCCATCGCTGTGTCGACCTCGGCGCTCCGTCGCGGCATCGACCGTGGCGCTCCACTGTCGCGGTGTCCGACGCGGCATCCAGCGTGGCGCTCGTTCGCGGCGTCGGCCTCAGCGCTCCGTCGCGGCTGCATCGACCTTGCCGCTCTGTCGCGGCATCAAGCCAGGTGCTCCGTCGCGGCGTTGACCTTGGCGCCCCATTATGGCGCTCCGTCGTAGCGTCTGCGTCGACCTTGCCGGTCTGTCGCGGCATCGAGCCCGGCGCTCCGTCGCAGAGTCTCCGTCAACCTTGGCGCTCCGTCACGGCGTCTCCGTCAAGCTTGGCGCTCCATCGCCACGTCAACCTCGGCGTTGCATTGTTGCGCTCCGTCGCAGCGTCTGCGTCGACCTTGCCGCTCCGTCGCGGCATCGAGCACGGCGCTCCGTCGCGACATCGACCTCGGCGATGCATTGTTGCGCTCCGTCGCAGCGTCTGCGTCGACCTTACCGCTCTGTCGCGGCGTCGACCTCGGCGCTCCATCGCAGAGTCTCCGTCAACCTTGGCGCTCCGTCACGTCGTCTTCGTCAAGCTTGGCGCTCCATCGCCGCGTCAACCTCGGCGTTGCATTGTTGCGCTCCGTCGCAGCGTCTGCGTCGACCTTGCCGCTCCGTCGCGGCATCGAGCACGGCGCTCCGTCGCGACATCGACCTCGGCGATGCATTGTTGCGCTCCGTCGCAGCGTCTGCGTCGACCTTGCCGCTCTGTCGCGGCGTTGACCTCGGCGCTCCATCGCAGTGTCCCTGTCAACCTTGGCACTCCGTCGCAGCGTCAACCTCGGCACTCCGTCGTGGCAACTCCGTCACAGCGTCGGCCTCGGCGCTCCATCGCAGTCTCCGTCAACCTGGGCGCTCCGTCGCAGCATCGGTCTTGGCGTTCCGTCGACCTTGCCGCTCCGTCGCGGCATCTCCGTCCCGGCGTCCAGCTCAGCACGCCATCATGGCGTCTTCATCGCGGCGCCTGGCTTGGTGCTCCTTCACAACATTGACCGCGGCGCTCCGTCGTGGCACAAGGGACTACGCCACCCAAGTACTCCGTCGCGGCATCCAACGCGGCGTTCAGCGTGGCGCTCCGTCGCGGCGTCAATCGTGGTGCTCCATCGCAGCGTCGACCTCGGCGCTCCGTCGTGGCGTCTCCATCACGGCATCGACCTCGGCGCTCCGTCGTGGCATCTCCATCGCGGCATCGGCCTTGACACTTCGTCGTGGCGTCGACCGCGGCACTCCGTCGTGGTGTCGACCGCAGCGCTCCGTCGCGGCATCTACCTCAACGTCTCCGTCACGGCGTCCAGCGTGGTGCTCCGTTGTGGCGTCGACCTCGGCGCTCCGTCGTGGCGTCGACTCTAGCACTCGGTCGCGGCATCCGACATGGCGTCCAGCGCGGCATCTGCATCGACCTCGGTGCTATGTCATGGCGTCTCCGTCGTGGCGTCTCCGTCAACCTCGACGCTCCATCGTGACATCTCCGTCGTAGCATCGACCTCGGTGCTCCATCGCGGCGTCTCCGTCGATCTCGGTGCTCCGTCGTGGTGTTGACAGCCTCGCTGTCTTGAGCGAATGGGACCACGGTCGATGCGACGCGGTCGCTGCGACGGGCCCCGTTGCTATCGTGTCGCGTCTGCTCTTCTGCTGCTCCCTTGGTGGAGACTTTGAAGACTGTCCACGTCGAACGGGACTATGGCCGACACGGCGAGCGCCGTCGCCATCCTCACGTCGTGTCGCGTCGCTCCTCGTGCCCTGAGCAAGAAGCCTTGCCAGCGCGCCCTCCACGTCGCCCCGGAATGTCACGGGGGTCTTGAGTGAGCGGGACCACGGTCGATGCGACGCGGTCGCTGCGACGAGTCCCGTCACTATCTCCTCGCCAGCGCGCGCTCCACGTCGCCCCGGAATGTCACGGGGGTGTTGAGTGAGCGGGACCACGGTCGATGCGACGCGGTCGCTGCGACGGGTCCCGTCACTATCTCCTCGCCAGCGCGCGCTCCACGTCGCCCCGGAATGTCACGGGGGTCTTGAGTGAACGAGACCGCGGTCGATGCGACGCGGTCGCTGCGACGGGTCTCGTCACTATCTCCTCGCCAGTCGATCCCGGATATCACAAGTCAGAGAGAGGCAAAATCTGGTGAACCTGTTAAGTCCCTGCAAGAGAAAGTGAACAGACATGGGAACAAGAAATCATCCCGCGGGACACGCCGCACCTAGCAACAAAAGCATGCACAGACACAGCATCGCCACGGCATTTACAAACACGTCTCGCCAATCATGCTAAAGGGACGAGTACTGCAACGAAGACACATACGCATGGTGTTGGTAAGACTACATCGCTCCGCTCGAATTGTACGAACATGGCAAGAAGCAGAAAAAAAAGGAGAAGCATCTGCACGCGCGATGACGTGCGTCTCTCGTATCGTCTACCCGAGAGGCTAACAATCCACTTACAAGATACGCGACCAAGGTGCAACGATATGAGAAAAGCAGCCGCATCCGCCAGCAAATACAGTAGCAGTCCATCTCATGCATCATAATAAAAATATGTCGAGCCCACCTCATACATAATAAAAGAAAATGTTTGTACAAGTTCACCTACGCACTGCATTTCAAACGCAAACACAAACACAAAAGCCATGGGGAAGGAACAGATCTTGGTACATAGAAGATCTTGGTGCATGAACATAAATTCAAAAGAATAAAGGCCATCTGTGCAGCACGGAAACAAATCCGCCCATGAACAAGTACAGGAAAAATCGACAGCGCGTACACGCGGCGCTGCATGTACCGAACCGAACAAAAGGTGCTACTCACCGCTACGGCTTTGCACGGTTGCACCTTCAAGGTGCTTGATCAAGACATGGATCATAAAATCCTCAAACACCTTGTTGAAACAATCGTCGACAGCAAGTACTTCAGAGAGTTACATTTACGAGATGATGCGTACGCCCCTCTTAACTGTTCTAGTAGTGCCATGCGAAAGAACATTGTGCATTTGGAATGATGCTTGAACACATTATATGGGAGTCTTTGAAGTAGCAAAACTTCTACTACTGGCCACAAATGCAAGGCTGTCCAGTACTCGATAGATAGTGTAGTGGAATTTTTCTATTCGCAAATCTAGCACGTTATGTATAGAGAGGTGAACAAAGTCGGGTAAGTTCAAGACCTTGGGCTGAACTCCTGTAATGAATCCTTGTGCCTTCGAGTTGAACCCTCGGCATGCATCTAGATACCAAGATCAGGTTGCACTCGGGACGTCTATCTCTCTCACAGGATTGAATCGCCTCAGGCAGCTTACTACTTAAAAAGAAAAACAGCACTCCTGTCGCGTGTAGTTCTGGTAAGAAGGACAGGAACTTCTATCAGATTCATATAACACTTTTATGGGTTTGGCACTTCGGCGTGTAAATATACAATCTGTAGAAAAAATTAAAAAAACTAGTAACTGTGCAATCTCTCGATATAAGAACATCACCAGTGTCCAAATGTCATATTTGAAACGCAATACCGCCCTACCAACTTAAATACTAATCCTCACCACATTTCTTTGCAAGCCAACCATACAGCACAGGCAACATTACTGAAAACTGACAAGAGATGCAATAATGGATTTATACCCGAGAGCTTCTGCCATCCAAAATATTGCCCGCTCCCGCATCATTGCGTTGAGGATGCCATCTAGATTTTCCACGCTTCCTGTGAAGCTAATCTCTTCATAATTGCTAGGATTCAGCATTAGCATTTTACGAAGGTCTCCGAGAATTCAGTTCCAGGGCTCCGGCTGATCTGCTTCAAGAAAAAGGGAAGCAAAAGTAAAGTTGCTGCCACACTATAAATATCATCAGGTTCAGTTCCTGCATTGCTGTAGAAGGATAAACAATCAGTCCCGACACTCAGGATCAACTATCGGGACCAAATATTTCAACGGTACCAAGAACCGGCGAGGCCGCCTTGGCTCGGCACCGGCGGGAGCCCCGGGCAGCCTCGGCACGGCGACGGCAGCGGCTCCGCCTCGGCACCAGCGACGGCGTCAAGCGGCACCGCGCGGCCGCCTTGGCTCGGCACCGGCGGGAGCCCCGGGCAGCCTCGGCACGACGACGGCAGCGGCGCCCCAAGGCGGCGGCGAGCGGCCGGCGATGCTCCCCGGGGCGGCGTCGGTAGCCAGAGGCGGAGGCGATGCGGCGGTGGCGCAGCCTGGGGTCGCAGGCGGCGAGCAGCCGGCGGCACTCCCCGGGCGGCGGCTCCCCAGGCAGCGACGGCGCGGCGGCTCCCCTCGACGGCGCGGCGGCCCCCCAAGGCGGCCGATGGCCCAAGGCGCAGCGGCTCCCCTCGGCGGCGACGGCCCTCCGAGGCGCGGTAGTGCCCCGAGGCGGCGGCGGTTCCCCTCGGCGGCTCCCCTCGGCGGTGGCGCGGCGGCGAGCAGGGGCGCGGTGGCGAGAGGGCGGCGCGCGGGGGAGTGGGAGCAGCGCGGCACGGGGGGCGAATGGCGGCGGATGAGGAATCGGGGGTGGGGGTGGCGTTGGGGGGAGTACATCGCCCCTGCCCCCAACCGACTAGGCGGGTGGGCCGTGGCCCATTAGGGCAGGCAGCCAGCAAAAAAAAAGAGAAGGGAAAAAAGAAAGAAAAAGAAATAGGGAGGCCTTCGCTCCGACGCATCCGGCCGTCGCTAGGACCCGGCCTGCAGCTCCGCAAGAAGAGAAGAAAAGAGAAAAGAAAAGGGAAGAAAAGAAAAAGGAAAAAAAAAGGAGGGAAAAATGGATTTGCCACGGTTTGGACCCGGAGGATTTTCGCTATCTCCCCGATGTTACCACGGGTTGGACCCGAATAATTTTCTCTAAGTCTCCGGTTTTGCCGCGAGATCCCTGGTGAGCCTGTTCTGCGACCCCGAGCGGGTCGCGACAAATTCAAGCTCGTCAGCCCGGTCAGCGCGCCGACCCTACTAGAATCGGTGCGCCGGCCCGGGCGGGCGCTACTCGACCGCCCACACCGGCGAGGGACTACTGTTGGGGAAGGGGTCCCCGCGCTACCCGGTTTCGACGCTTTTTCATACTTAGAGGAGATCAGCGCAACACCAACCTCGTCGCGGTGCCAAGACCGCGCGACGCCGACTCCGCGATGACACCAACCTCGTCGCGACGCCAAGACCGCGCGATGCCGACTCCGCGACGACACCAACCTCGTCGCAACGCCCAGACCGCGTGATGCTGACTCCGCGGCAACATCAAGTCTGTAACCACGCCAAGACCGTGCAACGCCGAGTCCGTGACGGCGACAAGTCCGTGCATGACGGGCGGGACCCACAGGATATTCCCGAAATATTCCCGGAGGAAAAGACCTACACGTCCCCAGGGGCATCGGTACATCTAGGGGCATGATTGTAAAACACCTGAGGGCATTCCTGTAATCTCCCCTACCCCTCCATTCTCCCTATAAATAGAGGGGCACCCCTTCCATTTGGGGGGATCCAGAAATTCTGAATACACGTTTGCTTGCTCCTCCTCTCCTCCGGTTCGCAACATCGCAGTGGGTTCGAGTGTCCTCGCGCCGTGCAACCCGCGTGCGCGACTGCGGTGTCTCCGTGACGTAGTTTCCCCGGCAACCCTCGTAGGTCCGCGTAGCCGTGCGGGGGTGCCACAAGTTCACTGTCTAGCCTCGTTGCTACGACAATATGCCTGCACGATTTTGTCTTATCATGTCCCTTTTTGTTGATGATATCATCATGAATCTACTTGGTCCAAGATTACATTTTATTTCTTTCTTTTTGCATCTAATTTTGTACAACTCAGATAATTAAAGAATGATTTCTGTTCTGGAACAGGGCGCCATGTGTTTTGGTTGGCACTGATTTTGGTACAATAGTATGCCCTTACCAGTTTGATGAATCCTAATCTCTTCTTTTTTTGTGAAGTATGTATATCTTGAAGCTTATAAAATCAGACTTCCAAATAGGCTTTTGCACTTTGGCCTTTTAATCGTGGATAAGAATACACATGCGGACTCATCACAAAGATGACACCTTTGTGGCTGCAGTCTCTTTGTGATATTCTCTCCCTTCGTTTCAGATTGAGATTGGTACCCTCTCTAGTTCAGAGAGAGAGAGAGAGAGAGAGAGAGATTGGTACTCTCTCCCTCTTCCTCTTGGTAGCTACGTTTGGGATATACTTGGATTTACTTTCCTGCTACCTAGCTCCATCTTTCTGCACTTTCCTACTTTTTCATGCAAGGTGATTTATTTTTGGTATTTATCAGAGCCACTTTTGCTCTTGATCATTGGGCTCCCTTTCTGTCTCCTGATAATTAAATCATTTTAAGGATTTCACAGCAAAGTATTCTTGGGATATACTTCATGCTTTAGTTAATTATTCTGTCTCCACCAGGCAGATACATACATGATACATTCCTATCTGATGTCATGCTTGTGCTGATGTGTGGACCAACACAGCACAAAATATTTGATTCCCTCTTTCACTAGAACACTACACTGAACCTGCACATTCATTCCTAAAACAGTAGGTACTACTTACTAGCATTGCTGCTGGTGGAGTAATCTCATACGCTAGTGCGTCTTCATTATGTTCTTTTGATGCTTCAGTGTTGGGTTTCAAAATCAGAGTTGATAAAAAAAAGATGACTTGCTGTTACCAAAAAATAGCAGCATCACATCACACTTTGTGGAGTGGGTTATAAAGTGATGATGATTTGTGGCTCTTGTCATTGACCTGAGAGTGCCAAGTGCCCCCACCATTGCCATCAAACTAAGGTACTGTGCTCTTCACTCCCTTGATTTTATCTATCAAGTCCTAATATATTATGTGTAATACGATATAATCTATCTATGCTTGGTAGCTGCACTCAGTACGGATGTTTGGTCCAACAAAACCGAAAAGTAGAGATAGGTATGTAGCATCAACTAGTAATTGTTTCTGAAACTAGCGGGGAGAAGTTGGCATGTCAAATCATATCTAAAGGCTGAAGTGTGTGTCAAGTCACAGTGTCTCATTTCTGACTCTGTTACCTAATCTGTCATTTGAGAGTGTTCATTAATTAGTTGATCGCTGCATATATTTTGATTGACTCGCTTCAGTTATTCTGTGAAAATAACTAATTAAGTTATGAATGTGACTTGCAAACAGGGCGCAGTCATGCAGCTGAGCGCGACAGGATGTCACAGTACTAAGTGTTCGGCGGTGATGAAGCCAGTCACATGCAACACAAACGACTACATGTCATCTCAAGATGTAGTTTAAATTTTGATAGTAACTGTAAGGCACATAGCTAATAATATGACAATCAATTGGATTTCAAGTGCGCATTTGTTTGTTTTCAAGTGATGGGGACGTGTACTGGAAGATTTAGGAAGGGGAAGAGGTAGGAGATCGAGGTGCGTGTAGGGCTCTTCTTCCTTGTGCTCGCTCGATCGCTACCTTTAATCCTTTAGATGTTTTTGATGGTGAAATTAATGGAGTGCTCTCAACTGAAGCTGATAGCTCGATAAGGACACCCTACCTGCCGCCACTCTCCTCTTCTCTCCTTTCATCGATCAATATATCTTAGGTTACCAACAACATAAAAACTCGATCTCTTCTTGGTGAATGCAAGACGTACTTGGCTACTTGCGGTAATCAATCATGGCAGCTCCACACTGCACTGGACTGTATATACACTGCTGACCTCACCTCACCCACCACCAGATTAGAGACACAAGCCTTCTCTTCTCTAAGAAGAAGAAGAAAAAGAAGAAGAAGAAGAAGACGATGTCGATCAAGCACTGCGAGCAGCACAAGGACTGCGAGCGGCAGCGCCTGTACCGCCGGTTCTGCGCGGGCCTCGTCGCCGTCATCCTCCTCATCCTCCTCATCGTCCTCATCGTCTGGCTCGTGCTCCGCCCCACCAAGCCACGCTTCTACCTCAACGACCTCACCGTCGCCTGCCTCAACGCCACCGCCCCCTCCGGCGCATCCTACCTCACCGTCACGCTGCAGGCCACCATCGCGGCCCGCAACCCCAACTCCCGCGTCGGCATCTACTACGACCGCGCCGACACCTACGCCGAGTACAAGGGCGCACAGGTGACCGTCCCGACGGCGCTCCCGGTGGTGTACCAGGGTCACCTCGACGTGTCGGTGTGGTCGCCGTTCCTGTCCGGGTCCAACGTGCCGCTGCCGCCCTACCTCGCCGTGGCGCTGGCGCAGGACGAGACGGCAGGGTACCTGCTGCTGACGGTGCGGGTGGACGGGTGGGTGAGGTGGAAGGCCGGGGCCTTCATCTCGGGGCACTACCACCTCCGCGTCAGGTGCCCCGCACTGCTCACCGTCAACGGCGGCCAGGGGAGCTACGGCTCCAGCACCGGCGGCGGAGGCGGCTACTTCACCTTCCAGCGCGCCGCGCCATGCGTCGTCGATGTCTGAACCTAGCTGTAATTCAAGCTGGCTGTGCCATCAGCAAACTAAAGCCTTTTGGTTTTAGGCCGGCCCTGAAACTAAGCTCGATCTTGTCTGGTAAATATAATGGATTAGTTTGGTTTAATTTTGTTGTTTGCGTTTCTTCGACTACTCTTTTAAGATGCAGTTTTGGGGGGAAAGAATGTGAAAGAGAGGATGTTTTCGGTGGTGTATACTTGTTGTTTATAGAGGGACAGAGTTGTATATCAGGAATAAGGCGAATATATGTTGCATCATCTATTTAGTTGGTAACATATTCGCAGCCCAGCTAATTTCCGCACAATTTTTTTGGAGGAATCTAGTAATGAACATATATGTTTTAACGTCGACCAGTGCCATGATCGAGAACCTGTTCGCTCGACAGCAAATTGAGTTGCTACTGTGTACGTGTTTAATCGATCGATCGAGGTTCATCACCCAGCTGCTGGTTGTTAAAAGTTGTTTTTCTTTTCTTCGTATCAAAGTGTTAGATTCCAAGAGTGTAGGTAGCAATATGAATGGAGCAGTTGGTTGGCACGTCCTTGTACAATGTCACGCTGCTGCTGCTGACATTAATTTCTGGCCTCTAGCATGCATTGTCATGGGTCATCTTGCATCCTTATGTCATGTCGCACGTTCACCTTAACTAAATTAGTCACAACACGTATAGCCACTGGTTACTGATAGAAGCACGTACATGCATGGCGTTGGATTAATTGCTCATATATACTAGCTACTGCACAGATGTACTGATTGGTCGTGTCATAATTTCCATGCATGGTGAAATTTGCTGTCTGAATTAGGCCAGTGATTATCATGTCACATCCATCTCCATGCATTAGGAGTAGCTAACCGATTTCAAGGTTAGCCCCCGGGCTGGCTGTCTGTTGGAAGAGGAAAAGAGGGACTGACAATTAAGTACCCAATAACGTAATTGTTTGTTGATGCACAAGATAGTACGTAGGGAACCAACAGAATGGCCACCGGATCGAGCAAAATCATACTATGCGTTATCGGACATTGTATGCTTGAGCACTAGACAATCACTACTCCCAAATTAAGATGATCCAACTTCCGATTCAAACTACTAGACTATAGTACATCAACGCTGGGTCTTAGGACAGTTCCAATGTATCAAGTCAGCTGTCTCTTAAGCTATGCCAACTAAATATAAATCTAAAAAGACAGATAATTAAAAAGGAGAGAGATGAGAACCGACTCTTCCTGATCACAAAATGCCATCACGCAGGTAGTAATCGAGCTGGATTCCCAAACCATTTTGTTAATATTGATTGGAAGGAACCTTGAGCTAGCAGTGCGCCGATCTCCCCGCTGATCGCTTACTCCTATGCGAGGCCCAATATTCAAGAACAATCAAAAGAATGGAAGAACTTCTGGACCACTAACCTACCAACCGAGGTATAGATTTTATAGCTAGGCTATCGGGAGACTATGAATTCAGCTCTTGATCGCGCGCAAGTGATCAAGGAGACGGACGTCATGTTTGGTTTAATGATCCTCCTTGTATTCGGGATGTGCATGTAGATCCCAATTTGAACGATCAATGTATCTTGACATTCTCCATATACTCCGTCAGATTCAAAGTGTAATCAGTTTTAGAATTTCAGACAGACAAACATTTTTAAATTTAACCATTAATATTTTAAAAAAGTTAAACATCGACAACAACAAAGTGGTACTACTAGATACATCATGAAATATATTTTCACAATATATAATTATTTTTGTTTGAAGCAATATAAGTTTGAAGGAATTGATGTTTAAATTTGAGGTAGGGAGGGAAATCATCTGGAGCACCTTGGCTTGGAGGGATGGCAAGTACGGGCGGTGGAGATAGTGTGTTAGGATGGCACCATCACGGCTAGCCGGAGGAGGGGAAGATGGCTGGTGGGCCTGTCGGAGACAAGTCGATGAGGAGGAGTTTGGGTTAGCAGGCGGCGGAGGCGCATGGTCCGGAGGGGGAGAAGGTGGGTGCTTTTAGGTAATACTACAGTTTGTTTTGATCGAGAATATACAATTTGTTTAGATAGTCTGTACATGTAGAGGGCCGAAATGCAGTTCAGTCTCACGCGTAGTGATCGAGTTCCCCGGCCCAACTAGGAAACTAGCTAGGAGAGAGCGCGCGCACATGGCATGCATGAACCCAAGACCCGGCCAACGCTAGCTCTCTCCTGAAACGGCTCTCATATCTGTCTCTTGCATGATCACACCACGTACTCACACTCCTCTCCTACAAAAATGGCGAAGCGCACATCTCCGGCCGGCCACGAGCTACTACCTATCTTGTCTGTCTGTCCTAGATCCATCGCCATGCCCATGAGACCCGCAACCTCTCCTTTCTTCCCCGGCCAGTTAGCTAGCTGCTAGATCGATCGAGCCTGTCGAAAGTAATAGATGGGCAAGGCGAGCACGGTGACGTCGTGGGTGTGCTGCCCTTGCCGCTGCCTCTTCTGCGGCCTGCTGAGCTGCCTCTTCAGCATCCTCGCCTGCCTCCTCCTCGTCGCCGGCCTCGCCGCCCTCGCCCTCTACCTCCTCTTCCGGCCCCACCTCATCCACGCCACCGCCGCCTCCGCCGACCTCGCCAACTTCACCCTGACACCGCGGACATGGCTCCTCCGCTACAACCTCTCCCTCGCCCTCGCCCTCCGCAACCCCAACACCCGCATCGCCATCCACTACCACGCCCTTGCCGCCGAGGCCTACTACCAGGACCAGCGCTTCGCCTACGCCGACCTCCCCGACTTCTTCCAGGACACCCGCGAGACCACCCAGATCACCCCCTCCTTCATCGGCCAGCACCCGCTCGTCGGTGGGGTTGCCGCCGCCGCCTTCCGCAAGGAGTCCATCGACCACGCCACCTTCTCCATCGACGTCAAGCTTCGCGCCAGGATGAGGCTCAAGGTCTGGGCATTCAGACTGCCCGGCCCCAAGCCCAAGATCGACTGCCCCCTCAAGATCCACCGCCGGAACGCCACCGCCGGCGCCGCGCCGCCCGACTTCCAGCCAACCGACTGCCGCGTCTGGTTCTGAACAACTTCTGATCAATCCATTGATCGAGATTACTTCTAATTAATTAGCCGCTAGCTACCTACTTAATTACGTACTCCTAGCAGATAGCTAGTCTCCCTAGCTCCCTCCCTCCCGCGCGCCATTCCATGCATGCATCTTAATTCATTCCATTGGTTCATGCGACTATATTATTTTCCTGATTAATTAATCTGTACTAGCATTCGTTTCGGTTTCTCTTCATCTTTCGTTCATGTGTACATTTAACTGATTGCTTATTTCACGTAATAGTCGTTGTACTACTCAATTTATATGTATCCATTTGTTCATTTCACATGCATGCATGCATCTGTCGCTGTGAATTACTATATCTATCCGTGAGCAATGGAAATTGAAAATAAGGGTATAAAAAATCAAGGAAACACCCTAAATCTTGATGCTACTGTGACAAATATATCCAAATCATCATGCATTGTATATCTGGTTAGAGCTCATTTGGTTTCGAGTTTGATCAACTAATTAAGAGTGAGAATGGCTAGCAGCAAAGAATGTACGTTCGACTAATTTATATTAGTCGTCAACCCGTGCATTGCACGGCTAGTTTCTAAACTACCATATCAACTTTACCCATGAAAATAAAAAATGATGATTGAATATATGTAGTTTCTAAAACCATATATCTTATTCACCGAGAGTAAAAGAATCATCTATTGGAACAGATTCCATTTTGTGTGATGAGCATACATGTAGGGTTTAGATAGGTTTGGATTACTAAGCAAATGAACAAAAAGCATAATAACAAAGTGCACATACATAATCTGATTATGCTGTAAAAGCTCGAACCAAACATGTTTGACCTACTATTCCTTCAATTTTGCTATTGCTTAGTCGACAGAGAGTTTTTTTAAGCCCCTGAGCTTAGTCATGAAGCCTAATCCTTACTCCAAATTTTTGGTTTTGACCTACTTGCATATTGCTAAGTCTAAATTTGCACCCAAAAAAAAAGCAATTTTTGGTTTTGAAATGTGAAACTGATAATTGCATATTTTTAAGCCTAAATTTGCACAAATGTTTTACTTTTTATAGATACAAATTTCAAATTTTCCTTTATTGCTTTGTTTTACCCTTTTTCTTTGTATAGCCATCGGATTAACATCTAAGGGCTAATCTTATCAACTGAGATTTAAGAAAACCTTAGTCGACTCGGCGGTAGACAGACCCTTATTCTTTTCTTCTCTAAACCAAGAATGCATTCTTGTTATTCTTGACCTCTATTAACTTATCATACGTCTCTTGATGTAGAGACCACGAGATAAATTCTTTCATTACCGCAAAAAAACTTACCATGCATGCGCACATGTTCTTGCTTATATTGATGAAACATGTACAGTATGTTATTTTACACAGCCCCCGCTTGGCTCCCTACAATTGATGATTCCAAATCATTCTCTAGCTGCATTTGAAATTGACTCTATCTATGTTTGGTGCCATTTGGAAGTGGATGCGAAGAACATTGAAAAAAGATGCAACGACAATGCACTAACACACAGTGATATCGCACAACTGAACACAACATGCGAACAAAGAACAAACGGTCCGAACGCCCCTTGAGTGAAGCAACTGACGGCAGTTTGCTCCTCAGCGCGAACTTCATCATCGACATTGCCGGCAACAGCGTCTTGACCGGTGGCACTGCCGCTGGCTCCCTCGTCTTGTCTGCCATGATAGACTTCTCGTTCATGCCAACCAGTGGCTGCCGAGCTAGCTGGCGGTGTCCCACTTGCCGCAGCTGCGGCAACGGCGCCATCTCTTTGCGGCTAGCCGCTCCTACCAGCCAGATGACCCACGTACGCTTCACGCCTGCGGTTGTCTCGCTAGGATCAAGTAGAAATCATCCCCAATCAAGGAACGAACTCCAAATCAATCTCTAGTAAGAAACCAACTCCAGGTAGACATAACAGACCTAGCTAGAACGTGCGCGTCTTGGAAGCTTAAACATGATTCTCTAATATTTATTGGAATATTTTATTTAGTGTAGATCGTTATAATTTAGACCCAGCAGATGGATGAATAGATGTTCTTTTTTTTTAAAAATCTAGAATTAATATAGTAAATAGATAGATAGATATCAAGATCACTGGCCTGTACTACGGATTCAACCCATCGTTGTTTCGATACAGAATACGTAGCACTACTGGTAGTACATAGCCAGGCTGTGCTGTTGATGCTGATGCTACATGATCTCTGCAAATGCACATGCAGACAAACTTGTTCCGTGTATAATATAATTTGACCCAACGTACTGCATATCTGCACGCATCATGATGCCTACCACTCATAACTCTGCGCATCTCACAAGCTATTCGACATATATATTATTGTTTCTGTTTAGTGTATTAATTACTCCGTCCTAAAATATAGAACACATGTAATTTACATAATTTAATTTTAATTAATGATTAGTCTAATAATGTAGATTACATGATATAAAATTGATATCATTGATGCTTTCAAATATGTATATAACAGTATTAAGTTTTAATCATATAACTCACCTATTGTTGATTAAAAAATATATTTTTAAAAATATATATGTTTTATATTTTCGGACGGACAAAGTACTGTGCATGTATGGAGGTTTTCAGATTTGGCACTTCGCTTCCTGTTACAAGCTAGACATGTGACTGAATGTGCTAGTACCTCGTTTCACAGGTAACGTGTGACTGAATTTGTTCTGGCATTTAAAAAGAAATAACTAGCACGCGTAGACGTGTTTTTTCTTTTAGCTCGAAACTGAGAAACGAAACCGCTTTAGTTAATGACATCGATCAAATGCAGTTTTTTTTAAAATTTTAGTAGCTCCAGACTAAGATACGAAGATTCTTGATCTGTTATGTCACCATCCGTATGATGTGCACAACACATCACAAAGAATCAAAAATTCTTTGACCGACAAAACTGAAGGTATACATATACACACGTTCAGAGCCGTGAACTCGAGAACTATTTTCTGTTTCCTGAGCTAATTGAACTGATACCTGAGAAAGTACTACAAAAATGCTGGTGATGTTATTGCTTCCCAAACATCTTCCAGACAACAAACAAATTAAGATGGACACGCGCTATATATACAGTTACTACATTTCATTTCATTTTCACTGTGAAACTAAAATTACATCCGGCCAATGCACACAAATATAACAGGAAAACTGATAGAAAACAAACAGTTAGGTAGCACGCACGCGGGGTTACCTGACACTAGGAAAAAAATTCAATACTAACCTCTCTCTTGATCAGCCATCCGGCTGGGAATGAACAGCGCTTGATGCGATCATGTCTTGGACAATTTGCTCAAGCTAACTCGTTCAAGCACCCCCTACGTTACTGTGTCGATCGCCTTCTTCTTCCTTGATCTCATCAGTGCCGCTGAAGGAGGAGCGAGCGCTGGAAGAGGAGCAATTGGTAGCAGTGGTCGGAGAGGAAGGCGAGGCGGTGTCGCTGAGTGCGACGAGCAGGTCGATGAAGGCGCCGACGATGAGGCCGTGGGTGCTCTTGCCGTTAGCCCTGAGGTACCACCCCAGCATCTCCTCCAGCCACCGCCAGTCCTTCACGCCCTGGCTCATCACCATCTCCTCCATGGACGCCCGGAAGTCGCGGTACGGGTTCGACGACTCCATGGTCGTTGCCGTAGCTCCCTCGAATGCCGCCGTCTTGTCCCTGAAGGTGGTGGCGTCCTTGTCGTCGTTCACGGCCGTCACCTTCTTCAACTTGGCCTTCTTCAGTATGGAGGAGGATGTGGCGTCAGGCTCGAACAAGATGCGGTCAGAGCGCAGGGCGCGGATGATGGCCTCGCGCTCGTTGGCGTCGACGAGCCCGGAGGCCTCGGCATCGGACGCGGTGGAGAGACTGTCGACGGAGGCGAAGGAGTTGGAGAAGCAGGAGCCGGCGGAGTTGGGCAAGTAGGCGGAGTTCATGGTCTTGTATGCCTGCTTGCTCATGACCGTGTGCTGTTGCTGCTGCCTGAAGGAGAGGGTCCTTGGCTGCTTGCAGGACGGCCATTGCCATGACGAGGCAGACGTGGAAGAAGAGGATGAAGGCGCAGCTGCACCACTGGTACTACTAACACTGTCCTTGCTGCTGCTGCTGCTGCTGAAGATTAGAGAGGTGAGGCCAAGCTTCTTGACCATGGCTGCCTCAAGGCTAACTTTTGATCTCGAGGAGAAATGAAACAGGACAACAAGAATCAGAAGGAAGGTATCTGGCTATGGTGCTGCCTACTGGGCTAGCTAGCTACTACTAGCTAGTTAGTTAAGAGAGAAGGAGGAAGGTGGTGTGGCTTTTATTTAGAGAAGGCCGGGGATGCATATGGTGTAGACTTAACAAGTATTAATTAGTACATAATCAACAGTCAAGTAGGTTACCTAGCTAGTGAGTAGAGAGTTGTTGTTCTCTCCTTTTCTAAAGAGGGGAGGAAGATGCCATGGATGATGGGGTGCAATTATGCAGATATACATGTTTGTTTCTCTATCACTTGGGTGGTGTGCTTCATATACCTCTGGTTTTTTTTTCTGTGGCCATCCACGTGGAGCCTTGCTCTTCTACGTACCTACAGGACACATCAGTAGCTACTAGTTGAACAGACAGTTTAATTGGTAGGTACCTTCTTGCAATTTATTGATAAATGCGCCGTCCATCCAATTTGTCCAGAGCTAAATGAGCAATGGTCTTCACATGTGGCGACCATTATATTATATTGGGTGCAGACTGAGCCAGAGGCATTCTATAGTGGCCGCGGATGAGAGTTGGAAGCCGGTGGTGTAGTTTAATGTGCAGGTTGAGTACAAACAAGTTAGATCAGTTTTCACAATAACATATATGCTGCAAGTGTGCAGATACCACTACCAGCAGTAATCAAATAGTGTAGCAAGAAACACACGAAAGTAAAGGCCACAAAACAATTGCAGACAAGAGAGGAACATGCCTCCACTTGTTTCTAGGAGTGGTTCGTTACCTGTTTATTCATCTCAAGAATAATACGCATGCATTTCTTGTAATGCGCCTATCCATCTATCCATCCATCTGTTGATGGAATAATCAAAACTTGTTCGAGTTCTAGTTGGATGAGGAGAGGGATTAGAGTAGGATTAGGACTCTAGTTCTAGTTAGTTTGTATGAGATTTTACACCTATATAAAGATGGCAGGTTGTAAAGATCAAACACAACGAAAATGAGATTTGTGAGAAGAAATAAAAAGAAACAAGGGTGCGTGAGGTGCCTTGAGCAAAGTATTCGTGATTATGTGTTTTGCGATTTGTTTCATGTGATCGATCCTTGGGCTAAGACCCAACATCTGTCATCTCTCAGGATGGGTTTCATCTCCCTGCAAAGTGATCTTAATACTTCACAGCTCAGAGCTTGTTGCTGCTCCTCTGCACTTGTTTGTTTGTGGTAGGCTGCTAGTGTCCATGGTTCAGATTCTCATTCTCCCCAGGAGCTGCCATGCTGCAAACACCATTAAAAGCATGTTAATGAATCCCAACAAGTTCATTCTGATGAACAATATATGGACAAAACTAAATGAATAATAAAAAGAACAAAGCAGTTTCAGACAGGCTGTTCTATTTTTCACATTAGAACACATTCACATTAATAAAGTAATAATAAGGGAACAATGGTCTGGATCTTACAAAATTAAAAGTTATAGCCTCTACAGCCTTAGCAGCAAACAGAAGGAAAAGTTCCACGGCTGTTTGACACTGATTCTATGCAGGGTGCGGCTTTAGTAGTAAATGTAGTACTGTCAAACAAAAAGTTGCACAGTACACCAGAAACTCTCGTCCAGTTTACAGTCAACCAAACCCAATGATGGATCATAGGGAGTACTGATAGGATCATAAGAATGAACTGCAAATTTTCTGTATATACAGTTCATACAATTATCTGAAAATACCTTTGTACAGTTCATACAATTATCTGAAAATAACCTATTTATGTAGCAGAAAAATTCGACCCAGAGGCAAATGCGGATGGGATTTCCCCTTCACTGCCTGTTAAGACAAGTTACAGTAAAGAAGAAACTGACAGGTGAAGTTACAGTGATGACTTCGGAACCTTAACCACACAGAAGTCACAAGACATAAAGATCAAGACAAAAATGTTAGATAAGAAATAATTGAATGGTGGTCAATGGTTGTTGCAAATATTCCCTGAGTCGCCATTTCACCTCTCTGAACTTTGTGCTAAGCAAAGTGGTCAACATAATTCTACACCATTTATGCAAGTCTGTCTAAACATGAGACTAAATTTATCGCACTCACCTCTAAGGCTTCTTTCCTTTTCTTTCTTTCTTATCCTTTCAGTAGCTCATTGAACGTCTCCACATCTTATGGCATGAAGATCAAGGCTCCCATAGAAGGCAGGAAACCTGTGACACATTTATTGAATCTGTCTTGTACTTTGGTGGTGCATCTAGAGTAATCTTCAAGGAATTTAGGTTGCAGAAATCACATTTGGTTTCCAATTATTCTAAGGATTCTAATACATCATAGGGTGGTTAATTAGGAAAACGAACATGTTCTCTATGAAAACCCAATTAAGTATTATTGGTCCAAATATTTCTTGATCCTTGCCTAGCCCTCAAGGCCTTAACCAAATGTCAGTATTGTAGGATTCACTTTTGGTCCACATGGTACCAGATTAAGAAGTACTGCTAGCGATAGATTGATGACCTGTAGACCTGTACCGGTAATCGTGACATGACCAAGTTCCAAGGTAACAAAGTCTCCATGCAGTACGCGAACACAAAACCTCTGAATAAACTAGGATTATTATAGGATACACTATACATCTAGTTTTGCTAGTATAAGTTAAAACCATGGACTAATCATCTATCAGATCGGCATGCCCACAAGGTTCTTTAATAGGTAACTGGAGATGATTAGTCAACTGAAATTGTTTCCATATTGCCTCATAAGTCATAACTGAATAGCTTGTGTTGCTGATTATCTTAATGATCTATTGATCTATCAATGCATATTATTACTTAGTAATCATTGAATCAACTTATTTAGAAGAGGCCCCCTGTGCTGTCTACATTAATATGTATGACCGCGTCCATGCTGCCATACTAGTCAGGGTTAAAGGCTGGTGCAGTTACCGAATCTTCACTGTAGGATAGGATGATCCTGCAGATCCCTGTGGCCTGTATCCACACTGTGTGGAAGAGTATTACTGCAGTTTAATCAAGCGGAGCATATCCCACACACTTTAATTTGCAGCAGCTTTAAGAATCTACTGCATGGAGAGATTGGTCATTTCTGTATAACTTGGAGGTAATTAGGTATTGCAGAACTGCAGAAGGATGAACTGTTGCAAGGACCATGCATGGGACATGATAGCGTCTGCTTGCTAACAGATCCACTGTTCTGGAACATGCAGCATTGCTGAACAGCAAAATTGCCTGTTAGCTGCTCATAACAGGCTAGTATATAAGAGGGCTAGACATCATAACCACTGGCCTGTTGTGTTGTTATCATCCTTCCAGGCCAAAAGACAGTAGGGAGTTCACAAGGATGTACTTCCCTATGCTTCTACAATGGGGCCTCTGGGTTTTGTGACTTTTAAGAGGGCAAATATGACCATGCAGATGCAATAATGCAAAGCATGGCTCCACTGGGCACATGTCCTGGCCTACTCTTCACTAATGTATGGCCAACTAACAGTGGACAGAGAAAGAGTGCCATTTTCTAAACTGAAGTTGCTGCTCCTGACTATTTCTCACTAGTTTGTTTCGCAGCCACAAGGCAAACATCCTTTTTTTCTCCAAGATGTAAAAAGGCTGATGGCTAGTAATATCCAATCTTGATTCAAAATTTGTACCAGAAAGGTTGGAAAGAAAGATTCCTTAGTTTGGCCAGAACAACACCCTAAATTTAATCTCTCAACTAAGTTCAAAAGCTAAATCGTCTCCAAAAACATAGGTCATCATTTGTCCTGATCATAACCGAATAACCTGGGCAGGTTGAGCTAAGGATTTCTAGCGTTCATCAATTTTCATAGGAGTGTCTGTACCTACATTTCATGTATTTAACTTTTATCCGGGGTCTTACTTTGGATTGTTTGTCGGCCCTTCTACCATTTCGTGGAAAAAACAAAGTGATTAAAGGTGCATATCAAATCCTACTGTGTTTGTGTAGCATGCGTAACAGCAACTCTTGGATTTTGTCTTCAGAGATGGACAAATTAGAGGACCCGATTGAACAGCTGTAAGATATATGGGAATCTGAATATAGAAGCAAGCAGTGTTTGCATATCTCTAATCCAACATTGAATCGAAATGAATACGCCAAAACTGAAAATTTTCCGGACAGTTGAATAGCACAGAACAAAAGCTCCCTCCAACAGAATATGAATGATTGAAGCTACAATAAATAAAATAAAATAAATGAGGAACCAGATAACATTCTTAATTTGAACCCTTCAGCTAGGAGATAATGGGAATCAACAGGATTCAATGTTTTCTTATGATTTCCTGTGATTTAAAACATGTTGTAATTGTTAAAGCAATGCATTTATTTATTGGGGTTGCTTCTGGACAGTTAGTGAGTTGTTTATCAATTATCAAGTCAGTATAAACCAACTAGAATTGATACATAATTTACAAATAATAAAGAAAATACGGGTTCTATATAAATGATGGTTTGAAATATCTATACTCGGATACGTATTTTGTACTCTAATTTACACCGCAAGTATACGTCCACAACGGAATAGATTTTACAAGACCCAGATCTTGCCGGACTCAACAATCGAATTGGAAATAGTTTGGTAGTTTCCTACAACCATATGCCTTTCCAACCCTAAAGGGACTAGGCATGAACCAACTTTAGCTTGTGATTCAAAAATCAGGTGTCAGTTTTTTAGACAAAGGAAGAATTATATTACTTCCGGTTTCTGCATATCAAGATGCACACAGCCAATGAACATAGTCACCAGACACATACACAGTCAGTCACAAGAAAACACAATAAATCATACGACAAACCTCCCAAGGTAGCACACGGCAGAACTAAACAAGGTGTCCTATGAAGCGCTAGCAGCACTAATTCTGAGCAACTGCCGCCAAGCACTAGACGAGAATAAGTGAAGCACCACCTGTCTCAACAAGTTGCTTCCAATTTCTAAAGATGGTCGTTGATCCTCCTGCTGTAGTGGAATCCATGAATACAGAAGATGTACGTATATGAACACCACCTGATTTGGATGGTAAAAAAACTTTTGATCAAAAATTACATCATTACGGCAAAGCCAAATAGCCGAACAGAGAGCAAGAACGCCAATGAAAACTCGATCTCTGATATTATCATCAATATTACAGTACCAATTTGTAACATCCCCAAAGTTTGATCTCGTATCGGTTGTGCATCATGGCATGGCATTGCATTAGTTGAGCTAAAATTTTGAACTAGGGTTTTAAACCTAAAGAGAGGCTTCAATTTTATTCAAAGTTTCAAACCAAACTCCAAAGAAACAAGAGAAATCGGGAAAAGCTTTTTGAAATTTAATTTGAATCGAAGAAAAGGTTTCGAATTGATTGAGTTGTAAAACAGATTTGAATTTAAAAATCGGATGGGATTTGCAAAACAGAAAATGAAAAAAAATAGAAAACCTATTCTCGGCCAGGCCTCCTTCCGGCCCATTTTCCCCCGCGCGCGGCCCGCTCCCCGGCCCACTTCTCCCGCACCGGCCTGCCCCGCACGCCCCTCCTTTTTTCCTCCTCTCTCTCTTCCCCCTTCCGCCCCCGGTTTTCTTCTCCCTCTGCCCTCACCGGCCGCGTGGCGTGCCCCTCCTGCCAACCCGCGCCACCTCGCCCTCTTCTCCTCCCTCCCCTTATAATCTCTCTCTCGGCCGGCCCGCCCCCTCTTCTTCCCCTTTTCCACCGCCGCCCCACTCCACCCGAGCTCGCCGCTCCCTCCGCCTACCCCGAGCCCCCTCGCCGCCGACCCCACTTGCTTTGCCCCGGCCGCTCTCCGGTGCCCCGCCTCGACCTCGCCCTCGCGCCGCCCCGGGTCCTCGCCTCGTCTCCTTGACCGGCCGCCGCCGAAGCCGAAGACCGAGCTCGCCCCGCCGCCAGCTCCCCGGTCGCCTCTCCCGCCGTGCCTCGGAGCTCCCCCGCCTCCATCCGTCGCCAACCGGAGCTCCGCCCCATCCCGAGCCGCCTCGGTTGCTCCTCCTCCGCCCCGAGCTCGTCGCCACTTCCCCGGCCATCCCCGCCGCCCCGGAGCTCGAGCCCTCCATCGTGCCGCCTCGTCCCCCGCCTCGTCGCCGGTGAGACCCCGCCTGCCCCGCCGCCGCCACCTCCTCTCCGCCCCTCCTCATCGCCGGCCAAGGCCCCGTCGGCCGAGCCCACGACAGTGGCCGGTCCCGACCAGGTGGATGAGGGCCTTAATGGCCAGTTCATCCGGTCATTAGGACCGGTTAAACACCCCATTAATGCTAAGCATATTTATTGATGCAAATTTAATGCTAACTGTTTGTATTTATTGCTAATCAGACACGTTAATTGTTAAATTAATGGCTAATCAGTGCTATTATTGAGTTAATTGAATTTGTCTCTATGACCGAGGGGTCCCACACGTCAGGATTTAAGAAAAATGAAAAAGGAAAGAAAAGGGATATGACCAGTGGGTCCCCCTTGTCATGGACTTGGTCAACTTTGACCCGAGTTGACCAAGGGGGCCCACTGTCATCCCCTGTGGCTAGCTCAGACCTGAGTAATAAAAGTATTTAGGTTTAAATATTTATTTCTTTACTGAGAAAAATACAACAAGGGGGATTAAACCTTATAAAATTCATAGAAATTTCATACTTTGTCAGAAAAATGCAAATAATATATCAAAATGTTCAGAAAAATGAGAACTACTCAAATATATCATTGTTATCCATGTTTGCATGCTAGAAAAAGTGAAAATGTCTAAAAACTCCATTTAGGGTTTCCCCGAACCCCCGGAAATCTTCGGATCGCGATATCTTGCGCGTCTGGACTCCGATTAACCTAATTCCAGTTGCGTTAGTCTTCATTTTGAATCCCCTAGCTCATGGCATACATTGCATCTCATGCTAAGGTTCATCATCGTGGTGTTCACACTATGCTTGTTTTCGGTGTTTTCGTTCTTCCGATAGGACCGGAGGATCGCGACGAGTATAACTTTGAACAAGAACAGAATCTAGTCGCTGAACCGCAAGGCAAGCAGCCCCCTTTGAACATCTTGTGGATATCCCATTACTTTCAAGTTATTATTTGTTTTCGAATAATATCGCATGCGCTCAACTGATATTTTATGCTAAGATAGCCCTATTCCTTGCATGAAAACTTACTTTGTCGCTCAACCAACACCACTGACCCTCCCAACCTATTTAGAGTAGATTACTTGTTGCTTTACGAATATTTATGTATCTATTGATGCTTAGACCTGCTTAGTCGGGTGAAAGTCGTAATTCCTGGGATGGCAGACAAAACACAATACTCTGGATGGGTTAGGGATTAGGTGGGTGTTCATCGGGGAATGTTTAATAATCCTGACTAATATCAAATCGGGCATAGGCGAGAGGCCATGCTCGGAGCATGGTGGGTTGTCTCGTTCATCCCACAAGGACCGGTTTCCGGTGTCCTTTCGAACCAATATTTGCGTATTTCTACGCGGGTGGTATAATGGGCCACCCACGACCGAATAACCTGTCTAGGCTTAGGATATGAGCCGCATAGTTTACCGTTTTCGTGAATCGGGTGCGTGGAAAATGAGGAGGTGGTGTGATACAACAATATAGGAGTGAGGGTTACACACGGTCCGGGACCGGGGATGTATCACCTGCCACAACTAGTGGGACCGCGCCGAAGTATCGGCCGAACTGTCGTTCGCGGATTAGCCCATTAGGGCAGCTCATACCTAAGTCGAAAACATTGTAAAGGTCGTGTTCAATCACCCTCCGCCAGCACACCTCATGAAAGTGTGTCAATCGCGATGGCATTCGGAGTCGATTGATATGTGTAGGTAAAGATGTACACCCCTGCAGGGTTTAAACTATTCGAATAGCTGTGTCCGCGGTTATGGATAGCTTGGTAAGAATCCGCATCGAATTAGACAAGTATAACCTTAATATAAAACCTGCCAACTCTAAGGATGTGGGTTAGCGATTGCTTCCTCCCTGGTGGTCGAGGAAGAATCGAGGGTTTCATGTGTTCGATGGCCTGCTTAGAGTTCATTATGCAGTTTCAGCTCCTCTCCTTGCAAAGCATTCCAGTAGACGGATTTCAATCCACTTACGGTATTGTGAAAGAATAAATCAGCTTTCTACAAAATAGTCCACAAATAGCCCCTTCTTGATACCTGATGCATCTATTATTAATTTCCCCTGTAAGTCTTGCGGAGTACATTTTGTACTCACCTTGCATTCGTTGATAATATTTGCGTGCAGAGGAAACCACTCCGGCAGCGGATGGTTTCTACGTTGAGATCGACGCCGACATCGACTAGTCGCTGGTGATCCCGGGCAGTGGTCCTGCCCTGGGTTCGGCAGCTTGGTTGGTTCTGCCGCCACTTTTGACCCTACCCTTAGGCTTCTCAGCCAATTTAAACTTCCGCTGTGTAAATAACTTTTGGTTGTATCTATGTTGTTAAGTTTCCGAACAACTAGTATTATTGCAGTTTCGGTCGTAGAGTCTCTGTTATGATACTGGTTTGTTTCCCCCCTGTATCGTGTACAATGCGTGTATGGTTGAAGTGCATGATGCAGGTAGGATTTCAAAGTCTTTAACATAGAGTCATTAAGTTTAATCACTCCTGTGAAGTGACTCTCCACCGAGAGTTTGGGGACTATATCACTCTACTCCAGCCGCGCATTAATTTACCGGGACGAGGTCGGGGTTGATGTTCCGGCTCAGTGGGAAAGAGTGAGGAGACCATATCACCCTACTGCTCTGTGCATTAATTGCCGGAGTGAGCTTTGGGGTTGACGTCTCGGGCCATTCGAAACCATATCACTCCACTCCTCTCGGATTCGACACCCGTGAGTTGAGGTCGGGGTTGACATTTCGACTTAGCGAGTGATTCCTCTTAAGACTCTATGTTACGGAATCTGGGGTCTGACACAATTCCCCACCATATTAGCAACAGAACGAGGAGGTAACAAGTTAAAGGTTAGCTCTACCACCCGCCAATAAAACTAAGCGACATGACAGTCAAAAAATTAAGTGTCAGTTTGTCCTTTATGTGGAGTGCAGACAACCTACATGTGTTAGTACCTGGTAGGTTCCCTCGATCGTGCGAGCTACGATTGGCCCTTGAGACAATGCACTCCTAAAATATTTCTCTTGTCAGGAATTAGCCATAAGAACCGAAGTACCTAAGCTCGCACAAAGGTGCATAATTAGCATACTGTTCTTTTCAGATCATCCTCTAATTTTGATGACTTCTGAACTGATGTTTCACCTTTGCGTTCTTGCATCAAATGTAACCTTGGTCAGGAAAGCTTCGTAATGAACATTATAATAATTAAACTACTTGCAAAACTTGGCTCAAAAAAGGATGCTCCGTCCACTACAGGATTCATTAAATACAAACAGTTCATTTAATATTTCATTTTAGTGTTTACCTCTGAAAAGTGCCTTTGCTTCGCGGATGTCTTGTCATGGTCACTTCCCCGCATCCAATGAACCTCAGTTGCTTTTCGAGCATATTAGCTGCATCTGGAATATCCCGGTGAAGTTTTCAGACAAATGTTTTGTTCTTCCCCCATGGATCCAAAGAGTGAAGCCTGGCTGGTTCTGACAACACAAAGTAGAATTGTTCAGAGAAATATTAAGTGATAAATGGTATCTTCTGTCCCGCAACAGATTTGTCACTTCACTTCTTTCGAGAAGACCACAACAATTGCGATGTGTGAGTCAGTATGATTAAGATTTTGGATAGCAGAGCAGGGCATTTTGACTTGCATACCTGAACTCTAATAGTACTTCCTTGAAACCCCTGAACACTAATATTGACGTAGGCATATGATCAATGTTTCCTACTCTTAATTGAATTTTTTTTGGGGAGCAGATAAACAGGCCTTTTGGGCCTAAATGTCAGGGTACATAATAATTAGGCCAATTGGTTGAAGACGGCCCACTGTTAAGTGGTAAGTACTCATTGTTCAACTGGACCCTTTCTCGTCCAGCCCTACTTACACTAGTGAAGCCGAACCGAGGAAGACAATGTTCAACACACATGAGACAATTTGAAAGGAAGCACTCTAGATCAACACCTAAAAGCACACCCTCGAAATGTTTTCATAGATTTCTATAGACTAGATGGAAACATCGACATCACCAAGTACAAAATTAATATCGTTGGAAAACACTCCGATAGCTAGCAGTTCTGCAGAGCTAGAGAAATTAAATTTTGCTTGATAGCGAAGTGACGTGCATGCAAAGTCCGATCATCAAAAGCGCATACGATTAACGAGGAAAAAATAGTTCGAAACAGATAACTACGACAAGTAACAACACATCAGGATTGGATTGGATGGCCCCCCGAGTTGTTCATTCTTCCATTTCATGCATCTAATTAAGAGGGGCACAAGTCCGGTAGTTGAATAGTCACTTTACTGGAAAGGCGGTGCAATTATTTCTACAAGACAGGGCTTTAAGCGTCTCTATCTGTTACCTGCAGGAAGCTTGCTCACCAATTGCTCAAGATTTATCCTACGGCCATTAGTATGTATTGTCATTGAAGATGAAAAATGTGGGTTGGAATAGGTGATTTATCAAACATATAGTAAAATATGCAGAGACAAATCTCCCCTTTTAAGATAACTAGTATGGTGTTTCGTGCAATTGCACGAACATATCTTTAATAATTATTAATTGTTTTAAACTTATACATGATATTAGATGAGTACGAAAAATAAAAGTTTAGATCACGATTTAGTCGGCCAGTCGTTGTACCGAGATGGTAGGTTGTTTGTACATCAGATCAATGTCGGATAATGTTTAGATAAAGTTATGATGATCTATCAGTTGTGATCTATTAATAATAAGGGTATACCAGATGAATGACCATATGACGTTTAGATGCAGTTATGAAAATTTATCGGTTGTGATCTGTTTATGTATGCTTATGAAGATCCATCAGCTGTGATTTGTTTATGTACAATTATGATATGTTTAGGTACATTTATCTATCGGTTCTAATCTGTTTAGGTACAGTTATGAAGATCTATTGGCTTTGATATATTTAGGTACAATTATGAAGATTTATCGGTTGCGATCTATTTAGGTATAGTTATGAAGATCTATCGGTTATTGTTTACTAATAATAAAAGGGTCCACCAGATTAGTTGTTGGATGTTTTACTTTTTATGTGAATTTCTAGCATATCTCCTTTCTTTTGTTGTATTCTACTTTTAGTATATAGTAGATGGAAGAGGATTCTCTCTCGGTCTCTGCACATAAAGATGCACACAATCTGAATTATTACATAATCATTACAAAGTTCGCGCCATCAAAACGGCAAGAGTGGCGACAAACTACATAAAGACAAGAAAATTAACAAATACATAGAGTATTATTAAATGCCACCCCTAGGACGTAAATCCCCTGGTAGTCAACTCCAGCCTCCTAGCGCCAACCACCATGGTCTCCTGCTTGGACTACCGCTGTAGTAAAGATCAAGATTGCAGCCAGTTGATACATAATAAAATAGCCTACAAAAGAGTAGTTAGTTTTTTTTAATGAAAATAATGTCATTTTTGCATAACCATATCGATCAATATAAGGCGGTTGCGCCCACCAAAATTTGTGAGAGTAAAGTTTTATCCACCCCCTTGGTTAAGTTATTAAAATGTGGGTTATACTTTAAGGGTGATGAATGCGAAAAGTAATGAAGATCGCTTGCTAAGCAACACGTGCAAAATGACAATCCAAAAAATGATGCTGGATGGTTTCAGTGGGGCAACAGAAAGCACAAATTTTGCAACGAAATTGGACCTGAAAGTTCCCTAATGCAGAGTACATCGACTATACTGAAAATTGACCACTAGAGATGAGGCTCCATCAGAAGAAATCCTTCCCCGGTGTAAGATTGAAATGTGCAACCGAAGAGACAAGCTGGTGCCAAGCCACAAGTTTAGGTCTAACAATAGCCCTCCTAAAATAAACATTAAGGGGGATTGTGCTCATGACCTCACCGTTCTGTGCTTCTTCTATGTGATGTGAAAAAGACTGAAAATATATCCTTTAGAGGAATTCTGGGCAGCCATTTATCCTCCCAAAAGTGTATTTCAAGCTCACACTTGGTTGTAAAGGAACCAAAACGTAGAAATCTTTTTTTCACCTTTATTAACCCACTCCAAAACTGGGAGTCTCTGGATTTGCCTGTGATGGTAGACAATGGCCTACCCTTCAAATATTTATTTCTTAGGATCTCATGCCATACTTCATCTCCATTGAGTAATTTAAAAAGGTATTTATTTAGAAGGTATTTGTTTTTCAACACAAGACCCCTATATCTTTAGGCTGGATCAAAATACCCCATTTAGCCAACTTATATTTACGCTTATGGTTATCACTTCGTCTGAAATAAATCTCACAATTGGATCCCCTAGACAGGTTAGATCGGGGATATTTTTCTGACCAAACATGTAAAAAATATCAGGTCAGGTGGTACTAGGAGAGTTTGATCTTATATGACCATGTAATCTATACTTAAAAGTGAAATGCACTAACAAATAATCGTAAACCTTAATAACACAAGAGCAACGATCATGGACAATCCGAGAGAGAGAGAGAGAGATGTATTCGTTCAGAAAAAGAAAGAGAGGAATATGCTTCGCTGAAAATGAAGGCATGGTATTACCGTATACAGACGATCTCACAATCACAAGAAAGAAGAAGATAAAAGTTACTAGCTATATCATAGTTACATGCTAATGAAAGCAATGATTCAAGGAGCTACTCAACTCAATACTGGTGAAATAGATAGCAATCACGAAAGGCTGCATCATCTATGCTCCTTTAAAGAAGCAAGCTGGTTTTGTCAGTTAGGTCTTGTTCTTGCTGTCACACTTGTGGAAGTGCAACGGCACGGGGCTCTTGCACCTGGGACACTTGGGCTGCTTCTCTTCCTCTGAGAGCATCACGTACATGAGGCATTGGCGGCAGCCAGTCACCACCATCGGCTTTGCCGCCGCCTCCTCTGCATCCGACGACACACACGAGCTCGCCGGCGATCCCACGGACACCTCAACGCCGCTCTCGGTTTGGCTCATGTTTCCTAACGTAGTGTCGAGCTAGCGTGCAGTGTAATTGCCTAGAAGGAAGAGGAGGAGCCCCTCTGTGTCTCTGGTGTGTGAGAACTGTGGCGCACCTCGCACTACCAGACCACCTTATATAATGGATTGGAAAGGAAGAGGCGACCACATGCACTACTTTAAGCAGCAAATGTTTTTAGTCTTTAAAACAGTTCCCTAGTTCTCTATGTTCCACCTTTTCTCAGTAAACCTTTTGTTAATTGAAGCATATTAAGTAACTAATTATAAAAACTTACAGCAGTCGGCATGCATTAACAAGTCAGAATGATATATTGGATATTATAAAAGAAAAGGATATATGGCCTATATTTCCGAAAAGAACAAGAAAGCAGGTACGTTTGGCCTCCTGTTTAGTCATTTCAAGTAGCCCCAGTAGAACAAAGGCGTCTCCAATATCCTTCGTCTTTCCCTCTTACAGTCCTCAGGCTTCAGTTGGATGCCACGTCTAATAACCTCATAAAAGCTGTACTTTCCCTACTTTTCCTGTCCCTCCAGACCAAACACTTGTCAATTTTTATATTTGATTTCTCAATTTGTTCAAGACTTATTCTACAATATATACTAATATTTTCTAGATCGGTCTATCTGTGAACAGATAGATTCACCACGTCATTTTCGTTAGAATAGCTAGCATAGTAGGCCATTGCATTTTTTTTCTTCTTTCTTTAATCAGGCATGTGACAGGATTGCTCAGGATTCACTTAAACGCAATTCATTTCAAACAAGAAACGAACGCACTTGATCAACTCTGCGAAACAGCGAGGGGTAAAAATGTTTTATCATGGAACCACAAATGAGTCAACTCGTGGCGAAATTGCTACGAATTTAAACAGCATCAAAATGCAGGAAAACTTTAAAACTTCTCACAGCAATCGTCACATCCAAATGCTTACAGGATCAGAATTCCAGAAGCCCCTTGAGTAACTTGGATTCAAGCATGGAGGGATAGATGCTTATGCCATTGCGCCTCATGTCCTCAACCTTGAGCAGAGAATAGCTCTATGAGGTGATTGAGTTTTTGTGCTTTTGCTTGCTCACCCTTGAAAGAGATGATGTTCTTGAAAGGATGGTGTACTTGCATACTACATAATGTGTAGAGGGAAAATTAAAGTACTCCTATTTTGTTTGTTGATTGTTACATAGCTAAGCAGACAAGTAAGTAGAGTAATTAAGTAGGAGGAGAGCGGCAGCATCTGCATCTCCGCCTCCGCCTCCAGATCCCAAACCCATACCCATGTCTCCCTCCGCCGAGGCCCTCGCCGTCCTCCTCCTCCTCCTCGCCTGCCTCGAGCTCCGCGACGCCGCCGCCGCCGTCGGCGTCTACCGCCTTATCCAGTACGACCTCGCCTCCGCCCCGCTCGGCTCCCGCGCCGCCTCCCTCAACCACCACGCCGCCACGCTCCCGCTCCCCGCCGGCGCCGACCTCTCCCGCTCCGCGCTCGTCGCCCCACTCCTCGACCTCCCGCTCTCCTTCCTCCGAGGTACTCCTCCCTTCCCTCCCCGTACCACCACCACGCTGCACTAGATGAGCTCGCTCTACCCCGTGTTCTAGCTAGAATTGCGCTCGATCTCTGTCGCCTAGCTATTTGGTTGGATCCACACATTTTTTCCGATCTCGTAAGATTCCTTTTGGTTAGTGTCATGTTGCTACGTGCTGCTCGTTTAGTTACGGTGACCGGATCACAGCCAGGATAAGCTCTGTGCTCAATTTCCATTGCGGACTGCTGAATCGCTACATGTAAACAACGCCACTCATGACTTATCGACCATGTTTCTCAATTCGTGGGCTACAGTATTAACTGTTTGCCAAAACGCAATTTGCTTGAATTAGTAGTTGCAATCTGTGTTGTTCACAATTTGCTGTTTCATTGCCTACTCAGAGTACCTGGCAGAGAAAAAGCATCTGGGAGGGTTGCTCATTCTGCTTCCTACAAACCTTAGCAATAGGAATGGTGAAGGGAACAACGATGACAAGGCGCAACCAAAGAGAGTGCTGGCTGAGCTGGAAAAATTGCTGGTGCATGAAGAAGTGCCAGTATGTTCTAAGTTTCCCTTCTTGATTGAAGCAATACTTCTCAGGCTTTTATGACTATAGCTTTGCTGGATACCTATATGTTCCTTTACTTATTTGATAGCTAGCTAGTTGTATCACATAACTCCCCAGATGTAACACTTCGAAGTGCACATTCAGCTTCTGCAGACTCTGTGACTAATTGGCTACGTCGCTGAGCAACATTAATTTTGTAGTTGCGTTTTAAATACTGAGTGGTACTCTTAACGTGTTTAAAAACATGCACCCTTTTTTAATTGTTATTAGTCTATCATCAACAGTTCTTGTCATCTCCTTTATTGTGTACTGTTGTTTTTATAAATCGTGATTTTTCTTTCGGTTTTGCTCCTGTTATTTGTTGTTTCCAGTCCAAATATGTCTTGCCCCCACTTTGTTCAGTGATCCACTTCTGTAGTATGATCTAATATGTTGCCTAAATCGTGTATCCATGCAGTATCCGGTGTACTTCGCTTTCCATGATGACAGTTTTGATAACCTATTGGCAGATATCCGTAAAATTGCCTCTTCAGGTCAGCCAGCCTCTGCATCGACAGGAGGGTAATACTCAAATATGAAACTGAGCATAGTCTAGTGTGTCCAGCATTTTGCACTATCAACAGTATAACACTTGACTGTAGTGTATAGAAAATCATGAATTGTCAGTCTCCTGCATGGTCTTGACCCTCTTTATCTGGACATGTAGGTACAAGCTTGTCGTGTCTTCGGCAGAACCTAGAAAGGTGTCATCTCCAACCATTTCAAATATCCAGGTAGCTGCTCTAATATGAATTTACTGTCTACTTCATCATTTATAAGGTTGATGTTATTATTTACTTTATAGTTCACTGTAACATCTTATAGATCTTTTTTCTTTGAGAAACAATTAAATAGACCATGATAAATGGCCAGCTATATGTTGGAAGTGATTGTTCCAACTGGTATCTGTCTTAAGAAAACAGTACTTTTTCCCATGTTGTTTCGTGAGATGTCAACATGCCTGAGCTCAATAGTTTTGAGTGCAGGGATGGTTACCTGGATTGAAAGGAGAGGGCGACACCGAACAGCTTCCAACTATTGCCATAGTTGCAAACTATGACACCTTTGGTGCTGCACCTGTATGTCATCCAGAAAAAAAATGTTCCGAGAATCTTCTTTGATATTCTTCTAGATATTTTGTATAACACATATTTTCCCAGGCACTTTCTGTGGGAAGTGACAGCAATGGAAGTGGAGCTGTGGCTCTTCTAGAGATTTCACGACTTTTTTCACGCCTTTATTCAAATCCTAAGACTAGAGGCAAGTTTAATCTTCTCTTTGGCTTAACATCTGGTGGACCCTACAATTACAATGGAACTAACAAGGTTAGTTCCCATCTCGCGCCATTATGAAAGAAGTCCTCTGTTGCATCTGCCTGGTCAACTCACAGCTGTATGTTTTTCAAATTTTGGTACAGTGGCTTAGGAGTTTCGATCAGCGTGTACGCGAGAGTATTGACTATGCAATTTGCTTGAATAGTGTTGGTTCATGGAGCAATGATCTCTGGATGCATGTATCAAAGCCTCCAGAGAATCCCTACATCAAGCAAATCTTTGAAGTATGATGACCATTTCAAGCTTTTTGGTCCATAACCTCGATTGCCTGCAAAGGACAGTCATTTACAACTATGAATTTGTTTGCTTTCAGGACTTTTCGGATGTCTCTAAGGAAATGGGTGTTTCAGTTGGCATCAAGCACAAGAAGATTAATGTGTCAAACCCTAGAGTATGTTTTTCTTGCCTTTTCAAAGATTATATACCATCATTAGCTTTGGATCCCATCAGGAGTTCACATAATCAAGTTTGCATCTACCTACCGTCCGCGTTAGCATGATGTCATTTGTTATACTTACAGTCCTTTTGGCATGGTAGCCTGACACAGAATTTCGAATACAGGATCGAGAATTAACTTTTAATTGGTATCATAGCCGGTTTAGAAATAAGTTTAGAACAAGATAATATTATTAGAAGTTAATATGCTCATTTAATATCTACATTTTGGAATCTGGACGCCTGGAACTGCTTTAGTTGTGCTGATTAAGTGTCCTATTGCATTGAGCTATCTAATGTTTCAAGCTCGCCAAATGACATGCTTGCAATCTTGCAGGTAGCATGGGAACATGAGCAATTCTCTAGGTTTAGGGTGACTGCACTAACTCTTTCGGAATTGCCTACCCCTCCTGAATTTTTAGAAAGCACTGGTGGTCTGTATGACACTAGGTGAAGTCACTTACTTCTAATGCATCCTAATTCTTTTTTAACTGTCCTAATTTTTAATATTTTACATATATGTTTTCCTTGTTGCAGAGAATCAGCGGGTGTTGAGTCAGTAACAAGAACTGTCAGATTAGTTTCTGAGAGTCTTGCGGTAAGCTAAATCATTTGCTCTAGAATTTTTATTTATTTTTGCTTTGCACACTGGTAGTTACATGTGTTGATGTTTTGTGGACATTTTTTGAATTGCTGATTTCTGCTGCCATGTAAGAACCTCCAAAGCTGGCCAGCTGCCATTTTTATTGTACATCTCTAGTCATTGCTCGGACAAATATTCATTCAGTATTGATTTGTCTGGGAAAAGGTGTTAGTATGGACCAACTAAAATTTTAACTTGGTTAGAAATTCACTTTTAAATATCCACAGCAGTAGCATGTATGTAGGATACAAACATTCAACCGAATTTACACCCCCGCATGAAGCTTCTCCTTTTGGTTTAGCTATGTGAAATATGCCAATGGAGAAGTTCATGTAATTATTTGGATGCATCAGTTACACTTACATGTCTAGCTTACTAGAGTTACGGGTTTAGGAGATTCTGCCGTTCATCTATATTATAATGGTTGTGTTATTTAGGTAGGATGCTTGAATGTGATGCGCAAAAATAATTAGATATACAAAATGCTGTTATGATGAGTGATTGGAAGAACTGCCTCTTGCTCGTTCTGAACCAGGATTTTTATAATTGTACCAAGTCTAATATACTAATACCTTTCTACAGAGACACATCTACGGATTGAAAGGAAGGAACATTGATGTTTTTGCTGAGAACAGCAGCTTAGCCATCAATCCTCACTACATCCAGTCCTGGCTGGATCTTTTTTCACGGACACCACGGGTTGCACCTTTTCTTCAGAAGAACGATCCCTTTATCGCAGCACTAAAGAAGGTTGCATGCCTGCTATCAATGCTTTCATCTAGTTCACCTTGTTCATAGTTTTTTCCCAAGCCATAACACTCATTATTTTGGTGCAGGAACTGTCTGAACATACTGCTGATGTGCATGTTCAAAATGATGTCCTTGATGGCATATTCACTTTCTATGATGCAACAAAATCAACTTTAAATGTATATCAGGTAAGTGTGCAAACTTCATGTCACTTGTTCATGTTTGGATATCGCATTTAATTTCAGAATGGAATGACATAAAAAGTGTACTGAGCTATGGCTCCAGCTCTGTGTGCCTTGTGACATGTTATTCCACGGATTAATTCCCTGATGACTTACAAGGCAGTAACAGATCTTCAAATTTGAAGTTTGATGTCACCTTTTAAGTTGCTTTTGCGAGATGTCACCGCATGGAAATTACCTCATTCAGCCTTTTGATTCTTCAATCCACAGGTTGCAAGTGTTACTTTTGACCTGTTGTTCCTTCTGGTGCTTGGTTCCTATCTAATTGTTCTCTTCAGTTTACTAGTAATCACTACACGGGTATGGATCGATTCATTTCTCTAAACATAATTTGAAGCTTTGTTTTCCTGCAATTGAGAAGGTATCTTTGGTCTTGAACAGGGCCTCGATGATCTCATTAACATATTCCGGCGGCCTCCATCACGCAAAGTCAAGGGAGCATAGGCTAGATTGTGTTTTGTTTATTGGTGAGGAGGAACGCATGCCTAGTTAGAAGAGCTAGACACCAGGATGACAGAGAGACAAAGCTAGCTTTCCACAGCAGATAGGCCTATAATTTCAAATCTTTACTGTTTGTTCTCTAGCCAATCTTTCCACAGCAGATAGACCTGTAATTTGGGCTTCAGATTCTGCAAGGCAAAAACATTATTTCTTTTGCACACAAGGAATTTTGACTGTAATTTTGCTGTGTTTTTTTTTGGTGCTCGCAGTTTTGGCTACTGTGAATTTGAAGGCCTATCTGCATAATTATCCTGGTAGCGTATTATGTACGGATAAATCACCACACTACTCCCAAATCTGTACTTGGGTACAGTGAAAACATCTCTCTCAATACGCTCAAGACAGAATGCTTACATTCCTTGTCCTAATGCATCCATATAATAATTTGCTGTTGTTGGTTATCATGGCTTGAGTTGCAACACATGAATGTTTGTTTACACCACGATGGGCGATAGCAGCATTACGGTATGGTTGGTAAGTTGAAGGAATCTAAAAGTAATTTATCGAAGACGATCGTGGAAACTGGATGCCTACAAGGCCCTATGATTCTGGGACATCTAATTCAAAAGGCCATGAATGATGGGAGTAATTTGACTACAACAACATGCCATTGGCGACCATTTTACAGCAATATCTCAGCTGCATCATGGAGAGAGCGTGTCACTACCTAATGCATGATATGCAACAACGCCGTCAGGGATCCCTGGTCAGTCCTCATCCAGCATATCAAGAGGCAGGTATTCGTCTGAAGCGTCTGCCGTTCCTTAGGTCTTCTGATATAGGTGATCTTGCCTCAATTCTTCTCCTCTTAGGAGTAGAATATTCGCCAGTTATCGACTCGAAGAGTTCTCCCATATTTGAGATGTTGGGCCTCTTCTTATCGGGTTCCTCTTTCAGGAAACTGAATGCATGCGTCAGCAGAAAATGTTAGCGTGTTTCAAGTCTACATCCAGACATCGTCACTGAAGAAACAGAATTTTGAGTCACACGAGCAGGCAAGTGGTATGCTGCTAGTGGTCAGTGGCTCAATTATTCGAAAATCAAGAAAGTGTACCTCTCCCGGATGATTCTAAATGCTTCCCTTGTTGCATAAGGTAACCGTGTCTTTGGATCAAGGTACCTACAAGAAAGTAAACCTAAAATAAGCTTATCCACATATAAAACAAATCATGAAACCATAACCCACTCTCAACTCTTAATACAACGCATCAGTTTAGAGGTACTACTTCTGTAGGATCATTTCAAATTACTGAAACAAGAACATGTTATTAATTCACCACGACAGGATACACCGAAAAATGCGAAGATAGCTCAAACAAGGATGTGCACAGAAATAACTCAAGCAATGCAATTTCTAAGGGGTTGTCAGATTATGCACACTCTGGTAGCCTCTAATTGGTCCACAACGTGTATCCTAATTAAACAGACCAGTATGAACCAATACCTGACAGTAAAACAGTTCAGGTATTAAACAAATGTGCACGTGTGCATGATTTTAGTCAAGTGAAAAATGTACTTGGATAAAGACGGAAAGAAATTCCCATGGAAGGCCGATAAGAAATGCAGAAAATCGGTGTACAGAAAACATACTTGGCAGGAAGTCCTGTTACTACACAAACAGATTTCTCTGGATCTGCAATAAGGAACTATTATGAGGAGGGGGATTGAGTTTAGTAAGAAGTTTGAACTTAAACTACCACATATGTATTCACATTTGATAGGTAACTGCCAGAGGAAAACAAAAGAAGAAAAAGTGCCAACGAAATACTGACACTTACAAGGAGTTGAAGTCGTACAAAGTTCAGACCCAAACAACGCCCCATTGATGAACTCCAGGTGTGATTCCCCTAATTCAGCACAATATTGACAATTAATAATTGGCAGACCTGGCTAAGATATGGATTCCTACAATGGAAGTAAGGAAGCCCAAATGAGAGTACGACAAGTCCATGATCCACGTGATACTAGTTTGATAGAGCAGTTACCATCTCTTGAGCAAAATCGAACCGTAGGACCCTCGTAACCGGCTTTCTGAACTACAGCCTTTTTCTTTACCTCCTCCTCTCTTGCCAGTACACGTTCAAGATTTCTCGAGTTCATGATTTCTGGAAATATAGACAAAGGTGATAAATAAATAGTCTAAACTAACACTGGTACGTTCCAACTATATCTTTGGGAAAACATAAAAAGAAAAAAGAAGGCATACCTGTTTCAGCTGCTTCTAAAAGCATCTCTTCTTGTGTCATACGTTTTTCTTCTCCCTCCTTTTTCTTCTTAATTGGCTGGACAGTGTAGAAGAGGAGCATATAATCAATTAGCCTCAAAATGCCATGGGCTGACAAACTAATGTGAGTGGTACAAGATTCCGATGTCCATGAATACTAACATCATCTGATGCAATGCAAGAAGTGGAGGGCTGCTGTATGGATACAAACCTTCATAGTTGCTTCCTTTTCAGCACGTATTGCTTCTCTTTCAGCTTGTCTCACCATGACAGATGTTCTGGTCGATTTCCTGATCGTCTTCTCAGACTCCCATTCATCAGGAACGTCTGATTGTTTGGATGAAGTTGGCTTATCAGACGTCTTGTCAGTTTTACCTTCATCTTCTAGTTTGATGACCTTCTTCTTCTTCTTGGCTTTCATCTTTTTCATAGTCTTCCCAGGGAATATTAGCCGCTTCTTAATAGGTAAGCTGGTTCATAGTTGGAACAAGAGTAGAGTATATAACTGACTGATTACACAGTACATGAACTGCATGCTAATATGTTTATGAACTAACATGTGTACCTCTCACGTACTTCCTTTTCTGGGTCATCATCAGGTTCAGATTCCTGGAAGCATTAAAAAACAGTTTTGTAGTGAGATATTTACTGGAAGCAACCAAAGGAGTTGGATTAGCACAAGTAGTGAACAATTTAGTAGTGAGATATCTGCTCCAAACAAAGACCAGACCAACGAAAGCTACAAAAATAGATCAATTTAACAGCTTGGAAGGAGGATGAGGGATCTCACATCTTCACCAAAATCACTATCGAATTCATCACCAGCATCTTGCTCTTCCTCATAGTTATCATCCTCCTCTTCCTGCGGGAAAGAAAAACAAGAAACGAAATAGTAGTTCAAGAACGCGAAACGATTCCAGAATACGATGAAGGAATTATTCCGCTGGAACCGACGGACCTCCTTGAGGGCTTCTTGACCCCAGAAAGCTTCATCCTGCTCGACCTCCTCCTCGACGAGCTTGGTTATCCTGCGCAAATCAGGAGCAGGCAGAGCAGCGTAAGCACGAGGGAAGAAAGGGAGGGGAGTGCCAGGAGCAGGGAGGCAACCTCTTGCCTTGGGTGGCGCGCGCGGGGCGGTCGAGGAGAACCGGCGGCTCCTCGGCGTCGGCATCTACGGTGTGGTCGGCCATGGCGAGGTCGCCGGCGGCGGCGACTGGGGGACGAGGAGGACAGGAGAAATGACGGCCCAGAATCAAGTCTTCATTACGGGCCCAAAGGAAGTCAAAAAATCCGTACTTTCATTTTACGAGATTTCCAAGTTCCAAACATCTACGAGATCCCGAACAAGAGAAAATCCTGATGGATTTTGGAATGGGAAAGAAATGAGCGGCGATGTAATGGAATGGAGCCGAGGAGGTCGACGATACCACCGTAGGAGGAGAAGGACCGGGCTCTCATGTGTAAGATGGCTGCAAAACTAGTGTCAGGCTCACAATCCTTTTGGACCACCCTCGGAAAGTTTGCATCTTGTTCACCTTTGCTGCATGCTCTGAGGCGCTGAGCCCAGGGGGTAGATAACTTGTGGCGGGAGGGAGGCTAAAAGAGATGGAAAGGATAAGCAACTCATCCAGGAGACTCATCCCATCAGCCATGCAATCGCAGCTGCAGCCCCGCCCCCGCTTCCGCATCTCCGCCCCCGTCAAGCCGGCCAGGAGCCCATTCCTCCACCCTCCGTCCGCGTCCGGCACCGGCGTCCAGCTGACTGTGTCCGACTCCGAGCTGGCGTCCCGCGGCTTCGCCGTGCGGCGCACCCCGGACGGGCTGGACGTGGCCGCGCTGAACGAGGTGTTCGCGCGCGTGGGGTTCCCTCGCCGGCAGGAGGAGCGTCTCCGCCGCGCGCTGGAACACAGCGAGGTGGTGTGGCTGGCGTCGGCGGCGACGGAGCGGCCCGTGGCGTTCGCGCGCGCGGCCGGGGACGGGGTCTTCAATGCGGTGGTTTGGGACGTGGTGGTGGAGCCGTCGTGCCAGGGGCTGGGGCTCGGCCGCGCCGTCATGGAGCGGCTGGTGGAGGAGCTCCGGCGAAAGGGCGTCGGCAACATCGTGCTCTACGCCGAGCCGAGGGTGGTGGGGTTCTACCGGCCGCTCGGCTTCGCCATGGACCCCGACGGCATCCGTGGCATGGCATACTACCGCAGCAAGAACCAGAAGCAGCAATGATCAATGTGCATTTCCTTTTTGTTCTTCTGCGTTGTTTGTTTCCCATTTGGAGATTGATCGAAATGTTGAAATTAATACACGTACAAAGTGATCGATGGACAATTGACGAGCACCTTACACCACATAATATATGAGAGATGACACAATCCATGCATGACATGAGAGAAGTGGAGCATGATTAAGACAAGAACGGTGGACTGAATTTGATGGATGCCAGAAGCTCGGTAGGTAGCTAGCGTTGTCTGCGGACGGCGCAGGCAGAGAGGACGACGAGGAGCATGAAGACGAGGACGGCGAGGAAGGAGGCGACGACGGCGCCGCTGGTGCGCTGGCAGAAGCCGTGGAACTGCATGCAGATGGGCACCCAGTTGGCGCGCCGGTTGCCCTCGTGCGCCGCGTACACGATGGCCGCCGCCGCAGAAGCAGCCGCCGTCACAAGCCCCATCGATGCAATTGATTAGTTAAGGTTAATTAGTTACCGTGTCGCCGATGAGCAGCAGCAGCCTGACGCTGGCCGCCTTTGAGCGGATGATCCCCACGGCGGAGAAGGGCAGCGACAGCACCAAGTACCCCGCCGCGATCGCGTTGCCCACCATGAAGAACCTGCAATTCACTAAGTAATTAAGTTCCGCATGGCGATCGAGCTGCACACTTAATTAAGAACTGGGTACTGACGTGAATGCGGGGAAGTCGTCGAATCTGGCGCGGAACTGGAAGAACTGGGTGAACACGGACAGCGTCTCGTCGGAGGTGCCCGTGGAGATGGCGGCAGCCAGCGTCGGCCCGAACGCCATCACTCTGAGCAGCAGGTCCAGGAACGCCATGCAGCGCCAGAAGCCCTCAGCGCCGCTGCGCAGCAGGAACGGGACACCGCTTCCCGCCTTGCGCTGCTGCTGGACCGGCGCAGCGCCGGTGGTAGGAGCGGTGGCATAGGAGGACGTGTCGGCCGCGGAGGGAGCAGCTGTAACGGGAGCCTTGCCGGCCGCGTTGGCGCCGTCCACGTGGATGACGGTGGCCTCGCTGGTGCTGCTCATGTTGGCTAGCTAGCCTACCTGGAGGCTTAGTTGTTGCTTACTTGGGATGGAGATTGCCTGTTGCAAGGACAGGATGGTTGCAATGCCAATATATATGCACATCCAGATGCAGAGGAAATGGAATGGTTGGATGATCAAAGAGCTTAATTGTGAACAAGTTGAGAGGTAGTGTGGTTGTGTTTGTATTTTAGGAGTGGTTGCTCTGTCCTGCCTTGCTGCTCTCTTTCTAACTGCTCTGGAATTCGCAGAATCCATCATCTGTTTGCACACGATTATATCAAGAGAGTGTTGATTGAATTGCTGCAGCTTTCAACAATGGTCGAAACTAATTAGAAAAAAGATGATTGTCATTGCTAGGACGTAGCACACTGCACGGCTACTACTGGATTTCTGAGACCAACATATGACAATTTCTGACTCTCATGTATTCCAAAACTTCATTCAGATCAACTACAGAGCAGTAGACCGGTTCCCTGCCCTGGTCCCAGAGACAAGTAACAATCGTGAAAAGGACTAATCACTCGACCAGTACGACACACAGACATGAATAGGCCTATTCTCTTCTCTGGCTGATAAAAGCTGCAAAACACGAGTGGAGAACTCATCATAGCAACTGATAATTTCTTTCTTTATCCTCCATGGCCATTTTCCATCATATTCTCAGTGCACTTATCATTGGTATGGATCCTGCTCCTATCATCATGCCGTATTGTTGTTGCCGTTCTTCTTCTTTCTTCTTAATCTTAATTGCCTCTGAGTTTGGCGCTGTTTTTTTCTTCTGAAAACAGCTGAGGTGATTCTTGGGCAAAGTGATAGAGAGGTGCTCCTCGAGCTGAAGAGCTTCCTGCAGGCACAAAACCCGATAAACCGTGGCGCGTACGACGGTTGGTTGGAGTCGGAGGTCTCGCCGTGCAGTTTGCAAGGTGTCGGGTGCGATGCTGCCGGGCGCGTCAGTTTTCTCGACCTCTCCAACTCCAACATCGCCGGACCGTCCTTCGGTAACTTCTCTCGCCTCAGTGGGCTCACCCACCTAGATCTCTCAGCGAACAGCATCACTGGAGAACTGCAGGCTGATCTCAAACGCTGCCGGGATCTCCAGTACTTGAACTTATCAAACAACCTCATCGGTGGTTCCCTCGATGTGTCCAGCCTGACAAACCTGCACACACTAGATCTATCTCAAAACCGGTTCCAGGGCGGCATTACGACAAACTTCCCGGCGATCTGTCGCAGCCTCGGTGTCATCACTGTCTCCAGCAACAACCTCACAGGCAGGATAAGTGGACTGTTCAACGACTGCTTGAAGCTCAAGGATGTTGATCTCAGCTGGAACCACTTCACTGGAAATGTATGGAGAGGAGTTGGAAGGCTTACACACTTCAGGGCTGCAAAGAACAACCTCACAGGGAGCATTTCTTCCAGCACGTTTTCCATGGGATGCAAGCTACAGTCTCTAGACCTCTCCAGCAACCAACTACATGGCCATTTTCCAAATTCGATCGCCAATTGCTCAAGTTTGTCATCCCTGTCCTTATGGGATAATGGCTTTGGTGGATCTATACCGCCAGGAATTGGCTCAATCATGGGGCTTGAGGAGCTGGTTCTCGCAAGCAACCACTTCGATCACAAGATACCACTTGAGCTGATGAACTGCACCAGCCTGAAATATCTGGACATCAGTGACAACAATTTTGGTGGGGAGGTGCAACAAGTCCTTGGAAAGTTAACGAGCCTTGAGAATCTTGTGCTTCAAGAGAATAATTATACTGGAGGCATTGTCTCCTCTGGCATATTACAGTTGCCAAACCTGACCTGGCTTGACCTCAGCTTTAACCAATTCTCCGGCAAGCTGCCTGATGAAATCGCTCGCATGACAAGCATCAAAGCCCTCATGCTTGCAGAGAACAACTTCTCTGGTGGACTCCCACCATCATACGGTCGGCTTTTCAGGCTCCAAGTATTGGACTTGTCATACAACAGCCTTTCCGGTGAGGTTCCACCAGACATTGGTAACCTGACATCGCTACTCTTGTTGATGCTTGCTGGGAACCAACTTTCAGGAGAGATCCCAAGGGAGATAGGGAACTGTACTAGCTTGATTTGGATCAACCTTGTCGGAAATCGGATGTCCGGCAAAATCCCACCAGAGATGGCAGGAATGGGGAGGAACCCCAGCCCAACCTTTGCAAAGAATCGAAGAAATCCTTCACTGATCAAGTCTGTCACGAGCAAATGTCTTGCTGTATACCGGTGGGTCCCGGCAAATTACCGAGAGTTCGACTTTGTTGAATCCATGATGATGTCTCGGAAGAACTGCCAAACCATATGGAACAGGCTCCTAATGGGGTATGACGTACTTCAAACATCTTCACCATTAGGATATGTTCAGCTGTCAGGAAATCTGCTGTCTGGAGAGATACCCTCCACAATTGGTGCAATGAAAAAGATTAGTTTGCTCCTCCTTGATGGCAACAAGCTCTCTGGACAACTACCATCGGAGATTGGTTGGCTTCAACTAGTTGCTCTGAATGTATCGAACAATTCTATCTCCGGTGAGATTCCATTTGAGATTGGTCATTTGGGCTCCCTTGAGAGCCTCGATTTGTCTTGGAATAATTTCTCCGGTGCACTTCCATCAAGCCTAGACAAGCTCTCTAAACTGAGCGAATTCAATGTTTCGTACAACCCGCTTCTATCAGGCGAGGTCCCAAACACTGGGCAACTCTCCACTTTCAATGAGCAATCTTTCCTTGGGGATCCACTCTTGTCTTTGCACTCACCTGCAGACCCTAGTCCTCATTCAACTGGCGACCAACTCTCCTCGTATGGTACAGAAGAGTATCCTACAAAAGAAGAGATAAATGTGTCAATAATTGCATTCCTTGTTTTCTTCTCTGTTACCTTGGTTATTAGAGAGCTTCAGAGCTTCATGAATCTGTACTCTATCATATTCTGTAAAATCGCCAATCGTAGGACACCTTAGCACTAAAAATTCTGATCCTATGTCATGTCACTATGCAAAATAAATGAGAGCACAGAAATATATTAGCATGGCCACTGCTCCTCTTTCTGTTGGTCAAGATATTGCATGTTGCTTGTGCCTTTCCATTGTTCTGCTGTAAAGTTTTGGTTCTAGATCCACAAGTTGCAGCATAGACCAATCTATGCAACGGGTGGGCCTCTGCGTGCAACTAACCACACTTAGAATTCTGAAAGGACCAAGCCGTCCATAACTCGATGGAAAGCAAAGAGCTTCCCGATTGATTCCTTTCAATAATATTGCAAACAATGTTCAAATGTCTATTTAAACCTAAATTGGTTGATAGAGGAATCTGTCAATATTTCTGTTGACATGTCAATCAGCACCATGCAGTTTATGATATGGGTGCTCTCAGAAACAAGAATGGTTGCAAAATTATCCTGCAAACTCGTTTGCTTGTATTCATTTTATGACTACAAATCGTATGGTTTTTGCCTGGCACATAATCTTGCAACTTATCAACTTATGGTTCTGGTTCCATTTGTAATCTTATTTGTTGTGAAGAATTAACCCAAGATCACATGGCATTTATGAATTCCATATGATAGTAAATCCAGAAGCGTGAGCTGCTTCCTTATTTGGTTATGTGTTGATCTCTTTGCAAATCATAATCCTAAGCACGATCACAGTAGGAAAGGCAATTGAATGAAAATAAATGACCAATAGCAACATGATCCAACACTAAGGAGATTGACGATTGAGCGTTCGTCATTTTCTTAGTGACCTGGTCAAGGTTTGGAAAATGTCTCCCTCACGAAAAAAATGACTTAAAATAGTCAGAAGTAGGAACTCTTCTATGACTTATTCTTATGTTGTTGCAAATGACGAACACGAGGAGGAGGCGGAGGAGGACGCCTTTGCCGCTCGCAGCGAGGGAAAGAGGGGAAGAAGGGTTTTTGCTGACATGAACACATTTCTAAAAATACAAAGTAGCTTTTACGACTACTTCATAGTATTACTCAAAGGCCTTTCAACGGTGTCAAACGGAAAGTTCATTGGCATTGCAATGTCAGCTCCCAGCTATTACTGGACTAGAACAAACCTTCATCACAGCACTAGCCAATCAAAGCTTCATTCTGGGATCCCACTCACATATATTTCACACTTTCAGACAGACTGATGCACAATTTTTCCAAAAAAAAGAGCAAAATTTCACACGATAACAGCTACATACCAATTCATATTCGATATCTTCTTCTCAGAGAATGCTATATAGCATTCCTATGCAGTGCTACAAGATACCCAACTCATCTACTAGCACAATGGCAGCAAAAGATAGGTACAGCAAGATATCCGGTTCATCCACAAGCACAAAGGCATCGAGAAGATAAATACAGCAAAATGTAAACCCCCACCTTGTTGGTCAGGCACCCAAAACAACAAACGACATACTGTACACGCAGATCCTGTTTTGTACAAACATTCCATATCGACTTGCATGAGCAAAACACCATCTGCCTCTACTGAAAACTCAACTGCAAATCTGTTGCTCAAAACAACACTTTTAGCTTGAAGCTGAACGGACCTTAGCACAGCATGCATCATCCCATGGCGTTAAGCTCCAAATGAGGTAGATCCATAGTGATTTATGATCTGCATGATGGAAGGGAAAGGCCTCCACAGAAAGCAGCAATGATCAAGTAAAGTAGCAGTACAATGACGACTGTCAACACAGCTCTGCACAAACACAGGATAAGAAATATCTCAGAAGCTGCCAAACAAGTTAAATCGATATGCAGAAATCACAAAAACAAAATTCCAGTGTTCTAGACAACCACTAGTTAGCTGCACCTGCCAATAAGCCGCCAATTACTAGATTTCCTAGCGAGAACAGGGGTTTCACTGTTTTCCATCCTGACATCACACCAACTTATGCCATTCAAAAAGTGTTATGGGGCAATTTACACTTATCTATATCATCTCCACCATTATGCTTTAACAAAAGCACATAATTTCACCATCTCGCATGTGAATAAAAATAACAGTTCTCTCAGTTCAGAACTGGCAAGTTACCAGCCAGATTAAACTTGGGGATATGGAAAATTATAACTGTCAGGAAAAAAAGGGTGGGAACGAGCAGGAAACCAGTATAAGTAGTTATGTAGATACCAGATCTGGAAGTGTTTTGTGGTAACAATAGGGACTGCTCACTGTATAGTAAACTGTTGTAGGTAAACTTTTAAGGCAACAACAACGCGATTGATCCAGAATTGACGGCTAATGTCTTTGAAAATTGACAAAAAGGAAAAAAGAAAAGCAAAGTATGAAAGGTGGAGATGTGTAACACTTACAGAAGCTTGGCATTCTTCATCCAAAGAGCTCTCCTGAGCCTCTTGGATTGCTTCCGGAAGTGAAAAGCGCTGTCTTGCATGGTGGAGGTCTTGTCCACAAGAAGCGAGATGCGATCCCCTCTGTCCAGAATTCTCTCTATGTTGTCAACCATGACAGTGTGTATCTGCGGAAGTGCCGAAGCACAAGCACAGCAAATTCAGCACGCTAACGCCGTCCAACAAAACTGTCCTAAAGGCAAATATTGTGTGCCACTTGCCTCGCTAACTTCGCCGCGGAGGCGGTTGAGCGTGTCAGCGCTGGGGTTGCTCGAGAAGAACTCCATTTGCTGATGGAGCACTCTGGAGAACTCATCGTTCATCGCGTAGGCGAGTGCAGAATGCACGATCCTGCCGTAGTTCTTCATGAACCTCATCTGGATGTCCTCGAGATATATGAAGGGAATTCTTCCTGCATTTCCCATGAACAAGTGGCATGGTGAAGTGTTGATAATGAGTAGGATGATTAAACTATATAGATAAGGAGCTAAACGAGAAGATATATAATCGGTAGCTCCAGAATACAGCATAGAACCATCTATCTATAGTGTTACTGATTATGCAATTCTATCCCAACATCTGAGATTACGTCATGTCTGGGAGCACTTCCACCCAGAGGAGTCGAATAATGAATCTAGCTAGAGCGAGACTGAGTAACTAACTAGTCGTCCAATGAAGAAGGAGAGGAGGAAGGGGATGATGGAGCAAGGGAGTACTCACGTCCGAAGGTGTCGTTGGCCATGCAGAGGAAGGTGAGGCCGTCGGCGGGGCAGCGGAGGACGTGGAAGATGTAGCGGTCCTGGGCGAAGCAAAGGCGCGCCTCGGCCTCGGAGGGGAGCTTCTCGAGGATGCGGCGGGCGACGGCGCCGGCGTTGCCCGAGACGGCGGCGAACTCGGCCAGCACCACGGTGCCCCGCGCCACGAGCGCGTACACGATCGCCATGCTTGGCTTGCCTGGCTTGGTCCCGCAAGGTGAATTGGAATTGGACGCGATGTGATCTGATCTGCTCTCGGGTTGAGGAAGAGGAAGGGGGATAATTGCTGGACGACTGGACTATCTCACAGCTCCGGTAGTTTCAACCCAAAAAAATTGTTCTTTTCTCCTCTCTCTCTCTCTCTCCCGACTTGCCCGTATCTTGGTGAAAGATTTGATAAAATACCCTGCGTGCTTCACTTGTTTCGACTAGATCACACTCTGAACAGCGGCCTATCACCATAAATAAAAACGACATATTTTACCAAAGATGTTGCGTTCCTTTAATTTATCAGGGGTTCAAGATTCAGTGCGTTCCCGTCTCCAAAAAGAAAAAGAAAAAGATCCACTGCATTCTAACTCATCTCAACACACTAGATTCTCAAGCAAATCTCTTTAAGGGCCTGTTTGGTCCATTTAGTTAAGGAGGCAAGGATAGATGAGTTATGACCATTCAGATTTTAGAGATAAAATGAGTTTGTTTTAGTATTTGGTTAGATGTGTGAAATGAGCTAATTTTTTATTTAATTAGAGGGATGAAGATAGATGTCATAAGATTAATTAACTACACTATTACTCTTAGTTTGTGTTAATAATAATTGATCATACTCTAATCAACATATACTAATATTTATCAATGTTAATCTTGATGTGACAATACTAACTGACCATAAAATATGATAATTATTGTTAAACATACACTAATAAACACATTAAAAATACACTAATCAACACATTAACATTATCAATAATAACATTGTAGCAATAATTACTCATTACTAATATAACATGCCCTGATTAGGAAAGGGCAGCAGCCTTATCCTGCCATTTTAATCAGGTCTCTATGTCTAAGATTTTTGCAGAATATTTCTTTTAGTTAGTTGCCTCTATCCACTATATCTCTCTTACCAAATAGAGAAATATATTTTTTTTAAAGGAGATATCTCAAACCCATCCATCCACATTCTTCCGATCAAACACGCACCCTAGCAGGCTACAGCACACACTAGTGTATGATATAATTTCGAGAGGCTTGGGGGACCAACAGCACATGATCTGCTCCGAATGGAGACTTCTCACATACATACAAAGCTCACACAGTACCCAAAACTGGATCTCTCTGAAAAGAATTCAGCAATCTTCGCTCAACTACACTCTATCACCAGTTAGTACAGTACATGGCTATCAAATCACATAGGCCAGCTGAGTTCAGAACCCCAAGACAAGCGCAAAAAACCAGACAACACTTGCTGTACAAATCCTACAATCTATCACCAACACGATGTGATGATGATGGACAGATCTGATGCATTGCATTACAACACGTTTTCTTTCTTTCTTTCCTTCTCCGTCCTCTTTTATTTGGCAAAGTTACCTGGATGATCAGGCTATACTTTCTTTCTCCATTTTATTCACCGTTAGTGTCTCTGGCCCTCTGCAATCTATCTATGTATGTCTTCCATATATACATAAGAAATTATACATGTATCAGAAGTTTAACTAAAGGTGTCTCCTTGCTCCTGAGCCAAGTTAACAAATGATCAACACCTGCTGCCGTCTCCGACAAATTCTATCCAAATGAAGAGCACCTGAACAATAATCTGTAAGAATTTTCACTAGAATGATGATGACGAAACTTCCATATCTGAATGATGCGATACTTTGAAAAATATTCAAATGATGCTATGGTTTTGATTTTTGGAAACTTCCTCCAAACTCAAGCACTGGTAGCAAATGCTGTTTGAAGTTTGATGCATTTCCAGTCCTAGCTGAAGCAAACTGTAATGGAAGTTCGATCTGCAATTAAGATTCAATTTTACATGACCCAGGCCAAGCAGCTCAGACTTTAAATCGCACAAAATGCCACCAAACATTAGATATGCCATTTTGTGCAATTTTCCTAATTACTTAACTATTTTCTACAGACTGGAGCGTTATTCTTATTTTTTATCATCTAGTAACTAAATTATCAGGCTACGAACATACAGATACAAGTAGTCTTATTTTTCAGGAAAAGAATACCTGAAGTTATGTGCATTTGTCCACTCATATTTCTGAGCTATATATATCTTTAATGCCCCTAACCCCTTGTCTCTACAGCTGAACCATCCTTGAGTGCTTCTCGAGCTTCATTTTCTTTTCCTAAAGAAAACAGAGCCGCAGCCTGAAGATAAAATGCAGTCGGCCATGTAGGATATATCACCAGAGCCTGCGCTGCATCATTCAGAGCTTGTTGTGGCATGTCATTCATGAGATATGACAAGCAACGCCTGCTATAAATTGTTGGCGAAATCATGGTACCGACGTCAATGAACTGCACATCATAAAAAAAATAATCAAAATTGGCCTCCAGGAATGGAAGTTTACGATATAATACAAACAGTTTAAAGTATGATTTGTCCAGAAGAAAAATCTATGGCAAAGCAATTGCTAATTGTGGTTGTTGCAAATGATGGAGAAAACCAAATTTAATTTGTTTGATGCAAATCCTAAATCGTGTCATGGATTCAGTATGACCCAATGAAAACATAAGAAATAACGAACAGACAGATGAAAGGCAACCTGAGAGTAGCAATCAATGGCCGTAGTAAAATCCTTTCGTCGAAATGCATTGTCGCCCTTCTTCTTTGAGTTCATTGTAGCTTGCATTTGATTAGTCCACATCTGAAATGAGAGCTGCCACCGAGAAGAAAAATAGTTAAATGAAATGCTCCCAAGAGAAATAATTTAAATCCAGTAAGCACTAAAAATTTTATTTTTATATTCAACCGCGAGTAAATATATATATATACCAAATAGACAGTGCCCCAGATGGGTTAAAACTTACCTCGTTTGCTGTTCCCTCATCATCTTTATAGCCAGTTGTTTCTAGAATTTCATGTATTGCAGTCAGATCCTTTCTGGAGCAAGCCTCAGCAAGAGGAGAAAGTTGCATTGATTCAACAGTCAATGCACCAGCACGGGGCATATCCATCAGATCATAAGATGGAGACTGCAAAACATATCAACATTATCACAATTTTAACAATATATACTTCAAGCTGAACCATCTTGACTGCAAAACATAAAAGGACATAAATCAAGGAAAGGGAACATGCTTTAATGCATACTAGAGATGTATAATAAGATATATATTCACCTCGACATCCTTCTGAAGAGAAGCCAGTGCAAGAACCAACGATCTTACATTAGGCCGCTCTCGTGGTTCATAATGCAGGCACCTTGAAGCTAAACGCATGAGTCCTGTTCCTTCCTCGTTTGAAAATTGGCCCTCTAAACAAGAGTCTATGAGCATACTGAAGTTTCGATCACGAATCAGGTCAAGGGCCTGGACATATTTGCAGTAAATCAGTTCAAATAATAGTAACAACAAAACATTAAATTCTGAATGTTCTTCTTTAGTTTTACCCAATTATTAAAATTTTCCCACTCCATCCAACTATTGCTTTGTAGATTATACAAGTTGAGGGGATATAGCTGCAGTAAGGTTCAAAGTAAAATACTGCTTTGTTCATTTATCCCACATAGATTCATCATTACAGCACCCTTCGACATGCTTCCAACTAAGTCAATGATATTTGATATCAATTGCAAGTCCCTTCTACCTCTGAACACAGCAGCAACTGTGCAAACAATTAATGTATTTCGAATTGCTCAATGAACCAAAAAGACAACAGCAAACCAGTTCATTCTGAATGTAAACTGGATTCAACTAGATATAACCCTTCCACCGACAGTGGCGTACAGCACACAAAAAAAACATGATCATGACAGAACTATAACAAAAATGATCAGAGCAATATAGATATACTATGAAAGAAGGAAAGCCAAGAAAATTTACATGGCTCGGAGGAATATGCTTCCCACTAAGAACATCCAACAACAACGTGCCAAAACTGTATATGACACTTTCCGGGGTTATTCTTCCTGCAGGTAAAACTCAAGTGTTAGACGGAGCGACTAAAATGGATCCTCACATGTGCTCTAGGCCAAGACAATAAAAGTTAGAAAATCAAATCTGTGTTCATTGCAATGCCTGGTCTATGTCGCATTAATAAATGCAATTCATAATGTTCAAGAAGCAAAATGATATTATATAGTTGGTAACCATGCAGCAATCCTTAGATAAAAGAAGGCATAACCGGTCGTGCTTCACATCTCAACTTTGCTAACCAACTCTACAGTGTCCAATTAGAGTTTGTGCCTCCTTTCTAGCATGTAATTAAAGAAAGCTATAATTTGCTATAGTAAATACATCACAATATTGCATACAAGTGTAAACTAATTTTATACTTTCATCAGATATACGCGTCACCTTCAGTCCTTCACAGGTGTACACTGATTCAGGTGAAAAGACAACAAATTTCTCATAATTCTGACTATTTTCAAATGTAATTCTAATAAAACTGTAGGATGTAATTAGTGGCTACTGATATCTCCATAGAAATAAAGCCTGGCCACAAGACTCTACCTAGACTTGCAAAATCGCGTTAAGCTAGTTTTAGCACATTCCGGAAGTAATGGACTCACCAGTCCTCATATATTCAGGAGGAGTAAATGCCAAATTGGTGCTGTAACTTTTGCCGTCTCGACTGTTCTTCATTAGGCCAAAACATGATAGCCTAGGGTTGCAGTCCTGCAGGGTGTTAAGTGTCAACAATCTAAGAAGTTACAAATTATACTGACAGCGACAGGTGATGTCTACATTTCAATAATAATACATATGATACTCACATCATCGAACAAAACTCTATAGGCATTAAGATCGTGATAGAGAGCCCGCCCCTTACTTATGCAGTAGTCTAAAGCCTCGGCAAGATAAAGAACAACCCTTAATCTCATGGGCCATATCATTGCCTCTGACTCCCCTGAGAAATGGAAAATAAGATGGAAAAAGGAATCACATCTTTATTATCATAGAAGGAATAACTGACGAAGGCATAAGTAGTACTGTATGACAGTCAATTGTGATTGGATTGCTCTGGATATCTGGCTTTACTTGAGGCTCATAGAGAGATTGAAAGACATGTGGACAAATAGCGAGTTGTGAGGAAGTTATGTACTTTAGAATGAGGAAAAGAAAAGGTTTCCTTTTTGTGGACATATGGTTATCATGAGAAAGATTTTAGAAATGCACAGAAGAACAATCAGCATAATCTCTTTCATTTACTGCGATAAAGCTTCCGATGATTACATCAGCATGGTGTAGTATGCGCATGTTCAGTTAAAGTACAAGCACAGGACAATGTGCAGACTGCTAAATGTGCTCATGGCACAAACCTATCATCAAAAATCATAATTGCAGCCTCCTACGGACACATTCTTAACAGCGGCTTTGGTGGAAACCAAGGGAAAATAGATGAAATTAACAAGCTTTCTTCAGGCAGACATAGCCACAACAGCAAGAGATCAACTCACAATGGAAGAGATGTTTCGCCAGTGTGTCATTGGGCATGTACTCAGCAACAAGCAATCTTTCATCAGCTTCGCAGCAACAACCAAGCAAATTTGCTAATCTTTTGCTCCGGAGCTGGCCAACAGACTTGGCTTCTTCCTGAAAGCACGGAAACATTTCCCAGGGGTCATCAGTTCTGGAACTTTTACTGGGCCTATTGTGAAATTTAAAGAAGCATTCTATTCTGGGCAAAAAGACAGAATTGATATTATTCGTGAATTTCCTTTTGGGTTGACATTAGCGGATTAGGAGTAGCTAAAGATAGCCACTGGTGCCTGTGTATACGCATAGCAAGGAGCACCAATCTATCCTAACAAAGCAAAAAGTGACAGGGCACATTCTGGTTACTTTCAAAACCACCATTCTAAGAGTGAAGACCGTGAATGAAGTCATTTGGCAACCACGTGTAGCAGTCATTCAATGCTAGGCCTAGAAGTAGCCACAAAGTTAATTATTGATGTCTCAGACTTAAGTGCATTGGTTTCTCCTAATAGACAGGGTGGGACAAACACAAACAATGATCAGACTAGGTGGTAGATGCATCTATTTCATCTACAAGCTGTTTTGATCTATCCAAGAAAAGCAAAAGCCATTCCGCAACCATCCAAAGGTGCGTTAGATGCCTGTATTTCAGGACGGATTAACAAACGAGAAAACTTCGGCATCGGTTAAAAATCCAGTTTTTTGGATGCTCAAGGGCGTGGCGTGGCGTGGAGATACTGACCAAGAATTGGCGTGGGTCCGGCCAGGCGGCGCGGTTGAAGCGTTTGACGGCGATCCGGCGCTGGCCATCGAGCTTGCCCTTGTAGACGACGTTGGGCGCCTTGTCACCATGCTCGGAGACGATGTTCTCGGCAGCGAAGCCGGAGGTGGCGAGTCGGAGCTGCTGGAAGGAGAACTCCTGGAAGGGCGGCAGGTCATACCAGTCCCCCGCCGTCTCCTCCCCTTCTGCAAACTCATTGATCGATGAAGTAGTGCAGATACAGGCAAGAAGATGCAAACTGACAAAGAGAAGATTTTGAGGGGGGAAATCAAAACGGAATACGCACCAGCAGCGTCGGGCTTGAGGAGGTCGTCGACCCCATTACGATTGGATTCGCGGCAGCAGCAGTAGCAGCAGCACAGCAGCCTCCACGGCCGCGCTCCCCATTTCTCTTCTTCTCCTAACGAGGCTTGAAGAAAGCGGGATCTGAGGGGAGGCGCTCAATTGCCGGAGGAGATGGAGGTGGGAGTGGTGGAAGGCAAGTAAGGCAGGTTGACGACGAGACCGTCTTAGTGGGATGGGTGATGAGCCAGGTTGCGCGCTCCGAATTCTTTCTTCTTCTTCTTTTTCTTCTTCAATCCTCCCCTCTTTTTCGGTTGATTGGCCCAAAGTTTCTCGCTTTTTGGGCACACCAACTCTCTACTCACTTTACCTCGCTCCGTCGCTCGTCGTCGTATCCAATTACTATAACTAAAACAATAAAAACTCCGTCAAAAAAATTAACTCCATAAAACAAAACAATAGTCCTAAAAGAAAAGAAATTAGTGAGTGTGAGAGAGATAATGCTTAGGCCAGCAGAGACACAGCCTCATCCCGAGCTCCTCTCACTATCCCTGGCTCGCCGGCGTCGCCTGCTCCTTCCACCGCCGCCCCCTTGGTCGTCGTAATGCGCCGCCTCCCTGCTGCTCCTTTCTGCCCAGCCGCTGCGCCGCCCCCCCTTCGACTGCGGCGACAACATGGTCGAGCGCCGATGGCGACGACGACGTCAACGACGCCTGTGGTTTGCTGCTCCTGTCTTGTGGGATCGCTACCTCCAACACCGAATCAAGGGACCCAATTCCAACCCCGATCTAGATCCATCCGTCGGGATCCGGTAGCAATTCCAAGGAGGCCGACAACATATACATTTCATCAAGGTAATCTCACTGCCTCTTTACATTCTTTTTTTGTTTTTGGGAAATATCGTATCATGATCAAGTCCGTACCAATATCACGTACCGGTGTTTCTTTGTGGAACTTGGTGATGAAGTTGATGAGCTTAGTGCACTTACCTAGATATGCACATCAACTTCTAAATGGCATGCACTTCCAATTTCTTGTTTTTTTGCCCCTAAAAACGTCTTGCATTGCAATCCCCGAGCATAATGGCTTTCTGTTATTTTGTCTCGATTTTGACTAGGTAGGCACCATTGTATGATTTTAGTTACAATGGTTTCATTTTAACAGTAAGATCACGGCATGATGTTAGAGTGCAAACATCCAATGTAAATCTTGGAGCAGAAGGGAGCTATGAAGCAGATGAAGCAGCAGGTAGCCATGGGGAACATTTGGATACTTCTGCGACCAGAAATTCAAACGAACCGTGAGTATTCATCCTCTGCTTGTTTTCTCTCAATTTTTGCCCCGATCTCTTATAAATACCACTGAACTCCTAGGCTCTGCAATGCATGGCAGAGCAAAACCACTTTCAGGAAATCGTTACCTGCAAGTTATTGCTGCTGTGCTACTTCTGTGCGTCCTCGCATCTGCTTTTCTTGTTTTCTTTAAAGGACAGCCATCTGCTGTTGTGGCTATGCTAGCCAAGTCTGGTTTCACGGCAGCATTTACACTCATTTTTGTATCAGAGATCGGAGATAAGGTATATAACCTGTTTCAGTTGGCCTCCTTGTCTCTCCAGATACATTTTAGCATGTCTCTTATCCTCCTTTAGAAAGCGCTATTCTTTGAAACAAAATAATTGTACTTTAAATTTAAAATATCTCTATACTGTACTGAGGACCTTCAGAACACATTTGGAATTACTAATTTCACTAGGCAAATTGAAGTTTTGAGATTTTTCACATTCTTCAGAGTTTCACCTATGAATCTATAATTCACCTATACTCAACTTGATTGTCAATTCAATAGGATTGGATTTGTATTACACTGATAATGGGGTACTATGTTATAGTTTAGACCTTACACTGTAATTCCTTTTTTTCCGTCCTCCTAAGTCCTAACACTATCAGTTTGTAGCTATGTATTGTTCCTCGGTATTCTTATGTGGACCTCTCTTCAACGAACATCATCTGCTTTACTTTGATGCTTATATGTTTAAAACATCCAAGTAGACAACGGTTGACCCTTTCTTTCATTGCAGACATTTTTCATTGCTGCACTACTCGCTATGCAATATCAAAGAGCATTGGTATGTCCTGGACCTGGATATTTTAGATCTGCCTCACTTTATTGCCTAACTATTCAAGTTTTCTTATTTTCTCATGCATAGCTTTTCCTCTTCCCTTGGTCTATTCTTGATGCAGAGAATTGTATATTTGCCACTCCAAAGCACTTCTTAAATATATATAATGTCTCCCCGAGCAATGGCTCTTATATCTATGCCATTCTGCGTATGCAAAATACAGATGTACCCCTTTGTTGGATTCTCTTGAGCAGTAATGCTCAGTGCTGCTACAAGCTCAGCAGGCTAATTGTGTGATCAGTTGAGCTGTGCATAGCCCCTTGTAGACACGAAACAGTTCCACGATCTATCCAAGAGCCAAAAGTCTGTTTTGTAGACAAATATGTAGTGTCTTCGCTAAATGTTCTAACAGTTATATCTTTGTGTGCACTTTATGAGCAGGTTTTACTTGGGTCAATGGCTGCTCTTTCCCTGATGACTATTGTGAGTGTTGTAATTGGACGGATCTTTCAGTCTGTACCAGCACAGTTTCAAACAAGTTAGTAATGACTGCTGTCCTCCATAAGAAAATCAATTGATTGTTTTTTAACTTAAATCAATTAATTGTGCTTAAAATAAGAATCTAATGCTTTATCCGGTAGCTTCGGGAAGTTTTTTACTAAGTTTGTCTCATACATACTAATGTACCTGTGGAAACATGATCTTTTTTGCAGCTTTACCCATAGGAGAATATGCAGCGGTTGCTCTCCTTGCATTTTTTGGTTTGAAGTCAATAAAAGATGCATGGGCACTTCCAGATAATGCAAATGGAAATCTTCAGGAAAATTCTGAACCTGGTGAACTGGCTGAAGCTGAGGAGCTTGTTAAGGAAAAGGTTGTGCTTTTCCAGACTTTTGATTCTGTTCAAGTTCTTGTCAAAACTATAATCTTTTTCTTTTACATTGAGTTCCTGAAAAGCCAGTGTAACTATACAGTGGCCACGGCCAACCAAATATCTGTATATTCAGCATGTGGTGCTTTCAAGAATTTATTGAGTTGTGTTCCAGACAAATTTGTATACTGAAGGTTGTTTTACTTTTTTACAGGTTTCTCAAAAACTCACCAGTCCTCTTGAGGTCGTTTGGAAGTCCTTCAGTCTTGTTTTCTTTGCGGTAAGTTGCTTCTCATGTTCCAGAATTTTTATCAGTCAAGCAGAGCTTGGTCATTAGATCTTGTCAATCCATGAATAACTAGCTTATTGCTCGCCAAACTTTCTGTACTTGTAGGAGTGGGGCGATCGCTCTATGCTGGCTACAATTGCTTTGGGTGCTGCACAGGTCTATTTGAGACTTAGCAACAGCGCTTGTTTATAGATTTGGCTTAACTCTGTGTAAGCATAAACCAGACTCTGATTTTTGCAGTCTCCTTTGGGCGTTGCTAGTGGGGCCATATCTGGACACTTGATTGCAACTTTGCTTGCAATTGTTGGGGGAGCATTCCTAGCCAACTACCTATCTGAGAAGCTGGTAAGGCAACTAAAATATGGCTTGTTTGTTCTGGATGATTCGTGAGTAGGAGCGTTGATTTAATGCAGCTGTGGAGTGGAGAGTATCGCTAGTTCTAGTTGCTCCTAATTTTGATTTAATCATGAGTTGTTTGGCTTATTGTTAACTGTTATGCATCATTTTGAGAGTTTGGGTTGAGATCATATGACTTACAAGAAAGTGCATGCTTCACCAGGTTGGCCTGCTGGGAGGAGTACTGTTTTTGCTATTTGCTGCCGCCACGCTTTTTGGAGTGTTCTAATCTATCTGAAGAATCTGTCGCTAGCAAAAGTATTTCGAAGTGCCAATGTGGGTATTCCAGTCTGTTGATTTGGCTTAGTTTCTGTATGGAATTAGGCGTTCCTGTCCTTTTCAGAAGATTTTTGATGTGTATAATCCCAGTCATGCTTTCAGTGTCATGCCAAAGAAGTCATGTATACGTGTTGTAGGATGTTTGGATTTCTATGCAAGACCTTCAAGGCAGTAATTAGCAACATGGCATGTTGTATTTTGATGTGTATATTTGCTATCAAGATTGTCCGCTTTAGTGATCTTTGTCCTGTCGTGCAGCATTACAAGGAGTTGCATAAGCGCCAAGCTAGGCATGCTTTCATTCAAATCTGAAATCTGGAGCAAAACAGTGTCAAACTTTATAATTAAACACGAGTGTTCTTCATATTGGTATCTGATAACATCCTGTTGTGGTGCATTACGCAGTAAACGAGCGCTAGCGAGACAACACAACCATATCAAAGTATCAAGGAAAACCCAGGTGTATTAATTTAATACAGGACAATGGCATATATAGTGATATATAGGTTAATTAGACGTTAATTGGAATATATCGATCCTTTCAGTCGTCGTAGAATAGATCGGGTGGTTGAACGCTGAGCTTGATGGTCTTTGCATTGCTGAAGCTGTGAACAAACTGCCAGAAGACTCGGCATGTTTGGTCATCTGATCCTTGGTCTCTTGGAACTTGGAATTGCAAGTGTACCCGTGTCATGTCTGGCGGCGGTGGCTCGAGCGAGAGTGGCCGGACAGGCCCCTTGTAGGTGAAGCAGCGCAGTGCCGGAGCGTGGAGCTCCATGCTGCTTTGGGCGCCATAGCGCCACAAGTTGAAGTTGGCGAGCACGAGGGTGGTCAACGTGGGCAGCGGAGACGGATCAGGGAACCAGGGTACCAAGAGAAGCCGCCGCCGTCGAGCTGCAGGGTGGCGAGCAGCGGCGCGGCGTCGATCACGCCCTGGAGTTTCTCGAGCGACACGTCGCACAGGTGCAGCCGCAGCTCCACGAGGCGCGGGAACGGGGCTGCGCCGCCGCGCCCGGTGGAGTGCATGTCCATGTCCATGCACTTGGTGATGTGCAGCATGCGGAGCGCCCTCGACGACGGCAGGGTGCCGATGCTGAGATCGTAGAGGCGACCGGAGCCGGGCCTGTGCGCGACTGCGCGCCACGGCCGAAGTAGAGTCCGACGCGGAGGTCCTCGACGTGGCGGGCCGCCGGGCTGCAGAGCAGGTCGCTAAGCCCTTCGGTCATGTCGCGCAGCGCTTCGTGGATGTCGTCTTCGTAAGACATTAATGATTCATGGGCAAAGGGGTGGTCGTCCTCTCCTTCCATGTACCGGAAGGTGAGCTTCCTTACGGGGAAACGGTGGGCGGCGACAGCGGCGTCCGCGTCGTCCAGAAAAACATGGCGCTTGTCGTAGCGATCCACGTGGTCGTAGGAGCGTGAGTCGAGATTGACGGCCCCCGACGAGAGCCAGAGCCACCGCCACCGCCGCGCCAGCGCGCTGGTGGACGCGGCCTCCTTTGCGGGCGCGAAGTAGAGGATGCGCCGCAGCATGTCGTCGGAGAGCTCGGATAGGCGGTCGCCGGCCATCAAGAGGTCCTCGTTTCTTTTGATCTTTTCTTCCAATTGCTGGACTCGAGCAACCTCCTGCATGTACGTAATTCTCATTTATATACACATGCATGCATGGCCACCGCGCGCCGACGGCGATATCTACTCAACCCATCGATCCAAAACTGATTACACTACGGAGTAGCTAGTTTCATATTTTCCTACTCCAAGAAAGCTTATTTGCCTCCATCGTTGGTATGGTACTATGGTATGAGTCAGTCTTTGAAGGATTTCTCCGTTAATTATACTTCGATTTCATCTCTCAACTCTGATATATGGATATTCCCTGCCTTCCTGTATTGCTGAGATACGACCGACAATTTACTGGCTTGCCCCTAGGACCGGTGGGGTTTAATCCCTCCGAGGTGTCAATCGACTTTGCTCTTGTGGCCTTCTGTACTACTCGTATTTATGATGTTGATCGAGAAGAATGGACGACATCATTATTCGAAGTAAATCAACAAACTGTTTGTTCGGGGGCAGAATTGCAGTTTTGGCCCCGCAACCCCGGTCAAATCCGAAAATGACCCGCATTCGAACGAAATGGCAAAAGTAACGCCGCGACGAGCTGGACGTGCAGCACGTGGCAGTTATCGCGGCGGGCAACCGCGACGTCTCCTGTCGCACCCGGCAAAAGTGACATCTCGATGGGAGCGCGACACCGCAGCTGTCGCGGCCGGCGAGAGCGACAGCCCTTGTCACGCGGCGCAACCGCGACAGGCAGCGTGCAGCCGACCGACGTGACGCGGTGACCTGTCTCACTTTCGGCAGGCGCGAGAGCATGCGGGCATCCCATTATTTCCAAGCTGTGGCATGCGGCACGGAAGCATCTTCTTCCCTTCAAAACCCCCTGACGCCTCTCGCTTCTTCTCACTCCCTCCTAGCTTCTTTCACTTCTCTTCTCTCACACCCACGCCATGTTGTGTTCTTTTGTTTTCTCTTCCCTTGCTACTAGATGTGGTCCAGAGGAAGAATAGAAAGGTGAAGAAGATAGAAAGTAGAGAAGAAAAAATCAGGTATGTAAAGTTAAAATAAGCATTTGATTTAGTACAATATATTGTAGATCAAGTGAGAAGCTTGAAGTGTAGATAACTTTTTTGCATGATAATAAAGATTAGTTGCTATGTTATCGAAATTTAGCTAAATGACAATATTAGACTTAATAGTTAAACTTTGGTGCGCTATTATTTTATGTGATATAACTGCTATGGACAGCTATAGTTAATGGTGGCCTAGTTATTAGTTATAGTAAAATATTAGTGTAATTGTCATGTTAATTTGTTGATATTGAAATGACGAATATTAATAGAAGAAGATAGAGAGAAGAGAAGAAGAAATGCCATAATTATAGTCGAGATCAGCGGTTTTGGTGGTACAAGAAATTGTAGAAGTGAGAAGTTTGAACTTCAAGTAATTATTTTTGCATAATAATATTAGACATGGTAGTTAAACTTTAAATAGAAATAATGAAGTACTGTATATGAATCTTTTATCTATGTGATGTAAAATATTTATAATGATTAGTTAAAAATCATAAAATCAAAAACTACATAAAACATTACGCAAGTGCATTAAAATAACAGTGCATAACATGTAAGCAATCCTTGAAGTGGTTCAAAATAGTCAAGCAGTTAGTAAAATTAAAAATATAGGTGTACATTATTTGAATTTGAAATATGAGGGAATTTTTTAGAGGACTTTATAAAAGTTTGGTTCTAAAAATTTGGAGGGGTCTTCATAAAAGGTGTTGCCGTGTCAAATATGTAGGTTTTTTAGTTGAAGCAATTATTTAGTTAACCTACTTGATGAAATGAGATGGAACACACACTACTGCAGAACAGGTCACTACTGACGGTCGCCAAACCCCCTCTACTGACGGACAGGGGGCCCGTCACCCTGGAAATGTCAGTGGAGGGGGTCACTCCACTGACGGGCATAATGTCCGTCAGTACTGTGTATTTCTACTGACGGGCACACAGGGGACCGTCAGAGGAGATATGTATTCCTGCTAACCGACGGGCACCTGGTTGTATCAGTACTGACGGGCGCGTAATAAATGACCGTCAGTAGAGGTATACCTTCACTGACGGGCTGTCCGTAAGTGACCCGTCAGTAGAGATATGTCGACGAGCACGCCCATTGTATCAGTACTGACGGCCGCGTAATAAAAGCCCGTCAGTAGAGGTATACCTTCACTGACGGGCTGTCCGTAAGTGCCCGTCAGTAGAGGTATGTATTCCTGCTAACCGAAATTGATTTGTGTTAGTTAATAATAATAGACTATAGTATTACATTATTCCTAATCACAGACTATACGAAGTATTCATTCACAGAGTCAAATGTCTTAATCGCATAACATTTATAATCACATATATAGTATGTACACTCGAACGACGATCACAAGTATGAAACAATTGTTTATTGAATTACAGAAACAACGATTCTATTGATTCCCGCTTAAGTTTGGCTTCGGAAATTGGGGGCCGGCGTAGAATTCACCCATCGGATTGATGACTTCAAGGTTGATGAGTCTGGCGAAGACTTTTTGGATGCGAGCAAAGTCCTGTCGCCAGTCGTACATATGACTTCCCAGCTCGCTCCAAGCCTTCAGTTCTTTCATATCTTTCCAATGCTTGTTCTTGTACCGGACAAAGAGGTCCATATGGGCGCAGGTGTAGTACCCACATGTCACGCTATTTTCCGGCTGAACTCTGCAAGGGAACTTGTAATGGTGTACCAGTTTTGTCGCTTTTACAGGTATTTTTGTATGCCCCGAGAACTTGGCTCTGAAGAAAGCTGCATCCAGAATCTTAGTTATATTTGTGAAGTCCGCTGTCTTTTTCGACGAGGAGTCAAAGTAAAAAGCCTTGGCCCAGCTTGGAACGATCGCAATTAGGACCCAGTGGTCGCTGCGTAAATGTGAACAACTGAACGTAAGCAGGCGGAGATACGTACGTAAAAAACAAAAATAAACTCCACGGTGCTAAGTGTAGGACTTACGGAGGGTTATAGGGGGCTAGTATGCAGTCCTTGTCCTTATGAACCAGGAATGCATGCGACAGGTATTCTTCAAGAAATCCTCGACCGTCTGGGGTCCCGGCATAGCCTTCGTTCATGCATATCGGATCGACTATGCCAATATAACTGTCCCGAAGACGTCTGCACTCTTGGGCTTGGTACAGAGCCCATAGCCTGACCAGCGTGGTGTCGAGCCTATAGAGGTTGTACAAGTTGAAAAGGTCTTCAAAGTTGATGTCGAAGGTGTCTTGGTCATGTTGCATGAAAAAATTATATTCCTTTGGCACCTTCACCTTCCAATATTGGCAGAATGTACCAGGATCTCTGGACATCTTCAGGTAATCTTCATGCAGCGTCTTCATGTCATCCGACAGATTGTCCAGCTCATCCTGTGGGAGCAGGTCCTGACCTGGTTCGTAAACATACCGCCAGAGGCCCTTGCTCCGTATAGATAACTCCACTGACGATGTTGAGAAGGATAAGGTTTTCTGCCTCTGCTCCTTTCTTTCCTTCTCGCCGGTGCCGGCCCGTCTCTTTTTGCTTTTCCTCCTCTGGTGTACCGGCTCCGGGCTCTTGCCTGCCGCCAACGCTGCTTCCAGCGTCCCAGCTAGCGTGGCGGGAGAGAAAATCTTCCCCCTCGGTTGATCCAGGGGGTCGCCTTGAACCTCGGAGGGCCTTTCCGACACTCCCGGGGACCGCAAAATCGGTGACATGTGCTGGTCCCCGACAAGATGGTCCTCCAGGTCTCTAAAGGACGGGGGTGATTGGCTGAGCCCCAACGGAGATCGTCCGATTGATGGAGAGGGGTTGTTGGACGAGGGGCCCGTGCGAGGAGAGGCCGCCGCGGTTATAGTGATCTGGCTCTTGGGCCACTGGATGAAGCAGTTTCTGCACTGCCCTAGCTTCGTCAGCTCCTCTTCGGGGGGGACAGGGACTAACACCTCACTGTAGTCGTTGAGGACGAGGTCGACCTGCACCTTCGCATGGTGCTCCCGCATAGGAACACAGTGCAGGACTGCCCCCTCCGGCGTTGGGAAAACCTGACCGTGCGCCACCGGGACCTTCATGCCAGGAATCTGCACCGTGAGTGTGCATCTAGTGGCTTCCTGCGAAACAGAGGATAGACGTGCCGTCCGCACTGGAGTCAGGACAATGAGAACAGCTCGTACTATAACGACACGTTTAGCGGACGAGACTTACGGTGATGCTGTCGACGGGATTCACCGAGTAGGGGCCGCCGTCCGAGGTGGATGCGCAGCTGCTCCATCCTAGAGGCTGGTTAGCGGGAGCCACGCTCTGCTGGCCTTGCGCTGCGGCCACCTGCATACGTAGCCACGTCTGCTCGGCAATCTCGCGCATTTGCTCCCGCAGATTGTCCATGAACTCCTGGCTGTCTCTCCGGGGGCGGCGGCTCCCCTCGGGGTTTCGGGGAAATACCTTATCCCATTTAACGCCATCCCCGACGCCTACTACACGGCCCCGATGCTCCGGTTTCTGTCGGGCCTTCGCCAGATCGTCGTTCCATCTTGGGAAGCTCGTGACGGAGTCCTGCGAGCTTCCAGGCTGCTGGCTCAGTTCGGCCTGCAAGTTAAATTACGTGATGAGAAGACAGCGTATTTGGATGCAACGTAATGAAGTACGAAAAGAGACTGGGTTGAGTCGTTACCAGCCGGTCGGCCACCACTTGCAGTTCCTCGGACTCATAAATTGGTGACCCCGTCACAGGGTCAGACCTTGTGTGCGCCCTCATGTACTCCCTAGCGCGCGGCTCCCTGAGATGCGCGAAAGGAGGTGCTTTCCCAGCCGCGGCTAATTTCTCGTCCTCTTTGGCCCACTTCGGTCTCTTCCCCAGGTATCCACGGCTGCCGAGCTTGTGGTCTAAGGTGTTCTTCCTGCGAAGCTCTTTCCCCCACCGGCTCTTCTCTTGGAATTCTGGGCTCCTTATTTGAGCAACGAATTCGTCCCAGTCTTCCTTCTGTATCTTCGACCATCTTTTACTAATCTTGGTGTCCCAATCCTCGTCTACGACTTTCTGTGCGTCGTATCGCCAAGTCTTCAGAGCCCTAGCCATGATTTTGAGGGCTTGCGCTTCGACTCTTTCCTTGTCGGCTGCAGGTATCTGGTACTTGTCCCACAGTTTCCTCAAGAGAGTATCTTTCGTGGACTGCGTCAACTGGCCGAACTCTTTGCAGGTAATCTTCACTTGTTCGCGCACTAAGCACCCGCAGGCGTTGCTAAAGGTCTTAGCGGCCTTATGTGGACTCGCCGAAATGTCTTTGACGTCGTCGACACGGGTGATGACATACGTCTTGTCCGGCAACTGGTTGCCTTTCCTCCTATTCAGAGACCTGGTCGGGGCTGGAGTCGGTACCTCCTCCTCACGCGCCTCGTCCCCTTCGGAACTTGACCCGGAGGCAGAGCCAGAGCTGGACTCCGAGGCAGATTGCTCTTCTCCAGCTGTGACGGCCGCTACGACAGGTTGATCCTCGGTAAGCTCGAGGGCAGGTTCCTTGTCCGCTTCGGAGGCAAATTGCTTGGGTGCCTCCAGGGTCGGTGCATCGATCGGTGCGGCCACGCCGAGGGGGGCCGTGCTGTCATCAACAGGCTCTACTGCTCGGGTCGGGGACCCAGCGGGAGTACTACTGGCGGCCATTTTTCATCAGACAAGAACCTAGAGGTAGGAGAGGGAGGAGACCACCAAGAAGACATCATCACATAATATTAAGGTAACCAAAGGCAACATATAGGCAGCAGTGTAATAATCTGTCCTTATCAGATTCTAGTAAATGCTTCGGATGCGTAACATCGTCATAAGCTAGCCAAGATTAAGCATGAGATCTGTTCTTATCAAATTTATACCTTTCTCTAAACTATTCTCAGCTAAAAGGTATCATAAGAATAAGCTGAGATAAATGAAGTATCTGTTCTTCCAGCTTAATGATCGTGTTAGTAGGGCTAATGTCTCATCTTGGCTTACAAATGCATGACAAAGAGAGCACACCACAGTAAAGCTCAGTGTCTTGGGAGGTATATAGTTAAGTTTTAATATGATTTACTAACTGGGACACTAAATTTTCCTCAGCCATTTTGCCACAACAGAACATAAATAAGCACAAAACATTTCAACAACCACAAACGAGACCATAAACTCATCAAGCTTTCCCATAGTATATAACCATGAATACAAAATATAACTGCTCAGGTCAGTAGGGAAATGGTTCATATGAGTTTCAGAGCGGATGAACAGGTTCAGGGTTTTCATTGCTTCACTGCATTGAAAACCATATGGCATATATCACAGGTTGGCTAAACTACATCAAGTTCCCTATGCTTTTTTGTTTTGTTTTATTATTTGTTGCAAGTTAGGTATGTCATGGACTATACCCAGTCGAATGGAACCCTAAAACGAAATAGCAACAACCTATACAGCGGGGGTGGGGCAAATCTTGCTACATGAACACACCACCACCTATACAGTGGGGAATGGGGGGAGGGGGCGAGTCTCAATACATGAACACACACCAAAAAATCCCCTAAAAATGGTCATAGCACAATCACCGGAGAGAAGGGAGGAGACGGAGGCGTCGGGGGCTTCGGGGGCGGCCGGGGCTTCGAGGAGGCGGCGGGCTTCGAGGAGGCGGCGGATTTCGAGGAGGCGGCGGGCTTCGAGGAGGCGGCGGCCGGGGCTTCGGGAGCGGCGGCGGGCTTCGAGGAGGCGGGAGGAGGCGGCGGCCGGGGCTTCGGGAGCGGCAGCGGCAGCCTGGCGGCGTCGTGCGAACCGTCGGTCTCGCTGCTGGTTCTTTTGAACGCGCGGGACTTGGCGAAAATTTCGCCAAGTCCCGCGCTTGGCTTATATAATAACTGGGGTACCACTGACGGGCGGATTATTGGAGCCCGTCAGTACAGAATAACCTGTCAGTGCAGAGGAACCTCCACTGACGGTCTCATGTGACGTGCCCGTCAGTAGTATCACGGCCGGTTAGGGTTAGTTAATCGCTGACGGGCGGCCATCTAGCGCCCGTCAGTAGAGCCGTAACCCTAACACGTGCCCCTCTCCACTCACGGGCATCTATTGTACGCCCGTCACGAGATCCTACTAGCAGTTATTGACTTAGTGAGTTATCGGTGCCCCTCGGTGTAGGTTTGGTTTTTTATATGTTGTTTACAAAAAAAAATGTTGAGCGCACCAGCTTATCCCGAGCACAGCTCAAAGGCCCACGAGCCCGGGCCGCGCAAGGGACCAGCCAGAGGCCTATCCCGAGCACAGCGCCCGAGCCCACGAGCCCAAGCCGCGCAAGGGACCAGCGGCGGCTCGATCGAAGTATCAGTGCAGGTTCTAAGGAATTCGAAAGCCCTGGGCGCAGCACCCCTTTTAAGCTGGTGCGCGCGCACTTCGCTCGGCGAGGTGGGACTAAACTTGTGCATACCTGTGGTGGTAGTTTACCACTGACGGGCACCCACCGTCCGCCCGTCAGGGGTGGTGTGTTACCACTGACGGGCACCACTACATGCCCGTCAGTGATACTATTTACACCGACGGGCTCATTAAACGTGCCCGTCAGTGGTGATGAGTTCAGAGGATGAAAATGTGTCAGCTCCAGTTAGGGTTAGGTCTTAGCTTTTTGTTTCGTTTTTTATATACTGTTTATATTGTTTGCCCGTTGGTGGTGGTTTGCTTTCGTTTTTAGGTCTTCGCTTTTACCTAAGGGAAGAAAGACAAAAAAATTATGGGCGCACCAGCTTATCCCGAGCACAGCTCAAAGGCCCACGAGCCCGGGCCGCGCAGAGGACCAGCCAGAGGCCTATCCCGAGCACAGCGCCCAGGCCCACAGGCCCAAGCCGCACAGGGGACCAGCGGCGGCCAGAAGTATCGGTGACAGTTGTAAGGATTTCGAAAGGGCCACGCGCAGCTGCCCTTTTAAGCTGGTGCGGTCGCTGCTCGCTCGGCGAGGTGGGACTAAAGATGTGCGGTACCAGCGCTGGAGGTTACCACTGACGGGCCCCAAGGATTTGCCCGTCAGTGGTAGATGCTACCACTGACGGGCCGCACGGGTTTGCCCGTCAGTGGAGATTATTTACACCGACGGGCATCTGAAATGTGCCCGTCAGTGTTGTTTGTTTTTTGTTTTTCTTTTTTTGCTGGATGTTTTTCTTTTAGGTTGATCTTAGGGTTATTTCTATATGCTATGGGTGTTTTTGTATTTTTGGTTTAGGGCTTTTACCCTTTTTGGGTTAGTGTCAAAGTTCAGCATTTTTCTGAAATGATTTGCTATTTTTCAGGCATTAAATTAATATCTAGTTATTTACTCGGTATATTTCAGATTTGAACTACAACTATCTTAAAGAAGGCCTCTAAATTGAAGGAAAATTCATATCTACGTACCTATCTATCGTTTTAGCTCGTATCTAGAAAATATATCAAGAATTCAAACGTTTGGTCCGAGAAATTCAAAAGTTTGCTTGCGCCTTTGTAGTTTTTGATTTTTTATAAAATCTTAATTTGGTCAAAAAAAGTTGAAAATTGGCATGGGGTAATTATATGGCCTTCTGAGGCTATGTTTAAAATTTCAGACAATTTCGCGGAAGTTCAATTATACATTGCTTTGTAACTGAACTATCTGTGAGAAAACTTTATAGCATTTGAAGGGGAAATATGAAGATTGAAGTACACGTCATAAATTCTTCATCATTTGAACTTGAGATTTGGACTACAACTTCATATTACAATATTATACGTTAATAATTCATCATGTTCCATCTTGTTATGTAATAATTCGAATTTTCTATTTTTTGAAATACCAATTTGAGGTACCATGTGTAAAACCTTTCAAAAAACATTTTTAGCTACGCTCCAAACTTTTTCTACATGTAACGTACTACATTACATTGTTCGTGTCAAAGTTAGGCATTTTTCTGAAATCATTTGCTATTTTTTACGCATTAAATGAATATCTAGTAATTTACTAGATATATTTCAGATTTGAACTACAACTATCCTAAAGAAGGCCTATAAATGGAAGGAAAATTCATATCTACGTACGTATGTATCGGTTTAGCTCGTATGTAGAAAATATATCAATAATTCAAACGTTTGCTTGTCGAAATTCAAATGTTTGCTTGCGTCTTTTTGGTTTTTTATTTTTTATTAAATCTAAATGTGGTCAAAAAATTTTTGAAAAATTGGCATGGGGTAATTATATGACCTCGTGAGGCTATACTTAAAATTTCAGACAATTTCATTGAAGTTGGATTATACATTGGTTTGTAAGTACTTCAAATTCATCCACAATTTACACATACAGAAGTACACACGTTACATGAAATCATTCAAACCAAGACACTTTTGTACACACACATACAAATAACTAGGTTTCGTTGTCTTCGGAAATCTTCTCATGAATTGTGATTTTCTTGGTGGTATACGTTAGTCCTTCGGCGTGACTGCGTCTGACGTAGGGCTCAGCATCCTTGCTAGCTTTTCTCCTTTTTATGGGGCGTTTATCAACGGCTTCTGGCTCGGAGTCCGGGTCGTCGAATTGGTCGTAGTCCTCTTCGTCAACAACACCATCGACTCCGACAATACTCCTCTTCCCTTTTCTGACGACATGTCGCTTCTGTGCCTTTGGGTCTTTTATGTAGAAGACTTGTGAGGTTTGTTTAGCTAAAACCCATGGCTCATCTTTCGCACTGATTGCTTTGACCTGTGTTGACTCAATAGATGTCGGGGGAGGTAGAGTCACGGTAGTGAATTTGTCATCATCAATATGGATATTTTTCGCCCATCTGACACGAAACATGGGGATCTTTGTGACGGTGTAGTCCAGTTCCCAAATTTCTTCGATAACACCGTAGTATATGTCCTTACGGTTACCGGTTTTAGCCTCCATCGTCACCCCACTGTTCTGATACGTGCTTTTCCTGTCTTGAGCCTCCGTATAGAATGTGTATCCGTTGATATCGTATGCTTGAAATGTCAGGACCTTGCTCGCAGGTTCTTGTGACAGCATTTTGACCGTCTCTTCTTCGAAATTTGTCGGAGGCCTTTCATACCAGTAGTTCTTTAGCCATGTTGCGAACTTTCCATTGTGCTCTTTCGAGAGCCACGCTTCTCCCTTCTTCGGGTTCTCTTTTTTAAGCTTTACCATGTGCATCCAAAGATAGGGATGCACCACCGTCAGGTGTTGCAAGACCACGAGATGTGCTCTGTCATAGTCATCTGACCTACTGGGTACTGAATTGTAGACATGTAAAGGCCTTTGTCCGCGTGCATGGCCTTCACCATCGAGCCTTCCCGTGTGCCGTGAAACAGGAACACCTATGGACTTTTGATCAGCCAAGTAATCAGTGCAGAACTCGACACACTCTTCGGCAACATAGCCTTGGATGATGCTACCTTCTGGTTGTGACCTGTTACGAACGTAGCGCTTCACAACCCCATTGTACCTTTCCAACGGGTACATGTTGTGTAGGAACACGGGACCTAGGTCCAGTATCTCCGGGACGATATGGATCATGAGATGTACCATGATATCGAAGAATGCTGGAGGGAAGTACATCTCAAGTTCGCACAGTATGACAATGATCTCCTCCTGCAGCTTGTGGCAACGCGTAACGGAGATCGACTTCTGAGATATCGTGTTGAAGAAGTTACAAAGATTCAAGACTGTCTTGCGGACCTCCGGCTCCATGAGACCTCTGATTGCAACAGGAAGTATCTGCGTGATCATCACGTGGCAGTCATGAGACTTCATACCAATTACTCGGTGACTCTTCATGTCAACTATTCTCCCGATGTTTGCCGAGTAACCGGAAGAAACTTTGACACCTTGGAGGCACTCCAAAAAGCTAACGATCTCTTTTTTGCTGAGAGTGTAACAAGCAGCGGGACAGTCCGTCTTGATTCTGACTGCACCCGTCCCCAACTTGGTCGTTCGCTTCGTAGCCCACAGCTTCTTTCTTATACCCAAGAATTCCATGTCAGCTCGTGCCTTCGGTCCATCTTTTGTCTTTTCTGAAATGTTGAGCAGGATACCAAGCAAGCTCTCGCACACGTTTTTTTCAACATGCATGACGTCTATGCTGTGACGTGTGCTTAGGAATCTCCAGTAAGGCAAATCCCAGAATACGGATTTCCTTTTCCAGACGCCGTCCTGCATGGGAACAGACGGTTGTGTCTTACCGGGCGTAACAGGGGGCATTGTGTTCACGATGTCATAGATTTCCACCCCGGTCTTCTCCCGAGGCGCCGAACGGACCTCAACAGTATTGTCAAACAATTCCTTCTCTTGCCTCCATGGGTCGTTCTGTTTCAGCCACCTTCGGTGGCCCATGAACACGATTTTTTTGGATCCCTTTAGGTGTAAACTTGTAGTAGACTCCAAACACTTCACACATCCTTTGTACCCATGAACACACTGGCAGGACTGATATCCGTACGCGGGGTAGTCTTGGACCGTCGTGAACAACAGCGCTTTCAGATTGAAGTACTCTTCTTCGTATGCGTCCCAGACCTGGGCCCCTGGTTCCCACAGTGTAGCTAGTTCTTCGAACAATAATTGTTGATACATGTTCAGATCGTTCCCAGGTTGCTTCGGCCCTTGTATGAGAATACAGAGGTGTATGTACTTTCGTTTCATGCACAGCCATGGAGGAAGGTTGTACATCCATAGAACCACGGGCCAAGTGCTGTGTCTGCTGCTCATGTTGCCGAATGGATTGATCCCGTCCGTACTCATACCGAACCTGATATTCCTCGGATCTTTTCCGAAATCATCGTATTGGGCGTCGATTGCCCTCCACTGCGAAGCATCGGCAGGGTGTCTCATCACTCCATCATCAGTTTTCCGCCCCTCGGCGTGCCAACGTAGCAGCTTTGCCTCCTTCTTGTTAGCGAATAAACGATTCAAACGGGGAAGGACCGGAAGATACCATACAACCTTTGCTGGAGCGCCACTCTTCACTGGGTCCTCATCATCGGCTTGCTTTCTACCCCTCTTGAATCTGGACGTGTTGCACGTGGGACACTTGTACAGCTTCTCGTGCTCCTTGCGGTAAATAAAGCAGTCATTCGGACACGCATGGAACCTCTGCACCTCTAACCCAAGAGGGCAGACAACCTTCTTGGCTTCTTCGGTGCTCGTAGGCAGCAAGTTGTTTTTCGAAAAAACTTTTGCAAGAAAAGCCAGTGTCTCATCGAAGCCTTCGTCCGGACAGTTGTGGGCTGCCTTGATCCTTAGAAGTTCCAGCGTGACCGACAGACGCGTGTGCTCTGGATCGGAACCGGTATACAACGGGATTTGTGAGTCTTCAACTAGTCTCGAGAATTTAGCAGCCTCTCTTTCATCCTCGGGATCTATCACCACCTGCTCCACCATGTGAACGTCCTGCACCATATCGGCCAAATTGTTTCCCGTTTCTCCTTCGGCGTCAGGTTCGATGCTCCCCTCGTCTTCTTCGTTATCTCCGTGTTCGGCAGCTTGCTGTAACACCTGATCTTCCTCCTCCTCGCCGTGACATGTCCAACGTGTATAGCCTGACATGAAACCCTTAAGCGCCAGGTGTACCGTCACCCTCCCTCTCGTATCGAACATTACCAAATTTTTGCAATCGCGACATGGACAACAAATTTTCGTGCCACCTTTTGCCCTCATATCTCGTTTGGTGACATCAAGAAACTCGTTCAAAGCCATAGCCCAACTCTCTGTCACCCGGTTGTCGTACATCCAACTGCGATCCATCGATCAACACCTACGACACGAAACTAATCAGTTCGATAACCGAAAATCACATCAAATACATATACGACATGAAAAGAACACTGGCGAGCATTATTACCGAGTGCTAGCGATCTTTTTGGTGAGAAATGATAATGGAGAGAGTGGGAGTGAGAGGAGGAGAGAGAGAATGAGAGAGAGAATGAGAGAGAGCTAGAAATATGGATGAGGAGGAGGGTGGGAGAGAGTGAGAGGATGAGGAGGAGGGAGAGAGTGAGAGGATGATGAGGAGGGTGGGAGAGAGTGAGAGGATGAGGAGGGAGAGAGTGAGAGGATGAGGAGGGAGACAGTGAGAGGAGGAGCAAAATCTAGATCTAGATCTAGTCCCTCTAGAGCTTAGGATGAGGGTTGGGGAGAGGGAAGAAATGGTTGTGGGTTGGGAGGGGGAAGGGGGGCGGCGGCGGCGGCGGCAGCAGCTTGTGGGACGGCGGCGCTCGCTGCTGGCCGGTTGGCGCGCGAGCACTGGCCAGCAGCGAGGCCGTGCTCTGTTTTTATAGTAAGGAGCACCACTGACGGGCCCTTAAAAGGTCACCGTCAGTGATTCATCAGCAACATAAGCAACAAATATCGCTGACGGACGGGAAAGACAGCCGTCAGTGAAGACAACATATCCACTGACGGGTAGGATATAAGAGCCCGTCAGTGAACTGGCACGTCATATGTTCAACCTTTCACTGACGGTCCAAATCGTTGCCCGTCAGTGGAGATTACATCTCCACTGACGGGCTCTTAACAAGGGCCCGTCAGTGGAAATGACGCGTCATCTATCCCACCTCATGCTCATCTCCACTGACGGGTTGTTTTGGCGCCCGTCAGTGGTGTTCCTCACCTTCTTCTTTGCTGCGTTCTCCGCTGACGGGCTGTTTTGCGTCCGTCGGTGGAGTTCCCCTCCAGCGACGGACCTTTTTATGCCCGTCAGTGGAGGGGGTTCAGGAGAGGGTCTATCTGCAGTAGTGACATCACCTATTTTACATGTTGGAGTAGTAAAGAGTCATGACAGAGAATGTTGTATTTAAATCTGTTTTGTGTATACGTAGGTACGATGAATCAGTTGTTAGTGTTTTATGGTAGAAACGTAGTACGGGATGGGCCTTCCGGGCTGGATCTATTGCAACGCCAATACAAGGTTGCACAGATAGAAGGGTTGGAGGAGATTAGCCTGTTAGACTTGAGGAGGTGCATACGCCGTGAGTTCCATCGAAAGACAGCTCGCAAGAAGCTTGTAATTGAGGCAGTCACTTGTAGGAGTCCAGATGAAGGGTTATCTGACCCCTTCTGGGAGTTACACAAGGTGACCAGCAATGCATCATGGGGTGGGTACATGTGGCTTGTAAGCACTCTTAGAGCCGCGATGTACGGCCGACCGATAGTGTATGTTAAGTTTGTTGAGAGGCATCTGTTGTTGACTAGCGAAGAAGGCTGCAGTGCAGTTGGAGAGGGACAACTTGCTGTCATAGAAGGAGTAACTGAAGCAGTGGCGGCGACAGAGAGCAATCCCATGGTGGTTGATGACCAGTTCGTCATGAACGAAAATGCTGGTACATTTTGGTCAAGTCGTATCGACTGCTATGAAATCATACCAGACATGATGAACGAGTTGGATGATGATGAAGAGGCTGATGAAGAATCTGATGACAACGAAGAGGGAGGGGGTGGTAGCGACAGAAATGGATGAACTCCGTATACAACGCCTAGCCATCTCGCAGGAGGACAACTCGCACTGGGGCTTTGATGACTCCATGCTCATGGTCGGACAACAATTCCCAAGCATGCATGATGTGCAGACGGCCATTACTAGACATGCCATCGCCATCAGTCGAGAGTATAAAACATCAAGGTCAAACCTAACAAGTTTGAAGATTGTATGCACACGTCCGGGTTGTCCAGGAAGAGTCCGTGCAACCCAAGGAGTGGGGATTATGAAGAAATTTCTATCTTCTAATCACTAAAGAAAATAAATGCTAAGTTTATTCTTGCTATGCAATTTATAACTTTATCTTCTCAATACGACATGGAATCGCCGTACGAGCAGGGCCTGAGCTCTCAGGGAGGTGGAAGCAGAGAGGTATAAAAGTTTAAATTTCACGTACCAACTCTTTGCTTAAATTTAATCTTATGCATTTAATTACGATTATTTTTTTGCAGACAGTACACCACCTCAATTCACCAATGGACAATAGTGTCTTTCCTGTGCAGAACCCATATTTTTATTCAAATATTCAGTACCAGTCCCTCGTTGGAGGACCTGGTTACGAGGGTGGTTCGTCCCGAGTTATAGCGGAGGGCTCTCAGCGCCATCACTAGATAGATAATTTGTTTCAAACTGACGAGCTTCATTACAGCCAGATTCATACACAGCCGGATCCTACGCAAAGCAGTCAGCAAACTCCGCCCTACAACCTTCGGACCAACCCAACACCGCAGTCGCAGTTCACCTTCCCCTCTGATCACATGCCACCAAGGCATAAGAGAGGAAGAGGCTGATTATCGCCAGTTTGTTTATTTCTACTTCATATGTAATGTTATTCTCCTTTGTGATTTTTTTATTAAATATGTAACCTTGTACCCTTTGTTTATTTAACTAGAACCGTATGTCATTGTCCTCTACGTCGTATGGATATTTCCAAACTAAATATTTAGGCATCATCAACTAGCGTATCGACTTGACAACACACTACATCAACTGTTACCGACTTGAACACACATTGTCACAGCTTGTACCGACATTACCACATACTGATCAACGATTGGTTGACTGGGTGTCCCTCACACTCCAAGAGAGGAACTAGTTCATTTTTTGCTACTTTGGAAAGAAAACCAACTAATCTAGTTGGTTTGGATAGCAAGAGTATGAGCATGAGGTGTTGAGTTCAATTCCTAGATGTAGTGAACTTTTATTCCCTACACAATATCAAATAATTTTCTAGAGCTCTATCAAAATTTAAAATTTTGCTATAGGGCGGGGACAATATTTTTTTTATTCCCCGCACTATTAAACCCAGCAATAAAATTTTCATATGCTTTAATAAAAATTTGTTAGAGCCAAGAATTGAACCCAACACCTCATGCTCATGCTCTTGCTCCCCAAACTAACCTAGTTAGTTTTATATTTCCAAAATAGCAAACAATACACTAGTTGTTCTCCTGGAGCGCAACGGATACTTACAATGACCGGTCATGGCGGGCCATCGCGGGCGCGACCCGACGGGCGTCGCGGGCCCCAGCCGCGATCGCACGGGCTTCGCAGGCCACGTGCGCGGACCTGGCTGCGTCGTGCCCTGGATCCGTGATTTTGCCACGCATCAGGCTGTTTTGCTAGGGAGGGGGCTAGTCCTGGCATTGCAACTCACCGGGGAACTAATTCTGGCTTTTTTTCCTCTTTTCTCCTCGTGAAATAACAAGTGAATCAAATAAATCCAAATTAATTTCAAAAAGTCGTAGATGGGCTGGCCTCGCGGCTGGCGGAGGCGATGGGCTCGACGTCGCGCGCGGCCGACGCGATGGGCCTGGCATCGCGCCCGGCCGAGGCGATTGGGCTGGCGTCGCGCCCGCCTCGCGTGATGGGTCGCTGTCGCGCCGGGCCCACTCCTGTCGCGTCTGCCGAAGGCGACCACAGGCCGTCGTTGCGCACGAGCGCGACAGGGGACACGCACCGCCCGTCCGGGCCTGTCGCGCGGTTACATCCGTCATTTTAATCGTAGCCGAGCCATTCTTGGCGTTGACGTCAGTCGCACTGCTATATATGCCATTTTCCCTTGTTCGGGTCAATGTTTCGTTTGCTGCATATTCACTGTCTGCTTCCCCCGCGCAACAACATACCTCCAATTAGGATTAGAAAAAGACAAAGGAAAGTGTGGCAGCTAGTCCTCATTTCCATCTTTACGTTTTCCTTTTTTATATATAAGAGAATTGGTTTTGCTGTAGAACGACATCCAAATAGAAAACAGGAAAAAATATCAGGTTCAAGATGTTTAATTCGTCGGCTAAAAAAGACCATGCATGCCAAAACAAAACGCAAGCTTTGAACTCAAGAATCTACGAGCTTTCAACCGGAAAACTGTAAGCTTTAGTGTGCGCCTCGACGTGATGGGCCCCACGTAGGAGAAAAGAAAAATGGACATTGTCTGCCCATGAGCTGCCAACACCGTGTTTGGTCCGATCACATCTTTGCCCTCCTCCGATGACGCAAAACTGAAAAGCCAGCTTGCGAAGGCGATAGCAACGTACAGATACTATGGTGCTGGAGCGAGAGAGGAAGCATTCGATCGCCGGTGATGGTGACTTTCACCGGAGCCTGTCGCGAAGCTCGCCATGCATGAAAGGATCGATGGACCAGTCTCTGCATCGACCGCTCCCAATCACAAAATAGCCACCTCGATCGAAGCACTTACGGAGCAGCTGGAACGTACATACCTCTACTGGTATTTGTAGTAGTATAAGTGGATCTAGGCCGTTGATTAAAGAATGCCATATATCGATCTACATTATTTGATCCACTGCAAGTCTCTCTGTCCCATACATAATTTCTCATTTGCTTTCACTTTACAATTAAAACTTGTCTAATAAATAAATATTATTGCTTCATCAGAATATTCACATGTAGCTAGTACATGTCAGCTGGTGGGAAAAGTGCTTAGCTAGCTCCCGTCCTCCATCTTGTGTACTTTGGCGCGCACATCCTGGTCCATTTCAGCCATCTCCCTGCTCTCCTCGACGGTGAAGGGCGGCGGCAGCGCGCAAGGCTCGTATCCGGCCACGTACCTCTCCCTGGACTCCATCATGAACTCCCTCTCGCGTCCTCGCGCGGGGCACGCCATGGACTCCGGGCAGAGCTCGACGGCCTTCTCCGGCACGGTGGGCCTGTACCGGAGCAGGGCGGCGTACTGGGTAAGCACGTGCAGCATGTAGTCGTAGACATAGTCCATGGCCATCTCCTCCCTCGCGAAGCCGCTGCCCTCCTCGCCCATGCGCCTTGCCCGTACCGGGTGTGCGTTGCCCCAGTCGACGGCGAACTTGATGGAGCGGCACTTGCGAGCCGGGTCGATGGGCCAGTAGTGCCTCCCAGCGACGAGCCCCCGAGAGAAGAAGTCCTTGTAGGGAGTATCGATGGCCAGCATCGGCGAGTCGCAGGCGAGGATGTACTTCTCGCTCACCGACCACGCCCGCCCCTGCACGTACATCTTGTACCTGTAGCGGCACTGCTCCGCCAGGTTGGAGCCCTTGAAGCCGTCGCGGTGAGCGGCCTTCCAGTCCTGCGCGAACAGCCGCGCGTTCCACTCCTTGCCGGCGGCGGAGTCGTTGTTGCATTTGAAGAGGTCGCGGCGCACGGGCGACACGCCGGTGTTGCCCTTCCAGAAGGCGTAGGGCTCCCTGTCCGGCCACGGGAGGCGGGCGTTCTCTCGGACGATGTGCTCCATGAGCGGCGCCCAAGGGCGGATGTTGATCTCGGGCCAGCCCCAGAAGGACCAGTCCGGGAAGAGGACGTCGAGCGAGGTCCTATCCTTGCAGTAGCGGAAGAGCGGCGGCGCGGCGGAGGGGTCGGGGTAGTCAGCCTTGCGCAGCTCCGGCATGTCCCCGCAGTTGAACATGAGGTCGAGATCAGGGACGCGGCCAGGGTAGCGGGCGAGGAGCTGCAGGATCCCCCACTGAGTGAACACGTCCCGCGTCTGGAACGAGCGGTGGTAAGTCTCCATGTACGCGCGGCCGCCGACCACCGTCAGCCGGAACTGCGCGTGGGGGCGTGCGCGCTCCACCGCCTCCCGCGTGATGCCCGTCGCGCGCCATGGCTCCAGGTCCGAGTGGATGTAGCGGAAGTAGTCCGGACACGACGGTGAGGGCGCGCCCGTAGATTGTTCCGACGATGTTGTTGCTGGTGGTGCTGCCGGTGATGGCGCGGTGTGGCGGCATAGTAGTGTGGACGAAGACGAGGACGTGCAATTGCCGCAGTTGAAGGGTATGGGGATGAGGGACGATGAGCGGGTGCGGTGAGGAGGATGCCGTCCACGGCGACTGATGCTGCCGTCGCCGCTGCCCGGCAGGAAGGACTGTTGTTTGGATCCATCGACCGGGAGCATGCATGCGTGCATGCAAGAGCACGTGATCAGTACTGTATTACGAGTAAAATCATGTGTAGCAAATTTTAGGTTCCTAAATTGCTCATTTAATTTGAGCTTCTTCTTCTCAATTGAGTAGCTACTAGCTAGAGTTTTGATTCAAGGCCTGTCGTTATCTTGCGAACAGTCGATTATATTAGATATCAGAGAGGCCCTTTTCCTCCCGGCCCTGAGGCATGGCGAGAGGGGCGACCGCCCAGGGCCCCAGGTCCTAGGGCCCCACCATGTACGTACTAAAGAAAGGATTGCTAGTTGCAAAGGCCAGCATTTGGACTTATGATGAGCTGCATTGCATTAGTTACTTACTACTCCAGTAAACAAAAGTCCTTATGCATCAACCAAAAAGTAAACTGAGATTTTGTTCCTTGCACGCAACACCATATACAAAACATGATTGTATATATCTAGAGAAGTCAATGCAATTTAAAATTATCATCCCATCTTGAACTTATCAAATCCATGACTTCGTTAGGTGTGAGTCTATTTATGTTTTAAACAGGTAAGTGATGCACGTATATTCGAGGATGATTTTGAACCAACCTATCTTTTAATTTTTGCGTTTCTCTCGTACCTCTTTCTTAGAAGAGCCTAATGTCATAGATATCCAACCTCGTCTTTGATTTGTAGCGGTTAGTAGAAACCTCTCCGACGCTTTCATTATTTTGGTGAACTCGTAGCCTCGCCGTTTCACCGGTTCCCTTTGCACACTATTCCACCCTAATGTAATAGTTATGCTAACAAGCTAGATTTTAGAACTGATATAAGTCATCAGTAATATGCTATTTTTTTTGAGCTGGATTGTCACCAATGAGTAGTTCGTGTTTTTCAATGTATCTATCTATCATATACTAAAAGTATAATACATAGAAAAAAATAGAGAAACGCCAAATTTTTTTTACAAAAAAGCAAAACATCCCGCTGTTAATTTAGTGGACCATTTTATTATTAGTAGATTACAACCGATAGATCTTCATAACTGTATCTAAACAGATCACAGCCGATAGATCTTCATAATTGTACCTAAACAGAACACAACCAATAGATCTTCATAACTATACCTAAATAGATCACATCCACTAGATTATCATAATTGTACCTAAATAGATGGCTCGGTACAACGACTAGCAAGTCGGTTGGCGATCTGAACTTTTATTTCCTGTACTGCTCTAATATCAGGACGGCTCACGATTTGAACTTTTATTTCCTGTACTAATCTAATATCACGTGTATAGGTAAAAAAATTAGAAATATTTTCTGCGCAATTAGTATTGATCTAATATCATGCATACAGGTAAAAAGAGATAATTAAAAATATTTCTCGCGCAATTAGTATTGATCTAATATCACAGTACAGGTAAAACAATATAGATAATTAGACATATCACATCCGATAGATCATTATAACTGTACCTAATAGACGGCTCAGTACAACAACTAGCAGACCGGCTCGCGATTTGAACTTTTATTTCCCGTATTGATCTAATGTCACACATACTAGTAAAAAGTAAAGATAATTAAAAATGTTTCCCGCGCAATTATGCGGGATACCGTGCTAGTTTTTTAAAATAGAAACCATAAATTATTTATGCATTGGATATTAACTTTGAAAAAAGATATACATTTTTGTGTGAGAATAGACTTTTTGCATGAGAATAAAAACCCTCACTATTGTCTTGACTCAAGCCCCCAATATCCGGAGCTGCCCTGATATCAGATTTAGCCATCCGTTGATTGAAATGTCGGCACAAAGAGAGGTACTCCCTCCGTTAAAAAATGTAAGGCGTACACGTTTCTCAAAATTTATCTTTAACCAATAATTTGTTAAATAATATGTGGATTACATGACAAAAGATTAATATCATTAGATTCTAATAAAAAACACTTTCCAATGGTACTGATTTTGTATCATGTAATTCACATATTATTGAATAAATTTTTGGTCAAAGATAATTTTTGGAAAACATATGCGCTTTATATTTCTGGATAGAGGAAGTAATCTCCATGAGCATGTTCGTAGGCATGAATTCTACATATCTTATTCTGGCTAGCCTAGTTCGTACGCAGTTGACTTGGAACTTAAACGCTCTTATATAACCTTTACTGGCATGCAAAGCAAAACTAAACACGTGCCTCCCCTAGTTAAAGATTAATTAGCTACTAATCCGCTACAGCTGGCTGATTAAGTGTGATCATACACCCTCCGCTACAGTTGACTTGAACGGGCATGTTCAAGTTTTGACTGTAAATCTCTTATATAATATTTTGTTAACAGTTACAAATCACAATCATAAAAAGTAACTTAAATATGAATTTGATGATATCAATCTTATGTTACATAACCACATATTTGGTCGAAGCTTGAACTTTTTATAGCTACGTGCATTGATCGATACAGAAGGTTTGGAGGCAATAAAGTTTTTCCATAAACACCGGTTGATCATGCATGAGTTTAAGTCATGCTAGCTAGAGGTGTAAGCGAGCTGATTTAACTGCAGCAAAATACTTGGCACTTACTAGTACTATACCACTTTTTATTTTATTTTTTACATTTGCTAGTACTCTACTTAATGGAGCTGGATATATAGGAGTATATGTTCATCTCAGCACGTCGAACGTAGCCACGACTCACAAAGTCAAAGCAATGTGATTTTTCCTTTTGTTAAGTTTCCATGCATGGGCCGGATCTTTTGAGGGCACAATTAGAATTGCACAACCTATATAATTAATTAAGCTAAAAAATACTCACTCTAGATGGGGTGCTTGCATGATTGATCGAAAGAAATTATATTTGTTTCAAGTTAGCTAGGCAAATTAAGCTGCACCCTAGTCCAGAATGGCAGGCAATGAGCATCCTGACACGTCAAGAAGGAAGCTGGGCGGGCGTGTATCTCGTGAGGCACTTTCCTCGTGAATACAAGCTAGACACGTATTATCGTCGACGACGTTACCACTTTGTTTGAACGACTTGATGAAATTTGATGTTTTTGTATACAAATTTTCTACATATATACATGCATGCACGATCTGTTTTCTTTGTTCAAGTCCAACATACATCTATCCTTTTCAATTTCGTGGGCTTAATGCATTGGCTTGTCGTCATTGGTCCAGCGAGCTAGTGATAGTACTGGTTTGACTAGAAAATTCAGTTTACCCGTCATGAACGGCTTCTTCTTCATATACTAGCAAGACTAGCTTAGAACTGGTCTACCGGCCCATAGACCTATGATATCATGTGATGGTGATCGATCGATGCATTTTTCTTTCCGCGCGTTAATTTGGAAGGGCACATGCATGGTCTGATTAATTGTTAAATTCTCTTGCATATATGTTAATTACGTCATGCTGGTTATTGTGATGCGGAAGAACATACACGATGCATGGAAATAGAGATCGATATGGATGCATGTATATAAATGAACTTACGGCGGCGTCGAGGTGGATCCACCTGGTGCCGACGAGCAACGCAAGGAACACGAGGCAGCCGATGACGACCTCGACGGCACCCCTCGTCGGCGACAGCAGCCCCGTCTTCCACCACGGCTTCGTTGTTGCTGACGACGACTGCCGCTCCACGGCCGGAGCAGCAGCCTTGCACGGCGCCGGCGCCACGTCCTCCCCAGCTGGAGGAGGAGGCACCATCACCTCCAGCTCCTCGTCGTCGCCCGCAGGGAAGCAGCTCTTCATCGGTCGCGATGAGTTAGTGGAGTACTTGAAGACGTTGCGACTCTCTCTCCATATATACAGTTGCACCGTCGGGTCGGTCGCTTCAAGTAGCTACAGCACAACACAAGAGCTCCAGCTAGCTATGGCCGTATGGCGTAACAAGAATACTGGTAAAATAATAACCCAAATCGATGATTCATTCCTTACTTAAAAGTTGCCGTTTTTTTGAATGGAACCTTGAGTAAATACTGTGTTTGAACACGAAATTTTAGAAAAAGGAGGAGTAGAAGGAAAGAAAATAAGCGATGCATGCTTTAATTAGCGAGCGTTATATCTGTGCCAGGTTGTTTTTGCTTTTGACCGGCTTCTCAATCACATTTTGGAGCGTTAGATGAATCGAGATCAAGCCAATCCTATAGAAACAAATGCTCCCTGCAGACCCTACCGCTAGCTATGCATGGGGTTGCTGGGCTTGAGGCGTAAGACGGCCTTGAAGTATTGCAATCGTCTGCGTTTGGACGGACGGCCCTCAAGTTTCATTGGGCTCGTACGTAAAAGCGTAGCTTCGATCTTTTTTTAAACTCAAATGGGCACAACCATCGACGGGACGTACAGTGACCGGGCAAATAAACGCTATATGTTGCTATCAAATTGCCTTGTTCAATAAGGCGTCTACGAACATCGCATGCATGCGGTTCGCGGAATTTTTCATTTCCTCGCTCACTTTTTTGTGTCCCTCAATGCCTGGCGCGCAGCATGCATACACTCGTGCTCACAAAATATCTATCCTTTTATTGTGTCCTGTGCACCAATTCAAACAGCAACAGAAGACGCGTGAGTTTCACAATTTAGGAGGAAATCGCCGTACGTACAATTGCAAGAGCTTAATATATCGATGTGATGGAGCAAGCTACCTAGCGCAGACTCTAGATGCACGTATGAGCTGAATCGATGGAGTGAAGCTGAAGCCCGACGGAGCTTAATCCGAGCGTACCTTGTACGATGATCGATGGATCTCTGTGCTGCATAAAGAAATAAATATGATGATGTGTGCTACTTAATTGGAGTGGCAGCGACGTGACTTGCAGTGATTCAGCCAAGTCACTCCTGCCTGGCCCGCCTGAATTCGACATGACATGCATTCATTTGCGTTGTGCCGCACAAAACAAAGAGAAATCCCCGTGCGTGGTTGCGGCAGCAAGAGCAACCACGTCCATAAAAATGTAACCGCCCATGGCCATGAATCCAACCTACTGCTACTACTGCATCTCTGTTTCTGTTCCTTTTCAGTTACCAACTGTCCTGTCCAGCTGCCAAGATCAAGATGAAGGCCGGGTCATCGTCATCCAGGCCGGCGGACGCACGGACCTTTGTGGTGCACGCCCTGGCGGTGGCCGCCACGGCGCTGGTCCTGCTCTGGTGCATCCACTTCCGCGGCGGCCTCCCCTTCCGCTCCCACGACAAGCAGCTCATCTTCAACCTGCACCCGCCGCTCATGCTCATCGGCCTCATCGTCATCGCCGGTGAGGCCATCCTCACCTATCGCTCATTCCCCTCCACCCTCACCCGGGACGCGCGCAAGAAGGCTCACCTCGCCCTGCACGCCGCGGGCCTCGCCCTCGCCGCCACCGGCGTCTACGCCGTCTTCAAGTTCCACGCCGAGGCCGACATCCCCAACCTCTACTCCCTCCATGCCTGGCTCGGCGTCGCCACCGTCTCACTCTACGCACTACAGTGGCTCGTCGGCTTCCTCGCCTTCTTCTTCCCCGGCGCTTCCCCGGCACCAGGCGCTCCGCGGTGCCGTGGCACGCCGTCCTGGGGCTGCTCGTCTTCGCGCTCGCCGTGGGGAACGCGCAGCTGGGGTTCCTTGAGAAGCTCACCTTCCTGCAGGCCCCGCCCGCGCGGCTCGTCGGCAAGTACGGCGCAGAGGCGCTGCTCGTCAACTTCACAGCCGTCGTCGTGCTCCTACTCGGGTGGCCGTCGTGCTCGCCACCGTCAACATGGACGGCACGAGGTACACAGCCATGTGATGTGATGTACACGCAAGCATGTTGGCTTGTGATTGTCCGAATTAAGCTTGCTAGGTGCTCATGGATCCTACGAACGTACGTGCTAGTATTAATACTGTACAAATCTCATACGTACATTGTTAATTATTTGGAGATTAAACTATGCTATATGGATGGAGGATATATGGACAATTAATTTCTCTGATTTGAGTTGTTGTAATCGCTTCCCCTGTACATGTGTGTTGGTTAATTTCATTCCTGGGTCTGGAAACAGAAGCGGATTGTGCGGTGCCAGTGTAATCCTTTACGTATCCGGCGTTGGGACTCGTCTGCAACAATCTCCGTAACTGTCAAATGAAAGCGTATTATCAACTAATGCGTAAATTTGTCGAAGAGGCGGATTACGCGGTTCCGAAAATTTTGCACAAAAAGAAAAAACAGCCGTTCCCAAGTTTGAAACTAGAATGCAAATCCAATTCCCCTTCTACTCTTCGTCGCCGTCGTCTTCTCCGGCTCCGGCTCCGGCAGTGGGCGGCGATGGGGTGAAGAACCTCTGGGGACATCCTCGACTCCTGCAAGAAGAAGCTCCCCTCAACCACCTCCAGTGAGTCCCCAAAACCCTCGCTCGCTCGCTTCCCTCCTGCCTCCCTCCCTCATCCCCCCACACCCCGCCCCCCGCGTTCAGGAACAAGAAGGTGTGCGTGGACCTCTCCTGCTGGCTCGTTCAGTTCTACAGCGCCAACCGCTCGCCGGCCTTCGTCAAGGACAAGGTCTACCTCAAGAACCTCTTCCACCGCATCCGCGCCCTCATCGCCCTCACTGCAGCCTCATCTTCGTCACAGGTCAACCTCCCTCCCCACACATACCCTACCCTACCAATCGATGCAGGGTTGGGTTTTCTGATGGACCCAAATAACTGTAGCATTCAAGAGGATGAAATGAAATGGAGCGCCAGCATGATTACCATTCAATCCTTTGATGTTTATTTTCAGATGGGGCCATACCTTCAGTCAAGTTGGCTACCTATAGGCGTCGGCTGGGATCCAGTTCCGAGGTCAGTGCTCATTTGCCCGAGCTCCAGACCTTCCTCAATATGACGAAGCCAATTCCATTTTCTTAAACTCAGTCGCTTAATTCACTTTAGGCTACTCGAGAGGAGGTGAATTCGCAACCTTTAACTTCGTTGCGTCGGAACAAGAGTTCGGAATTCTCCCGCATGATTAAAGAGGCGAAGCATCTCGGCTTGGCCCTGGGTATCCCTTGCTTAGATGGGTGCGTTTTTCTCTGCTCCAATGATCTATTTAATTATAATGATAATAAGCGCTCGAATTGTCGACAAATGCACATAACTGTATGCCTTTGTTTCACCATTATTTTCTTTGACAGAGTGGAGGAAGCGGAAGCGCAGTGTGCATTGCTAAATTTAGCCTCATTATGTGTAAGTACAGAACTTGTCCTAACCAGATGAACATTATACCTGTTCTTATGTGTACTTATGTTATTTCAGGATGGCTGTTTTACATCAGATTCTGATGCATTTCTTTTTGGGGCAAGAACAGTTTACAGAGATGTTTTCATAGGTATTATGAATTTCATTGTCCTGACAAAGAAGTCTTATATTGCATTATCTACTCCCTCTTTTACTTTGAGGTGGTCCTATTTGTGTAGCTGAAATTCTAGTGATTTTCTCATGTTCTCTATCAAATTAGGGGAGGGTGGCTACATCATTTGCTACGAAATGGAAGACATAGAGAAAAAGCTTGGTTTTGGCAGGAACTCACTGGTATGTTGCATGATTTATCCTGCTTGAATTGAGCTTATAGGATATCTTCTGAATCATTGTCCGACTGTTCCACCCAACGCCATACCAAAAGAAAGAACATGAAACTTAATAAATTATCTCCCTTGTGTTGCCAAAAAGATCACTCCCTTGTTTTTTAGAGGAGGTGCCAAATATCTCCCTTGTTTCAACTAACGCAGTCAAAGTAGGTAACAATTACCGAACAGAGTTTTTTAGAGGAGGTGCCAAATAACATTGTGATCTTTGATATTACAATATTTTCCCAGTGAACTAGCATGCATTAGTTACTTCTTTTTAGCTGGAGGTCACTGGAAGTTGCTTAAATAATGAAGATGACTTGTGCCATTACGTGCCGAGTCCTAAGGTAAATGTGCAATAATAATAGCATGATTTTACCCGTCTCCAATAACTAATTAAATGACTCTCTTTTTTAATATTTCTTCTGATTCATCAGGCTTTTTTAGAGTATTTCCTAATCTTTTGTCCAAGAGTGCATAAATTTGATATGTTTCTTGACCTGGTTCTAACATCCAACCTTTCCAGATATCACTTGCGGTGCTTCTTGGTAGTGGACTATTCTAATGGAGTTCATGGTTTTGGCCCGGTAAGTACGGAAAGGCATAGTATCATCTATTTCTAGACTGCTCACTCTGTAATACTCATAACTTGCTATAGTGCGATTGTATTGCAAATCTTCTTATGCTTTACTATCTGTAGTTCTATTGTAATTTGTCAATCACAAGATCTTTGTGATGTGTCTGTAATGGTTCTCTTAAAGTGCTACAGGAAGCAGCATGCCGTCTTGTTAAGTCTGTGGGGGATGACTCCATCCTTGATCAGATATTATCTGATGGAGTAAAAGCTACAAGAAAATGTAAAGCAAAAAAAGTTGGCATTAACAAAAGCAAGGTTGGCGACACATGCAAAACAAGGACCTCTAGTAAGCAAATTTGTACTGTGTATTTCTGTAGCTATGTAGCTACATCATACTTCATGGTACAACACATCATGCACTGTATTTTCTTACAGAGGTTGAGATGAGCCAAGATTCCGAAAGTCAATTCCGTGAGGTCATAAACGCATACCTGGAGCCAAAATGTCATTCACCTGACTCTGAAAATGTGCAGAGGTAAAAACTTTGTGGATAAATGCACTTCCTTTTATGATTTATAGTTCCAGGTTCACACAAAATGTAGAAATGATACTTGGCTTCAGTTTTAGCTCTCCTCTCTTTTTTTCTTCTTCTTCTTTTATGGGTGTGGGGGGAGGAAATGACCCAGGCCCCAGGGGTATAGAAGATAGGAAGTTGGTTTATGGTTTCTCTTGATGATTAATATTGTTATATGTTCATAGGGTATGCTGCCAGCACCCATTTCTTCGGTCACAGTTCCAACAGATATGTGAGAAATATTTTGACTGGACCCCAGAGAAGACTGGTATTCTTGAAATCCTTAACTGTTATGCCTGGATTGAGCAGCTATATGCGATACGAATAACACGGTTTACTTATTTTCCTGAATATGTCATGCAGATGAATATATCCTTCCGAAGATAGCTGAGAGAGAACTTCGAAGGTTTTCAAATCTTCGCTCGACGTCTTCAGCTCTAGGAATAAAACCTTTGCTGGGTGAGGTAGAAGCTTTGCATGCTCAGGGCATTTCTGAAGTGAACATTCTGGTTCTACTTTTCAAGTCTTAAGCATCTAATTTGCAGATTCCAGTGCCATGCCCTGTATTGGCGATTGCAAAGCAGCGAAAAGTTCATGGAAGTGAGTATTACGAGGTTTCATGGAGAAACATATGCGGGCTCCAAGTTTCAGTTGTTCCAGGGGATCTCATCAGAAGGTAGTAATGATTTTCTTCCTTCCTCTCCTATCCTGCAACAGCCAAGCATTTGTTTAAGTACTTATCATGCACTTTTTATTCTGATTTTATATGTACTCTGGGGGAAATTTTAACCTTCTGAAGTGCCCTACTTGTGCAACTACAGCGCATGCCCAGAAAAAATAACTGAATTTTTGGAAAAGAAGGATGAAGAGAAGAAGCAAAAGAGGAAAGCAAGGCCAAAGAAATCAGCTCAAGCTGCAGTAAAAGATGTTGATGCAGCGCTCCAAGAATTGCTGCTTGATATCGAATCGGAAAGTGGCACATTTCCGCCTGCAAGCACAGCAGATGTACACGGTGTGGTACCTGGCAAGGATATAGTTGATCTGTCTTCTCCATCTCCACCTCTCCGGGCTTGCAAGTCCCAAAAGTTTGTCGGATCAACCACAGCTGCCATGACTGGGATTGATCTGCAGCGTCATAGTTTGCTGACCAGTACAATGGAGTCGCAAAGTAGCAGTCGGTCCAGTGATGCTCTGAATTTTACCCTGGACGACGACCTGATCGATCTGTCTTCACCCCTACCTTCGGTTGCTGATAGATCTCGCAGTATGCAAGACTTACCACCCTATAATGAAGCAGACAGAAGAGCCCTGACAGATTTAAGCAATTTCCCTGAGAAAAGCAGCATGTTGGGCGCTTCACATGACAGGCATGAAGCTGGAACAAGTGGTGGCGGTGTCAAGGTCAAAGCATCATCACCACCAGTCAGCCATGCGACCCGGATGTCCAGTAGTAGAAGCAATTCAGTAGCAGAAGCTGACGCCATCGATTTGTCTTCTCCTTCGCCGGTTGTCGACTGGAGGGTAAGGAATGCTAAGCATGAGAAGGATGTAGCAGACATTAGCGAAGCTGCTGATAGTAGTGTTATGTCTCCTGATGATGATCATGAGAGGAAAGCGAGAGAGCTGAGATTGTTTCTGGACAGCATAAGAGATGAACTGTAATATTGAACACATGATTTGGTGTATCTGATCCAATTGCTGGTGCTGATATATATGTATGTAAAGTTTTACATGGAAGAAAACTGCCCATTCCCTGAGCAGCAGCAGGCCGTGCGCGGCCATGCCGCAGAGGAACCCCAGCGAGGCGCTGGAGCCGACGAGCGACACGGCAGTGCAGACGAGCATGACGAAAGCCTCCGCCTTGGAAGACATGTCCCTGGCAGCGATGGCCAGCTCCACGCCGGCGAAAAGCAGCAGCACGCCGAGCAGCCCCACGGGGAAGTTGGCGAGCACCCGCAGCACGGAGGCGCCGAGCATGAGCCCCAGCGCCAGCTTGAGCCCGCCTAGAGCCGCCACGCACCCGCCGCTGCGCCCGCCGAACTTGTACTGCCCCCGCCAGCCCGCCCGCACCGTGGCAGCACGGCATGGCGCCGAACCAGCACCCCACCAGATTCATGGCGCCCATCGTCACCGACACCGACGTCGCCGACGCCTCCTTCTCCGGGAACAGGTCGCGCGTGAGCTTGCACACCGCCACCACCGAGTTGAGCACCGACAGCGGGATCTGCGGCACCGCGCCCTTGATCAGGACCCTGCTTCCAAGCCTCCCGAGATATGTGCACCACGCGCATCCGCGACGGCCCCGCGCGCAGCTCCCTCACCGCCGCCGGGTGCCGGACGATGGCGAACACCACGCCCACCACGAACACGATCACCGCCGACGGGATCACCGGCACCCACCGCCGCCTCCAGCTACGCCAACGGCCGGAGGAACGAGTAGTACTATTTCCTCCTCCTCCTCCTCTTGGACAGTGACAGGACGATGTTCTTCGCCGGCGCCGTTGACGAGGACGATGAAGCAGATGGCCGCGACGGCGAGTACGAGGCCGTCAAGCCCGGCCCATGGCCGTTTCCCCATGGACTTGCCCTTGCCGAGGTCCTGTTCGTAGCGGATGTACTTGACGGCGGCCATGGCGAAGTTGAGGCCCTGGGCCAGCTGGATGCCACGGATGACGGGGAGTGGAACGAGCCAGTAGACGAGCTTCATGAGGCGGGTGAGGCCGAGGAAGAGGACGAATGCCGCGGTGAGGATGCCGGCGGCCATGATCTCGGGGATGTCGAAAGAGGGGTCGGAGAGGGCGGTGGCGGCGATGGCCTTCATGGGCTGGACGGGCATGGGGACGCCGTAGACGAGGCCGGTGACGGCGTTGTAGATGCGGTGAAGATGAGGGTGGTGCCGAGGTCGAGGTGGCGGGACAGCGCCAGCGAGAGCACGATGGGGATGTAGGTGCCCAGGTCGCCCATGGCACCGTTCAGCTCCGACCACGCCGACCGGAAGGACAGGTTGTCGCGCGCCCGGGCAAGCAGGGAGCTCGGTTGCTGGACGTCGCCGTCGCCGGAGAGCGCCTCCGGGTCCGCGGTGGCGGCCATGGCCGTTGCAGATGCCGATGTCGTCGTCATTTTCTTGGGAGGTGGTTTAGGCGCCAAATGGGGCGCAAGATTTATAGGAGGGGGCCGGTTTGTGCTACTAGCAAGTAGGAGTAGTACGTACTAGTAATAAGCATAGCAGCAAGCACTCCATGTATGCTTGCTTGCAAGTACATTTTATTCACTCAAATCATACAATGTCAAAACTAGAAATTCCTGATCTGGTAGCAAAGCAAATAAAACAACCAGAGAAGAAAAGAAACGTGAAAGATAAAGATGCAAGCCATGAGAGGCTGAGATGCGAGTTGACTGTGCTGTGCCAGTATTGCTTTGCAGTGGCCCATTGGCGCACCAAGAGACAAGACTCGGGAGGCAGCCAAAATCGACGTCTGGCTGAGTGCATGTATAAAACTACTGCTTCTTCTGGTTATAGTTTAAGGGTATTTTCTCTTGGCAGCTACGTTAACGGCAAGCATAAATTTGGATAAGATTAGTAAATTCAGAGCTGCAGACAAAGATTCAGGTCATTGTCAAGATATTTTGACATCTCAAAATCAAGCCAACCTGAAAAACAGAGGCTGGTTGTTGGTTGACTTTGATCTCAGTTCTCAGCTCATGCTTCGATGCCGTACTTCCCAAGGCCACCAGTCGCTTGGTAAATGGGCATCAAAACAAAGCTTGCTCTTTTAGTTGCAAAGTTCTGCTGAACTTGGCAGCATCAATGCTAAATATTATGATGTCACCAACAAAGAACACATTCTATTCCAAAGACAACCAAATTGGAGAAAGAGAAAGATTTAAGGGTTACGAGCCATCCATCTGTTCCTAAAGCCAAATGCTTTTTTGGGTGGAAAATATAGAGGATTCTTCGTCTGTGCCTCATCAGTGTCATCAACTATCTGTTGGTAGCCCAGATTAGGCATCACACATCTCAAGGACCAACACCAAAAGGATGGCTGGAATAAGAATACCAAATAGAGAGAACCCATCATTCATTCCCTCCTCTTGTGCATTGACTGAATAATACTGCATACAATTGTCACCTTCTTCAAAGTAAGTATGATTTCATGGATGTGCGGAACTTTCAATGTTATGATTTCATGGATGTGCGGAACTTTCAATGGTTTATGACTTGGGTCAGTCACAGCTTCACACAGGGTGAACAAACCAATGCCCAGATGGAACTCTACACTTTTCACGACCGATCTAGGCTACATTTCCCACTTTGTCCATACAAAAAGTATTCCAAAGTCGAATTTTGGACAAAATGAAGATACAGAAGCTGCCATCTTGGTTGATGTGGCATAATCAGTCAGGTCTTCGAATTGGCAGAGAATGCGAATATGAATCCAACTAAAAGAGCGAGTAGTAGCACAAATAAAGCAGCTAGGATGCTGAAACTGTTGCCTTGTGTTCTCCTTGAATCATTCACCTGTCCAGAGTGACTATCTTTCAGGCTGGGTCCGGCAGGCGCACGCAACGAAGCTCTGTGCACCACATCCCAAAATGATTCTAGTGTGGTGGAAGCTGCTGTGCTTTCTGGTTCTATGATTGAAGAGTTCTCCACATCTGCTTCCAGTGATATCACTTCCTTGCAGCGCTCCATTGCATCCTGCAGGTAGCACACGGACAGAAGGGTGTGTCAAGCCAAAACGTATCATCTGTTCTAGCAGAATCAAGGATATGCAAGACAAATAATCATATGCCACCAGACTAACGAGTGAACAAGATATGGGGTATTCTAGACTCGAGAATCGAGATCCCTGGGGCATTCAAACCATAAGTACCTTTGTTGTCTCTGATTGTTGTAAGTAGTCACAAACATAGGAGCCAGCCAACCAAGGAATCAGAATCCTTCTAGGGAATGAAAAACTATAAGGTTCTCTGTTTGCAAAGAGAAAATGATGTAATCAGTTGAGTAACAAAAAATACATTGCAGATATCCTCTGAAGAAATAACAAACCAAGTCAATGACACGTTTCTTGTTCTTTATAATCAGAGAGAAAATGCACAGTAGTTTAGTAATTAATATGATTCTGGATACGCTAATCTCAATATGTTCCATGGCACCAAACAACAAGCTTAACTTCATTAAAAATGTAAAATATGGTGGGTGCACTTTTAATTCTCTTCCAAATATAAATGTGCCCAAAAGATACGGAATACCTCAACTCATGGAAGACAACTTGGGTGGCCTTATGAGACACTGAATTCTCCAAATCATTAGTTGTAGAGTCATCATCTTCCTCATCAAGGATGATATCTAATCTGCTTCGTAGGCTTGCAATGATGTCCGCCTTAATAGGGAGTAGGACAGGTAGAGAGGCAGCACATAAAAATTATTAGCTCACTAACCATTAAAAAATATTCAAACAATTATAGCAACTAACGTGAAATAAAGATAGAAACTATAAATCAACTAAGGTAGGACAGATTTATCATGTTCAATCTCTTTGGAGACTCAATTATAATAAGGGGCAATAATACTACATTGCCAAATAACTCACAAATAAATGTTGAGTATCTATCGAGAGTTCAATCACTCAAATAAATATATACGGTTCCATGTTACTGAGACCAACCAAGATAATCGTGTATATTATATAGTTAAGAGCCTCTATAGTTAAAGAATCTATAGTTAAACGAAAGGATCCTTCTCTTGAACTATAGTGAATTCATGCAGAATCAGATTCTTGCAATCCCAATCAAGCACTGAAGTGCCAACAAAAACGTGCCTGCTCACATTTTCGCCACTAACACATGATCACTTCCTTTGATGTTGAAATTCAGTCACAGAATTGGTGGTTTCAAGCTAGCATAGTTGCAAGTGAAGCTGCTATAACAAACTGGTGACTCCATAGGTAGTAAGCCCCATCATGAAAAACAATACAATGTTCAGTGATAGACAATGGGAATTAATCTCATAACAACCTTTAGATCGGATATAGCTTCAGAAATAGATTCTTTTGGGCCTAGGTATGCCAAGGCACTGACAGATCCAGCAAAAAGAAGCAGCCCAGCAACTCCCTCTAAACTGCATTCTTTAGTGCAAGCATTAACTATTAGGCTCTCGTAATGATATTAAGAGAAATCAATCATCAAATATAATAGGAAACAGAATTAGCTGAGGCACCTTCGGCAGGCAAATTGTTCTTGAAAGGTACAAGAAAATCGACTCTGTGTGGGCCCTCTGAAGTGATGTTCATATTATCCGAAAACTAGTTGAAAATATATAGATAAAATATTAATTGTAAGTGGGTGTCAAACAAAACAAGATTAAACAACTTTAAACTGCTTGGAATTCACTGCAAGTATTCTTTTCGGTTGATGCAGATTATCGCAATTCATAGCGTTACCAGATCTCCATCGATTAAAGCTCTGGCATTCTGCACTTCTTTTGTGAGATGACTGATTGCCTTCGAAATAACTTTCTTAAAAGACTCGGCTTGAACAACTGTCAATCTATGCCAATGTGCATTGTAACTTGTAAGTAATTAATCCAGAATGTGACAGAGGAAACCTCACAAGAAAAACTAATGACACCCTTCTAGCTTTGGGACAGGGACAAGAATTGCTAAATTTAGCTACTAGGCAGCATTAGAAAAGTAGTACCTTAGCTCAAAATTATATGTGCATCTGAAAGTTTGAAGAGAAGCTAATAATTTGCTATGCTTGAAGTCACACAGCCTTAAAGTTCCTGATGCCATATCACATATGCGACAGGCCCATCTGTAAGACATCAAAATTCATATGTCATGACTTGTGTACATATTAACTGTCATTAATCCTTTCATACAAGAGATGAAACTTGTGTACGTATTAACTGTCATTAATCCTTCATACAAGAGATGAAATAAAAATGCAGCTGAGCAAGACAGATTCCCAAGGGCACTACCATTTCTTGACAAAAACAAAATTAGGACGATCACAATAAAAGAAATCACAGAAAGACTTTTCATAGATTGTTGAAATCCAAGCTCGCCAGGTTACTAAAGGTTGATCGAAGTGTTAAGCAGATGACTGCCGCATCAAACTTATTTGGAGAAGGGAACCAGAAGTAATATAGTAAGCAAACGGCACCTTCTTGGGCTGTAAGAGAGATGAATGAGCAGTCTCTCATCAAAGCCACTACCATACCAAGGAACTACCTGAGAAACCCCTCTGATAACCTGGAAAATAACATCAGTAAATAATGTATACAGTTCCATGTCCTAGTACAAAGAATCATCCGAAATATCAACGAATCATGGCATATGCCTAAAAGATCACAAGTGCAGTAAATGGTAAAACAAACTAAAAAATACCAGCAGAAAGGTGCACCCACCCCAAAACCCATACAACCAATTAAACAAGAAGTTGGCACCCAGTGTTCTAAATAATGGCCATTATGGAACATAAATAAAGGACGCTATTGGATTGTGAAAGGCCATTTACAAGGTAAAGGTAGCCTATCTGCTATGTCATATTAAATTTAGAGGTTATGCCAACATAAGGGCTCTTTATATGGGTTAACAGGCTTTAACCATTTTAGGGTCGTTTTATACTAGAAATTAGCATAGAACATCTTGTATGAAGCATCTAACAAGCAGAATTTAGTCAAATCTTCTCCTTTCTGTTGTGCCATGGACAATAGGTGGGAGTTTCATTTTGTGTATAGGAAAGATGTGTGAGAAGCTTATTTTGCTGCTGTATAAATATGTATAAATCTATCTCAATTTTAAATTGGAAAACCTTGTACAAGATCCTTTATCACACAAACATTGAAAGGTGGGGTAACTGCTCATTAACTATCTAATATTTTTTTAGAACGTTGTTGGTACCTGTGATAAAACAGCAGGGGAAGTCGCTTTGAAGGAGGCTTCGGAAGCCCATATATAAATACCTATGACACCCATTCCTCCAAGGAGCATCCTCGACACCTGCAGACCGAGAGAAGCTTAAACAAGATTTCTCAAAATTCTTTTTTTTTACCAGGGGTTTTCAAAATTCTAGCAATTCTAAGACAAAACTTAGGTTGTCATAGTACGAATTCGACCCAAGGAATCAGAATTTGGCCAAATTTTAAAAGAAATTAACCATGAGGCTTGCACTTGGCTGAAGTTTCCCGGTTGCAACACTAATGTCTGAAACATAGAGGAGAGTACTGATGATGAAAAGTCCAATTTTGTCGCAACATCCATAAGTTGAGTCTGTATGTACGAAATGAAAGACTCAAATATGCCATTTTTGCTGAATTCTGTTGCTATCCTAGCAGTTGCAGGTAGACGGTAACAAGTGAGGACTGGACATCGCAGTATGAAGTGGTTTTACCTGTCGCGCGTGCTCGGCGACCCAGTCGACATCGAACTGGAGGGACGGCGGCGCGTCGGCGGCGCCACCTTTACCGCTGCCCTTGGGCTTGGCCTTGCCAGCTGAGGGGGCGGCGGCGCGGAGGGAGCAAGCGGGCGCGCCGTCGTCGGTGGGCGGCGTGGGGAGCAGGGAGTAGACGAGGGCGCGGTCGGAGGAGGCGCTGAGCTTGCCGACCACCAGCCCCACCTGCATGCTCGCAGGCAGGAAGAACCGATCAAAACAAACCTCCACGGCGACGGCGGCATGCCACTGCCTGAGACCAGATGCGATGGGGAAAGCACACGAAAAGTGACCTGGGCTCGAGGGGCGGCGGCGGAGGAGGAGAGGGTTTCCTCGAAGTCCTTGAGGTGGGCCTCGTCGGCGACCACTGCCTTTACCATCGCTTCTCGGCGGCCGGCGATCCAGTTGGGTTCCCCTCGAACGAGGCGAGGAGTCTTCCCATCCTGCTTACGTAAATAAGTTGCTATCGCCTTTCCCGATCAGTTGGCGTAAACCTCGCATCCGCTTTCGACCAGGTTGTTGCGATATCTCACTCGCACTGAAGCAGCTATAGCACTTTCCCCCTCGCCATTCTCATCGGTGCCGCTCCAATTCAGAAGAGCTGAGCTGAGCTGAGCTTCGAGGAGGCACTCTACTGTGCTGTGCTGTGCTGAGCTGAGGTGGAGGACGAAGGACACGATGCGAGCCCCCCTGGGCGCCATCATTGGCCGCCACTCCGCCGCCGCCGCAGCCGGAGGAGGAGACGACGCCTCAGCCGGCATCATTCGCCACGACCGCAAGTGCCGCGACCTGCCCTCCCTCGTCCTCTTCGCCGCCTTCTGGGTCGCCATGGTTGTCAACTCCAGCTTCGGCTTCAACCAGGGCAACCCGCTCAGGTCACTCTCCACTTCCCAACCATTTTCCTTTTTAGGGGGCATCCTCTTCTCTCTCTGCCGCTGTCGGTGCCGCTTAATTACGCCTTTGGGGGTGATTTCTTTGGTGAATATCGACGACATTTGTCAATTTTTCTCTAATTTCATATAGATCTTTCAACGGCAAGCAATGCTTCGGGGGACTAAAACACGCCCCTTCTCCCCCATTCCTTAATCTGCACCGCTCGCTCAAAATTTTCACTCACTGTGTGCTCCGTACACTGAATCTTGGCGCACTTCACTCCTACGAAGCCCTGCATTCTTTTCCTACTTTGTGTACCCTTGCCGTACGAATTTTGGTCCTTCACTATTCTGCCTTTTGTTTCCTTTTGCTGTTTGCTACTTCCAGCTGACAGTACAAATAGCTGGTGGCAAATGCAAGTTCTTGCTGCTATTCTAGAGCCTAGTTAGTCTCACTAATTGTAGAACTAAAGGGTTTAAGGTTTCGTTACATGGCCTCGTCCAATTTAGGAGGCCATATTAAGTAAAAAAGGCAACTTTTTTTTTGTGATTAGAAAGCATATCTATATTTTTCTAGAGAAATGGTCGAAAGACTGAGCTTGTATTGAAAGCTAGAATATGTTTTGCTGGGGACTCCAGCTTACAATCAACGCTCCAACAGCTCAACAAGAGCCATTTAGAGAGCTGCAAAGATTTGTTCACAAGAGCTCAATAAAAGCAAAGCTATGGTCCTTAAAATGGTCTGTTACTCACATTGCACTACTTACTTTTTTATTATTATCTAATTGATTCTAATCGCAACTAAAACCCATTCAGAGAGCTGCAAAGATTTTTTTTGTTATAGCTGGGGGTGTTCTTACAGACCTCAGGTCCTCACAGAAAAGAGGGTGATTTTTCAGGGTGCAAAGTGCATACTGTTGCAAACATTTCACACTTGCACTCGTTTTGCGGCTGTTATGCAAATTGACAGCGACCAGCTAACCACCAACAACGAAATAAATACCATTTAGTGTCCAGGGATTGAAGTTTGGTCCTTTATGCTCACCTTGATTTCAATGCCCCTCCTCATCAGTGTTACCCCTTTTGTCCACTTTGTGCCCCATTAGAACCTGTTTCTAGTTGAATTTGATGTTGTGGTAGTATATAGCAGTATCTCTGGTCAATCATTGGGATTTGGGATCCCCATTCACGCTAGTAATGTTTCGATCTTTGACTCAAAAGCTATAGCCCTTGTCGGACCCCTGATATCGTATGATGCATCTTGAAGACATCTTCTGAGCGTTCCTCGCCAAAAATAATTGCATCAGCATATTATTTTCATTGGGCTGGTAATATATGACCTTTTCTGCTGTGATCATGCAGGCTGACATACGGACTGGACTACAAAGGAAACATATGTGGCAGCAGACATGGTGATCCAGATTTGCGTGAGCTGGATGTTCGTTATTGGATGAACCCCAACCAGGTCTACGAAAGTGGGCTGAAGAGCAGCCAAATTAATCTACCTGATGCTAAGGCCATCTGCCTGATGGAATGCCCCTTCCCTGCGGAAGATGGGTTGAACTTTGTCTGTGATTATCCGGAAGGTGACATACGGCTCTCTGTCGATGATTGGATTGACAGGGACTATGATTACTTTGAGTATCTCACACCAGAGATGAGGAACAGTTCTCTTCAGTTGCAGGGTCCGTGTTACCCCATCATATTTCCGAGTATAAATGGTAAGTCTGACATGAATAATAGAATATCAAGTCCTCAATTGTTCAGCAACATCCTTCCAATTTCTGAGTACGTGAAGTACGGACACTAATTTGATCTATTCCTGCCACTGCAGTCTACTGGACTTGCCAGTTTATTGCACGGCCATCCAATGTCTCTCTGAAGCATTGGCAGCAGATGGGTGGTGTCAGCATTGATGAAAACATGCTAATAGACAAAACAATTCACAGTGCAATCAACTCTAAATCTTCTGTCTTAAAGGTTTGTCTTGGAACTACTTGCACTGTCTGTCCATTTATCTGTTGTTACAAAGGAAAGATGTGTCTGTCCATGTATAGGAAAGCATATTTTTTGACCTATGGGGGTAAACATTTTTTCTGCAAGTTGCACAACATTAAATGTTCCTTCAACAAGGACATACTAGCAGCAACATGTGATGAATATTATTCAGCCACATTTGTTAGATTCGATTTGAGAGATATGCACATGCTTGCTTGTCTATATGTAGATTCTTAGAACTAATAACTAATTGTTTTCTTTTTAGAAAAAAGTGATATTATTTTCATATTTTGCAGAGATATGTTGCAGATATTGGGAAGTCCTGGCCTGTGTTAATCGTTTGTGGGGGATTACTCCCCCTTTTCCTATCGTTGATCTGGTTAGCGATGATTCGCTATTTTGTTGCTGGGATGCCATGGATAACAGTGATCCTCTTCAATGCCCTTGTAATATCTGTTACGATGTTCTTCTATGTGAAAGGTAGGATGCTCTACCTGACTTCTAAGTAGTAAGTACTATTATAGATAATAAGTGGCATCATGTCACTTTATCGTTTGGTACACACCATCTTAGACATGATCTGATATGTCCTGACTAATTTATGCACTCAGCTGGCTGGATTGGCAATGATCCTTTAACTGTTGTAATTGGTGCAAGTGATCCATATGTCAGCATAAGTGGACGGGTGTGTTTGTACCTCCTGTTGATATGATTTTTAACATTGTCCTGCTAAGCTTCTTGTTATCTCATCATTCATCTTTTCATCAGGAAATAAATCACCTTCATGCTGCTGCTGTATTGATGACAATAGTAATGATCATTGCTTTCCTGACTTCAATAGCTATTGCTCGGCGTATACTGATAGCGACATCCGTCCTGAAGGTACGTATAGTGCTGAATACACTGGCTTCACATACACACTGTTTCCCTCGATAAACCATACTGGGATTAAAGCTTGCATTTGCAAAAGCATGGGTGTTAATGCCACATTGATTATTAGCTTTTGTGTGTTGCTTATTTCTTGGTTCTATTTTCTGAGCACTCATCAAGATAAACTGGATATAGGTCGCTGCAAAGGTCATTGGTGAAGTCCAGGCACTAATTATTTTTCCAATCGCACCATACTTCATCCTTGCTATCTTCTATATGCTCTGGTTTGCTGCTACACTATATCTTTTCAGCTCTGGCCAAGTTTTACGTAATGATTGCAATTCAAATTGCTGTTCGTTTGATCTCAAGCTGGGAAAAGTAAATTGTGACAGCTGTTGTGGGTACAGTGTCCATTACACCCCTCATATTGGCATTGCCATTCTTTTCCACGTATTTGGCTGTTACTGGGCAACACAATTCTTCACCGCATGCTCTTCAACTGTAATTGCTGGATCAGTTGCTTCATACTACTGGACACGTGGTGAAATATCGGTAAGCACCTCAGAAACCTTACCCTGATAAATGTCAAGTTTCCAAGGACTTCCATTGCCTGAACTGTAATATTGTTATGCAGCATGACATACCGTTTCTTACTGTTGTGTCTTCCCTGAAGCGCTTATTGCGCTATAGTCTTGGATCTGTGGCTCTAGGTTCACTGATTGTATCCATCATAGAGTGGGTGCGGTTTATACTTGAATCACTTCGCCGCAGGTTGAAAATAGTTGATTCAGCCCGTGAAAGCTGCTTCGGGAAGACAATGTCATCCTCATCTCACTGCTGCTTAGGCTGCATAGATTGGACCATTAAATCAGTGAACCGGAATGCTTATATCATGGTATGCATCAACATTTCTTGCCTTGGACTATATGTTTCTTTTGTTGACCTGCTTGTTGTCTTATTGACAGTTTCCCTTTTTCAGACTTGCTTATTTACCTTTGTCCTTAATTCTACCTCTGATTAGCATATGGCATAATCTGCTGGTAGATACAGTTTGAGCAGCAACCCCTAATTAGTTTTATTAGTTTAAGGGACTTGTGTAAAAAACTGGTAATATCATGAGAAATGCTTCATATATACATAGTTCTAGTTGTGATAGTCACGGCGATACTAAGTTGCTTGATATTGCGATTTGGCATTGCAGATTGCCATTACGGGGAAAGGGTTCTGCAAAGCTTCTGAGCTCGCGACAGGCTTAATAATGAACAATATACTGCGCATCAGAAAAGTGAACGTCATCGGGGACGTCATCCTCTTCCTGGGAAAGCTCTGTGTTAGCCTGTTCAGTGCGCTCTTCGCTTTCCTCATGCTGGACACACACAAGTACAGGTCTGCTCACAACAAGATATCATCTCCGCTCTTCCCTGTGCTGGTAAGTGAGCGCGATATCCTTTCCAATCACGAACACCACATCCATCCTTGATGCATACTTCCCTCAAAAAATCCTTGATACATACCTGAAGCTAACCGGAGGCATTTGGATGACTAACGTTTGCAGCTATGTTGGGCGCTGGGTTACATAGTCGCGAAGCTTTTCTTTGCGGTGGTGGAGATGTCAGTGGACACCATAATCCTGTCATTCTGCCAGGATGCCGAAGAGCATCAGGGGGATGCGCAGTATGCACCCCCTCTCCTGATGGAGACGCTGGGTGACCCAAGCGAAACACAGAGACTGACGCAGGGGCCTTGAAAACCAAGCTAGCTAGCTCTGTGTTTGCTTTTTTAGGGTTAGTGTTAGAGGTAGAATGGAAGAACAGTAGTTGGTAACTTGGTATGAATGTTTGACCTGTACTCTTGGTTGGGTACGACTTGGTAGCTGACTTTGACCATTAATTTTGGTGAAGGTGAATGCGAATTGTGTATGTATGTATGTATATGCGCCATGACGAATTGACGATGGACATGGTTAGCGAATTAAGGTGTGATGGCTGGTGCATAATATCAAATTACTTTGGTTTTGACCTATGATCGATGACTCAAGCAAGCTCAACCCAGATGATGTATGGATGCCTTTTTGGAATGGTGCATGGAATAGAGTTGAGCTAGACATGACAAGTAGAATGAATGGATCGAATAGCATCAGCACAACAAGTCGACGGTCAATGAAACACGCACAAGCGGCCGGCCGGCGTCTCGTTTCTATTTCCAAAACGTGCGACAAAATCATATGCCCGTGCACTTGTTACAATGATGAAGGAATAACACTAGTGATGTGAACACTGACGTAACGTAATGGGTTGGAAGACAGGCACTAGCTAGAGCACTACTCATCTGGCTGCTAAGTAATCATAATTCTTGTTAAGTAATGTCGTGGTTAACAGAGACTAAAATAAAATGTAGTTACCGGCTTACTAATACTAATCGTTACGTGTGGACAGAGACAGCCATCATCATTGATTAGTTCTTCGTCTGAAACCTAACCTAGTGGATATTATGTCAACAACTTAATTATTGCAAGATGAATGTATGTATGTGCACAACTCAAGAGAATATAAACCACACAGGATATATGCTGGGAATGACGTAAAAGGCAAAGTCGCCGATCCGTCTGAAATGATAATGCCGTTTGTCAAAGATCAAACAAAGACATCCATTTCTTTTGTACGTCCTGTTGAGCTTGTGGTCATCTCATCTCATCTAATGCATCTATTTCTCACCAGACGGCCAGTTGCGCCGGAAATATATATACCTGTTGCTCTCGATCGGTCTCGATGGTGGAATGAATATCTCTTAGTTTAGACTTGTCAGAGTGTAACCATTTCTTTGTTAGATTAGATTAGACTTTTAGCGCGGCCGAGCTAATATAGGACTACTGAAAGCCGTCCTTAATTTTTTTTCCTCCAAATCAAATGAATTCATCCTCCAGGGCATTCTCTCATCTCTCGTCTATCAATCGCTGTCTGATACTCGCTGCCTAATCCATGTTTAATCACTCACCACCACCATCATCTTCATCATTACATTCTTCTTAAGTGAGGGTCTGAATTCCTTGATCCTTGCTTTGGACAGACAGGTTCGTGGTTCCTTCCTTCTTTTTTGTGTGTGCACAAGTTGAGAAGAGCGCAAGGCCTCCGGATAATATCGTGTTTTGCAGGCAGCGGCATGACATGCATATGAATAGGAGGAACTCTGCAGTCTGCTCTGCTGCATGTATATGACCATGCCTTGCTGTTGCTGCTTCCGCACCTCCAAAACAAAAGAGCCCAATCTTTACTCCCTTTCTGTAGGAGGTAGGGATTTTCTCATTTCCTTTTCATTCCATGGAAGATACAAGAATTAAACATCAAGCTCATTGCACATTTCCCTTTCAGGGTTCTCATCCGAGAAGAACATCAAGCTCTTCTCCTACTCCGAGTTGAGGTCGGCAACCAACAACTTCAACCGGAGCAACAAGATTGGCCAGGGCGGCTTTGGGACCGTCTACAAGGTACTTACTAGTTGTAAATTCTCAGCATCCTTAGTTAGCCCGGCATGATATCATGAGAACCGATTGTTCCAGGGAACGGTGAGAAACGGGCGAGAGGTTGCAGTGAAGGTCCTGTCAGCCTACTCGAGGCAGGGCATCAAGGAGTTCCTGACGGAGATCGATGTCATCGCCAACGTGAAGCATCCAAACCTCCTGGAGCTCGTCGGCTGCTGCGTCGAGGGAAACCACCGCATCCTCGTCTACGAGTTCCTCGAGAACAGCAGCCTCGACCGCGCCCTGCTAGGCTCAAGCAGTGATCCTGGCAAGTTGAGGTGGAGCATGAGGCGCGGCATCTGCATCGGCGTGGCGAGGGGCCTGGCGTTCCTGCACGAGGAGCTCATCGTGCACAGGGACATCAAGGCCAGCAACATCCTCCTCGCCGCCGACTACGCCCCCAAGATCGGCGACTTCGGCCTCGCCAAGCTCTTCCCGGACAACGCCACCCACATCAGCACCCGCGTCGCCGGCACCACCGGTTACCTCGCGCCGGAGTACGCCTGGTACGGCCAGCTCACCAAGAAAGCTGACATCTACAGCTTCGGGGTGCTGCTGCTGGAGACGCTGAGCGGTAAGAGCAGCTCCAGGAGCCTGCTGTCTGACGACAAGGTGCTCGTAGAGAGGACATGGGAGCTCTACGAGGCCGGCAAGCTCAAGGACATGATCGATCCGGCACTGCAGCAGGAAGGAGAGGAGGAGGAGGTTGTGAGGTACATGAAAGTGGCGCTGCTGTGCACGCAGGCAGCGCCGCTGCGGCGGCCGTCCATGCCGCAGGTGGTGGAGATGCTGTCCAGAAAGGGTGTACGGGTGAGGGAGACGGAGCTCACGCCGCCGGGGTACGTGCACGACTACCTCAAGGTGCCCTCGTCGTCTCAGTCTCAGGGCTCAGCTCACTCCATGGTTGCTCCGCACACGGTGTCCGAGATAACACCAAGGTGAACCTGAAGCTCAAGCTAGGTCATGTAGTCGCAGAAATCTCGATTGAATCATTCAGGTTACGTGAGTATCTGATTCCATGCTGCTCAATACAGGCACACAAATCACCATAACTAGATGAATGATTCGTCACAAAAATGTAAAGCAGCTAACCAAAGAAACTCTTCTCCAGATCCCAGTTTGGATACTAAACTGCTAGACCCTTTGGACTAAATATTAATGCTATGCAGAGAGGATCGGAAATTGTGAACACATCATGCGTGGGCAGTTGGGAAGTTGAGATTCTTGTAAATCTGTTGTGACCGTGTCTCTGTAATCCGATCAAGATTAGATCGGTTTTCTTTCTTGCCTTGTAAGTCAAACCGCGCCAGCACCATAGCCGACGGGCAGCCAGATCAGCCATGTAGTCCGCCAAAGCTGGCTCGATGCAGCATGCCCCACCAGCCGCCACAAGCCTAGCTTCAGCCACGCCACCAGGAGGCGCCTCCCCGACGCAACCCCGCCGACCAGAGCCTGTGCCGGCAAGGAGCCACGCTGCCGCAACATTACCTTGGGGTCGCTGCCTCGGCGTCCGCACACCGCGCCAGCTTTAGTGCCAACGCCCACTAGCCGAAATCTCTCCACCACCCATTGGTAGCGAGGGCCGCTGCCACCATGGTGAAGGCTAGCAGCAACAACAACGAGGGGAGAGGGGAGAGGGAGGCCCAGGAGGCAGCTAGGTTTTCGCCCTCGGTGTCATCACACGGGAGGTGGGGGAGGGGGCAGGGGTCATTGAGTGTATTTTTCAGAACCCATTTCTTGCCTCTTTCATAGTACTAGTAAGCGTGCACGTGCAACGCACGTCTCCACTAATAAATTATACTCTCTCCGTCTATCAATCTAAGACGTATTTCTCTCACGCTCTGTAGGCACGAGACGTCCTAAAGTACCCTATTAACTGTGCTCATCACGTGAGTAATCTCGATTAGCATATGCCACAGTCAGCCGCGATTGCCAATGAAAACAAGCATGTGTGCATGGCAAATGAAACTGCATGACGATTTACATGCAAATCTGACGCATGAGAAACGACATATTTTTTTGCTGCAAAAATAGACACGCAAGTAGCCAAAATTTCCCTTCCAAATCTGACACACGATTAGCGATAATTTTCCTTCCAAATCTGACATGTGATTAGCGAAAAGTAAACACCAAAACACTCAACCCATTCTTGAGTCTTTTTCTTCGCGGCAGCCTCCTCGTCGCCTTCATCTTCAACCAAGGGATCCATGAACTCGTCGTCGCCGTGATCCATGAACTCGCCGTTGCCGTGTTCCGCGAACTCGCCGTCTAGTGAGTCAACATCGTCGTAACCGAAGTCCACGGTGTCGTCGCCGTGCTGCGATGTCGTTGCCAAATTCCACGACGTCATCGCTGTGCTCCGCAAAGCCGTCCAGTGAGTCCATGATGCCGTTGCCACGCTCTACGAACTCACCGTTGCCGTGCTCCACGAACTCGCCGTGGCGGAGCTCCTCGGCGGTGGTCGAATTCATCTAATGCTAAGCGCAAATTTCCCCTACACTCTTCCATCTACATATTAGAGATGTAATTAATTCCCCATAACCTGAAGCGACTGTGTGTATGCTTGCCTCTGTCGAGCAATGTGAGGGAAGCGCAAGGGGAGGGGGCGAAATGCAACGCACGTCTTGACTTTTGGAATTATCTTCGGATGAACATATTTGTTTTAAAATAGTATGCGGACAAATATTTTCAGCCACCGCTGAGATAAAGCTTACATAATGCCATATTTTTTAATCGTCCATAATAATTCTGAGTCCAGTCAGAGTAATAGCATTTTTCAAACTTGTTTGAGTCTTTTCCACGTAACGTCTGGAAAACCTATCGTGCTCCTTAATTAAACGGATGTCTTAACTAATTATAACTAAAAAAATTATAAATTATATTAATCATAGTGTAATTACATCAATATCAAACACTTTTATAAAAAATTATAAGATATTTATTTTGATCTTCATATTTTATTATGCAAACATGATCTAATATAGATTAATCAAACAAATATATAATCACGGCTCATCCTTTCTTATTTCTCTCTCTCACTTTCCCCTTTCACTCATTTCTCACTGCTCATCCTTCTCTCACTCACTTTCCCCTTTCACTCCTTTCTCACCGAGTTCACCCATTCCTCTCACTCTCGTAACCCCCGCCGATGCACCTGTTCAACCTCGCCACGGGGTACCTCACCGACGCAACGCACCGCGTCGACGGCACCGCCAAGAACCTCCCCGCCGTCGTCGAGCCCCTCCACGTCTTCCGCTGCTTCCTCGCTAGGGACAGCGCCGACGCCAACATCGCCCACGGCCGGCATCGACTCGCCGGTGTTCCCGCCGGTCGTGGTGGTGGTCGGCGGGTGCGATCCGCTGCGGGAAAGGAGATCGAGCCCCACCCTGCCGCCGCAGCCGGTGACGAGCTCCGGCCTCTCCTCGCCGCCACCACAGGACTTGCCGGGATCTCCGACGCCGGCAACCCCTGCTTCCCCATCGCCCTCCTCGCCGGCCACGACGATGGTGGGTAGCGTGGGCAACGGGACGGTGGATCTGGGCGCCTGGAGTCCGCCGCCGCCCTTGGCGGAGGAGGTAGCCTTGACGCTGAGCACTACAGCCCTTTCGGCCGTAGCATCTTCGCCGCCGGCCCCGACGGAGAGCACGGCATGGCGCTGGGGGATTACTTTCTTGGCCCCGGCCTGGACGCCCTGATGCAGCAGCTGGCCGAGAGCGACGCGGGCCGACAGGGCATGCTGCCGGCAAAGAAGGAGACCGTGGAGGCGTTTTGAAGGTATCAAAATATCAGCATTTTGTCTCATCCATGACTTCTTCTCAGAACAGCCACTGGAAACCATCCTATATTTGCCATCCATCAAAAATATATATATTTCTTCTGTAATGAACATTACTGATATACTAAATAAACATTCAATTGTAATTTTTGATTTAAATGAGGTTCTCCTTGTCCCTCCCAGGTGGTGTTCATTCCAAATTACAATGTATCAGTGGCTGAAGTGCTCATTCCTGGTAGTGAACTGTCACAGCATATTAGTACTGCAGGCATGGAAGCAAGTGGAACAAGTAATATGAAATTCTCTCTGAATGGTTGTGTTATCATTGGAACTCTAGATGGAGCCAATGTTGAAATCAGAGAAGAAGTGGGAGAAGAAAATTTCTTCCTTTTCGGTGCCAAAGCAGATCAAATTGCTGGTCTGAGGAAGGATAGAGAAAATGGCTTGGTAAGCTCTTTTTTAGTAGATAGCTGAGTTAGTGACATCCAAGCAATATTAGGTTAGCTGGACATGAAAATAGCCAACCAACTTTTGGTGTTGTTAGTTTGTTGATTCAGTATATATTCTCATTATCAGATGGGCTATTATAAACTTATTTCTTACACTATGAACAGTTCAAACCAGACCCACGCTTTGAAGAATCCAAGCAGTTTATAAGGAGTGGTGCTTTCGGTAGTTATGACTATACTCCTCTCTTGGACTCCCTTGAAGGGAACTCTGGATTTGGGCGTGGTGATTACTTCCTTGTTGGCTATGACTTCCCAAGCTACATTGATGCACAGGCCCGGGTTGATGAAGCCTACAAGTAAGGATACCAACAAAATATTCTTTGTATTGGGTCAATAGCTTGAGTTCTAGAACTAAAATGACATAGCAGTTCTCAAGTTTTGCATATATCATTCCTCCGATATTAGTTACAGTAAAGATTAATTAACAACATGAAATTTGGAAAGGGACAGTGTTGGTGTTTTTCCAATTTAGTGATCAGCTCACTTCTTTGTCTCTCCTTGCTAGTGCTAGCTGCTATGCTACCATGTTCCGACAGGCTTTACTATTATTGATAATAAAGTAATGCTAGACTTACGCATTTGATATTTTCATCGAACTGTGAGAACGTATTTTCGGGCATAACTCAACCTTTTCTCAGTATTATATTTTAAACTATTATCATTTGTAAGAGATGGTCAAGGTCGACTTATTTGCTGACTCATGTAGTATGGTCCATTAAAAATCACCCTCACACTGAAATATAAGTTAAAAAAAAGAGCTATTAAGCTCAGGCGTATTATCTATTTGTTGATGCGCTTAAGAAACTCCTGTACAACGTGAGGGATGTTGTCTCCAGACTCGTTCTTGTCGTACTTCAATAAGTGTACCAAAAACTGCTTCCTCAGCTCATAACCATCCTGCATGTGCATTACATATCATTATCGTGAAGAGCTCATGTGTTCATAGAGTATAGTAATACATGTTCGACAATACTCACTTTGCAAACGGGTTGTTGTAGTGATTCACCATTCCACGAGCGCATGAAATAGAAAATGAAATAACCAGACACATCACTGTATATGAATGAATCGTGAGCTTGGACGTTCAGAGCACAAAATTAAAATAAATGGTGGAAATGTGGATCAAAGCAATTCACCTATCTGGATTTGTTGGAACATCGAGTGGTATTATACGACGCCATAGAAAAGTATCGTCATTCCAGCTAGGATTTGCTACTTCCAGGGCACGCTTAAGATTATTGCCAATCTTTTGAATTTTAAATATATATCTCATGATAGGGTCATCTTTAAACCGCGCCGGCCTAGGAAGCGAATCCAATATAGAGATAGTTCTAGCATCCTGGTCGAAGACGAAAAGCATGAAGTGCCCGAGGAAAGCATGTGGCAAAAGAATCTGCAAACGATAGGCGTTAGATATTGAAGTAAATCACAACACCAACTAAGAGAAGGGGACAAATCTTACCAATTTGCAAGATGAGATATTGTAGTCTATCCCAGGCCAACTATCAAACAATTTTGCTAATCGCTGGACGTCAAGCCTTGTACGATGCCTTGGATCTCGTTCGAAATCAGACATCCTCTGAGATAAAAACAAAGTCTTAGAAACATGATCCAAAGAGTGGCTATGTTATTGTAATAACTTACACAAAACGTTAGGTTCATGTAGTGAACTTGGGTCTCTCTCAACATCTGGAGCTCGTCACATGCGAGGATCCGTACGCCCATGTTGAAACAATCGATGTCCATAGGGTGGTCCATCTTTAGTGTGCCCTGTAACTTTTTGAGACTTAACCCAATATGGTAAGGCTTGGAGCTTAGCACCCATTGTTTCCTATCAAACAACCAGTTGCGTTAGGCATAATGACACAAGAATATGGTATATTAACACTACACATTTAATAAAAATTGCTTACTCCAAAGACTCAGCATGATCAATAGACAATATATACTTGCAAAGTGCTTCTACTAATTCATGTGTGTTCTGCGGCATCATGCTAGTGGGAACGACACATTCTGATGACCGGTATTGAATTTCATCACCCGAGTTTATAACAGCTTTAAAGATTTTTCCTTTTCCATCGGATTGGTTATACTTTAGATTCTCTTTGGCCTTGTTTAGTTCCGAGTGGACCAAAATGACAGCCAACTTCTGCCTCCAATTTGTCATATCCTCCTACAAAGCAATAATCATAATTAAGGTATATAAAATGTGTTAACATGCACGCAAAAAAAATTGTGATCCTGAAAAAGTCACCTGTGTAACATGGTCAGATAACGAATCTCCTGTCCAGTATTCCATGTATTTTAGCATGAATAACCTGCAAGATGATCTAAAAGTTTAAAGAATCTTGTTGAAGATATATTTTTTGATGTTACCAACAAAAAGAAGCAATTTTAATAGGAAATGTTCAATGTACCCATCTGTCTGAGTTGGCTCCAATAGCTGTTCTATGACTGGCCATGTTGTAACGTTGATGTCCTGCCACTTATGGCATTTAAAATCTTCCCATTGTGACACAATGTTGAGGTGATTCTCCAGTCCTTGTAGCTGTTAAATGACAAAAAACATTGCATAGATATATAAAACAAGGAAAACTCTTAATCAAAGTGTACGCAAAGAGTAAGTTCTCACCGTAGTAGTGAGGTCGTTGCGGGCCAATGTAATACCAAGTGAGTCAAGGACCTGGATTTCACGTTTTTTGGCGTTGATAACTGCTAGGTACCAATGACAATCTTTAATGTTAATTGGAAGGAAGACCTGAAGCAAACAGAAAGTTAGTTGTAGCCACATATTTATATATTTTTATATGTATATATATATATGATTTTTAGATTCATGCTAAAAATCTAAAGAATTTAAAGGTATGGAGTTAAAGTATAACCATGTCATGGTCTAGGTAATTAGACACCCTCCTTATGATGCTGGCACATTCATGCTGATCTGTGGAGCTTATCTGAACGGTTCCATCTCGTTTTATTAGGCTAGAGATGATTGAATTCTCTAGGTATACATTTCCACCTATTCTATACCTTAGATGCTCTTGAGCCCTTAGACAATAGATGTATGCACATATAACCTACAATTGAAGTAAAAATTGTAGTTAGTGTAGACACTCATGTTTAAATAGGACTATCTGTATATAATTGTACTTACGCCGTCGTGCAAATATATATTATCGTGTATAAGACATTGTAAATCTCCGGCAGTTAAGAAGGCATCATCGATGTCCACCAGTATTTTGTTTTCTGGTGACCTTCTGATATATTCAATGACTTTCGGTGTTTGCACCTCTTCTATCTCATCCTTAGGGATTATGTCGGTGTAACATTCTTGAACCTTGAATGAATCCATCTGTGTCATACATATAGTAAGCAAAATTGAAACACATATTGAAGCACGTATAATTATGAATCTGCCACAATGGGCTCTATACATGATATATTTTGCATGGTATTTATCTAGCAAACACATAATGAATTAACATATTCAAGGTTCTATGCATTTTCTTACAAGTTTATCATTAGGGTCTGATTTGTTATTTCATATTCAAACCAGGCAACACAAATCTCTCCAAGATTGAATGGAGAGTATCCTCCAAAAGGAGTTGCTAAGGTATGTCTTCCTCACAAATCTCTCATGAACCCTCTGGAACATAGCTACAGGATAATAAAATAATGAAATTTTAGTTGCACCAATATGCATCATTGTTCAGATAGCATATCTAAAAAGCTATATATGCAGTGGGAATACAACAGAGTAGTATAACAGAAGCAAAATAGATCTATTTTTTCTTATGAACTACTATGTTCAGAGCAGGACAACTCACATCAAACTCCATGAATGTCTGAATTATGTTGCGTTTCCACCTACAGGAGAAAGAACATGAAATCTCATGTAAGTTCAGATACAAAGACCACAAACATCTTGTTAATCATAGATTTTATTTTTATACTCTTGCCTGCTAGTTGTGACTTTGGGTTTGGATCCAGAGAGGGATAAACCAAAATGATCTTGGCATAAATCTGATTATTATATTCTAGCATCCATGTATAAATTTAGCAAAAGTGTGGCCTTATAGATCCTTTAAGTAGTTATAAAAAGATAAAGCTTCTTCTGAAAAATACAGATTTGATTGTGATTTATTTGGCAAAATGATATTCCTAAAAAGGATAATATGGAGAGGAGAGGATGGTTAGGGAAGAGATGTTGCTCTCAGACAGGGAAGGACTATAGATTGATAGCGAAAAAACAATGAAGGAAAGGTAAATACGTGTAACTGATCTATTAATATGCCATAGGAAAAGGTAGTAGTAGTATAGCCACTAATTTTCCATATTTTCCATAGCAAGACACTGCAAGGAGGAAAAACATTGAAGTAGTGAAGGGATAACCTTAGTCCTTCTAGAATATGGTTAGTGCATTAATTTTATAAAGAAATCACAAAATACAAGATCCATCATTTTACAGTAAAATCTTTTCTTTGTTATTTCAAAGTTTCATAGGCCAAGATAAATACCTCAATCTAAAGTTGAAAGTGAAATACAAAATAAATGCATATGGAATTATGGACAGACTTGGATAGCTTTGTTTCTTATGAGATACAGCCAGGGTCTCAGGTGCATCTACAACCTTCAAATCCTTGTTAAATCAGCATCCAAGCAATAAATCAGACCTGAATGGGAGAATAGGAATTAGTACATTTTATTTTAGAGATACGTGATCCAATCAGATAACACTCATCTAAAAGATTAATGTATCATATGGGAACAGCTCATAAGTCATGAAGGTCACACTTTGATATACTCATAGCTATCCTTCAAGCAGTATAAAATGATAATCATCTGAGGGCACTTCAGTATTCTCATGACTGATCTATTCAACTTCCCAAATCCTATTGAACATCATCTCTTATGATTTAGAAATCCCAGCAAAATTTCATGTATGTTGCTCACATCAAGCAATCATCTATAGCCTAAGTAAAACTACAAACCTTGATGTCCAGCAGTAACACATAGAATTTCCTCTGTATTTTGTAAATAAAACATTGCTAGGAACCACCAATAATCTACATGTGTACTTCTAACTTTCAGAACTAATTGTTTCAGATCACAAACCTCAAGATTATGCAAACTTATGCAATAAATCTTGCATGAAAGTGCTCGAGAGATGCCTTGAGATGGTAGTTCAGTCAAATCTGGACATGATTACTCTTGAGAAGGCGTTGCCTCCAGATGTTATCAAGCAAATTATTGATTCACGGCTGAGCCTTGGATTAGTTTCACCTGAAGACAAGGGCTTCCCTAACAAACATGTAAGAAGGATACACAGAGCCCTTGATTCTGATGATGTGGAGCTAGTCAAGATGCTGCTCAAGGAACGGCAGACTAATCTTGATGATGCATTTGCATTGCACTATGCTGTAGAACACTGTGACTCAAAAATTACAACAGAACTTCTGGATATCGCACTTGCAGATGTTAATCATAGAAACCCAAGAGATTATACTGTTCTTCACATCGCTGCTAGGCGAAGAGATCCTAAAATCATTGTCTCTCTTTTAACCAAAGGGGCACGGCCATCAGATCTTACATTTGATGGAAGAAAAGCAGTTCAGATCTCAAAGAGACTCACAAAACATGGGGTATACTTTGGGGTTACTGAAGAAGGAAAACCATCTCCTAAAGATAGGTTGTGTATTGAGATACTGGAGCAAGCTGAAAGAAGGGATCCACAACTTGGAGAAGCATCGGTTTCGCTTGCAATGGCTGGTGACTGTCTACGTGGAAGGTTGTTGTACCTCGAAAACCGAGGTAACCTTCATCTACATATCTTGTAGTGTTGCTGGAATTTTTTGCAAAATTGCCTGTTTTCTATGGTTAGCACTTGTCGACGAGTAAACGTCTCTAGCGGTGGTCCGAATGGACCCCCTTGTTGGTTCGGCCTGGGGCGATATAGAGTTCTTCTTATGAGCCGGTGATGGCGTTTCAAGGATGAGGGCGGTTATGATGCTTGATGCCGGAGACACAGGGATTTTTCCAGGTTCAGGCCACCCGGAGGTGTAATACCCTACGTCCTGCTTCGTTGTGGGTGTATTGATCCTATCAAGATTACAGGGGTGTTCTTCCTTACAAACAGGCTAGCTGATCTTCTAATACCGAATAAAGAAATCTAACCAGCACCCCTTTTTCTCTCTGGAATCCGAACCCTTTGCATGGTCTGGGAACTCCCCTTATATAGCCGGGGGTTCACCACAGAGGCCAAGCAAAGGCTATTGCACCTGGTATCGTAAGCGCTAAGGAAACGCTTACCTCTTCATTTAATGCGCCGCGCCGGTGTTCGCACCGCGTGTCTTCTCGCCATGCCCTCCGCCCGCTGACAGCTTTATGCTCAGCGGGACCCGCGAAGAGAGGCTTGCCGGGCCCCTCCTGACTAAGTCGGTGAAGTATCCGCCCCTGGGCCCCGCGCGTCAGCGACCAAACGCGGGCCACGAGGCGCGCGGTGATTTGTCTCAAAGGGGCGGAAAGGGGCGACAGCGACGCGGGCGCGCAGGGCAGCGCGCCTGGCCGGTCAACAACCCTGTCAGACGGACCCCATCCCCTGACAGGGGCTATGGCAAAAAGGGATTTGCCCTGCGGGGATGGGACCGGCCTGACCGATATCATGCCCATACGGGACTTTAGCATTTAATGCCTGAATGACAGGCATTAAATGCCTCTGCCGGGACTAAGGCTTATGGAAAAAGCCAGCGTACTGCTGCGGCAGCCCGGAGGAGGGCCCCACCGGGGGGCCCCACCACCCCCGAGCGCTTCCGCCCCCGAGCAGCCCCTTCGGCCTCGGAGAGCGCCAGCTGTCCCGGACTGCCTCGGCCGACCCCGGGCGCTCGGGGAGCGTCCGTCGGGGGGTCGCTCGGGACCCCACTCGGGGGAGGTGCTCGGGGGGTCCGCCCGGGGACCCTCCCGAGCACTCTTCTGGGCCCACGCCTTGCGGGATGCCGGTCGCTCGGGGAGAGGGCCCCGATTGCTTCCTTGATTCTTGGGCCTTGGACCCTTGGGACCGCAAGGCCCTTAGATGGCTCGCACGAACGTGGCACTCGGGGGAATCCCCCGAGGGCCCGGGTTTGACCACCGGGCCCACCTGCTTCTCCAGCGGGGCCTTTGCCGATAAGGCCGCCACGTGTCACGCCCTGTGGCCTCTGGTTGGTCTGCGCCGGCGGTTCGGGGGACCGTGGGTCCCATTCCGCCGACAGCACTTGGTGGTGTTGCATGCAGAGCACAGTTCTCCATGGGCAACTAACCAATATTTTAGAAAAAAGAATTCTCTTGGATTTTTTTTTGCAAGTTTTCTCTTGGAAGTTATGTTCTCACACTATAATTTTCATGCTCTATAGTTGCTTTGGCGAGGATGTTGTTTCCAATGAAGGCAAGAGTGGCAATGGATATTGCTCAAGTGGATGGAACTTTGGAATTTACCCTTGGTTCTAGTGCAAATCCACCTCCTGAGATACAGCGGGCAACCGTTGATCTAAATGAAACACCTTTTAAAATGAAGGAAGAACATTTAGCTCAGATGAGAGCCCTCTCCAAAACAGGTGACACACAGCTTTGCCTTTGTGTAACCACAACGCTTTTATATTATTTACATTTTCAATGTAATGGTATTCACTTATTTAGCTTATCTGTTGTAACATTCTCAATAAATAAAAGCTTATCTGTTGTAACTGAAGTTGAAACCCCAGACTTTATTCCCTCTCTGCAATTCATGTTTACTGTTGAGTACCTTGAGAGGTTTACAAAATCTTGCACATTAAATGAAAGATTATAATCCTTAGCCCCAATATCAATTTGTCAATTTATCTATAAAAAAAAAGCATGTTCCCTAAAAACCCATCACTGTTCATAAAATCAGCATCTTGCTGGACATCAAGCAATCATCTATAGCCTAAGTAAAACTACAAACCTTGATGTCCAGCAGTAACACATAGAATTTCCTCTGTATTTTGTAAATAAAACATTGCTAGGAACCACCAATAATCTACATGTGTACTTCTAACTTTCAGAACTAATTGTTTCAGATCACAAACCTCAAGATTATGAACTGTAAATGGTTCCTCTTTTATAAAGTAGGGTAGGTACTTCTCACCAAATACAAACAAGGGGGAGCAGGAGGTGAAACACAGATTGAAGTAGGGAGAAATAGAAAAGGAGGGCATGATGCTAACCTTCGCTGGAGCAGGGGAGTAGAAGATAGATTGGATTAGGGGGAAGAGAGAAGGGCGGCACCAACAATTGGGGGGGGGAGAGGTGCGGCTGTAGCAGGAAAATGGTAGGGGAGTAGAAGATAGATTGGATTAGGGGGAAAGAGAGAATGGCGGCACCAACAATTGGGGGGGGGAGGTGCGGCTGTAGCAGGAAAAGGGCAGGGAATTTAGCCTAGGGCAAGGGAATTACCTCCCTGTTATTTTCGTTTTATATGGCCAGGGGGGCTCATGGGTAGATGGGTTTTGTGGGCAGGGTGTGGGCTCGGTTTAGGGTTTTGTGGGCAGGATGTGTGTCTCTGTTTATCTATTAGCTATTGATGGCAGAAAACTGGAGGCTTTCCTAAACCTTCTTTGGCATTATACGTTGCAAATTAATATATATCCAGTATCATTGCTTAGCATGCTTGCTTAACTGGATAAACATGTATAATTAGGCTGCCATGCGTGTATGCATGCGTGTATGCATGAACTGATTCACCTGTGTATGCATGAACTGAATCACCTGGCTGCCATGCGTGATTAGGGCTTGGCTGCCATGCGTGATTAATGATCTTGGAAGTATAATTAGGCTGCCATGCGTGTATGCATGAACTGAATCACCTGTGTATGCATGAACTGAATCACCTGGCTGCCATGCGTGATTAATGATCTGGGAAGTATAATTAGGCTGCCATGCGTGTATGCATGAACTGAATCACCTGTGTATGCATGAACTGAATCACCTGGCTGCCATGCGTGATTAAATAAAAAGATTAAGGTCCAGCTGCTTGCCGTCCATCAATATATTCTCATCGTCCTCAAGGATCTCAACTACCACTTGCTTCTCTTTCACATCTCTCATCTCTTCCTCCTCCCTAGATATGATCATCTTACCTTCTACTCGCTCTCACTACACTGCCATGTCTGGATCGGAATCTCATGTACAGGTAGGAGTAGGAAAGGGGAAGGAAGAAGAGGGATATGAGGGCAACAATAATATGAAGTACACTGGAGAGAGGGGAAGAAGCATAAGCAAGCTAATGATGTGAGAATATAATAAGGGGGAATTGGACAAGCATTCTCCTTCTACATTGACTGGTTTTGAACAGTGTAGCAAGAGATGATGTGTGCAATTCTGGACCCTTTCCTTGTGTTTGGTTGGTAGCTAGGCATAGGTCACAGACCATATATATACACAAAACCACAGAAGGTAAAGTGTAGACTACAGCCACAAAAGCTAGAAACTTAGTAGCTGTTACTTTCATATATTGCTCCTGAAATCATGAAGGCACAAAAAAAAAGAATAGGTTCAGATTTCAAGTGTATTAAAGTATTAAAAGCTTGAGAGAAATACAACAACTTATAACATGATGCTCACATTATGTAGTGGCTAACATAATGCGTCTTTGTATACAATGTTCTTGGTGCTTTTTCCCATGGGATCTATCGTTTTGTTTGGCTTAGCCAAAATCCGAGTTGTCTGTCTTGACACACCCCTTGACAATGCCACATATAGCTGGCCATGTGAGAACACAGGCTCAGGAAGATAAATCCCAACAGTAGGAATGGTTTGACCTTGAGCCTTGTTTATGGTCATTGCAAAACTTAGTCGGATGGGGAATTGTTTCCTCTTGAGCTTGAAAGGAAGTGATATGTCCTCTGATGGTGATAAGGGTATCCTAGGTATGAACACCCTATTTCCAGCATGTTGTCCACCAACAATCTCCGCGTCAATTGCATTATCTTGGAACGCTCTAACCATCAGTCTAGTTCCATTACACAGGCCGTTGTGAGGATCGAGATTACGTAGCAGAATGATAGGACAATGTATTTTCACTTTCAGAATGTGCGGGGGCAAGCCGTTCGGTGTGAGTGAATTTAGAAAGTCAATCGGGTAGTTATTATGCGCATCATCATCTACTGAATCAAAGCTGTGGTATACCTTTTCTTGTCCTGGAAATTTTTCAATCATCTTTGCATTCAGCGCATCAACGTGCTCATTTTTGGTCGAAAGAATAGCACGTGTACTCATGTATTCTCTTGATCTAGCACTGTGATGGAGTGATGGGAACACATCTTGGATTAGCTTGTTAATTGATTCTTCAGTGTCGGTGTAGTCAATCACAATGTCACCAGGAAGACGTACATAATCATCACCAATAGTTTCTTCAGTTCCATTACCAACTCTTAGAAGGTATTCAGAGAACCAAGGGTCAGTTCGCGCCCTCATATTGCGTGTGAGGTGTATCTTCCTAATCTTCTCCCATAGATAAGATCTTTGCAGTGTAGCATCAGTGATCTGCGCTCTTGTCCCACGCGGAACCACAGGAAGAACCTGTCTGAAATCTCCACCAAACACCAAAACCTTACCCCCAAATGGCAAAGCACATCCCATAATATCTTGTAGTGACCTATCAAGTGTCTCAACTGTTTGACGCTTTGTCATTGCAACTTCATCCCAAATTATCAAGGAAGCCCTATGAAGCAACTCAGCGGTACCACTTTGCTTGGTGAAATTGCACATGCTGTTGTCAGCGAGCTTAATTGGAATTTTGAATCTAGAGTGAGCTGTACGTCCACCGGGCATGATCGACGCTGCTATACCTGATGTGGCAGTTGCAATGGCTATTAGGCCCATTGAACGTACCCTGGCAAGTAATGTCTTGTATAGGTATGTCTTCCCCGTGCCTCCTGGACCATCGACAAAGAAAATTTGGCTCCTGTTGTTGATCACGTGATCCATGATCATATCAAACCCATCCAGCTGCTCGGTGTTCAGAGTGGTAAACATATCTAGATGATCTTGGTCCATGACGACTGCTAGCTCCTCTCTAACCTCTCTCACGTCATCCCCAGAAGAATCAATTTCCTCATTGATCTCTGGAAGTCCATAGCTTTTAATATCCTTCCCCATAGAATGTATCAAATCCCTAATGTCTCTCAGCACCATTTGCTCAAGTGCTACAGCGTTGGGTTGAGTACGACGGTAATCTTTAGACATTGATTCCAAATGCTTCTCAAACAAATCTCTGATGTTGGTCGCCTCGCAGAATACCATAATCGTTGCAAACAACCTTCTTAGAGCACAGGGCATCTGGAAAGTCGCAGCCTCAGTCATGGCTTCATCATGAGATCTGTCCTTCTCTATGAGTCCTCTTTGCTCGCATGCTTCTCGGAACGTCGAGCATGGATTCCCATTAACACCTCTTAAATCTTCAAAAGAAGTTGCACCCCTGACATGATTCAAAAGCACCCTCAAGTAGTACCTCTCCCCTTCAGAAGGGTGAGCATACACAATTCTTCCAATCTGTCCCCTTTGTTTTCTTCTCTGCCAATGTTTCTTGCCCCTAACCCAAGTGAAGGATTCTGGAAACTCTTTGTACAAAAATTTTCGTGCACAAATATCCTGCTGGTTCATCTTGAAATACTCTGTAAGCATTGTCCTTGAAGAAGAAGGCCTACTGACAACATCCTCCAAGTTCTCAGACCCTTTGAATGCGATAGTATGCATATTGGGCAAATGAAGTTGGAGTTGCAGAACAGCTGGAGAGACCCCAAACATATGAAAACCAAAAATCCTGTGGATAGCCTCTGGGGGTGACACATACCGAGCATCCCTGTACTGGCGAATCTCATTAACTATTGCACCTTCATTGATTTGTGCTGATTCGACTGAGAAACATGTGCGGTCATGACCTTTATAGATGTACTTAAACAAGTACTTTACTGCCTTAATGCTGGAGCAGGCTTCGACATTGATATGGCAGTTATACCGCATAATCAGACCGGGGTTGTACGGGACCACCCATCTATTATCCAACTCAGCACCCCTTACCTTCACCCGACACCCATCATCCCTCCTCCTATAGGTAGGATATGAGTCCTTTCCTTGCTGCGTCGCATCGCAGAACTGTCGTGGATAGCGAAAATGACATTGTCCGTCTATCATGCAAGGACAATTCTTTCTAAGAGAACCACAGGGTCCGTGCAGCATGTGCTTGATGACCAGAGCATGCAATACAGGGTACTTGTCTTTGTCAGGAATCTCTGCAGATATCACCCTGTCATAACCATCTGGGCTTGTTAACTTACTTCCTGAGCGCATGATCAACAGGAAGTGCTCATGTGGTAGGCCCCTCTTCTGAAACTCAGTGACATGGACAAAAGCTGCAACCTCGCCAAAGTATTTCTTCTTGATAAGAAGATCATTCATATCTCGCAGCTTAGCCCTGTATACTCTTGCCACAAGGTCTGGCCGGTCTTGCGGTGTCTGCCCAGGTGAAAGATTTGATGTTATCTCTTCCCAATACGGGTTGCATGTCATGGTGATGAAGTAGTCTGGCTTCCCAAACCGTTGTACTATCGCCATTGCATCAAGGAATCTTCGCTGCATGTCTCGATCACCTCCAGGAAAAGATCGCGGAAGCACGATTCTTTTGCCAATCTGAGAACCACGCGTCTCGCCAGCAGAAATGACGTCAACAACACCCTACAAAATAGATAAATGAATCAACACATGTGCATATGTTTGTAATAATAGGTTGATCATTAAATATTATTGCATTCCAAACCAATAGTGACAAAGTTGAAAGCCAATATTACCTGATAAAGTTCAGCATGTATGAGCTTCTGATTCTCAGGCTTCGAGAAGAAATCGAGCCTCATAGACTCTATCTTAATGTACATGTCAACAGCCCACTGCTGGAAAAGGCGTCCGCCAAACAAAATGATGTTAAATAATGATCTCCTGACTTGCAACTTGAAACAGTAGTACTCTCTTGCACTGACATATTTTCTAGACTCGGGTGCATCACCAGTCATAGTGATGAATTCATTGTCGTGGTTGTCGTTGTAGTTGTCATCTGGAAGATAGTTAATTCCCAAAAGTATATTAATAACAAATTATCAAAGTACAATAAAACTGCAGTAATGAATATTCATACCTGGGCCATGGAAAGTGTGACCCTGACTGTCATCATGGTTCACACTAACGACGGAAGGTGCTCCATCGTACGGCATCCAACGATTCCATCCTATCTCCCCACCAGGGAAATATAAAGGATATGCCAAAGGATCATAGCAACCATGATATGCTCTGATAAATAGCGGACGATCTCCTCTGCCGTACACAATAACACTTATATCAAAACAATTATTTGGGTTGCTCCCTTCCACCCAGATAGCAGCCACCTGAGAAGCCGTGGGTGCATTGTACCGTCGTTGGTCCAGTGTTATATTTGTGTTTAGAGAGATCCTATATTCATCTAGATTTGGAACTGAACCAATGCTCTTAAAAGTCTGCACATAAGGGTTGGTCTCTAGTATAGCTAGAATAATCCTTATGAGATCAATATCAAGATCTGGAGACCTCTGAACTCTATGCGCCAAGGTTTCATCAGTGTCAAAAATATAGAGCTGTAAATGACGAGGTCCATTATCACCAGGCATCAGTTGGTCCAGACGGTGATACAACTGACCATGTGCACGGAATGTGTATACACCAGTTTTGGCTGCAGTACTGACTTGATGGTCAAGGGTCACCCCAAGACTCGTGAATGAGAAGTGTGAGTTGAAATACCGTATATGTTGCCTGAAATATTTCGCATCCTCATCATCCTGGCTTGTAAACAACCGTCGTAATTCTTGGGGAACATCTGGAATAAATATTTTAACCTTTCCATTTCGGCAACAAAATGCAGGCCCCTCATATTGGAACCGCATTGCTCCACAATGTCTACAGTCTTTTGCTGGCTTCAGAACAGTGTGGCTATTTGGCAAGTCGTGGTAAATAATGTCATATGGATCATGAGCACGGATCCCATCACCAGTACCATCTACCACTCGATACGATTCGAACTGAACACCTGTCATCATTTAAATACCATATGTTAAATGAATAACTCAAATTGTACAATACTCTTCCTACAACATTGCATCTAGTTTACAACCTTGTGCACGTAAGATCCTACTTTCCTCATCATCGTCATATTGAGCTTCTACATGGGGTACAGTCTCCTCGCAATCTAGGTCTGCAAAATATTTAATAAGACATAGCCTATAGGCATTTATGTGGAGTGAAAAATAATCGCACTAATACCTTCCATGTAGGATGGGAGTTCAATGGGCTCAAATATTCCAAATGGATCGGGTGGCTGATCGATGTCACCTGCTAAAAAATTGATTAGCTTTTGTTACCTAAAATGATAAGTGTAAATGAAATTGTACAACTTTAAATACCATCATGCTTTTCTATGCGGCTGTCAACTCCCCCTTCAATTGAATGATGATGAATAGGAGGTGTCATTGGTGCCTTGTATGCATCATCCTCAATGTTTTCGCTATCACAACCATGCTGTCTCCGTTTAATATACCCACACTTCTTATGCAAAATTTTGTCCTGTTCAACCGATCCGATCCCAGAATAATGATACCTTTCTTTCCACAATCTTTTGTCAGACGCATATGGTTCCAATTTGTTGGACCCCACAGAAAGGCCCAAAACTGCACACCATGAAATATATTAGAAATCGTCTAGACAGAACAATATATATATAAACTCAGCTATACAAGCACCTGGATCTTCGATATAGGAAAGCGGGGTTGCAGTACTTGGCAATTTGGTATCCTGGCCATGAATACCTCTAGATGGTGTGGTCAGATCATCTGCATATCGTTAAAATTTTTTTAGCCCAAAGGGAACCAAAGAGCGAAAGGTAGGAAAGAATCCATGCGCCTTTTATTCATCAACAATTGGAAGTATCTATTATAAGAAGGAGACATTACGTGTTGTTAATGATGGAGTGTGAAGGACATTGTCATGCAAGGCTACAGTATGCTTTTGTTGGCGTGCTTCACGCCGTCTTTTTAGCAAATCATCCTTCTGGTGGCCAGATAGTTGTGCAATCCGATCTCTCTCCCTTTGCCTCTTTCGTTCCCTAGGATCACTTGAAATGCTTGTATTCGTTAGATCCATAAACGGAGTGCGGAGCACCTTTTCCTTTGAAGACCCCCTCTGAGATGTTGGAAAACTACCAAAAGTCCATGTCATACATGATGATTCATGATATTTGCCCAATTAAATCAATGCTCATACCAGCCGATATCGAGGTTGTCGTCGATGATGGAGTGTGAAGGACATTGTCATGCAATGCTCCAAATTGCTTTTGTTGACGTGCTTCACGCCGCCTTTTTAGCAAATCATCCTTCTGCTGGTCAGATAGCTGTGCAATCCGATCTCTCTCCCTTTGCCTCTTTTGTTCCTTAGAATCACTTGAAATGCTTGTATTCATTAGGTCCGTAAACGGAGTGCGACCCATCTCTTGATTTGAATAACCCATCTGCAAGTAAGGCAGTTAAATCTGCATTTGATATAACCAGAATCAGATCTCATCCCAATTGGAGAAAGTGAGGAGATGCAAAAACACTTTAGGAAAAAATATTACTCAACCGTGAATATGGCTTGTCTTTTCACCAAAGTTTAATGAAGAATTTCATTATCATTATATGTTGTAGTCTCTGTTCCCATTGTTGAAACCTGAGTAGCATGTTATTCATGGGACCTGATGTAGTGCTTTGACTGCTTTCTTTCTTCTATTTTTCAGAAATACAATTTAATTTGCTTTAGATGGTAATGTTGCTCCATATATTCCCACATAATGTGGCAGTTTGGCTACTATGTGCTATTCGGTTTCAAATGGTTGTAGGTGCATGTCAGCACATGGTATATAGACGCCGAGCAATTTTTGGTACAGCTGCTTGCCTTTGATGCTTCTTTTGCTTTTGGTGTGACAGGCTACCGCGGTGTATAAGGTTGCATCATATGCCAAGGATCAGAATGTGCCAATTATAGCAGATGGTGGAATTTCATACTCTGGACATATTGTGAAGGCTTTGTCGCTTGGGGCATCCACTGTTATGATGGGCAGTTTCTTGGCTGGCAGCCATGAAGCTCCTGGGGCCTATGAGTACAAGGTATACACCAACATATATTTTCATTTTTTTGCAGCAGGACTAAGTTTGCTGGTGCTTTTCTTTTTTAATATATGAATGTCCTGTAGTGATCACTATACTGGAAACCAAATTTATACTTTTAACAAAAACCACACGCCACATTTATGCAAATATACATCCCATTTGAGCATTTGATCACTGCAATGAAAATGACCCCTTAGTGCACACACAGTAGTACAGTCTAATTAGATGTCAAAGAAAATAACCAAAGAGTGCCATTAAGGGTTGGTATATAAGGTGATTGAGCATTTATACGTATTGGTCAGTTTGAATGTACTTTTTATGCTATTTATTACTGACATGTGCGATTTGACTTGCTTCTGGCTAAATTGTGACTCTTGAATGTTTTGCTAGGATGGCCGTCGAGTAAAGAAATACAGAGGCATGGGCTCCCTTGAAGCCATGACAAAAGGGAGCGATGAAAGATACCTTGGTGATACTCTCAAGCTTAAAGTTGCCCAGGGAGTTGTTGGAGCTGTAGCTGACAAAGGTTCTGTGCTGAGGTTCATTCCTTATACAATGCAAGCTGTTAAGCAAGGGTTCCAAGATCTTGGTGCATCCTCTTTGCAGTCAGCTCATGATCTTTTACGATCGGAAACTCTTAGATTAGAGGTATTTTCATGCTGCAATACATATTTGCTCTTTACCTCCTCTTTTATATTTTAGATTTTGTGTGATTAATAATATGAAGTACCCAAATTGGGACAAATTGCGTGTTTTGGTTGACAAAACAATGGTTTCTTTTATAGACAATGGACAAAGCCCACGTTTGCTAGAGATACTATTTTTCACAAATCAAAAGAATGTTTTTCATATCTGCAGCTGAAAAAAATATCCGACTTAGGAATGGGCATTAGCTAGCATTAAGATCCAGTATCTCTTGGTTTCTGTTGGAATGGGCTTAACTATGTGCTTTCTTCATGTGTAGTATTCAATACTCATGTGCTAATAATCAATGGCTATCAACACGAAAGCTAATCTGCAGTCGGCACATACTTTATATTGTGTCTTAAATGTTTAGCTGAAAAATAGTTCATTTTTAGTTTATGTACCTGTTGAATGCACAACTGTGGTGTGAACAATTTTCTATCACAGAATCTGGTTCAGGCTTAGTTTAGCTGCCAAACTGAAACCAATATACAGATGCATGATGTTTGCTTTCTTTTGATTTGGTAATCCTAACAACCCATAAATTAGTGAACAAAATGCAAAACCAATCTAGAGATGCCATCAAATTCTGGAAGCAAACTTCACCAAAACCAATCTACAGATGCATGATGTTTGGTTTCTTTTGATTTGGTAATCCTAACAACCCATAAATTAGAGAACAAAATGCAAAAACAATCTAGAGATGCCATCAAATTCTGGAAGCAAATTTCACCAAAACCTTACCCTTCTATTCCAGCAGATGCATGTGCGGGCGGGATCGAGGGCATTGGCGGAGATGCAAGGGCTTGGCCGCGTACTTCCAGTTCCAATGGTGGGCGGGATGGACGGCGCCTGCTGCGATTAGATTGCGTTAATGATCTGGGAAGTATAATTAGGCTGCCATGCGTGTATGCATGCGTGTATGCATGAACTGAATCACCTGTGTATGCATGAACTGAATCACCTGGCTGCCATGCGTGATTAGGGCTTGGCTGCCATGCGTGATTAATGATCTTAGAAGTATAATTAGGCTGCCATGCGTGTATGCATGAACTGAATCACCTGTGTATGCATGAACTGAATCACCTGGCTGCCATGCGTGATTAGGGCTTGGCTGCCATGCGTGATTAATGATCTGGGAAGTATAATTAGGCTGCCATGCGTGTATGCATGAACTGAATCACCTGTGTATGCATGAACTGAATCACCTGGCTGCCATGCGTGATTAGGGCTTGGCTGCCATGCGTGATTAAGGCCCGGCTGCCATGCGTGATTAGGGCTTGGCTGCGATTACGTTGCGTTAATGATCTGTGTCTGAATGTCAGCCGTGAGATGCTATGGCAGACCATCAATTGCGTATTAGCCATTGGATTGGCAGACCATCAAGTTAATGTTAACCATTGGATGTTCCTGATCAGACGGCTCTGAATGTTTTGGGTACGATTTGTGGGGTGGAGTTAGAAAAGAAAAACTCCCCCTTTTATAAGGTAGTATAGATACATTTTTCCTTTCTCTATTGTGGACTTTATTATTCTTGAGGCTATGTATTCTTTTGTCCTAGAAAGCTTTATTCAACTCTTTAGGTTGAGAAAGTATTTGTGCATACAAATCCTTTTCTGCAATATCCCATAATTATAAGTGACTTTGTGATTTGTCAAAGTATTTGTGTTTTCTCTTGAATTTAATGGCTTTTGGAATATTTCTTATTTTTCCCTTTTATTGAATTTTTCTGATTCTTTTCCTGAAATTTTGATTTTGTAATTCCTGGTAAATTTATTGGGTTTTTTCCTTTTTTTGTATATTCTTGATTTTTAATTGTTCTTGCGAAAGCTATTGTCACATTATCCAAAACTGCTTTCCAATAGTCTTTGGGTTAACTTGGATGGATTGTGAGTTGAGGTGTGATTTATCCAGTTTTAGAGTTGTGACATGAAGTATATAGACTTTCGCCAGAGTTTCGAGGGATCGTGGAAAATGGACTTCTCCCAAAATTTTGAAAATAACATTAGGAACATGTCCAATTGTCCAAATGCCATTGTAAAGACTATAGTCATTGCAAACATGGGTAATAGGTCATGGTACCATTTTGACAAGGGTCAACAGGTTTGACCATGGTCAAAATGACCATACTACCCTTTGAAGAAGAAACTGGAAGAAAATGGGCAGAGCTCAGCACTTTATGATCTTTGATTCTGAGGTGGAAGATTAGTGGAAAAGAAATTTTTGCTCCAACCAGTGGAAGCTCAGCAAATGTGGTGAATGTAACTAACAATTGGGCTAATTATTTTACTTCCTACCTTCGGTCCCTTGATAATTTTGATTGGGCTAGACAGTTTCTCACCTGAAGAGCTTGAGATACAGTTAGGTCACACTAGTTCTTTCTTAGTGGGTATAGACCTTTTGCTTCGCCTCTGATGGGACTGAAGCATCCCACTTCCTCGCTCCTAAGTCCAAGCAAGCGGATCACTGTAAAGAAGAAGCAGAACTTAACCTGGGATTGGGGCGGTTTAGAATGGGGATTTTGGTTTGGATAGTGCTATGGTTTGTTTTGGTTCAGGTTGAAAGGGGTGGAAAGCCGAAATGGGCCGAATTGGTTCGGGCTCTCAGCGGATAGCGGGTTGGGGCGGGTCGGTTTGTGCTGAAACCGCAGCAGATCAAATGGGGCCAACCCATGTGTTGGAAGCGATCCCAGGTCACCCAACTGAGAGTTCATCTAGCCCCTAAGTGTGGTTTTGATAATTGATGATAATACCTATAGACTAACATGTTTCTCGAAGATTGGATATGAAGTTATGTCTATAAGCAATGCATGAAGAACATTGGACCGATTCGGGAAGAATGTCGTCAATCAAAGATATGCATCAAGATGTCGAAGCTCAAGGAGAAGATAAGGTTGACCATGGTGTAAATCCAATGATGGATTGAATATGGTCAACACATGAGCATGAAGAGTATGAGAGGGATTCAAGAAAAATTTCGTCAAAGACAAAAGACATCAGTTGATCAAGATACAAGCCCAAGGAGTGGACTTAAGATGATCAACGCATGAGCAAAAAGAATATGTCATTTGAGATAGTATGATCAAGTGACTATGGTGAGATATTCTCATATTGCCTCTTATGAACTAACCCATGATAACTCTATGTGAAAGAGCATGTGTGCGGGTTAGGTGCTATTCATGGGCATGCAATGAAGAGTAAAGCTCATGGAGTCCATTAGAGGATGACGTCAAGATGATGATCATCAAGACAAGAAGAGCAAGTTCCAAGATGTACATGATGAGAAGATATAAGCTTGGAAGCTTGCGGTCTATCTAGTGAAGATGGACAAGTGAAGATGAATGCAAGAGAGAGTCTCCCGCAAGGATTTTGGGGGAGCTACATGCAAGACTTCAAGAGACAAGCATAATCAAGATACTTTCTGGCTTGGAGTAAGGATGGCGGTCGTCATCAAGCTCAAGAGGAAAACTCAAGGCAAAGGTATGCCTAATTAGGGCTTTCCATTTTACCGGTCTCTAGGTGCTTGGAGAGAGGCCAGATTATATTTTAGATAGCCATACTATTAAGAGGGGCAATCGGATGATTAGCTTGTCCATGTCGTATATCGAGTACTCAAGTCTTTGCATATGTTGCATTTCATCGCATTGGTTTTTATGTTGTGAGTGATAGAGTTTTGGGTTCTAGCATGTCTGGAGATTCTGAGCTGTGAGTGCTCGAAGGCTTCGGATCATTTTGTGAATGTGTGGTTTTGCCCCTGACTTTGTGTTTCGACGCATGTGGTTTGCTTCTTGACCTTTGTGGTCGGAGTGTTTGACCTAGGTTCATAGACTCCGGAAGGTCGATTTTCAGAGTGTATGGACTAAGGTGAAAGTCCTTGAGTCAAGGCTTGCTCGGTTTTGTGTTCCTGGGGGAAAGTCGCAAGAAACCAAGGGTTTCTCAGCCAGGCTGGCTAGGGCGGTTTAAACCAGCCCCCGAGGGCGGTCTGACCGGGCCATGTCAGGCAGGCGGTTTTGGCTCTTTTCTTTAAGGACTTCGAAATTTTTGGTGAGTATATTGGATGTTCCAATTGGAATACCGAAAGTTCCGATAGCTTCGAAAGATCCGAAGTCTACTCTGTTTTGGTCGCTATGGAAAAACCGGAAGTTCCGATCCTGGGATCGGAAGTTTTGGTCTAGTCGAAAGTTCCGGAGTGACTTGTGTTTTGATCGTTCTGGAAAAACCGGAACTTCTGATGTGATCATCGGAAGTTCCAATAATCCCGGAAGGTTCGAAATGTCTTTTGTTTTTCCTCCGGGTATATCAGAGGTTCCGTTATTCGTATCAGAAGTTCCCATATGGCTATGAGATGCGCAGAAAAGGGGGAAATATAGCCATTTCGTTTGAACATATCGGAGGTTCTGATGTTGACATCAGAACTTCTGATGTGGGTATTTTCAGTGTATAACGGCTACTTTTTGGGTGATGCTATATATAGGCTCCCCACCCCCTTTCAATAGTATGCTTCTTGGCTGGTTGGACACAAGGGGGCTGCATCCAAACTTCATTCTTGAGCATCTCTAATAGCTTCCTCCCTCTCTAAAGCCTCTAGTGCATGTGTTGCCATTTGTGAGGTGTGAGGGAAACCTTTGTGCATAAGTTACACAAGGTGTGTGCATAAGTTGCATAGTTGAGCACTCGGCGTCGATTGTGTTCGAGTGAGAGTCCGAGAGTCTTTTACTCTTGGAGGCCACCGACTCCTAGACGGCTTGGTGGTGGTGGCTCGATGATCTCCTCAAGAAGCTTGTGAGGAGGTCAGGGAGATTGTGAAGTGGTTGTGGAGCTCGCCATCTCCGGGAGTGGAGGAAAGAGCTAACCATAGTGATCGGGAAGACGCCGGAGAGTCCTCGAGAGGAAACAGCTTGAGAGAGAGCCCACCTTTGATCAAGCGTGATCGGGTCCTCAAACGGAGACGTAGGATATCAGTGGATATCCGAACTCTGGGTCATACATCATTTGTCTCTTGTTCTCTTTACTTATTGCATTTCATACTTGTAATAGATTACTTGTATATCTCTTATAGAAGTTGAATTGCTCACTTGTCACCCTAGATTTGTAAACCTTGATATATTCACATAGGGTGTTTTATGCTCATATGATAGACTAGCATATTAGGATTTGAGCTTGTGAAAATCCGATTAGTAAAATTCCGCATTAGGATTAAGCCAAATCCATAAGTGATTTTTTTAATAACCTATTCACCCCCCTCTAGGTGACATCTTAGTCATTAAGGTCTTTTCACCAACTCCCCATTTCCCCAATCCCAGGTCACCCGACATTGCTGTCGCAGCCGCCCTCCTCTGGCCGTGGATCCTCCAGGTGTCGCCTTCACCGTCGCAAGGTTCCTCCATCGCCGCTGCCGGCCGCCCTCCTTCGGCATTCCAAGCCAAGGAGTCATCCACCGGTCTCATCGCAGGTCCATTTCTTTTCGTTTTGTTTTGCTAGCTTGGTTCAAGGATACGATCGATGAGCAGCTTCTTTGACGGTGACGGCGTCATGGTACAAGGTGTGCGTTGTCCCCATCCTCGGAGTTGTCTTTGAGAAGACCGTGGCACTGCGCACGGTGATGAGGGAGCGGAGCAACATAAGCTCTTTGCGACGAGGCCGTTTTTGGCGATACCATTATTAGAGTACTGATTTCTTGATATGGTCTTCTCCTTCATTTCTCACCGATTCTTTTACCAAATCTCTTCCTCTGTTTGAGATTTTCTTTTGTTCGATGTGGATCAAGTTCTTGATGGTGAATTGTTTGAATTTGATCTCCTTTTTTTGTTATGTTTGTTTTCTGCAAGTAAGAGTGCCAATTTTCAGCTTTTTGTCCAGTGAAACCAGAAGATCCTCCCCTAGACCCTTTTCTTGTGCATACGCTAACCATTAGGTTTGAACCAAAAAGGCAGGTCAATACAACACGATGAATTATTATCACCAAATGTAAAATTGTTATTTATAGCATAAAATTGATGGCTTAGCTAATAATGCGTTCTGCAGAGACCTGATGATGGATCCCAATCTACTGATCCAAGAAATCAGAACTAAATCGCTCTCTCTATTAGCATAAAATATATGGCTTAGCTATTAAGTTGTTCCTAGATTATCAGAACTAAATCGCTCTCTCTATCAATGTATTCGTAATCATATCTTTTGATTCTTTGCAAGTCCTCAAAGCAAAGAAGGTTCTACTTTTTGTAACTGTTTAACGCATCTGTGCAAACTGTATTTATCTAATTCAAAATCTCATTAAGCCGTTAATGTCCTTGGTATTCTTTTGCGGCAGAACCCCAGTGGTCAGTGAAGAATGTCATGGCTCTGACTTTGCCATCCTATGGTCCCACTCCCACGCTATACGAGCAGGCAAAGACAAATCGTTGGTAGATGGATCATCCAGGATATCACAATTTAAACCATATGATTCAAACTCTTCACTTGCTCAGCAAAAAACTAACAAAAATCTTCGCTTGTGTTGAGAATACTTGGGAACATTTTAGAAGATTGGTGAGTTCTCATGACTACCTAGATATTTTTCATGGAAGATGTTAGAGATAAATCTTCATGTCAAAGTGAGAAGCTTCTAGAAGACATTGGAGGATTACAAGAGAAAGATATTTGAGAAGAATGCTCTAAAAGAAATCAAGGATAAGCATGATAGAGATATTTTAAAAGAGTACTCTAGAATGAGGGAATATTGAATATGATGATATTTTAGAAGAGAATTCTAGAGAAGAAGATATTTCTAGTGTAGGGTTTGGATGTGCCACTTGGCACTGATCCAACAGGCTTGTGTAACTATAAATAGGGGTGCCCTCCCCTCCCGTGTAACCAACCAAGAAAGGAAGAAGAGCTACCATGAGCATATGAGGGAGTGAGGTATGAGTGGCATTAGGTGAAGTGGTAGGGTGGTCACTAAAAGAGTTGTATCAAGTTCTAATATTGAATAAGAGAGTTCACTTGTGTAAGTGTGGTCTCGCCGGCAAACGTAATGATACCACCTGAGTATATTCTGAAATAGTTGTTGGGATGTATAACGACAGCAACATGGTTAATTCTAACCACGCTCTTCAGGGCCTCTTCATTGGGCTGAACTGTCGTGTAGCCACTGATATAGACAGTAAGTTTACCCATTAGTTGAAGCATTGTTTGACGCCTTTCACACTTCTTTAAGTCGCGAAAGTGTTGATGGCATGGGCTTTTTTAGGTTATACTTCTCCACGGTGAGAGGATAAGCCTTCTCTGTAGTGATTCCATACATTGCAATGTGTTTGAAGGCCAAACCAAAGCTGCCACCCCAACACTCCAGATGTCACAATCAATGACCTGCTGGACAGAGAGTTCCACCAGTTACCATATAGATCACTCATGGCGATGGATTTCCATAATATTGAAGCTTGGTTGAAAGAACAACAGATCTTTCAGCTTCTTGAAGAATCTTGAGACAAAGCTAGAAGGAGGGTTGACATAACACCCAATTGGGTAGACATAATACACTTTTGTAATGCGTGCAAAGAGACACTTACCATATCGACTGAAGGAAAACAAATCTTTCAGCTTTTTGAAATATGTAGGGTCAACATAACACCAATCTTCTCAGTTGTGATTCCATAAGTTGAAATGTGTTCGAAGGCCCAAGCAACGTTGCCACCCCGACATCCACGACTATATATGTCACAGTTGATGACCAGCTGGACAGAGAGTTGGACCAGTTTGCCTATCTCTATCATGTGCAAAGCTTCAACAGAGCTGACCGCAGCAATTGCCTAGCAACAACCGCAGTCTTTCTGGTTTCTGACCGGCGTCACAGCCCCTCTCTCCCTCCAATCGAACCTATCTGGAGGATCTTTCTCCGCTCTACTTCTGTGAGCTTGGATGTCCTTGCTGAGCTTCAGTCTAGCTATCAGAAAACAGCGCCTTGAATTGGACAACATTGCACCTGCAGTCCTGCACAGACAAGGGGGGCAGTAATTTCTCGAACGGCTATATTTCGAATATTCACAACGGCTATATTCTCTACCCTTTTCTTTCATCATCCACTCTTTTACAAAGCTAAACTAAGAATTGGAAAGGTGATAATGTACAGAGCATATTTCACAAAACCTGCCCACAAATAACTAAATTAGTGGATGAATTCACCCATGTTGCCACCTCATCTGAGTTGCATGGGCTTGAGGGGTCAAAACATCTGGTCTGAGCTCAACTGCAAGAGCTAACAGAACCATAGAGTAACAGATAGCACATGACAGGATGAAAGAATTAATTTGTATGATCAATCAACAAGACAGGACGCATCCTGCAAACAATTATCACAAATGCTGCTAGATGGTCATATTGTACAATAGCACTACTAATTACTTCAGATATTGAAGCTAATCATGCTAATAGAACCAAGAGACCTTCCCAATCTTCACAGAACGCAATCTCAGTTCTAATTCCCAAACTTGTTCTAACAGTATCTTGAGATAACACATACGAACCCTAGATCAATCACCTCAACCGAGCCTCACCTGATGTACCGAATCACAGCCAAATCGTATTGCAAATAAGAACGATAACACATAACCAACCATACATCTATCACCTCAACTGAATCGCCCAAATCGGCCAGCACCAGAATCAACCAAATCGGCCAACCGGATCAGGCTAGCAAAACATGCACGAAATCAATCGGCGGCGCGCGGGGTTGTAGGGTCGACGGCGAGATTGAATCCGGTAGAGGTCGAAGCTGGGCCGAGGTGACTGGAGCTAGATCCGCCGGGGTCGACGGAGCTGGATGAGTGTAACACCTCGATTTTCCAAAACCTGAAATTTAGGGCCAACAAAAACTTTTTACTGAATAAGGAGAACTAAAATGCACCCGATTAAAACTTTAATTCAAGTCACGCCAAACCTTAAAGGAGAGGCAAGCCGAAACATTCCGCCTCTATTCCTGTTCCCTTAAACTCCACTTGCAGAAGCTCTTTCCGGCAAATGCCCCACATCTCGATTACGTGCGTGGCTGCTCGCCTTGCATTCCTACCACGAGTATATCTCCGGCATCCCTTTTCCCTTCCTGTCCTGCCGGTGCATCCGGACCAACATCTGTCGCCAAGTGCCCACTCGATGCTTCTGCGAAATTGAAGCGTATACCCATCTTGAAATTCCTCCGAATGACCTGAAATTTTGCCACCACATTCGCCGTATCCTATCGCGGGTACGTGCAAAACTATACTGCTTTTCGAAATGTGCACATGCGCCAAACCCTAATTCATTCCTTCCGAGCTACAGATCAGAACCCTGACTCGCTGTTCAGTCCTGCTATGCATATATTCGGGTATACCGGCGATACCTCCCCGAACCCTAGCCCAGGACCTCCCAACCTTGTTTTAATATCGTTGCCACCTCATATACGTGAAAACGTCCAAGTGTATGTATGCACATACACTCCAAAGGCCGCGTCAAAACCTTCCAACGGAAGTGAGTTTCAAAACCCTATTTCGTCATTCGAACCTGCTACAATCCTCTGTATAAAAGTACCTTAAATTTTTCCAAGTGTATAAGGACACCCGCACCCTGGAAACCTTGACATATATCTGCATATATCCATTCGATTTCCGCCACCTTTTCTCACTCCTAGAAAATATAAGCATATATACCACCCCTGCTGCAGCCCTGTGCATCCAGGCCACGCAATCACAAACCTAAATTTGCTGCCTAATTTTCACTGAGCTTCCACAGCTTTAGCAGGAACTTCGGGCTATGTCGTCTGCCCTAGCATGTGTCCTTTCATAGTCTCACCCGTCTCCTCTGCTGAGCACTGCTCCCCTACGAACACGTATTGTCGCCAGCTCAAAATCAGTACCCAATTTCCTACTACTCACCCGGGTTGTCAAAGCACTGTGCTAATACTGTTCTCTATCTCCTCTGCCACCTTCACACATTTCAACAGGAAGTGATATTAATTATCCTCCTGTGCCCCATGCCACCTTCCTCCTTGCTGCCGTACCTGGTGCATGAGTGCACTACCTGCCTACAGCTTTTCCTTGCCACGTGTACTTTCCAAGCCAAGCTCCCTTCCCTCTAGATCAGCTTGCACATAAACTTATATCACGAGTAGGTGCATGCTTAGGACTCCAATTCCTTTCCAATCGAACCAAGCCAAAAGAAATGAATATCAGCAGCACTAACTCATCATAATTTACACTGAAGTGACCAAACACCAACACTATTCCTTCATGTCACCTCCTCATCCACGTTGGTGTTCGGTGCCAAACAATTGCTGTGCCTCGACAACACTAATGCGGTCAACCCTGTGCCCTCATCACCAATCAATTCACCACTTCTCTGAGTCTCCAGAGCTGCCATCTTTTCAATTCCCTATGTAGCTGCCCGAGCATTACCATCTGCCATCAATTCAAATAGTGAACAGCAGCAACAGAGCAATTTATTTCACTGCCACTGCCACTGCTCTCGCACATGTGCTTAGTCATGCCAATCTCTTCAAGCCGAAACCACCTCCCTCGTTCATTTATTCCCAACCCGAGCAGCTCCCTACTTCCATCTTCTTCCTCCTCACTCCACTGTTTTTCTTCCTCACCCGAGCAAGTAAGTCACGTCGGCAGCCAATCTTCTTCTCCTCCGGTCATCCCCAAGCCCCATTCCCATTCTCCCTCCCCTGGTTCTTTCTTCCGGCTCCCGAGCAGTTGAGCTGCCGCAACCCAAGCGCCATTACCGAGCTCCCCATCTCTTTCAAGCCCGAGCCATTTCCCCCATCCCCTCATTCTCCCGAGCTCCCTCCTTGGCTCTCCCTTGCGGGTCCTCAGCTGAACTCCCGCCGCTTCTGCACCCTCTCCGACTAGCTTCCCTCTGCTCCCAGATCCGCCGCCCCTTGCCACTGATTTTCCCCCTCGCCGGCGCCCCCTCAACCGCGCCGCCGGTTGAATCCCACCGCCAGCGCCCCTTCCCTTCTTCCGCGCTGCCAGCTTCTACTCGGCTCGACGCCGCCAGGAGCCTCCGTCTCCAGCTGTACCTGCCGCACCTAGGCCTGCCACTGGTAACCCTCCTGGTCGCCCAATTTGAGCGCGCCGCCGCCCTCTAGCGCCGACCACCTTCCGGTCTCCTCCCGCTCCATCCGCCACCAACTTCGGCCGCCTCCAGCACCGCTCCACGCCCGCTAGCCGGAGCGCCGCCGCCACGTCAAGCCCCACCGGCGACCCTCTCCGGCCACGCCTTCTCCACACGCACCCGCCGTCCAGCCTCTGCCCTCCCGAGCACCTCGGGCCCTTACCTCACCGACCCATCCCCGCCGTCGACGTTCCCTGCCACGCTAGCTCACCGTCGGTAAGCCCCCAGGTCCTCAGTCCGAGCCCCGATCTAGCGCCTCCTTCTTCACAGCCGGTGAGGACTTCACCGCCCCTTGGTGATTTCCTTGTTGTCCGAACCAACGCCGCCGCCAGTTAGCTCCACTGGACCGCGACGCTGACCAAGCTCCGGGCACCGTCGACCTCCGCTGAGCACCGAATCGGACTCGCCACGTCGTGCTGAACCCATAGGTATGACACTCGCTTCCTGAAGCACCCTAGATCAGCGGTGATTGCTCGCCGGAGCTCTATCGCCGCCGCCGCCGTCGTTCCTCTATTCTGAGATCCCCTCCGCCGCTCGCCGTCACTCCAGGACCCGTCGTCGACCAACTGCACCACCATCCGACTCCCCGAGCTCCCCTCTACAGAACCACGTCCACGCCGTCGACCAGATCGCCGCTGTTCACCGCCGGTGAGCCCCTACAGAACTGCCGCCACCTTTTCTCTCCCCTCCCGTCTCTCTCTTCGCGCGCGGGGAACAGACAAAAGCGTGTACCATTCGCTCGTGCATGAGTCACTGGCAAAGCACGCTCGTAGGTCGGATTAATGAAAATGAAAATGACAAAGGCTCCTATTAAGGTTGTAAGTTTTCCAATCCAGAACTTTATACGTAAAAATTCTCAGACCATTGCTCAATGTTTGCCCCTCTGAACCAGAATAATATAGGAGAGTTAAGAACATGTAAAAGCTAATAAACCCTAATCACATGAATCCTAACTCTCCAGTACCCTAAAAATCCATAAAGCATGTAGGAGGAATCCTATATCCTGATGTTGAAAACCAAATTTATTTCAAAAGTCTAGAATATTACAAACTATCCGTACAAGTCTAAAACCCTCAGGACTTAACCCAAGTAATGTCAAAATGATGGAAAGCCTAAAGACCATGGGGAGATTAGTTCTCTCCGAGAACCCTAGAATGCTTAATATGCGGTTAAAGGAAAATACGATGCTTGCGGACCTCAAAGCTCTAACCATGATCCCTAAACCTTTTAACAGGATCCCTTAACTCATGTACCCAAATTAAAGGAAACCCTAGGAACCATAACTCGTCTAGTATTCTGCTAAGTGAAAAGAACCGGCTACGTTCTTCGAAACCTAACAACCTTCCGAGGCACTGGAACCCTAACGTGACGGAATTCTAGAGTGGATATCTCTGTCGGGATAACCTAAAGTACCCTTTCTATCATTTTTAAAGCTCCATGAAATCACAACAGCTAATCCAACGCGTTGCGGTTGCATGGATTGATAATTCTGGTTTTGCGTTCGATGTTCTTGGTTCCTGCTTGCATCGTTGGCTTATTCACCGCTCCTTCGACGTATAGATACCAACGTTAGGAGTCATCGCGTGGAGGAATTCGGACGATTACTGAACCAGGGTTCAAGACCGAGCCCCGGACAATATTGCCAAGCAAGCATTCCCACCTTGACCATGTTGAAATCCTATATTTGTGAAGTTAATTATTTTGTTTATGTAATTGCATGCTATGTGGGTAAAATCATTATTTTATGTAGACCTAGCTATTCCTATTAGATGCACGGCTTAGGCCCGATAAACCATATCCTCGTAACCCTAGTATTAAGTGCTGATCATTGGATGATCGGCAATTTAATTAGGAGTATAGGCGATAGCCCTGCTTAGCCCGGCTGTAGTAAAAACTAAAGTTTATCGATACGGTGGGATTGGGATCAAAACCCTCGGATTGTTATACATTCCGAGGGAATCTTTTAAAATGAAAGGTTTGCTAAAACCCCAAATGAAAGTGATGGAGGATTTGGATTCGGGCAAGAATGCTAAGGGATGTTGGGAGGTGGTAGAGTAGCCGGTCGCTACTTGAATCAGGAAAGGGTAGGGAGTCGGTTGCTACCTGAGGCCTGGAATGGCCGGGTAGCCGGTTACTACCTGAGGTGATGGTTGGACATGGAGTCTTGTTCGAATCAATTAAGGACCGAACCTAAGTGCCGCTGAATCAGTTCCCCTACCGTACGTCCACATGTCCTTTATGGGAAGGACTTGACTCGGTAACCCGCCTAATACTGGGGTTCGGACCCGTAGGAAGTAAGGAGAAAGTGCTAGGTAGGACGTTGGGCCCCTAGAGAATCCCCACGGCGCTATATGGGTCGAGATTCTTAGTGAGCTCCATCTAGGCGTGGGAAAAGGTTCGACACAAAGATAAGCGTTTCTCCGGATTGTGGTGTCAGGCTACCTGGACACAACCGGAGTTAGGGTAAGTCTCATTTAGCGGGTCCGACTCTAGTATGAAAGCAGGCGAAATGTCTCGTTGTAATAGCCCTGCCAGTATACGGTGCACAGTATACCCAGGGTGACCTACATCTTGTGGGTAAAGCCGTACAACCTCTGCAGAGTGTTAAAAACTATTCGAATAGCCGAGTCCTCGGTCATGGACATGAACTGGTAAGGCCACACACTGGTTAGACCGAGTTTTATTTGTGAAGATTGGGAAATGGGATTAAGGACGTGGGCATGATGTGTCCACAGTGAGCAGTTTAAGCTACAGTCTGGTAGCGAGGAACTGCAGAAGAGAAAACCTAGCCCGGGCCGCGAGGAGGTGGCGCGGGTAGGTTGTAAGGATTGTTCGAGGCGGTAGAAGGAGCTACCGGCCTCTAGTTGACGACTGTTTTGCGAGATTATCCAGCACCGAATGTTGTCTCGACAGAGACGAATTTTGGATTTCGAAAATGCTCTTGAATCTACTATTCTGTATTTCGAATAAGAACTTACATTTCCGCACAACTTGTAACTTAGGTTAGAGTTATCCCTTGATCTATTCCCTGCATGAAATATTGCTGTATAGTTCCTCCTGTGGGAATAGCTTGCGAGTACATTCCATGTACTCACCTGGCTTGTTGATTTGGCCAGACGAAGGAGACATCCATTCCGAAGATACGTATATGAACGCGAAAGCTAGGGTGCGTAACCCCAGTCAGTTGCCTGTCGGGTATGGCATATTGATGGGCCACCTCACAGTTGAATTCCGCTACAGATTTATAGCCGTTGGGCTACAGGTATCAGATTATCGACCTCAACGGTCTATTTAATTGTTTACGCATGTTGACAATGATGTACAGGTTAACTCGTGTGTATCGGCTACTGATCCAGGGATCGGTACAGTGATCACGAGGGAGTATCCGGCTTAAAATCCGAGTACGCCACAATGAGCCGGGGCGAGAAGAGCTAGATCCGCGGGGGCCGCCGGAAGGGAGGCGAGGAAGGGACCGGCTCGATGACAAAGGCTACGACCTCGGTCCGCTGGCGACCTACTCGCAGCTCTCGTCGCGGCTCTGGTGCAGGACCGGCAAGGCGACGGGCCCAGATGCTCCTCGGCAGACACCAACTCGGCCTCCCTCTGCACCCGGCTCCGGCGGACAGCGGCAGCTCCAGGACGTGTCTGCTCTCGAGGATGGCGGGAGGGAATGGAGAATGTGTTCCGATCGCTACGAATGGGGAACGCGGAGGGGAGATAGGATGCAGAAGCATTTGGAGAACCCGTTGGAGGAGGTTTTTTCCTCAGATTTGACAAAAATAGCTATAGGGAGTGGGATGCATAAGCCCTTGGAGATGCCCTAAAAACCCCAGCGCGCAAAAACCTAAGCCAGCAACCACCCACCAAGGGGAGGGGCTCGCCTATGGAGAAGAAAAGGGGGGATGGGGCCTTACCTCGCCGGCGGAGCGCGTTGGCCGGCCGCTCGGTGCTGTGCTCACGCGATCACCAGCAAGGCGACTCGGTGCGGTGCTCGCCAGGGGGCGTGGTCGGGCGAAAGGAGCAGGAGAGGCGCGGTGGGAGCTGGCGCGGGGGAAAGGGGAGCAGGCCAGCTGCTGGGCCGCGCGGTGGGGAGAGAGGGGAAGGGGAGTCCGGCCGGCTGCTCAAGGGCCGAAAAGACAGAGGATTAGATATGCTCAAGAAAAATACCAAATAGTCTTATGAATTTCACAAAGTCCATCTCATGAAGCCAAATTTTTTTTAAAAAATGCTTATAATCATCACTTCACCTTAACCGAGTATGTCTCATAAAAATCATGAAAACGCTCGTCACCCATCGGTAAGCGATGGAAATCTATACATAAATCAAGATAAACAAGACAATTCAAGCAAAACCCAAATCACATCCTGCCATGCCAAAAAATTTAGCATCACCGGAGACTGATAGACATTCCCAGCATTACAGATAAACATGTCACATACACAGTGCATTGCACGACACTGATTCTAAATGCAAGGTAATATGAGTATAATTAATATGGGGGATGCTGCCATCTTCACCTGTGCTAAACTGGTCATTCAGCGCAGCAGCTCAAGAATAACATGCAAATCAGCGACACCTTGAATTCATAAAGATTAACACATTAGTAATGCTAGTACATCCACTTAATAATATCATAAGGTTCCTGCCATAGCAGACTTGCATAAAACTACTGCAATCAAAGAGAATTCGTTATATTTGGAGGAAATATAGACTAATTAATTTAGAACAACTGCGGCACTAGTCCTTGCCATCAAGGATGCCATCGCCGTTCTAGTCCTTGCCATCAACGATGATGCCACATCTGAGAAGCTCTTCCTTGGATACGCCGTGTCTGAGAAGCACTTCCACGGGTATATCATCACTACCATGACAGCGTGGGTACCACTCTTCCTCGGTTAAATCACTGAGGCCGTTTGTCCCGAAGGTGGCTTCATCTACAGCCTTTGCGTTAGTCTCAGGAGTACTATTGACATTACGCTTGAATGCCTCGTAGCACAGCGCCTTCTCCTCCTTGTCCTTGTACCTACGACCGTACTTGATCATCCACTCCTCGAACCTCCTCCTCATGGCTGCATCTTCATCAGTTATCTCGTAATCTGTGATTATGAGCAAGCCAAGGTTCATGGTTAATTAGGTAATAAACAACAAGATCCACGGGCAGATTCATTTCCTACCTGCTGCTGGTTCCCCTGGATCTTCTTTGAAATACAGCATTCCTCCGGCAAGGGCAGCAGATAAGGTACCCACCGCCGCAACACCACCATGCAAGCTGTCACCCATGGGCAACCTGCAAAGGATAACTTGCGTAAATTTGCAAGCAACAGCAAAACTACTAAACAGCTCTTGCATTCCAATTTTTATTGTCCTATGTGTCATCACCCAAGTTTCTTTTTCTCACGCAGTCATCTGACAGCTTAACCAATAATCTATCTTACTAATACTGGATCAGTAGGTTGTCTTAGTGAAGTGTCGGGTGGCAGGATTTTGTTGAAAATGCAAAACACTCTTAGACTCTTCCGATCTCAAAAGTTGACTAAGTAGCATTCTCGTATGGCAAGAAATAAGCACCATCTAATTGATAGCTAGATGAGATTGATTGGAGCAGACAGCCAGTTTTCAGATCAAATTATTGTGGTAACCTCAAATCACATTCTCTTAATGTTGCTTTGCAGATAGTAAATCAAATGCAAGCATATTATGTCAGAATTTCAGTCCTATTACCAGACACTGTTACGACAGCATATTATGTTGCTCAGAAAAGTGCAGCATACACGACAGTGTCAAATAACATAGAAAAAACATATATATTATTTCGATCGGATTTTACTGGCGCCGCGATTAGGCGCTGGACTTGAACGATCTAATTTGGTGTTGGACGAGAAGCAATTTGCTGGTAAAAGAAGCAGCTGTTGGTCCTATGTAACACAGGATTTGGGGGTAGAGCACCAAAAAATTGGATCGTGATCCTACAACATATATATGCTGGAAGTAGGTAATACCTGCCAGAGAAGCCAGATCACCCCTCATGGGGGAAAATGGCATATTTGGCAGGCTGACTGCGGTCAATGCCAGATCTAGTCCGCCTCTTCTCGCAATGACAAAAATAACAAGGCGACTCGCGGGACGAAGACACGTGGCTACCGTCGGATTGACTCAGGGCGACGCACCGGAGTCGGACCCACCCGGTACGACGGCCCAGCGTCGAACCCGTGCAGTGCGACACGGCCAGCGTCGGACCAGGCGAGTCCGACACCGGAGCGTCGGATCCACCGAGTCCGACGCACACGGGAGCGTCGGACCCACGCACACGCGAATTTTTTTTATTTCAATTTGATTTCCTCGATTTTTTAAAATCACGTATAAATTTCAAAAAAATCTAAAAAAATTTATACCAGTTTATAATGGAATGAAGTATACACACGTAAATTTTCGTAAAATAATATGCATTTTTGTGACCTGTCTAAAAAAACAAATCGAACAGGGGAAAAAACTAAACTGCGCTACAGTGTTCGCGTCGGGCTGCTACAGTGCGACACATCTGACTGCTACAGTGAGCTGTGTCGCACTGTAGCAGTCCGACGCGAACACTGTAGCACAGTTTAATTTTTTTATGTTCCGATTTGTTTTTTTTACACAGGTCACAAAAATACATATTATTTTACGAAAATTTACGTGTGTATACTTCATTCCATTATAAACTGGTATGAATTTTTTCAGATTTTTTTGAAACTTATACATGATTTTAAAAAATCGAGGAAATCAAATTGAAATAAAAAAACTCGCGTGTGCCTGCGTCCGACCCTTCCGTGTGCGTCGGACTCGGTGGATCCGACGCTGGCATGTCGGACTCGGGTGGTCCGACGTTCCGGTGTCGGACTCGCCTGGTCCGACGCTGGCCGTGTCGCATCGCACGGGTCCGACGCTGGGCCGTCGTATCGGGTGGGTCCGACTCCGGTGCGTCGCCCTGAACTAATCCGACGGTAGCCACGTGTCTTAGTCAGCCTGCCAAATATGCCATTTTCTCCCCTCATGGTCAGCAAGGTTTCTCTGCACCAGAGAGGAGAGGAGAGATCAATTAAGAGAGAGAGAGATTTGTAGGAGACGTACAGACTGGTGGAGGAGCCTCGTCGATCGTACGCAGATCCGGCGAGAGATCACGGCGAGAAATCGAAGCGGCGACATTCTCCTCCAATCTCTCTCTCGCTCTCCGCTCCGCTGCCTCGTGTCCTATCTAGGGTTTGTTCGTTTGTTTTAGGTGTAATCGATGAACATTATAAGGGTTTGTTTCACGGGAAGACGGCGCGACCGATATATAAGCCGGCCCATCTTGGATTCTGCCAGGCCTCGAATTGTTAGCCCCTCTTGGACGTTGCTATGCCTTCGAGAGAAGAAAGAACCTCGACTCCAAGATCCGCATGAACCTCGGTGCGTTCCCTTCCTTCCTTTCTCCAATTCTCCTCCATCGCCTGCAGCTGCTGCGCTAACCACCCCCTCCCTTTTCTCTTCTTAGAGTCGCAGGTCGTGGAGAAGGCCGTCGAGATCTCCAAGCCGGACAAGAAGAGGAAGGCGTCCTCCACCGCCAAGAAGGGCAAGGCAGCACAAGGAGGTGCCAAGAAAGGAAAGCGCCCACAATCTGCCTTCTTCCTCTTCATGTAATGCATCCCTTCCCTTCATTCTTGTTTTTCCTTGTCCTGCTTCCCAATTGAGTCTCTTCTTGTTATCTGAGAACTGAGATGGTCCGTGTTGGTCGCATTGCAGGAAGGACTTCAGGGAGGAGTACAAGGTCGCTCATCCCGATGAAAAGGGTGTCGCCGCCGTATGTTTCTCCATCCACGCATTCTCGTTTGTTTCTTTGTTTGTTTATGTGCTGTGTTGTGATTATTATGTCCATGGGTGTTGCAGGTTGGCAAGGCAGGAGGGGAGAAGTGGAGGTCCATGACTGATGAGGAGAAGAAGCCCTACTTTGACAAGGCCGAGGAGCTCAAGGCACAGATCGACAATGGCGAGGGCAGCGCGGTAAGGAACAACTCCTTACCTGGCTTCGTTTGCCATTCTGCACTGTGCCTGATTTGCTGTTGAATGTTTTTGTGATGCAGAGGAGAAGGTGGTTCAGCCAGTAAACCTTGACAGCGACCCTGAGGACGATGTGGTGGAACAAGAGGAAGAACCGGAGGAGGAGGAGAACGAGTTGGATGATGACATCTAGATTATTGGATGCTTCTCATGTCTGTTTTGTAAAGAAATGGCAGGATGACCTCAAGTCTGAACCTTCAACTCTAGTAGTAGCAGTGAATGTAGTACTACTTGACTAGCTGCAGTCCTCATTCTGGAAATGGGGAAAGCAAAATCAATGAATCATTGGGGAGGATTTGGTTTCTCCTTGCATTGCGGCATGATCCATTATTCCGTTTTGGGATGGCTGTGTCTGCTTCACTTGATTATTCCGTTTTCTATGAAATTGAATCCTTGTCTGAGAAGAGAGTTGGGAGCAAGAGCTTCCAGTGTTTGCTTACCATGGCAGATGTGAAGCCATATTAGATTCGCATTATGGTAGCCGGACAATCTCCATCCAAAATTTGTACTATCATGGCATGGCTGGATAAAAGGTGAGATATGGTCAATAATTTGTTTTCTTTACTGTGGTGCTTCCAAATAGTATATATTTGGCCTCAAGTTTCAACCGTATTGGATATCCCTTTGGGGGTGAATTAATGAATCAATTGCTAAACGAGTGACTCTAAATATACATAACTTGGTAAACTCTCAATGTAGGGACATTAAAATAATGGAATCTTGGATACCAAAGACAGGAGGGCTGTTCTTGCTGCCGCACTCTCATCCACTTCCAAGTAGCTGATCTTTATAGTCTCCAAGGATCTTTTGGGTTCGGCATTCTCTGGTCGTTGATATTGCCTCCTAGAGTTTTGGTGATACCATTATCATTATCATTATGGCGATACTAGGTATGACGGTTTCTGTTTGACGATATTGGATCGTAGAATCATCACAGTTCTACTGGATTTTAAAACACATATATTTTGAAGTTTTTAATAGGGGTAGAAGTACCAAACAAATATAATTATCTATTTAGAGGGGTAACTTAGATTTTTTAGAAAAAGTAACTTTAATTTTCCTGGAGTACCCCCATGGATTACACGCCACCACCGTGACGATGATGAGCGTCGAAATTGGTGGCCATGAATTAAGGAAGGAAATTAAGGTGTTGCTACGCTAGCGGCAATATGTAGTACTCCTTCTGTTCTAAAATATAAGAAATATTTCGTTTGGTTAAGATAAGACTTTGACTAACAATTATTTTATTATATGATTTATGTGATACAAAGTCATAATTATAAATAAGTATTTTTGAATATGAATCTAATGATATTAATTTTATGTTACATAAACCACATGCTAATAGAGTAATTATTAGTTAAAATTTTATTTTAATTAAATAAATATGCCTTATATTTTGGGACGGAGAGAGTAAGTCGTAATGATCACCAGCTCGATGGATCGAATTGATGATTTGTTAGTTATGCGATGCGTGACATCGCGTCGAGTACCTAGCTATATACACATGCATCTCCTGCTAATTAAAGCCAAATGGACGGATGGGTGGATCGTTATGGTCGAGCTATAGCATTGATTTGAACGGGACTTGACCAACAGGCCGGCTCGATCGATCATTGGCTCGGTTGATTATGATGCCACTTGAGGTGGTGGTTCAATTTCAGTTCCCGAATTCATGCTGGGAAATTGGAGCCGTAGCTGCCGCTCGTGGGCGCTGTGGTCTCCTGCCCCCTCTTTGTGGTGGAATTAGGAATTAGGGTTAGAGTTTAAATGAGGTATAAATATATAGTACTAAAATATCCGTATAAGAAATAAGTAAATTAATCTCATAATTTCAGTTTTACCCATAACATCAAGATACTCCCTCCATCCACAAATGTAAAACGTGCACAGAATTTAAGGTCTAATTTTAACCAATAATTAAACCAATACTATTAAATTATATGACATATTAGTGGTACCAATGGATTCATATTCAAACGTATTTTTAAATGGTATCACTTTTGTATTATATAATTCAATATTATTGGCTTAATCATTGGTCAAAGTTAAACGTTAAATTCCATGCACGCCTTACATTTGTTGACGGAGAGAGTACTTTCTAAGTTTTTTTTAAGTTTTTGGAGGTGGTACTCCTTAAATTTGATATTGGAGTACCAGGTAAGATTAGCCATTAAATTAGGATGAATTGATAGTCCATATTCATTCTAAGGTACTATAAAAGAGCTCTATATTTTATATTGAGGATCAATCATGTATTCACATATGTAAGTCTATAATACAGATTTGGATTTTGAATCAAAATTTTGTAAACTTTGGTACACTTATTCACATTATTTTATATTACACTCATTTTAATTCACTTCCCTTACAAAATAAACCATTTTTAAAGTCTAATAGAGGAACAATGATACATTTTGCTTAGATTGATGTTTAGGGAACAAAAAGAAAGCACCTCAAACTAACACAACTTAAATTACTAACAAGTACTTCGTAGCATCTAATTTTATATGTTAATATGGTTTGTTACTGAGTTGTAAGTTGGATCACGATCCTACTGCGATACTACCCGAGTCTAACAATTCTATAGCTTGGATCACCATCCTATTACGTCAGTGCGATCTCTAGCTATGGTATCGTACAACACATACCGTAGTGTTGACAAACCTTGAGTCGTTGACAATTATCCTCTTATAATTAGCTTTTGTTGCCCCGGGACGTTTGTTGGCTACACTAATGTAAGATTCCTATGGTTTCTTCCGTTTAATAAAAGGCTGGAAGAAGGGTAGTATTTCCAACTGATCTAGAAAAAGTTGCCGATAAAGCATGAGTGCATTTTAGGTTACTAAGTGATATGTGAAGTTGCGAGGACCCGTCTCCTGTGGAATGTTTACACGTCTTGAAGATTATATTTTGCGTATGCAATTGTTGGCCATAAGTAACTAGTAGTCTAATTTCTTTTTTATATGCAGCACAATAGCATTAGACGGGACCAAAAAGAGTGGTATGATAGAAATCACGCCTTCTTTTCATTGTTTTGTCTACACAATATATTTCTCTTCCCTAGATCAGCAAAAAAATTAAACCGGTGGATCTCCCATCCACCATCTAATAGTATATAATCGTTCTCTACTGCTTTATAACCCTACATGCTACTACTTGCTTGCCACCACCTCATCCTTCCCCTCCCACGCCACATCCTTCTGGCATGCTGGCATTCCTTGCGGGTGCCCCCTCTTTCGGTGCTGGAGAGAAAAACAATCATTCCCTTTCAATCCAACAATAACATAAAGCCCCTAATCTTCAAAGAAACATGAGGGATGAGGATATGATGCAGAAGCGTTTATTCATTGTAGACGGCGACGCTTCTTAGAGATGGAGATGAATAAGGTAACGCATAAAACTTAAAATACACTTATTGGTGAGGTATTCCATCAAAATAAAAAAGCCATGTGGCATGCTATCAAGGTTTTCTTTTTTTGCCCATGAGGAAAAGCTCATCGATCATGCCATGCTGTCTGCGGAATTTACGTTGTCTTGCACCATAATTTGTGATATGCACCGAGATATATACATACAATAAAATTTACAAGGAGAGAGGAGAGGAAGAGGAAGAGGGGGAGAGAAAGAAGGTGAGGGAAAGAAAGAGTCCAAGCTTTTAACTGTAACTCCTCCCAAATAGAGAGAGCTGAGGATAGATAGAAGAGGAGAAGAGGTCACCACCACCCTTCCCTCCCCCCTCTCTGCCACCCTGCCCTACGAGAGAGAGAGAGAGAGAGAGAGAGAGAGAGAGAGAGAGAGAGAGACGCTGGTAGATGCGCGAGTAGCGGTGCCTGCGAGGGGAATGGGAGGCGACGGCAAGTCCGGCGACGGCGGCGGCGGCAGCCAGCAGCACCAGTTCCAGTACCAAGCTCTCCTCGCGGCCGTGCACACGCAGAACCCCAACCAGACCCTCCCCTTTCCCCTCCCTCCCCTCAATGGTTAGTGCTTCCTTCTTGTTTCTTGATTGCACATTCGCATTTCCTGCCAAAACCCCCCAATGCGCACTCGCGTTACTGGATTTAGGCTAGGGTAAAATCCCTTTCCAATTCCACTCTTTCTCGATCTACCGTCTATCTGCCTGCTCTAGGTCATTCTTTATTCCACCTTCCTGCTACACTGGTATGGTGGTCTCACCGGCACTTGCTTAATTTTGCTACTCAAGTAGACTGATTTAGGGTTCTTTTTATTTTTCTTATTTTATTTTTATTTTGGGAAGGGGGTGGGGGAGATAAGAGAATAAGATACCTACTGATGACCATGCTTTTCATGATGTTGATGCCGATATGAAATGTGATCATCATTATACGCCATTTCTGGCTGCCTTATTTGCTCACTCTGTCTCAATGTACATTATCACCTGCAGGACCAGGGTCTGATGCCTCCACAAACGATTCTGCTCGCCAGTCTCAGACTCCAAGGGGATTTGCCGATTGGAGCGCATCCAGCAGCGCCTTCACGTCCCTTGCTATGCAGTCCACTCCTGCTGCCACCAATGCCTTCCATTACAGCCTATCCCCGTGTTACGCTTTCTGGACCCATTACATGCTTAACAAGAACGCATATAGCTATTATCCTGCACCCCAACAGGAGCACCCCCACCCTTTCTGCCATGATAACAACCAGGCTAAAGATTCAGGTATATTTTTTCTTCTTTTATTATTAAGATACGACAATTTGCTTCAACTAAAAAAAAACTAAAATGGAACGTTTTCTCTTTTCAGAAAATTATAATAAATAAATGTGCTTGGTTTCCACTGCTTAGAGCCATAATTATAGCTTGTTTGAACTGTAAACTCGATGAGCTTATTTCACATCGTATTGTTTATGTACTTGTCCTTGAAGCAAGTTGTTTTGTGATGCATTTATATCTCAGTACCCAGTACATTGCCTGTGGTTTGACTGTGTTGGTAATGGGTCTCAGATCTCTTTTTCTTGCATTCCACGAGGTGTCAACTGATAAACAGGCTTTCTCATTCATGTAAATCTAAGGCTACTATATAAACTACAGGTTCTGCACCTGGCTTTGGGCTTGAGTCTTTTACTACAACATCCCTGGCACCAAATATTTCTGCTCATATGCCTCCCATGGAAGGACCTGTATCTGCCAAGGAACCTGAGATTTCGGAGGTATAGATGTGAACCCATCAAGGTTTGGAAAAACTTTCAAGATTGCATGACCCTGCCTAATTTATGCTACTACAATAATGCCTACTACCCAGGATGTGCCTAGAGTAGTTAGAATGAAGGATGAAATGGAAACCAGAAATGGTGGTGAACTTAAATGTGAGAAAGTTGACACTCTTCCAGAGTTAAAGCAAGGTCATGAAAGTTGTGCCACTGTGAGTAACACACTATACTTAACATGCTTTCCATATCTGATTTACCATGCATATTTCTCTCTTGCATCGGATCTATGCTCTATTGGTTCAACAAAAAGAAGTTAGTAGCTACAGAAGTATGTATTGCTCTATTTCTATTTAGTCAATTCCACTGTAGTCATTGAACAAAATGGCAAATGGAGGAGGTCAAATTCATAGTATTAAAGATGCACCAGCAGAACATCTATACAGTAAACGGACAGATACTTTTCTCATAATTAACAAGTTTTCCCCCCTTTTTTGTGTGCATGGCATGTGGATGTGCACGTCCACCAGAAATTCAATTCTGGAGAATACCAAGTCATTTTGCGCAAGGAGTTGACGAAGAGTGATGTTGCAAATGTCGGAAGAATTGTGCTACCCAAGGTATATTCTATCATTTGAATTTTTCTATCATGTCGCTCTGTGAAAATTGTAGTGCAGTCTGAACTATGCTTTGTAATGTAACTATCTGAATATTTTTCAGAAAGATGCAGAGGCTAGCCTTCCACCATTGTGCCAAAGGGATCCTGTGATACTGCAGATGGATGACATGGTGCTCCCAGTTACATGGAAGTTTAAGTACAGGTACCTTTTCAGTCATATACTCATATTGTGACATCTTGCATATTCTAAGAAAAGAACGAAAAATATAATATGGTTCTGAAATCTGAATACAATGGCTTGGATATAGATTCTTTCTTGGGGAAGAGCTGGGGGGGTTGAAGGCATTGATTTCCTTTTCTTTTGGCAGTTAAAGTTCAACTTTATGTTCCTAATTTTGAAGGCTATATAAGCAGTTTAGTCAGCAACAGGAGGTGCCTGGATGCTGTCGGTTCGTTAATGATAATTAGTCACAGCATGGAGAAATAGATACATTTTTGTATAGGTTGACTCAAATGCTTACCCTAGCAATTGCAATATCATACTGATGCAACGCTGTTTCAGGTTCTGGCCAAACAATAAAAGCAGAATGTACATTCTGGATTCTACAGGTATGCTTCAACATGCTGGTGGTTACAGTTGTCGATATTTTCCTAGCATGACCACGTCAATTGATTGAACCATCCTATTCTTTCGTCAGGTGAATTTGTGAAGACACATGGTCTTCAGGCAGGGGACGCCCTTGTTATCTACAAAAACTCTGTGCCTGGCAAATTTGTATGCAAAGTTCCATTTTCTCTAGTTGTTCCGTTCATACATAACATACTAATATTCTAATTCTAAGTTCGGCATTTATAGCTTGTAAATTTTGATCATCACTTTTGGCAGAACTCATTGAAAAATAATTTTAACTAACTTCCTAATTTCACAAACCTATGGATCATACATCATGCTTATCATGCGGTACTTAAACCAAATTGCCAATTTCGTCCATGTTCTTTTCCCAAATACTATGTTAATATCTCATTTTACCTTCTACCTTTTGTGTTATATATGAAGATTATCCGAGGGGAGAAGGCCATTCAGCAGACAACAAACCCCTAGATGTATGTGGATGTGACTGTGGCTGCATCAGTGAAGGCATTTGAAGCGAGGAATATGGGTTTACCATAAGTTCGCAATCCAAGAGAAGTCGATGGAGTTGAGCCGACTAAGGAATTCATGACAGTCTGACTTGTTAACTGGGAGTGAATGGAAGAAAATATTGGAGGTGCTGGCAAAGAACTTCTACAGCACGGCATCTGAGTTCAGGAGACGTTCATTGCGTTTTTTCTTCTTCTAATTGAGTTGTATTTGGAAGCTTGAGTTCTACTTTGAGAATAGCATATGCAGCTATGTAAATATTTTTGGATCCATAAGATAAAAGAAGTGGCGTGGACTTTATGCAGATTTTCTTTTCGACGTGCTGTTCGTTTTGTGAAAAAAAAGAACCACAGATCAGTGCCACGCTGTCGCGGTAGCGTTGGATAGAGATGTGCGAGGTTGGGTGATGAAGACGGCAGATACAGGGCCGACAAAACCGTTTTGTACTACAGGGCCGTAAAACGTCTTATGCAAAAGAAGACGAAAAGGGCGGTGGATAACTGTAGTGATCATGACAGACATGTCTTGAATGACAGGTGACGTAACCTCGCAAAAAAGAAGATAGATGGCGTAAAGAGTGAAGTTTTAGGGTAAATTTGGTTCAGTGCCCCATTGGCCAAACCTTAAATGCTAGTAAAATTCCATCAAAGTTCATCTAGCTGTAAATATGCAATTGGTTTTTGCTTGCTTGAGAAATGCCATCACGACCAAAGTCCTCCCCTTGTCACGCCTCGCCATCTTGCTTGCCTGCGTGGTTTGACATTGTCTTTGCAATTTCATTGTCCCGTTATTTTGAAAACGGACTGTCTCTTTATCCATGGTTTTCTATCTAGCGAGTTGGTGAATATGTCAGCTTTGAGGGACCTCAAGATTGAACCTGTAGGCTTGATTCAGTGCTTTCAAGATGTCAAGATCATTAAGTTAGTTGCCAGATCAATAAAGTAGCACATGCAATTGCTCAGTTAGATAAGAGGGAGATGTGTATGGGTGTTTTATACGGTTCAATCCCTTCATACATGTCAGATCTGATCGTAGACTTGTGTAATGGGTTAATTATAAAGTTCATATGGTTAAAAAAAATCTATTCGAAGAAATTCCATGCGACAAGGAAACTAAATGTCGTTCATTGTATTTTTTTTCCTTTTGTGGTTTAGCGAGTATTGCACACCTGCATGCCTCTGTACATGGTTGCATGGCACTATTTCACACATGCACCCGATCCACAATACCCGTCATTAGCTGCACCCACACGTTAATCTCATTATGCACGATGTGCACTCCTTATACCTCGATAACAAGTAATTATACGAGTGTGTTACGTCTATTTCTCGTATCCCCTACTTAGATAGTATTAATTATCGCTTCATTCTCCATCTTCCGCTGCCATCTTCTTCCTCGCTGCATTATAAGTGCCTGCTCCTCCGAGCCAAGCTCACTAACTGGTATCAACTCCTAGGTCGTCACCAACCCCCTCCCCTTTTCCCAAATCCAACCCATCAACATTAACCCACATCCCAATTGTTCTTGACCTTCATGAGTCCAACAATGGTTATTGGGGCCGGCTCTTTCTTGTCGTGTTCAGCAAATTCGGTCTCGGTGATCACATTGACCACTTGCAGCCCATGCACGGCGACTTAGACTAGGTCCAAAATGACTTTTCCGTCATGTCTTGGCTCTACACCACTGTTTCCGGTGAGATACTCCAGATCGCGCTCAGCCATGACGACACCGCGTACACACTTTAGCGTGCCATCAAGTCCTTGTTTCACGACAGCGGGGAAACCTGCTCCATCTACATTTCCGCCAAGTTCCGCGTCTACTGTTCCAAACTCAAGTCCCTCGAGGTCACTCTTCGTGACCTCGGCGTCTCCATCACCGAGAAGGACCTCATGCTCAATCTTGTGTGCGGCCTTGTGGATACACCATGCTATTCCCCACCTCATATTGCATACTCCGTTCCCGACAGTTCTTCAGGCTCGGTCTTTCTTCCTACTTGAAGAACACTGTGTTGAGCGGTCTACACCCAACACCGCGAGTCCACGACACAGGTGTTGTTGGCAGGACACACATTGCTCGCCCCGGCCTCCCCCAACACCCCCTCCGGCTCTGACTCCGGTGGGGATCATAGCAAGTCGAAGAAGAAGAAGAACGACAAAGGCAGCAGCCACAACAACGATCGGAACGGCTCCAACTCTGGTCGCCCTCAGGCTCCCAGCTCGTCACCAACTGCGTTGACGCCCTCCTTCAACTCCTGGACTGGGCTAGTGCATGCTTGGGCTACGCCCTGGCACACACCTGCCAGCGGGATTGCTCGGCCCATGTCTCGTGTTCGCTCGGTCTTCAACCAATGTGTATCACGTCGGTATGATGTCGACGCTGACGCCACAATAACCACTGCCTGGCTACTCCTACAGCAAGCCTTGGGACCTGACTCCTCTAGTGTCCACGATCCACAACTTGGTGGTGCACGCACCTTCCGCCGGCAATATTGAGTCAAATACTCGAATTAGCATTTGCACTTTTGGTGTGTGAATTGTGCATCCTTTTTTAGGCCCTGTTTGTTCCGCGGCTTACTGAGAAGTAGCTGGAGCTGGTCAGCTGGTGAGAAGTAACTGAGCCGTTTGTTTGAGCTGCCTAGAAGGCTGGTGAACCTGCAGCTGATGGTAAATGTCTAAAATGCCCTTCCCTACTGAAGATCATTTTAAGTCATAATTAAACGTGAATTACTTGTTTTTGTTTGATTTAGCAGAAATGACATGTTTACAACCTATATTTTAAATCATATATTAGATGTTTTTATATTATTTAACATAAATGATCCATTTGAATGATAAATCATTGTAATTTTGAAATATTAGGAAGTCAAATATATATTCATACATTTAGATAATTTTAAAATAAAAAAGGTGGGGTGGCAGCGGCAAACCCTAGCCGCCACCACCCCTGCCTCCCGAACGCTCCCTCGGCCCGTTGGGCCCTGCCGCCGCCACGTGCGCCCCCACGGTTGGAGAGAGAGGCCGGCGGAGGGATCCCCGGCTAGCTGCTCGGGGACGTCCGGAGGACCGGCAGATGCTCAGGAGCTTGCGGGGGCACGGACGGCGGGCGACTCGGGAGCGATGGCTGCTGCTTGGGGGCGAGGCTCGTCGGCTCGGCAGGTCAGAGGCGGGCGGCTCGTGGTTCGTGGCGGCGGGATCCAGGCGGATGAGGTTGGGGCGGCAGGATCCGGCGGCGCTCGAGGGCTGGCAGTCGGGGACGAGGCGGCGGTGGGTGCTCGAGGGCTGGCAGTTGGGGGCGAGGCGGCGGTGGGTGCTTTTCCGATCTAGTGCAAATATTGAAAGTGCTTCTCAGAAACCCATTCAAGCCTAAACAAACAGGGCTTTTAGGTTCTTTTTGATGGGCAAAATTGAGATGCCGGTGACCTGGCATCAACAATCTATGTATGAGGGCCATCGGATACCGATCAGGTGGCTGGTGGCTCCTCCGTTTAAATCCAGGTCCAGGTGGAAGAAAAAAGGAGAGATTTTTCTTTCTTTTCCTGATTAGTTAGTAGTAAAAATATTAGTATTCACACACATTGGGAAGAGAAGACAAGGAAAATTGGGAGGAGGATTCCGAATTGCAGTTGCAACCCAGCAATCAATCCCCCGCCCACCACCGCACCGATTCGATCGCCGCCTCCCTCCACCCTCTGCCGCTGCCGGAACTCTCACTGCCGCCGCCGCCCCCTTCGCCTTAGGGCAGGCAGGGTCTCGTGCCGCGCTGCGAGCTGCTAGGGTTCGCCTCGCCTTCGCCTTCGCCCTCGCGGTTAGGGTTTCCCCTTGGTCCCCTCTCCTCTACTGCGGAAGAGACGGACGGACGCTGGGGAAGAAGGGCCAATGGCTCCCGCCGCTAAGCGGGGAGCCAAGAGCCACAAGTGGACCAGAGACCCGCAGCTCGGCGACCTCGTCCTCGCCAAGGTCAAGGGCTACCCTGCCTGGCCCGCCAAGGTCCCGCCTCCGCCCCTGCATCCTACCTAGGATTTTCTTCCCCCATTGCCTACTTCTTGCCAACATCTCTGCCTTGACGATGCTCATTATTTGCTTCAATTTCGAGGGTTAATGCTTATTGTGTGTGCAGGTGAGCAGGCCAGAGGACTGGAACCATGAGCCGGCTCCACGCAAGTTCTTTGTCTTCTTCTTCGGCACCAACGAGATGTAGGTCACCGACCTCGTGCTCATCAGTTCTAGCTCCCTCTGTCGCTGTTTTCTGGTATTCTAACCGCCATTTCGATCATGGATGCCATATTGGATACATAAATGTCATTTGCGACACGTGCTTCTTAAATGTGCCACCTCAAATTGTCAAATTCTTGCCATTTGTTTAACAGACTAGTCAATCTCAAAACTATATGTAGATGCAGCCTATTACCTTTTAATGTTTGATTCACATTTGGCATGCATTTCCTTATAGAGTCATTTAGCAGCTACGTAAAAACAAATGGTCGAGATCATGCAAGGCAGACACCAAATTCCTGATTTGTTGCCTCAAACTTTGCTAAGTTAATCCCTGTTGAGGCACATGTGGATAAGTAGTTAACTACATTTTTTGCTTGCGGAACATTAGCAGTCCTTCTGCTGTAGTGGGTACATATTATTAATTTTGGCAAGATGGCTTTTACATGTGTACTAATTAATGAAAGAGGGAAAAATTAGACAAGTAGAATTTAAGGCCCTGACCACACTCTTTGATCAGGAGGCCAAGCGACATTTGAATCTGATTTAAATAACAGTTTGTACTGCAGAAATTGTGGTTCTCAATTCTGCCTATCTTACCTGGTTGTTACTTTATTAGACTATTTCTGCTTAGGTGGGTAGATAAACTAGATAATTAGATATTCTTATGTATGTGTATCGTCTATGCCAGATCAACCCATTAGTGTAAAAGTTTAAGTCATATGATTATTGGCTCCAGCCATTATCTAAGGTTGTGCATTGCTGTGCAAGGTCAGTCTAGGAGTTATAAACTTTTATTAGGCTGAAAGAAGAAAGTAGTACTTTTACGAGGAATTGATTTCTGAAGTCTCCTCACTCTTTGTCTCTAATTAGAATATAGCATTTTCTTTTATTCATATGAATTAGAATATAGCATTTTCTTTTATTCATATGATCTTTAAGTACTTTGTATCATTCCCATGGCCTGTTTTTCTTCAAATAAATACAATAATTTCTTTAATTCTGTTGTTTATTGAGCCTGTCTAGCTAGCTCACCTAAACATTGTTGAGCGTGTTATTCTTTTTAACTTTTGGTAGGTAACAATCTGTAGATCTCTTTAAACAACTTTGGTGCTAATAGAGCAATTAAATTACTCAATTTGATTGATTCAGTAGGTTGCTTTAACTTATAAACTGCTTGCTACCTGGAGCATTTCTTTGATTTCTTTAAAATCCTGGCACCACTCCCTCTAGATACAACGTTGGTTTTTTTAATCTTTGCTGTCCTTCATATCTATGTTTTCTTTGCTATGTTGAGCTTATTGTGACAACTCTTTCAACGCTTAAGTACAAGCATCACTTATCGTCCTACAGTGCTTTTGTAGCTTTGCCTGATCTCGAGCCATTTACGGAAGAGGCGAAGAATGAGTTGGTAGATCGAGCCCGGGAGAAGCGATGCCCAAAAAGATATATGAAAAGTTTTGATGAAGCCGTGGTGGAGATATGCAAGGCCTATGATGAGCTGCCAAAATCATCTGAAACTGCAAACTGTTTGTTGCCTGATCGAACTCTTGATGAAATTGAAAAACCTACAGAGCACCTTGTAAAGTCACCTGATGATGGTGAGACTCCAAAACTGGGACAAATGGGAGGTGATAGCTCTATCAACAACTTGAATACTTTAGGGCACAGTTCAGGAACTGAGGAGGATGTGAAAGATGGTGGTCATGACAGAAATGATTCTTCTCCAGCAACTTCTAAAAGGAAAAAAACTTTACAAAAGGAGTCTGACCATCCCAAGAAAAAGAAGTCCATCGCATCCAAGTCAGCTATCGACATGTCCCTTGAACAAGAGCGTCCACCAACCTTTCTGCGTTCAGAAAGAGAAACTGAAGACAGGAAAGTTGAAAAAGAGAGCTATCCATTAATTTTGGACCCCACTGTACAGATAGTTTGTGCTCTTGAAGTGCCAAAGAAATATAAATCTGAGAAGCAGTTGAAGAATGCTGAAAGAAAGGAAAACAAGCGCGTTGACGTCGCTGGTATTTCTGGGAGGACTGCTCCTGAGGCTCTACCTGATACCGTACTAAACAGTAGTGCTGACAAAGAGAGCAGAGTATTTAAAAAGTCGAAAATGGTGATGAAACAATCACATACCAAGGAATCAGAGAAAAGGGACCATAACAAAGTAATGCTTGACAAGCTTAACAGGCAGTTGACTGGAAAATCATCTGTAGTCTTTTCTTCCAATAAGAAATCTCTGCCTGGTAGTGGGCAACGCAAGCCAGGGAGTAGCACTGATACGCGTCCGGCAAAGAGGCCAAAACTTATGGACAGGGCAAATGAAACAGTTAAGACAGGGGAAAAGAGCGAGACTAAGTCACCTGTTGATAATGAAAAGTATAATGCTGTGAAAAATGAAAAATCCACTCCGGTGGGCGCTGGAAATAACACAGTTCCTGAGATTGTAACCAGTGATGATAGGACATGGAAATCAGGTATTGTTGTAGCATCGCCATCAAGGCTGCATTCTGAAGGATTGGAACAGGCGCCTGGTTCTGCAACCAAGCTAAGTGTTTTTGATACTGTTAAAAAGGGTTCCAGCATGAAGGAGGATGGCTCACGTGTTGGTAGGCCATTGGCAAAACCCAGGAGAAGAGCGTGCCGTTTTGATGATGATGAGGAGGAAGAACAACGGACACCACCTCTTAAAACCATGGCCAAATCAATCTCCACGCACGTAGCCCCAACTGAGAAGATCCAACAAACAGGTATTCAGGGGATTCCTTCATCACAAGTTGGCAATGCTTCTGTAAGAAAGTCTGTTGTGGCAAGAGAAGATAAACCTAGAAGTGTTGGGAGGTCACCTGTGAAGCATGAGCAAATGTATTCACCAAGTCAAGATAAAGTGCATGTTAGACCACAGATCATGGGGAGAAGATCAACCACCAGCTCAGTTGATACTTCTGCTGGTTTGGGTAACAAGATTAACCTGGCAGATCGCAAATCCTCTGGACAATTAAGAAATTCATCATCCTCTGAAGTGAAGAAACCGCAAGGCAGTTCTTCTAAACTATCGTACCAGACACCTGGGAGCTCCCATTCTCAAAGCCATACTGCCTTAGAAAAGAATGTGCTTCTGTCTAAATCAGAAAATGCCAAGGCTAAACCTAAGCCTAGCACAGCAATAGCTATGACTGTTGAGAACAAGGTAAGTGTCACTTTGTCAGGTGAACGGATCGGGAAGCTGGATCACTCGAAAGAGGAAAGGTATACATGGTTTGAACCAACTAAGTATCTTTGTTATGCTCTTTTTTATGTTCATACAGATTTAGCTATGCACTTTGTTGATAGTTTGCAGTTACCTCTTATGCAGATCAAATTTTGTTGATAAAGGAGATTTTGCTGAACCTGATCCTGATTCTGTCAAGTCAATGAAGCATCTTATTGCAGCTGCTCAAGCAAGGAGAAACCTTCTTGTGTCTGCTCAAGGAAATTCTGATTGGTCTTCTGCCGATAATGCTGTTCTTGCCTCCACACCACATGGCTTGCACGGACTAAGTCCTAGTCCTGTGTTTCACATTCGATCTGCATCTAGAATTGCTATTTCCGAGAGTGACAGCATGCAATTTCCAGACTCGATTGGTGAACCGGGTCAACGAGTTGTTCTAAAAAACCCAGCAGAAACTGACCATGAACATGGAAAGAGTCTGAAACCTAGGCAGTTCAGCGGTTCACTGAGTGGTGGTACAGATGCAGCAATTGCACGTGATGCCCTAGAGGGAATGATAGAGACACTATCGAGGACAAAGGAAAGTATAGGACGTGCTACACGTCATGCTATCGAGTGCTCCAAACATGGCATTGCTGAAGAGGTACGCCCTCTCCCCCCAAGCAGACACACCCCTTTTTTGATCTTGTACATTCATGAACCCACATGTCATCAGAATTGCCTTTTCATCACAAGCTAAGTACCCTTATTAATTTATTTGTCATCAGATTGTCGAGCTTCTCATAAGGAAATTAGAGAGTGAACCTAACTTGCATCGCAGAGTCGACCTCCTTTTCCTGGTAGATTCTATAACACAGTGTTCTCACTCTCAGAAAGGTGAGTTTCCTTTTTATTACATCACACATATTCTCAGAACTATGTGTGTTCTTAAGCCCAAATTTTAATTATTTACCTGAACTCTGAAATGTTCAGGCATTGCGGGGGCTTCATATGTTCCCAGTGTTCAAGCTGCATTACCTCGTCTTTTGGGCGCTGCTGCTCCACCTGTAGTTGGTGCTCGTGAAAACCGACGCCAGTGCCTCAAGGTAACAACTTCACTGCTAACTTTTTTATTGCATTTCCCACAGACAATCACATTTCTGTCCATTGTCTTTGTAGGTTTTAAGATTATGGCTCGAGAGAAAGATTATGCCAGAAGACATACTCCGAAGATACATGAATGATATTGAGGTGCCAAATGATGATACTAGCACAGGTTTTCTGCTGAGGCGGCCATCCCGAGCTGAACGTTCTGTAGATGATCCTATTAGGGAGATGGAAGACATGCTTGTCGATGAGTATGGAAGGTATTGTGTGATCTGATATACCCCCTTTGTTCCATTTTATTTGATGTTTTAGAATCGATACAGTTAAACATTCTAAATCTGACCACCATTGTGTTTAAAACTATCTAGGTAAAAGGATAGAGGGAAGGGAATACTATTTACTGGCTCTGTAACTCAGTATAACTGATTTTATTTTTGCAGCTTAATTTATAAGTTCTTCTGATGGATTCTGTTATGAATATCTTAAATTTAGAATGAGTATGGTTAAAAGATAAGCATCCGACCGCTTCATGAACCAGTTGAAAATGAGTTTTTTTTATAAATTCTTGGACCATGCTCTAGGTTTCCTTGATATCTCTTCTAGGTAGGTCTGGCACATATTGAACATGTCACATGTGACGCAGCTGCAATTGACACGAAATAGAATCACCTATCTTTTTCATTTTTTAAAAAGCTAATGAGCACGTCAGTATCAATGTGAGATAGACAGATACATGTTCTTCTCAAGACATAATACAAGAAACTGTGTTTTGTAGTTACCTGATTTGCTTGTGCATCTCACCAATTTAGCTATATTGAACTCAAAGACTCAAAGAATGCAACATTTCCAATGTGTACAATTGCATATTAAGTTGGAAACACATGAATCCTTTTTTGTTTTGTTTTTGCATTCATACAGTATAACATTTTGCCTTGTTCATGAATCCTTTTTTTTGTTTTTGCATTTATACAGTATAACATGTTGCCTTGTTGCTGTCCTGTAAAATCATGTATGGCCGTATTTGTATCGTACCATAGAGTACAGGTGTCTTGTTTTAGTATCGTGCAACCTATTCTATTTATGGCAATGTCACATGCTTTGACCAGTAATGCACTTTAGAGGTATGCTAGCTGCCTTCATCTGGTTTCAGTGATCCAATCACATGAGGTGATTTCTAGCTTAGATAGTTGACTATGGTAGGCTAGCTACCTTCACAAGCCAGTTTGCTTCTTTATCCTGCTACTTTATCGGTTTATATTATCTTGCGAGAGATTTTCATTACCTGGTCATATGTAGTCTAGATGTATCGAGGATAACAGTTGCCAGCCTATAATCTGCATGGCCTCGTGTGTTTTGCTACCTTATGGTTTAAAGTTACTCTCGAGTTGTTGCATTTCTATGAATGTGAACAAATATTTGTTATTTATATGAGTTAATCTTCTTCCTGGTCATGTTTATTCTGTATCAGATGCAATCATCCTTTTGGTCTTGGATTATTGTTTAATCCAAAGCTTTATGAAAATAAGATTCATCTAGCAATCCTTTATACTAGAAGTTAAATTTCATTCTAGGAGTAAAGATAATGTAACTCACTCAAGATGCAGAGATCCTTAAATCCTTTTCCTTGGGAAAATATCCTTAAATCCTGACCTTATTTTTTTGATGGATCAACTGGTCTCTAAATTATGATACTTATATGTGATAGCATGTTAGGGGCACACATCATAAAGTAGTATTTGCGCACTAGCAAGATTTTCAAAATATGTGTTATGATGAGAAAATCACACGCCCTACTTATGTAATATTTCAAAGGTTTGTCGAACCGAATATGAATCTATTAATCGCAGTAAATATGCTGGTGGGAGCTAAGGATGTTTTTGTTAAAGAAATAAGTCCCAGTTCTCACTTTGGAAATGCTCCATTTTCTTAGTGATCTTTTAGAAATGCTTTTTTTGGCTTATGAAGTGGAGTTCCCTGAGATTTAGTACACGGTATCCTCTTTATTAAACTCATCCTTGCCATTGTTGACATATGCTATGTGGTTTTTTATGTTTTGCTCAGCAATGCAACCTTTGAACTCTCTGGAATTTTATCGTCAAATGTCTTTGAAAATGATGAAGATTTCCCTCAAATTAATGGACCATCACCAGTTATTTCACTGCCAGTTGAAAGGGGTGGGATACAAGAAAACGATGAAATTATTGCTCCAAATTCTGTTGAGGAACACATCACCGTACTAGAGAGTGTAACTAGTGATGCTGTAATGGAAGATGCTTCAGTTTTACCAAGCAGGCAACAGACAGATGGAGCTGTCCTCATTGAGCATGACTCAAGGCAGGATACAGGTTCAGAGCAGGCATTGACCAATCATGAGTTTCCCCCTCTACCTGAGGGCCCTCCACCATCTCCATTGGATTCACCACCTCCCCCACCTTTACCTGAGGGCCCTCCACCGCTTCCATTGGATTCGCCACCTCCTCCACCCCCTTTGCCCCCTTCACCACCACCTGCTACACCACCGCCGCCGCCACCACCACTTTCACCATCTTCACCACCTCCTCCGCCACCCCCACCGCTGCCATCTGGACCACCTCCACAGCCTGCTCCACCACCTCTGCCAAACCAGCCTCATCCTTCTATCCCTCCACCTGTTCCGTCATCTCCATCATCATTGGGTTATCAACCTGCTGTGCCAGAATATTTCAGGACTCCCAATGTAATATTCTTCTTCCAATGTATTTTATTTTTGAGATCCTGTTGTGTTCTTGGTTTAATAATAAAAATCTTATGATGCAGGGTAACCAACTAACCCAGATAACAGGAAATTCATCAATTCAAGGTATTGGAAATACGACAAACTTCATTCCTGGTGGACCAGTGAATGCACAAGCTTCAGTTAATTTTGTTCCACCATTGCCACCAGATTATGGAAGTAATAATGTATTTATAGCACAGCAAGCTTCTAATGGTAATTATCAGTTTCGGCCCGGTGTATCTTTTCATCAAGGGACTTTCAGTGCTTTCCCATCGGCACAAACACCACCAATACATCACCACACTCATCGCACACACATGAACCCCATAGGCCAACAATCTGTACCACCCCTGTGCAATCCTTATGTTGTACAGTCCTTTCCAAACAGTCAAAACCAGTATACATCTGAAGAACAGTGGCGAATGGCATCTGGTAACTTCAGTCCAGATGACCAGCATAATACTTGGTTAACAGGTGGCAGACCATTATCTTGCTCAGAGGGGTCATTCATGCAGGATGGTATGTTCGTTTGTTAACCTGTTTTAATGTTATTTTTCACAGACCTGAGATGATAATGGTTCAGTTTTCCAATAGGATATTCGAGGTCCAACATCGAGAGATCTTCAATGAATCCTATGAGTCATCAGCATCCTGTGCTCAACCATTTGCCATTTGGAGCACCGCTTCCAGGTTTTTGCCTTTAGAGTTTACAGTTGTCACCATTTTTTTCCTTCTCATAGGTTGTGCATTCAAATGAATCTTCTTAATGAAATTTCATAGGATCCATTAACAACGAGGTACCTTGAACCCTATTGTGCTGTGATGCCTGCTTATCAATTAATCTTATAAATTTCATAAAAAGATTCATTTGATGCATACAAGCTATATGTTTCCTTTTATTTTTTTATTTTTTGAACCTTTTTTTCTGTTCTTGTTTTTGACAGGCCATGTTGTTCCGCAGATGCTGCCAGCCAGACCTGATATTCACGCACTTAATTGCTGGAGGCCTTCTTGATGAAGTTGTATAATTAACTCCTAGCTTGTGGTACTCTCCTCTCTGTTGATACTTTGTAGCGCTCTTTTTGTATTTTTCCCTGTGTTATCTTCACTGATCTTTAGATTATTTGTCTAAGATACTTCCATCTATCTACTAATGCAGTTGAGCTGACCTCACGGTTCCTTACGTACAGGTTTTGCAACAAGAGGTGCTTGTGCTAGTCTGTTTTGACATGGGAAATTGGGGGCACTGGAAGCCATTGGAAATCGAGATGCAACAAGAGGTGCTTATGCTAGTCTGTTTTGCGATGAGGATGCACTTTTGCTTGGGGAGTAATGATGAGATCTGACGTTAGTATTGGGAATGGACATTTTACGTTGTAATTAGTCTTGACAACAGCATCCAGCAGACTAATCTCTCTTTAGTGTAAGCGCATGTTTCACATGACACAAATATTCTCAGTTCTTCTAGATGTTGCTTCTGGTGTTTGTTTGAGGACCGCAAACTGTTTTTATTGTATCTTGCTCAGACGGTGTTAGACATAAGCAGCGGGTCTGATAGTAAAATATTGGAACTTATTTATACCATGGCATTTTATTGATGGTACCTATGGTACTTTCTGCAGTTTATTGTACTTGAACTGTTGTGCCCACTGTGCAACATCACTTCAAGTTTTCAACTAGATAAACATCTAAGTAAACACAGAAATGCTGAAACACTGTGCTTACTCCTCTTCTTTAAATGCTGTGAGTAGACAAGATTAGCTATCTCTTATCCAGTTATGGGGTAGCAGACAACATTAGAAATATGTTTTGAGTTTATGAGGACATCTAAGAGCTATAGTTAATTGGCTGATACGGCCTTATGCTGGTATTTATTTTTCACTAGAAATTACCTGTTGTCCTATTGGGTGTGGGCCTTGTGGCCCCTGAAAGTGCATGATGCACCAATTCCATTTTTAAAAAAAGATTCATGGATGCATTACATGTAATCTTGTGCACAGATACCAAATTCCATAGTCAAATTCATCCATGCTTTATATCACAAAAATTAAATATGCACCTTGTCATGAACTGCTTGTCTTTATATAACATTATACTGCATTCATAGACTTTTGGAATAGTGCATCTTGCTCTTTAAAAAAATGGGTGTGTGGTACCCATAGGGACCCCAAATTTGTATTATTTTCCAATTTACCCATCCAACAGAAGGTCAGTAACTAAATTACAAATTTACATACCACTTGCATTGAGGGAATTTGGTGTAGTAAGCTTGTTGAGTTAGTCACAAACACAAAACTATGTGTTTTTGCGATTGAATCATAATGCCTTAAGGAGAAAACATCTTGTTTTATTTTATGATGTATTTCTTGTATGAATATTTTAGAAGAAATAAAAGAGGCATGCAAAGTAGGTTCTTAGTTTTGAAGGGCCAATATGTATCTTGGTATTGCATAACCGTGGGCAACTGTCTGTCAGAAGAATGAAAAGCTGCAAGATACTGGGAGTTATGACATTTAGAACATGACTATTATTTCAGTTTGTGGTTATTCTCTAGTGGACTTTCAAGTATTTTATCTTCAGCGAAGTGGGTAATCTGTGCTGGGTAGTCACCAGGAGTAAAAAATCTGATGGGACACTGGGAGTGATGAAATTTAGAAACTGCATCGTATATCTTCCTGGTTCACATCTGATTTTGTCCTGTTTCAGTTTTCCAGTGATGTACATGACTATCATTTGATTTTGTGTTTATTCTCCAGTGAACTTTCGAGTATTTTGTCTTTCCGCAAAGTGGGTTGTGGGGTGCTGACTAGTATTATCCGAATGATTATGGAGAATTGCCTGATTGCTGTATGGCGCTGCTCTTCCAGTGTCATGTGTGCAAAGAAGAACAGAGATTCTCTTCTTTGAAATTGTATATGTCAAGTTGCAGAAGATTTGTCTAACTTTAACAGTAATTTTGCTCCGTCTATTATTTTAAATTTTTTGTTCTGTCTGTTTATGAATTTGATAGATTTCTGTAGTCTGGGGAATGAACGATGCGACATGTTTTGGCTGTCTTATTCGTGTTTACTGCACTAATCCCAAGGTCCTTTGTTGATCTCTCTTTATCATTGGCTGTGCTTATCACAGATTTCAAGGTCACAACAACTGACAATGGGGTTTTCAGCTTGAAATAAATTGTATAATTTGATATTTTGTCAAATTTAGTTTCTTTAACTTAAATCTAGTTGGCTGCAAGGCTACCAACTGAATTTTGCGTATGGTTTTTATGGCTGAACTGCTTGTAGGTGATTTTTGCATATATGGTGTTATATCATCTGAATTATACTTTGTTTGACTAAAATTTCTGTTGATATGGCAGGTCTGAAGAATATACAACTTAGTGGTGTGGGTTTTGATTTGTATGTTATGGTCGTCGGTGTTTTTGATGAAGTCGAGCGGAGCTCATATGGTGAGTTAAACGCTTCACTTGAAGAGGTAAAATGAAGAATTGTAAAAAGAGATACTCCACCCATGTACAGCCTTCTGGTAACTTAAAAGGTAACTCTGTGTACAGTCGATAACATTATTATGCGTAGTAGTCCCTTGGCATAAGCTAGGGATGATATATGGGATTTGTGAACCCTTCAATTTTGGTTGGATAATTGGAAGAAAGGTGGTGAGTTGAACATTGCAGTGCAACGGTGGTGTATTCCTTGCATTCTTGTTCTCATGTATCGGTTCATCTCTCTGGAAAAGAGAGCTCCCTATGGCCTGTGACAAGTTACTATATGGTTATATGGTGATGATGTTCCATCGTGTTGTTGATTCAGCTGAGGTAGAAGATATACAACAAAATGCAGTCGGCCCTTTTACATTCAGACAAGGCTGTGATTGTGTGTTCTTTCTGAGATGTGTGATTCGGTGCTAGTAATGGTTATTGTGAGCAGTAAGAGAAATGGCGCGTTGTGTATGCATGAACTGAATGCCTACGAGTGGAGTGTATATTATATATAAGAAGCCATGTAATGCATGATAGTTTTCAGCAAAATTATCATTTCTGGTACACTGGAACTGGGAAGTAGTTGGTATGTTGTTTTGGAGATGTAGAGTGCCTGCCTATCTGCAGTTTTGAGATGGGCAGACTGATTAGAGTAGACTGCTGCTGTTTCGGTTTGTTGATTACTCGAGCCTTGCCCTGCCTGTGTAAATAGATAATAAATGGTCGACGGTTTTGGGTGGAATGTCAAGGGACAGTTAGCCCAATAGTGTAAAGTAGAAGCAGTCTGAGGCTGGTATAAACGTATTGAGTTGATGATTTGTTGCACTGTGCATATTACGATTAATTTGTTATGTATGCTGCATATCGATCGCCTACCCCATAAATATCAGAAGGTATCCCAGTGAGTATCCAAAATGGATGGATGGCATTAGCAATCAAACGAATCACACACGCCGACACATATAAACATAATGTCCATGTAATATTTCATGACAAGTTTTCCCTGATAAAACAATTAGGAAGTATGAATAAGCATTTTATTTTATTGTTTACAGAAGAAAAGAAAGTAAGTAGGTTTCAAGGGGTGTCTCGTTTGGTATATTCCCTTCCCTTTCACCTACCAACCCAAGCAGCTCTTCTCTCTCCTTCAGCTCTTCTTCTTCGATTAACTCCTCCCATTTCATTCCATCCATCGTCCTGGGATCGGAGCTTCTTCCTCCCGCGGCTGCCGGGGCCATCGTGCGTGCGTCCTACTGCTCTCTCTCTCGTGTCCGATGATTCTTAATTTTTCGATTGCTTGCTTATTATCGATGGCGATGTGTGTGCGTGTTTGTGCCAACTACGATCAAATCTTACGGATTCCTACTACTACGTGCTGCCTGCTTGCTAGGTTTTGCGCTCAATTCCCCACCCCCTAATCGATCCGCTCCCCTTTGTTTTTGGTTTGGTCCTCCCTGCTGCGATCCATATCTTGTTTTGATCTTCACCTCTTGTATGTGTATGTTCTTACTTAGGGTTGCTTCCCAACTTACCCAAATGGAATGCCCCATCTCTTATCTTTCCTGATTGCTGCTCCTTTTGCTCATGCTGCCTGCTACTACATCACTAACACGCCATGATGGATTCTGCTATTTCTCTTACTACCTTACTTCCCTTTTTCACAAGACATTTATTTGTCGTTTCTGCAGCTTAATTTCTTCATTTCCCGTAGCAATTTATACTCCTCACTTTAAATATTGGGAGTTTGAATCAAAATTGCACTCTGGGGGCTGCAAGTTGTTGTTTGGTCAAACGTGGGTGCGTCATGCATATACACCACAAGGGATTTCTGGTCAACGTGCTACTGTCACTGAAATTACAAAATCCTCTCAACTTTACTCCGCTGAGATCCTACCTGATGTAAATGCAACATCACTCACCTTCTGCCTTGCCTTTTCTTCTATCCGCCTCCGTACCTATTAAAACACCATCTAGCTTCGTGGTCAAAAGTTTTGATGATCTCATGAATTAATGCATACTCGTAATTGTTGGCTGAACTACGACTTCTAAGAAATTCAGTAACACATGCTGTCTGATTTCTATATTGCTCTGGGTGAACGCTAGTTTTGTATAAAAACCAAAGGGTTCTTTCCTTTGCTTCTAAGGATTATACATATGTCCAAAATTCTAATGTATTTCTCACCCTACCTCTCTTGCAGGACTGATGCAAAATGTTATTCCCACATAGAATTACTAGTGGAACTAGAGATTGTGCTGTGAACAGGAGGCCTCAACGCCGCCTGTTCGTGTCATCAGAGAGGAAGAACCCTGTGAATGTCCAGTTGTATGTGCCAAAATTCTGCAAATTCTTTCCCCCTTTTTACATAGAAGTCGCAACATCTTTTTGTTGGTATACCCTGTGATGTTTTCCTTCCTACAATTTTTCAGGAGCGTCATGTAGCTCGTCTTGAATCAAGACAGCAGCAACAGAGGTATAGTTATGCTTTTTTCTTTGTCGATATGTGTATGTGTTTGAATTGTGTCATAGTTCCAACTACCAAATAGTAAAATATAATTCTCCTTTCTGAATTGACGCGATCTTCCTTCCTTCCCATCGTTATATTTTACAAGTTCAATTGCAGGGCATCTCTTTACAAGAAATTTGTCTTCCATCTCGAATTTCTAAATCACATGCTACCCTTTGTCAGAAAGAAAGACTTATGTTTTCCTTTTGGTAATCCGCTACTTCTTTGTCAGGCGGTATGTCCTCACGACGTTCCTTCCTGTTGATTTCTTCTGCGATTTCAAACCATCCTTGCACACGGGAAATGGAAATAACCATCCCTCATCTCAATCTACATCTCTAGAAGATAGCCTTGGCTCGTCGTCCTCCTCGCCATCCTCGGCATCAGTTATTCTTTTTCAGTTTAATGTTCCAGATGAATCTCTCAGAAAATATCCAGCTAATCCATCAAGGCTACTGGCAGAGAAATCTACAGCATCCAATACGTCCAATTCAGATTTCTTGGATAATACTTTTACCAAAACAAGTGTGGATGCAAGACATACTACAAGAAGGAAGAGCAAAAAGAAAAGCAAGAAGCACAGGCAACATTGCAGAAAGCCAACAGATGGATCTGAAATTAAATGTGGAGAGAGCAACAGTTCTACCCCTTCTGTTGATATGGTTCATTGTTGTGAAGGTTTGACACTTTCACCTAAGGGTGTTGGTGACATCCTGTTTGAGGACACCTCTTCTCCCAGTTCTTCAGTGAAAGAAGCCTCTGAAAAGGCTCCTGACAGTGAAAATGATAATGAGTACAATGGCTTTTCAGTTGCATCAGTTTCAAGTGCGTTTTACTGCGATGAGACAGAACTGTCTAGACCAACTACATCATGCCTGGAATTGTTTGGACGATGTAACAGCAGTAACTGCAGGTACTTGGATAACACTCCAAATTTGAAACTTATGGATTCGTCTCAAGTGCCTTGTTATGCCAGCAGAAGTGGGAACTGTAGTGATAATACCAAGACTATGTTAGTTTCTAGAAATGAATGTGGATGCGATCCATGTGAAACGGCAGAACTTTGCAGCTCTAGTGATGGAGTTGATGATAATTGGCTAGAAAAGTCCAATCGCGGTAGTGGCTTTTGTTCTCAAAATGGTGTTGGTATGTGTAATAGAGTCCAACCAGTCCATCTGTGCAGCGATGGTACCAGCGGCAGTGATTTCCATCTAGTGATTTCAAGAAAGAGAGCTAGAAAGGAGAAGAAAATGTCAATGTGGAAGAGTGCTAATTGGGAGCACGCGTCTGCTGTTACACATGGTCGAAATGAAAAAAATGCCAGTCGCTCTTCTAGGCAGATGATTAAGGAATTCAACAATAAGGATTGCTCGCATAGACAAGATCATGTTGGTAGCATACTGCCTCAGCATGGAGTTGCACTGAAATGCTCCACCAAGAATTTCATTCATAAGCCAAGTAATGGAATTCCATTGAAGGACTCCAAAAAAGGAAAAAGTCACAATCATTTTATGAGTCCAAACGAAAACAGCAATGGAAAATCAAATAGTGATTTTGACAAAGGGCAGAACACTGATTTAAACAAATGGTTATCCAATGCTGTGCACAGCAGAGAATCAAGTTCTTGTGAGATCAGATCAAATTCAGCTTCTGAACCTACAACTCCGAAGTTCGCAAAGGGCAATTGTACTTCCGAATCTGGTAAATCAACAGATCATACTGTAGGAGCTCTTGCCATGCAGAAAAGAGGACTACAAGCTGCACTCCAAGTCAATATTGGTACAGGTTCTGGACTACCATCAGCCGGTATGACTTCATTTTTAGATCCTATGCATCACTTCCCTTTTTTTCTATTGTATAGACATTATGATACAATATAACATACTACATTGAGCAAACTTTCTAACACGGAACACGATTTATACTCGCATTTTGCAGACTCTAAGACCACCCGAACTGACCTAGTGGTCCGATGTGGTGTAGTTCCATCAATTAAGGGGAATCACAGTTTCAGAAAGTTTTGCAGCTCTGAAATGCATCTAATTGAGCTGATCAAGGCTGTTAATGATGCCTATGAAGTGCAGGTTGCTGCAGATGTCCACCTGTCTGCTGGTCATAGAATTACTGACCTTGAGACCTTTATATATTCTGCAACTCCAGTCATTGGTCATGTTCCATGTATGAAAATCAGCAACTGTTCACGGGACCAATTAGTTAGTAACTCAGCTTGTCAGCAATACATGTCCAATATTTCCCTGAAGAACATATGGGAATGGTACGAAGAGCCAGGGTGCTATGGTTTGGAAGTAAGAGATCTTAATGATCTCAGTTCTAAAACATCTCGATGCAACAGTACAGAGTTCTGTGCATACTTTGTGCCTTATCTATCTGCTATTCAGTTATTTGGGTGGTCTACGAAGAATATGGGTAATGGTTTTGGTGTAGAAGGGGGAGATTTGTTGGACGCATCAAATACCACAAGCTCTTTGAGTTCTCACCCTGTACCCACAAACTTGCGTCAACCATTTGAGCAAAGTAAAACATTCTTTTCAGAACCATCTTTCTCTGCGCAAGATCACGGAGAACTCATTTTTGAGTACTTCGAAACAGAGCAGCCTTCTTTTCGACCTCCATTGTTTGAAAAGTAAGTTATCCTTGGATCTTTAATGTATTTACGGATTCTAAGCATGATATCTGAAATCTTCTGAGTTCGAACACTAGTTTTTACTTCATTCATAGCTTCCTGGCACCATCAGATCCTGTAAAATATTTCTCGTCTCTTCAATCTGGTGTCCTCTCTGTCTCAAAAATGCTTGTCTGGTCTCATGGGTGCAAAGGATTCCCATCTATTACTTTGTTAGAAACAGGCAAGAAGTTTAATAGTTCTTGTTTGAACAGTGTAATACAGGCAATGAAGCTTAATAGTTCTGTTATGACCAGTGTAATATATAAATTAGTATTGAGTTCGTGAACAACGGTGCTTTTCGCAATCAAGGATCAAGAGGCCGTTTTTCCTGTGAAACATGGTGTACATGTTGTGGTGATGCAAATTGATTAAGCTGATTGGGATGGTTCGGACGTAAACCAATACAACTGATTTTGTGCCCAAGTGAGTAGCTTAGAGCTGTTATAAGTTGCTAATGAATTAAAATATGTCGCTGACATGCACTGTATTGTATCTTCACTTGGTGCAGTCTTTCTCATGTGAGCAGTATCTCCTGCCAAAATTAAAAAGAATCTTGCGACTTCATGTGGAAATCGGAATTTATTATTTTTCGTTACTGCTTGTTTCTGTCTCCACTTTCTGATCATTAATCTTGGTGCAATCTAATGTAGAATCAAGGAGCTTGTTAGCAGCCTAAATGTATCTGGCCACCAAACTCTTGGTGACCCTGAAAAGCTGCAAAATATGAAATTGTGTGATCTGCATCCAGCCTCCTGGTTTGTTCCTGATCCCTGTTATTTTACCCCCAGTGACTCCTGAAAACTTCTGTTTGATTTGCTATTTGGCACTTTTTGATCGCATCAGTATGTTTCATTTCTAGGTACTCTGTTGCCTGGTATCCTGTTTATCGTGTACCTCATGGGAACTTCCGTGCAGCATTCTTGACCTACCATTCACTGGGTAAATTGGTTCCACAAAAATGCTCCCCAGAGTTGACTGGTCAGCGTACCTGTATAGTTTCCCCAGTTGTTGGTCTGCAGAATTACAATGACAAGGTATCATGTCAACTTCTTTTTTCTCTGAGGGTAGCAAGTTTTTGCATTACTGAGTGTATCCAGCATATAGGTATAAATTTAACTGAAATTTCCAGAAAGAAAGGTGCGACTGAAGTATAGCTGTCTGGCCAAAGTTTGTTTCTAGTGCTTGGTTGGTTTTGAGTTCGTAAGCTGTACATGAGAGAAGTTTTATCGATAAATTCTGGTGTCCTGTCACACCAATACCTACTGTTGAGTGGTAGAAATCATCTTTACGTGGATTTTGTTTTGTTTAAATGTTAATGCCTGCCAAAGCCGAGCTGAGACATGCAACCTCTTTTTTTGTAGGGAGAGCAGTGGTTTCAGCTGAGATGCCCAGATTCGTCAAAGGCCAGTGGCGCTGAAGTTGTGAAGGAGAGGCTGAGGACACTGAAGCGAGGTGCATTGGCGATGGCAAGGGCTGTCATTCCCAAGGGATCTGGGGAGTCGTCTGTGAACCACCATCCAGATTATGAGTTTTTCCTGTCTCGGGCTACCTAGGCGGCTACGCTACATCCTGGAGAGACTATGTTCCGTTCCCTGTTAACCCAGTGCAAGATTTCCGCCAAAATAAAATAAAATTAATGCATGATAGATATGACATTCCACTAACCAGTGGCCGGCTGTAGTTTACCCTAGAGAGAAGAGGAGAGGAGAGGATACTTTAAGAGGGAGACATTCTAACCTACTAACCCGATACTGATAGTAGCTATTCGAGTTGAGTTTTAGACCTTGAATGTTGTAGAGTCAAGTAACCCCCCGGAAGTGGGGTTTTGTTTGGCAACATTTCATCTCACAGAACATGCAGGCATGCATGTTGTGCTGCTGCAGGTGTTTCTTTGTACAGACGAGAAATGATTGCTACTGAAAGAGTCGAGGTGTACATTGTTGGGGTAAAGTAGTGCTCATCGTGGTGTGAATGAGACCAGGCATGTCATGTGCTGTGTAAACTCAAAGTTAAGCTAGAGGACGAATGTGTTTGTGAAGGCCACAAACAACAATCTCAAAGTAAATCAATCTAGTTGATGTGAAGTCTCTTCAGCCATGTGTTTACAAGGCAAAGATCCAAGCATGTCATGTCCTACGGGCCTGTTTGGTTGGACTGTAATTGTTGACAAAATTGCTGTTAGTTGGTTGTCTGAAAAAATTATTGTAGTTGTAGGAAAGTAAACATATGACTTTTGGTCAATCCAAATCATCTGCAACATTTTAGAAAATAAACACAAAAGTTTCAGCACATTGTAAAAAACTGGCAGAATGCAGCTTTTCCAAACAGCTAAATTTGCACTGCAAAACCCACAACTATCATTAGCAAAAACTATTAAAAAGCTGGCCGAGTTAAGCTGCAGCTTTTTTCAACGAAAAACTGATAAAAAACCCAACTAAATACCGCCATACATGTCATATACAGTGGAGTTCAATCAAGTACGTAAGTAGAGTAGACTCTGAAAGGTTACTCTTGTAAGTGAAGCAGCACTGAGGTTCTCTTCCTCCTCTCCTTCACCACCTATTCTTCTTCTTCCTCCTCACAATTTCGTTTCCCCCCCTCCCCGAATTCATTTCTTCCTCCCCACGTTTTCCATTTTTGGCGACGGAACACAACAAGCCATTCCGACACACGATTTTGTGGCGCGGCGTCGATTGATTTCTTCTTCGCCTTCTTCTTCTCTTGGTAAGGATCCCTAAACCCTAATCAAAATCGAAATCCTCTTTCTTGCCCATTTGTTTGCTGCGCTGCGCTGCCTCGCGTGCTACCTTACAAAAGTAATCTTATTCATCCATCCATGCTTACTTCGATTCGATTATCGATCTGCTTGTAGGTGAAATTCAGGGGTTCCTTGGACTCAACCCCCACTTCACTAACTTCAGATTCATCAAGAATTCTTTTTCATTGACTCCACTGTAGATGGCCGCCAAACTTGATCAATCTTCTCCTGCCCGGCAACCAAAGCCCACCATGTCGTCTCCCAAGCTCTCCATCTTCGGGGCAAAACCTGGATTTGTCATACCAAAAAACAAGCTAGCCGGTTCAATGGTTATCCGCGCTGCCGCCGCCAAGAATGAAACGCCAACGACCCCCAGGGAAGAAAACACTAAACCTCTTCAAAGGAAGACTAAGTGGGGGCCTGATCTCTCCTCCGATCCTGCCGTCAGGAAAGCCAAAGCTTTGGCCTACCAGGTACCATAACCTCTTTGAGCTCCAGTAATTTCTAGTGTTCTCTTGCTTTATCCTGGACTCTCGCCCTCTCTTTCTAATTTATTTATGTTTCACTTAGTTGGATTTGTAACTCATTCCTTTTAGTTTATATGCATTAACTACGTAGTATATGTACTACCATTAATGTGGAAAGGATCACATCGAGTTTTTGACCATGGGATACAGGACTTTGCATCACTACAACTCTTGGGATATTGCAATGCAACCGCACATCTGTCCTCTATCTGTAATACAGGCAAGAGATTGTGCAACTATGCCTGTGTGTATCTTTAGCAAACTCAGGTAGCGGGCATGCCCATGGTTGCCTTCCTCCATGTAATCATTAATCCTAGAGCCCCAGTTAAATTATTCTTCATGGATAGCCTAAGATATTTGTAAATAATTTCACTTAAGTCATAAGGATCTATACCTTGCGATCATGTATTCTTCAAATATCAGTTTCTCTTCTTACCCTGTGATCTGTGTGATTTACATCTGAATATAGTCAATGACACATATATTTATAAAAATAACCTATTCAGTTACCTGAAATTCCACATTCCTGTCCAAGCTAGGCACAAGTATCATTAGTGGTCGTTTTCTTCCTCTGACCAGACAGAAACGAGGATTTTCCTTGTGACTCTTTCATATAATAAGCTTCAATTGCTGGATGTCAATGTCATTAAGTCATATCAGTGCATGAGCAGACTCGAGTGGAGCAAATTACCAAGGAGCTGAACTCTGGAGCTTTGGAGACAGGAGGAAACGAAGGTCCAATGTTTACTGCAAAGGGGTCAAGTTCTCATGGTGCTGACACTCCAAAAGAGAATGAGGTATTCCTTATCTGACTGCCATTGCCCCGCTCCCTTTCTTTTGGTATTCCCTACTATCTATATATTCTTGGTAGCGTGTCAAAACATTTGGATCTAGTTCTTTAGTGATTGTTTTTTTAACTGGTACAGCAGGAGCTCTGCTAGTGTTTTATAGAGGAAAAAGAGTTATGTGCTCTCATTCAATATGCTTTTGAAGAGACGCTGGTTTGTGATTATGGTTGTGTCGAAACAATTGTATGCTCTAATTTAATAAGCTTCCTTTCTCTTTTTTGTTTTGCAGCAGGGAAAGGTTGAGCTCTTGGAGCTTGAAAAACGAGAAATTATTGGTGACAGAAGCTCTCCTTGTCTCCTGTATTCATTCACTTCATTTTTTTACTGAATAAAAAACAACTGGGTTACTGTGTCATTGCGCCATGTTTCTGATCGGAAGTTACTCCATCAAGGGGTATCTCGCGTTTAATATAGCTTATGCACATGTAGGGAATCATGCATGTCATTAGTCTGTATTTTGTTGTCTTGTGGCTGGATGCCTGTGCATTGGTCATGCTCTTTGCATGCATTACAAAAGTGTATTATGTTTACAAGTGTATTATTACTTGACTGTGTATTATCTGTAGGTGAAATACTCCAATTAAATCCAGGATACAAGGCGCCTGATGATTACAAGCCACTACTTAAGGAGACAAAAATACCTCTGCCTGTATGTTATTGACTGGTTTGCAGTTTGCACTTGTACCTTAGTTGCTTCACTTGTTTGTAGACAGTGTCATTTGTTCTTATCTCAAGGTGTTTTGGGATAACCCTATAGGACTTTCTACATGAATTAATGTACACCAATAGGAGCTTATGACAGTTTTTTGGTGTCATTTGCCAGTATAATGTATCACTGCTTGTCTGTCACTCAAAGTATGATAGTTCCAGCTGGTTGTATTGTCTGCTAGAGCAGTATATTGTTATCCATCCATCTTGCCTATGATACGCTGCAATTCATTGTTGGTTGGGCTTTTGCGATTAACAGCTACATTTTTATTAAAATCTCAATCTGAGTAGACAATAAATTTGGATTGCCATCTGTTGTATAAATGTGGCACATTTAGCTTGTGCTGTTGGCTATTGCAGACAATAGCACACCCAGGACATAATATCATCGGAGTTCTTATAGGACCCGAGAGAAATACCCAGAAGCGACTACAGGAGGTATTGATGAGTTATTCTTGGAAATCTTGGTTTTATTTTGTTGAAACATCACTGAGAATAGTATATTTATTAGACTCTGCGTTACTTCATTTAATATATGCCAGGAAACTGGAGCTAAGATACGAGTATATGGGACTAAGAAAGCCAATGGTGAACAGGTAAATTAGTTTTCTCGATTCACTAAATTGTTATTGTTTTGCTTCTGCTTGATGTAAGTAAGAGCAATATGTTATGCAGTTCTTACTGTATATTGACCAACAAATTATTATAACTTGTTTCAAACTTCTTGACTGTGTTGTTTGTCCTCGGTATAGCTGTAAGGCTTGTATTTGGTGCCATTTTGTCTACGTCTTGACATGCAAAGTATTCAGTTGGACATCCAATCTCTTGAACATAAGTTTGATAACTGATACTGTAGTGAGGAGAAAAGAAATGAAAAGGTGGAGCATCTGTTCTGATCTATTGCTCTCTTTGGTGTATATCCTATTCCATCCAAAATGTTATTGTTAGATTATTTCCACAATATATCTTCAGATGTACTTCATCTTTTTAAAGCTTCCTGGGATTTGGGATAATTTTTTACTTCCATTTATGGTCTTGATGCTCAAGCTCTAAAGCACATCTTTTCATTGAGTGTTTACCTTAGAGTAAATAATTCTGATAGCAATTTCAGCAAATTACACAATTGAAGCACTTAAAATTGTTATTCATGCTCAGTGTGAGGTTCGCCAGCCAGATATACATGAAGCTCAAGCTGTTTATGAAGACCTATACATACATGTATCAGCCGACTCTTATGATAAAGTAGATGCTGCCGTTGCGTTGATTGAGCTGCTTCTTACTCCTGTCTCTGTAAGTTCAACAACTTGGTCCTTTCTCTCTAAAAAATCTAGTATGCTGTCAATTGACCACCAAATCATTTTATCTTATCAGGTAAATTCAACAGATACTTCAGAAACTGCTACTGTTTCTTCTGTAGTTACCTCTGGTGGTGTAAATCCAGCTGATGTGCAACAGGTGCAGAGCACTGCTTCTAAGCCTGGTTTACTTCAGTACCAATCACATAATGCTGATTGGCTATCCACTCCCCAAACCAATGTTCCATCAATTCCTTCATCTGGGCCTATACCGAACCCATTACCCAACAATCATTTGCAGCTACAACCTCCTGTTGGTTCTTTCATCATGCCTCCATATACAGGACAACCTCCTCACATGAATTCATGCCAAGAAACCAGCCATCACTGCAGAACATTCAACAACCTTCGCACCTGTTCCAAGCCAACCCCTCCATTGGACCTCCTTTTGGTAGACCACCTGGAAATGCTTACAACCCACAATCGATGCCATCATCCGCTGCACCACTGCCTGTTAGACCCCTTCAAACACCCCATGCGTCTGGAGGATGGCCAACTTTCCCCCCTGTTATGGCGCAATCTCAGAGGCCTTTACAAGGTGCACCAACTTTTATGCCGATGAGACCTCCTATTTCTGTCTCGCCTCTTGGTGCAGCTCCACTGCTGCAAGGTTCTGTTCCATCGGTGCCTTCTCAGTCAAATATGTCGACCAGCTATAGCACTCAGCATCCGCCAAGAGCAAATTTCACTCCTTCAGCAACATTACATTCCAGGCCTCCTGGCGGCCCCCAGTCTTTTCCTTCAGTTTCATCTCAAGGTCCCTCATCTTTACAAGTACTATCATCTCCTGCTGGGGCTTCACCGCAGCCACCTTACCCGCTGCACCCTCCCATGTCAACACCTTCACAAATGAGAGGCCCACCTTCACCTTTTCCTCAAGTTAGACTAACACCTGGCAATGCACAAGTGGCACCTTCATCGCATCAGCCTGCTGGTATGCCTGGGTTGTCTTCCTCAGGTTCTGCAAGCACAGGCTACAGTCAGACATCAATAGCTGCTTTGAGACCTCCACGTCCGGCCACTGGTGATTTTACCTTTCGGCCTCACGCACCACCTTTGCCAAACCTTCCAGCATCAGCAAGTCAAATGGGAGGTCAAGCTAATGCGCCCTTTGGTTTACCCCAAGCTCCGCCGTTCCGCTCTGTCAATCAGAGCCCCATTTTGCCAGTTCAAGGTTTCCAGAGGCCTCTGGATGGCAGCCATATGGGTCAGGCCCGGATGCATGCTCCACCTGCACACTTCCCTGGAGCCTTTCCTGGTAATCCATCTGCTCTTCAATCACCTGAAGGGTTTCGACCGTTCCCTCCAGCGCTTCAACCATCAAATCCATCCAACAGAATGCCTTCCCACTCTTTTCATCTCTTGCCACCACAACAGAATTCATTTCCAAATGCAAACAGGCCAGGCGGCAATTCAGGTGGTCCAAATCCGATATACGATCCTTTTGCACCAACAGCGGTCTCAAGGGCAAAGAAAGCGGATTTGGACCCTGAGTATGAGGATCCCATTGGTATGAAGTGAGATTAGTCCAGTTCAGGCTTGAGTGGGTGAGGTGCTACTTGTACCGTTGCCTGACAGAAGCATACCGTGTCTTAGATGATATGAGGAGTCTAAAGGGGCTATTCGTTATGAGTTAGCTATTTGTTCTGCTGAAATTCCTATATGTGGCGCTTGCCTCCGTTAAAGAAAGAAACATGCTTGAATGATCGAACATTTAATCTTGAAAGCATGCCATGCCTGTCTTGTTTTGCCAATCGCTCGCTATTTGTATGGAGGGGATATTCTGATGTAGCTATCTGCTGTTGTCGCTCTTTGAGAGACTCGCTGGGTGAAAGCAGCTGTTGTATCACGTTTATGCTCTGCCTGACGATTAATTCCATTGGTCGGTGTTATAGGATATGTCATGGCTCCCGACGCAAAAATCAATCTTTTCCGTACCATTGTCTTGTAGTATCACAGATAGGTCTTTCTTAACCATCGGCCGATTGGAGCAATTACACGTATCTTCAAGTGCACATAGTAATGTTTTTTTTTGCGAGAACATAGTAAATTATTTGAGTAACCACGATTTATAATTTGTAACACTTGATCCTAAGCGAGCACTTTCTCTATCTTAACAGCAACTTTTGCCATTAGGACCCACATGTTAACGTAGACTTGGACTAAAAAACATGTCAATGCACGTTGATTTGGGTATTGCGTTTAGGGTTAAGAATGAGAAATAAAATGAGAAAAAAGTTATAAATTTTTGACAAGAATTTAGGAGTGGCGGATGAGGAGGAAGAAAGGGAGGGACAAAACAGTCAAAGTCGGTGAGTAAAGGCAGCCACAGCCTCATCATCTCCGTCGCCTCCGGCTGCGCTGCTCGCCTCGCCTCGCCGTGGGCTCTCCAACTGTTGGGAGGACGTGAACCCTTGCTACTTGCAGCGCAGCTGTTGTAGGGCTGCATTGCATTGCGGAATGCCATCGCCTTCCTAGCCTCCTTCCTTGCTACCTACCTACCTACCTAGGGTTTGCCTCCGATTTTCGGGGAGATGGCCGCCGATTCCAGCGTGGGCATGGACTCCTCCTTGTACCACCACCACCACCACCACCACCGCATGCTCTCCTTCCAATCCAATCTCGATTCCGCCGCTCCCGTCTTCCTCCCTCCTCCCAACGCTCCCATGCTCCACGGGGCGCCACCAAACTACAAGTTCGTCACTGGCTCACCCGCCGATTGGACTGCCTATGAACTCGCCATATTCAAGGACGGCCTTATCAGGTTTCCTCCCTTCACTGCATTCTTATTCTTTTATTTACTACCGCTGCTACTGCTATCTATGTATCCCCTTAGTCGTCTGTTTCATCAAATTACTAGATATGCTCGTGAGCCTAATATTATGAAGTACATCAAGATTGCTGCTATGCTGCCCACCAGAACTATCAGGGACATCGCCTTAAGATGCCGCTGGTCTACTGTAAGTTCCCCTTGCCTGCTACAAAACAAGCATAGCCTATATAGTTATCGATTTACAAATGGATTGGGCCAAACCATTATCTAAAGTTACCTAATGTTTCACTGCTCTACTGAATTGAGGATCAATCTCTGACAATGGCGCAATGACATGATTGTTATTGCGGTTAAAAACTGCAATGGAGCATCATGACTTAATTTTAGTTTGCATCTTTTCTTCTAGCGCTGGACCTAGATCTACTCTTCTTAATAGTGCTTAGATTGTTCAAAACTTGGCAGATGTAATTATCCTTGCATATTTGTTTGTTTCTTTCTTAAGGGGAAACCTGTAGGGTAGGGCCCTGGTGGTATGTAAGTAAATTGAAAAAAGAAATGAAAATAAGAAGTTACGTACATTATACAAGCAGAGAGAAGAGAGAGGGGGAACCTTGCCTATTGTGTTGATATGCTATTGCAATTCCAGGGCAAGGAAAGCAGGAGGAGGAAACCTGAAGAATTCTATGCAGGGAAAAGGATAAGTGACTTGAAGGTATTCTTGTATTTAGTGAGTGATTCATTTAGATACTTACTTTGGTAATTGTATCTTTAAACCTTTTGCAGATCCTTTGGTTTATTTCCAATTTTCCGTAGCATTAATAATGTTTTTCCGATAATGAAGTTCCCTGGACATTGCTGCAGGAGAAAATGGCTCCTTCTACCTCGCTAGCTAATTTTCAAATAGCACCTCCAAATGACGTAGTCCCCTTTTCAATGTTGATGCATTACCCAGGTCAAAATAGCCTGGTTACCAATGAAGGTTGGTCCCAATTATTTTCATATCGATGCATCATCTATGGCTAAATGTTTCATGTTTGCTCCCTTGAATGTGTACAACTGTTTTTCGTGGCAGTGCTTTATCCGATATCTTTAGAATCCAATTGTGTGGTTGAAGTTGATTGACGAGCAATTTGTTGAAGTTTTCGGTTGTGGTTAGTTATGCTGAGATCGTTTCTTCCTTTATTGTGGTTAAATCATAGAGACCTGGTTCACACTGGGATTCTATGCTTAGTGCTGCCGCCTCTGATGAGTAGAAGAAAGCTGATGATTTTCAAGAACTAAGTATAGCCTAGGTTTGTGTGCCTGTCTGCTCATGTGATTCGGTTGCACTACATACTAATATGATTGTAATCCTGCTTAGATAAGATCACTAAAAACTATGCTTTTCTTATGCAATTTCATGGAACTATTTGATGTTCGTTTTATTTCTCCTAATGATGTTCATATGTTCGCGTTCTCAAGCAGTCCCCATTTTAGATAATACAACTCAACTTCTTCTGGAGGAAAATATTCAGTTGCTCAGTCAGATCTCTGCAAATATCGAAACTTTCAAGGTTTGCATACTGATGTGCTTTATCTCTTATTTCTGAGCATAATTTATTGCTGCACCATACTTTACTGTAAGTGGGCATTGAGCAGTGGGCACTGCTGCTAGGGAGCACTCACTCACCAACAGATGGAACATGTAAATGAATATTTACATTTTCATGGAGCACGTTAATTTAGAGCTACACATGAAAGCTTGAGCTGTACTAATGTGTCTGAAATTCCAAATTTCCTATAGTTGGGGGAGAACATGGATCTCTTTCTACGTACAAATAACAATATCAGAACAATTTCAAAAAGGTATGATATTGTTATCTGTTACATTTTGCTTGTACTTCATATATTTCCTATACGCTACTTTAGTTGCACACAAGACATGCGTAAGCTCTATATGTTTGCGTTTTCATCATTTACTTTAATTTCAGTTTGGTAGTTCTAGTCATTTCTTGTATACAAATGTTTAGTCTTGCATGGCAGCTGTCTGACAAAAGGAGCTGCTAAATAGAAACTGAGTGAGTGATGGCACCACTTGTGTACGTCAATCTTCAGTTGAAGAAATTCCTATATGTTTTTTGGTCCTCGAAGGAGTCTGCATAAATTAAAGCAGTGAGATGCACGACATAGCATGATCTTGTGTTGTTTTTGCCATTATGCTTATTTGCTTTTTGTTGAAGTTTGCTAACTTAGATAAATTTATGCGTAGAATGAGTGAGACGCCTGGTATCATGGGTCAGATGCGTCCCTTGCCAGTACCTGTAAATGAAGACCACCTAAATTCACTTCTTCAATTGGACAGAGCGGTAAGATCACAACCTTTTCGTTTATAGGAGATCTCAACAAGATGCATGGTAATATTGATGTTAAAATGTGAGCTAGTTATTGGCAGGCTCTAATATAGTGGAAACTTAATATTTCTACCTTGTTTTGAAGATATTCATTAGCACTATTATACATCTTTATAATTAATGATACAGAACTTGGCAATAAAATAGGAGCATGGGGAAAAACAATAAAACTGAAAATTCATTAAATTGGCATATTCATAGTATGGTTCAGCATTTGGTTCTTTGGCAATCGTGGTAATTATGTTGTCGTTGTGTTCTCCTGAAGGTTGCCTCTTATGGTGCACTACATAATAACTCTCATATGAAGGAAGAAGCACGAAGTCAATCTAAGATAAATTGAAAATGAGGAGACATAAGCATCCTGTAGCATAAGATGACAGGATCCTTCGTCTGATTTTGTACAAAAGCCTTGAAGAAGAAGACCTCCGCTGTAGAATTAGATGATGTTATACTGACCATCAAGGTGCCACGGAATAAGTAATGCCTTTCAGGGATGTGTTCTTTTTTTGGTGTGAGCTAATTGTTTCAGCTGCCGTCTGTTTGTCCTTGATTCTTGGGGAAGTGAAGGGAATGTAAAACAGGTGGCTGGTGAGGTGAGGGCGTGGTTTATTATTGTTTCGTGTTGTATTGGGTGCTGGAAGAAAATTAAGCTGAGATTAGACTTGATTAAGATGGCTGTAAATATAGGGGGTGGTGGTGGTATCGGAAGTTTTGCTTGTCTAACTATTGATGCCAAAAGAGAGGATATCATGTTTCTGTTCTCCCTGTACAACAATTGATTCTTAAGTTTGGGTTAACTACGTAGTGAAGTAATTCTGCAGACATGAGAAATGACTTGTCTGACCGGCTCGGTTAGCTTGGGTTTGTATTTTTGCTGGGAATTGAGAATTGTCATGGCAAGATGTATAAAAGATACATAGCCGCAGTTTATACCCGGGAACTAGTGCGTGTTAGTCCAACATACAGAAAGACCCCACCTATTTCTTCTTCTTATTGTTAGCAATAAAGAAAATGAGAAGCTAAGTATAAGTGAGTGGGTGTCGGCCGCGACGGATCATTCTTATTTTCATTTCCATTTCCATTTGAGAGCCGAGGGAGAGGCGACCAAGCAGAAAGGGCTCGAAGCTTCGCGAATGGCCGCCGCCGCCCCTCCTCTGTAGACGGCGCTCTCCGCGTCGGACGGCTCGGAAGACGAAGAGGACGACCAGTGCCGCATCTGCCGCTTCCCCGCTGAGCCGGACCGCCCCCTGCGCCACCCCTGCGCCTGCAGCGGCAGCATCAGGTTCGTCCACGACGACTGCCTCCTCCGATGGCTCGCCACCCACCGCCAATCCCAATGCGAGGTATCCCCCGCCTACCTTGCTAGGCTTTTGAGCATCCATGAATTCATGATCCATCCCCTTGTTTGGAATTCCATTCAGGTTTGCAAGCGTGACATCGCCATCAGCCCTCTCTACGCTCCAAACGCTCCTGCAAGGCTGCCCCTCTTCGAATTCATGCTCGGCTTGGCCAACAAGCTCGCGGGTTGGATCGTCCTGCTGCTCTCCCTCATCCTCGCCATCTTCATCTGGGAGTTTGTTATGCCGCTCACCACTCTCTGGACATGGCGCCTTGCCCTCGCCAGGAGCTTTGCTCAAGTCCGCCACCTGCTCTCCCTCCGCCTGTCGGCCAGCTCCATTTTCGCAGATGGCTTCTACAGGTTCAGGTTAATGCCTTCCGTTGATACCATTTTCGCCTGTGTCTCTCTCAGAAGGGCCTTCCTTAGGGAGCTTGCCCATTTTAGACAACTTAATGGGATCGCCAGAATTGCTGCTGATGCTCTTGCTCCATTTGCGCTCTGGGTTGCACGCCTAGAAACTCACCTTCAGAACAGGTTTGGGGGATTGGACAGCCTGCAAGTCCTTGCGCTACATACCGTTGAAGCTTCCTTGATGGTACCATCTGCCCGGTGTCCTCTCACTGTCTACTACCGTTTCTTCTTTCTTGTGATGATGGAATTCTAGATTCTTCCTACACTAGTAAAAAGCACCAACCTATGCACTCCTATTCAGGAGCATTTAGAAATCTTGCCATGCTTTTTCTTACCATTGATCATAGTGCAGTATAAGTCCATTTCAAAGTGTGCAAACCTAGATGTCTCTTACGGTTCAGGCTATTGCCAGCTAGAAATAGCAAAGCTTAAATGATGGTCATCACATGGGAGAAAATAATATGAGTTGTTATGTTCAGTTCTTTACTTCTTTTTCTACGCTGCAATTGGGCAAGACATCATCGGTTTGGCTTGCTGTCCATCAGTCTGGACTCTGGATACATACAAATTACAACGGAAGGATGACTGTTCCTAAAATATAGGTGTAGGATTTCTTCTGGCTATTATTTCAAGTGCACCGCTACGATGGCTAAGTTTGTCCTTTCTGGTGCTTTAATCATTGTGCTGTTGCAGGAATTTTTAAAACCTTTTGAGGCTAATTCCACCATTGCTTTATCTAAGCCTTTTAGCTTACTTGCATGCTTTTGGATGATGGACGCTTCAGATTTCTTCTACTTAACTTCTTTAACTTATTATTTCCAGAAAATTCTAACTATATGCTTGTCTACTCAGGTGGTAATAGTTGACATGGCCCTTGCTTGTATTTTTGGTTTTGTCCCCTTCTCGTTGGGAAGGATAATCCTATGGTGCATATCGTGTTTCAATCTTGGCAATGTGGATGAAGTCAGCTCCTACACTTCAACAGCCTCTATCCTTTTAATTGGATATGGATTTATCTTTTCACTGTGTATAACTTTTACTGGGATGCATACTTTCCATCAATACTCGAGGGGCGAGCGCCTTCTGATTGCAAATTGCTTCAAGGTCTTGGCCAATGGGATATACTGGTTGTTGAGCCCCTTTACAAGGCTGCCTGGTATACATGTAATAGTCCATAGGATGTTTTCTTTCTCGCAGAAGTTCTTCAGAGGGACCATAAAATTAATCACTGTTGCCAATATTTCTCTTAATCTCATAGACATGGTTATAATATGCCCATTGTTCTTTGGCTGGTCGCTTGATATCTGCGCTTCAAAAATGTTTGGTGCAACGATATCTCAGAGGTTCAAACTTATATTTGCTTCATCTTTTGTTTCTACTGCTCTTCATTGGCTTATTGGATGCATCTTTTTGAAGCTGCGCTCCATATTGTCCAGTCTTCTTCGCCCGGTGTGTATGATATTATATTTGTGGTCTCATCATTTCAATAGTGTATGCAGTATCTATTTCGGGGGAATAACAAGTGATATTTTTTCTGTTTGTGAGTAGATATTGAGGCCAGGAGTTAGTATTCCCTTTCTCCATGTTGCTGAAGTTCAAAACATGAAACTATACGTCGGTGAACCATTCTACAAATTTTATTTCAAGAAGCTTCCTGGTCTTTTTGCTGGCACTACCTATGTTGTTATGGTCATTCTTGTTCCTGTCCAAACTGCTGTCCGATTGGCACCTAAGGTGTTCCCATTAGACATCATGTGAGTATTCCATTTTTGTTCTTCATCTGATGTATCTGCCAGTCTTTGGTGACTCAACACATTTATTTTAATATTTGTAAATTGTAGCTACTTCAATCCTCCTACTAAGGGCATGTCATTTTGGCAAGCACCACGAAACAATGCAGAGTTACTTTCTGGTGTTGTTCTTATGAGGTATCTCATTTGCAATACACTCAAATACCTTGAGCCTGGCACACTAGTGGAGAAGGTACTGCGTTATTGGTTTGCCACTACTGGACAAGCTCTTGGTCTGTTAGATTTGTTGATTGTCCAGCCTGATGGAGCTTGTGGACATGAGGTTGGGAATAGTGTCGCACCAAAAGATCAGTGTGGCAACACTTATGAAGCTAAGGATAAAAGGTAAACCGCCATAGTTTTGTTCATTCAGGGAACTGCGCAGTCTGCACTGTTATTAGCCTGGCTGTGTTCTACGTCCATTTTCTGATATGATATACTTTGATTTCCTTATAATTTCATTGTTCACTGCTTATTTAGGATACATGTATCCTGGTGGATAAGCAGTTGTTTTGGCATGTGTTCTCTTTGCTCCTTTTTACCTTTCTGATGAAGGGGATAGTCTATCCCAGGATCTCTTCCCAAGATATGCGTCTTCTCACAGGGCATTTTTCATGTATTTTTGGGGCTCTGCATAGTCTCAATTTATTAAGTGATGACACCTTGGCATCCTGACACTTCCATGCTTAAGATAGTTCTTGTATTTTTCAGATGTCTTAGTCATGACATGCAGATCACATATATATCAGAGTGAATTGCACCGTAAGTAAAACTTGCATAGGTGGTCAAGTAGGTCCAAGAACTGAAAAAATGAATATTAGGATCCTCAAACTTTACAAGTGGATCAAGTGGGATCCAAAGATGGTTTTGCTGTCTGACATGGCTTCTATATGGGCACTATGGATCATGTGAATATGGCTCTTCGAGAAACAGATGATGCTTACTGTTGTTTCTCACTTGGTATGACAATGTTTATTCTGAAGTCTCAAAAGAACTACTTTTTTCCCCGTAATCCCTTGTTTGCTTGCTATACTTGTCTGCTCATTAATTATCTTTACCATTCAACTAATTGAACTTTTTGCAAACTAAGAGATGTTGGCTGCACAAAATTTGAGTAGATATTTACCCTTCTTGCACATTGTACCAGGAGATTTGTTGCAGTTCGTGTGATGCTACTTGTGGTGCTAGCATGGTTGACTGTTGTGATACTCAATTCTGCTGTGCTTATTTTTCCAATCTCAGTTGGGCGTGCATTGCTGTTTGCCATCCCTCAGCTGCCAGTAGCAGGTGCATTTAAGTCCAATGGTAATAATTGTTCAGAGGTGATCATTAGAATTCCTTTGTAAAGAAAGTAAATATTTTTTATCTTGTTTGGGCTTATTTGTGCATCTTTTCTGTTAGATCTGTTTGCTTTTGCTGTTGGATTTTGCATCATATCAGCTCTTGTTGCCACCTCTAGAGATTCATTTGCCTACATGACATCTGGGAGAACATGCCTTCTAGCTTCTGTTATCTGCAAGTGGGGTATAACTGCTTTGAAGAGCTCTCCGCTTTTGTTCATATGGGTGAGCAATTTAATTGAGGTGGTTTCATTTTTATTTTTCTATTTTATGCTACAATTCAGTAACTGGCTGTCTGCTGCCAGATTGTCATTATTCCCATTCTGACCGGATTGCTGGTTGATTTTCTACTGATATCACCCATCATGTTGCTGGTTGATTTTCTACTGATATCACCCTTCATTGTGCCTGCTGATAACATGCCAGTTCTAGACTTTTTCAGCATTTGGTTCCTGGGGCAGCTATTGCTGAAATTCTGGACTAAGTTGGTGAGTTGCAACTTTTCTTGTCACTTTCCTCACCTCTTAACTTATAATATTATTCTGTATTACCAAATTTGGCATAATTAGATCAGTAAATTGTTTGGGAAAGTTTGCTACATGGCGCTGAAATTGTACCAGTTGCAGAAGTCCCACTGCTAAATTGAATTACCAAAAACATACGCTTGCATGTTTTCATTTTAGTCTAGTCTTATTTCCACAGTTTGTTGTCTCTTCATTAGCCACAACATTTTTTGTGCTTAGTCCTTTCCCATTGTTAAACTCATAATTTCTCCCTCTTATTTCCTATGTTGCCTCAAGCACTCACTCTGCACAACTATCAATATTTGCCCCATAATTGCTGAATTTCTATTGGGACTGTAGCATGCAGCTAATTTCCCATATTATTCTGATTATGTTATGTACACAGAGGAACAAATTTAACTAGTCAGGTTTCTTTGTTGTTGAAGGCTCATTGGACAAGGGATGCACCTTTCCTGGACTATTTCATTGATGAAAGGTGGGACTGGAAGCTTACTCGTGCTAGGGAGGACGGGTTTTCAGGGTTGAGGGCAATGTGGGTCTTGCAAGATATACTGATGCCTATCACCACGAAGCTACTGACTGCCCTGGGTGTCCCTTATGTGCTAGCCAAGGGCGTTTTCCCAAGATTTGGCTACTCTGTTGCGGTGAACTCAGCGGTGTACGGTTTTGCATGGTTGGGCAGCCTCGCCTTGTGTGTGCTCTTCTATGTTGCCAAAGTATTCTGCAGCACCTTGGTGAAACTCCATGACTCTATTAGGGATGAACGCTACCTTATTGGGCAGAGGTTGCAAGACTACACTGACAATAGCTGAAGGCTCATTCCTTAGAAGTCCATTTCCAGTAGTTAGTTTAAACATGGATTGGGTGATATAAGCACACAAAGTGAAGAAATACATAGGCCACGTTACTGACAGAGAGGATACAAATGAGATGTCGAACAACTACAACTACAACAACTAAGCCTTTTGTCCCAAGCAAGTTGGGGTAGGCTAGAGATGAAACCTAATAAAAAATTCATAAGCCAAAAGATAAAAGAAAAAGACTTAGAAAGAAAATTATGGTTTGGGCATCTGGATCGTTAATTTTCATGCGGTCCTATTTAGAGACAAATCCTTAGATATATTCTAAATTTTTAAATCTCTTTTTACTGTCTCCTCCCATGTTAACTTTGGTCGTCCCCTGCCTCTCCTAATATTGTCGATAGATTTTAGAATACCGCTATGCACCGGTGTTTCTGGAGGTCTCTGTTGGATATATCCAAACCATCTTAGTCGATGTTAAACAAGCTTCTCTTCAATTGGTGCCATCCCTACCCTATCACGTATATTCTCATTTCGAATTCGATCTCTTCTTGTATGCCCACAGATCCACCGTAGCAGACGCATCTCTGTGACACTTATTTGCTGGATGTGTTGTCTTTTAGTGGGCCAACATTCTGCTCTATACAACATCGCAGGTTTAATCGCCGTCCTATAAAATTTACTTTTTAACTTCTGTGGGATCTTTTTGTCACAAAGAATGCTAGATGCTTATTGCCATTTCATCCACCCTGCTTTGATTCTGTGGCTAACATCCTCATCGATACCACCATTGCTCTGTAGCATTGATCTCAAGTATCGAAAAGTGTCTTTCTTAGGCACTATTTGTCCTTCTAGACTAACCTCTCCCTCCTCACACTTAACACCACTGAAATCGCATCTCATATACTCGGTTTTGGTTCTACTAAGTCTAAACCCTTTCGATTCTAAAGTTTGTCTCCACAGCTCTAATTTCCTATTGACGCACATCCTACTCTCGTCTACTAGCACCACATCGTTAGCAAAGAGCATACGTCAAGAAATATCTTCTTGTATATCCCTCGTGACCTCATCCATCACTAAGGCAAAAAGATATGGGCTCAAGGCTGACCCTTGATGTAGTCCTATCTTAATTGGGAAAGGCATCGGTCTCATTGTCACAAGTTCGAACACTTGTCACAATGTTATCATACATATCCTTGATGAGGGTAACGTACTTTGTTGGGACTTTATGTTTTTCTAGCGCCCACCACATGACTGTCCTTGGTATTTTGTCATACGCTTTCTCCAAGTCAATGAATACCATATGTAAATCTTTTTTCTGCTCTCTATATCTTTCCATAAGCTGACGTAGCAAGAAAATCGTCTCCATGGTCGATCTCCCGGGCATAAAACCAAATTGATTTTTTGTGACGTTCGTTAATGTTCTTAGTCGATGCTTAATCACTCTCTCCCATAGCTTCATAGTATGACTCATAAGCTTAATTCCTCGGTAATTAGTACAGTTTTGAATATCTCCTTTATTTTTGAAGATAGGTACTAATATACTATTTCTCCACTCTTCGGGCATCTTGTTTGACCGAAAGATGCGGTTGAATAGCTTAGTTAGCCATACTACTGCGATGTTTTCAAGGCATCTTCACACCTCAATAGGGATATCATCAGGACTCAACGCCTTGCCTCATTTCATCCTTTTTAGGGCCTCCTTAACCTCGGATTCCTGGATCCTCCGCACGAAAAGCTTATTGGTGTCATCAAAGGAGTCGTCTAACTTAAGAATAATGCTCTCATTCTCACCGTTGAATAATTCATCAAAATAATCTCTCCATCTGTTCTTGATCTTCTCGTCTTCACTAGAAGTCGATTTGTCTCGTCCTTAATACATTTAACTTGGTTGAAATCTCTTGTCTTCCTCTCGCGAATTTTAGCCATCTTGTAGGCATCATTTTCACCTTTCTTTGTGCCTAATCGCTGGTATAGCTCATCATAAGCCCGCCCCCTTGCTTCACTCACAGCTCGCCTTGCTTTCTTCTTAGTATCTTTGTACTTCTCCATGTTGTTTGTGCTTCTGTCATGATGCTAGCACTTATAGCATTCTTTCTTTTCCTTAATAGCCTTTTGGACATCCTCATTCCACCACCAGGTGTCTTTAGGTTCGCATTTCTTTCCTTTGGTCACTCTAAGCACCTCCCTAGCCACCCTTCGAATGCAAGTTGCCATCTTCGTCCACATGCTATTCATGTCTTCCTCTTCATTCCATGGTCTTTTTATAATCATCTTATCCTTAAAGATCTGTTATGCTTCCCCTTTGAGCTTCCACCACTTTGTTCTCATAATTTTGTCACCTTTATCCCGAGGAACCCGTAAAAGAAAGCGAAAATCAGCCACCACTAGCTTATGTTGTGAGACAACACACTCTCCAGGTATCACCTTGCAATCTACACAAGCACGTCTATCCACCCTCCTAGTAAGGACAAAATCAATTTGGCTGGAGTGCTGAGCAGTGTTAAAAGTCACTAAATGGGATTGCCTTTTTCTAAAAAAGGTGTTAGCTACCATTAGGTCGAAAGCTAGAGCAAAATCTAAGATGTCCTTGCCCTCTTGGTTCCTATCGCCATACCCAAAACTCCCATGCACCCCCTCAAACCCCACATTTGATGTACCCACATGGCCATTGAGATCTCCTCTTATAAAGAGTTTCTCATTAGTAGGTACACTTCTAACCATGTCCTCTAAGTCTTCCCAGAATTGTCTCTTTATGCTCATATCAAGACCTCCTTGTGGGGCATAAGCACTAATAACATTCAGGACCAAATCCTCAATGACTAGTTTGACTAGGATAATCCTATCTCCCTGTCTTCGGACATCCACTACTCTATTCTTGAGGTTCTTATCAATCAGAATGTCTACACCATTTCTATTCGCCGTGGCCGGTCCCAAGCCCAGGTAAAGGAGGAGGGTTGTGTTAGGCTTGGCGAGCAAAGGTAAAAACCCAGCCATTTTTATGGATATAAAATGAGATGTCGAACAGATAAGATAATTTTCTTGCGGAACTAGTAAATATGGGATGCAGTTTTTCATGTGATAGTAGGGAACGGAAGAGTTGTGTTGGTAATTTGGCGGTGTTTGTCTGTGACGTTGTGGATGTTAATCGTAGATGTCTGCACATTTTCTACGGCATTTTTTAGGGCTCTCAGGCTAGACGGGAGGAATCAGGTTCGTGCCTTCGATGGGTCACCTCAGTTTTGAAATATAGCTCTTGTTTTTGGTGCACTCTTCTCTCGTAGATATATGGCCTTATCTTGTAATGACGCTTTGATGTCTCTTACCAGGAGTATAACAACAGGTGGTGTAGTTTGCAAAAACAACCAGGAGACACACTTTATTTTTAATTTCATAGAGCCGTACATATTTGCCATATTATGTCATGGAACTATAGTTTAGTTGCTATGGACCTGACAGTAGGGGACCTACTGGTCAGTGGATGATATGGACTCCTAGGCCACAGCACCTTAATTGTGTCCACGAGTGGCTAGTTCACATGCCCTCGAATGGTCCAATGCAACTACTTCCAGTCACTGGGCTAAGGTGATCTGTTCCACTGGCGAGTCATATTGGGCAGGGCCATGGCAACCACGAAAGATGTAATTTTGTGACATTATGGCATATGTTTCATGAAATCAAAACGAGTTTCTTCACAGTTTCTTTACTCCTATAAAGAAACTAATTTTGTGACATTAGGGTCATGCGGACTGTTTGATCTGTTTTCAACACCCATTGACTTTGTTTTACGAAAACACTCCGCTGTAACATGAATTTTATAAATACACTGAGCATCACGTCAATTTAATAAAGTAAATAGTATTATAAAATTTATAGCATAATTTTTTTAATCCGTAGCAATGCACTGACTTTTTGGTGGTCGTGGTTCTACTGGTGCGAGAACTTACATACCGTATGTATACAGTGCATTCGTTTGCTCACAATAAGTTACCGTTAGAAAAAGTTATGAAATGACCGAGCATGCAGCGGCGTATCTAAGCTAGTGGAGTGGACGTATATTACAAGATTATATCATACTAAAGCACAAACGGTACAGTAGGTCGTAGTTTCTGACAGCTACGCTTAGCTAATCTCACCTATACCAAACGTACCCATAACATAATATGCCTTGCACACATTTCGATTTAATTTTACAAAGCGAGGATCAAGGGAGGTCTATAATTATAGAAAGGTTTTATCCATAAAAGTAACTAGAGACCTGAATTATCCAGGGAAAAGGCTCCTACTAGACTCTGCCTCTTCAACGTTTGCTCAGATTCCTCGCAGCTTCTGGTCTGCCCAGTATCTTGCATGATTTGGTTTGCCCCTGGCATGTCTTTCTGCTCCTATTTCATAGAAGAGGATCAGGTGACGTCTTAAATGAATAATGAGAAACTTGTTACAGTCCACTTTCTATTTTTGGAAAGCACAGCTCCAATTTTGTTATAAGTATGCATTCTAACGTCTTGTTAATGCCGCACCTAATGGCAGCTTACCATAAAATTTGACAAACAGAAGGGCGTTATTGAACAGTCGGTAATAAAGTAAAATGGACAGAACACATGTCTGTCTTACAACTACATGGATGTTTTGACAAAGGTAAAAGCAAGAACCTGACACAATATTTTACTATTTGACATTTCTATAATACTCCCATGTTACAAAATAAACTGTGCTTTAGAACAAAGTTATGTTAGAAAATGGATAAAAATTAGGCTCCCAAGGTCAAACATTTATGTGTCTTTCAAATGTGCCCCTGTATTATCCTGCCGTTGAGAACAAAGTTAGGTTGGTAATCATGCCTCTTTTCTTGATAAATAATGTTCACAACATGCTGAAGACATCTATTCCATCATAGTGGGAGTATTAAAAACTGAATTCAAGCTACTGGTGCACTCCGTATTTCAATTAAACGTTCATGTGTAGATTAAGAACTTCACCTTTGCACTGGACATATTATTAGGCCTTCTGGAAATTGCTCTTCTGCCCAGATTGACCTGCACGGTGATGCTGGCTTGTGACAAATCAATGCCCGAACTTTCCATTGCATTAGTCAAAGCCGTAAATAAGCTGTTCAAGATGAATTACAAAAACAGTTGCATGAGTAAAGACGAAAGCCAACAAATATGTAGAATACCAAATGCTAAGTAATTGATAGAAAAGATGTATGTAAAAGGATGACAGAGAGGAGCCCGTCCTCAAGTTGAATAAAGGATGTAAATATATGAAATCATTTCTTAAATCAGAAGCAAGCTTAGCACTCTTAGAGTCCTAGGATAAAACGTCACCAGAAAAACTAATGGAAGCACAAGTCCGTGCAAACTAATTGAATCGATGAATTAATGTGCCTACTGCCTTGCTTTACTTCCTAGGAGAAAAGAAACAAAGCCCAAAGCACAGCTCCAGAAGTTACCAGTATGACGATCAAGTTAAGAATAATACTACTAGAATGAAGATTGTTAGTTATCAAGTCAAGCAATATCTATTTACAGAACATTTGGAAGTCAGAACATAATTTTGTTTAATGAAAATGAATAATAAGGCAACATGTTTCGCTTCGCAGCCTATCAAGATATAATTGTTTCTCAGGGATGACTATGGTACATAATTTTGCATTTCATGTATTTACATACACTTTTTCCATCACCATGTACTGTTCATCCTACAAGTGGGAGTAGGAAAAGGTGCATAAATTATTGTGGGAGAAAAAGTTGAGAAACCTTTTGCAGCTAAAAGCTATATGTACCATAAACCATAGATATTGCTTCATTTCTTTTCGGCAAAGTGGCAATTCTAAAAATAAAAAAACTAAAGTGGCACTTACTGAAGGATCACTAAGGGAAACTTCAAAGAGTTTTAGTAGACGTACTTTTGGGAGTACACGCTGGAAACAGTTATGGTACCCTCGTCTATAGTCAATTCTTCTTGTTCATTGCCCATTTCACTGCTGACAGGGCAATCTGCTGGACATGGAAATTGTTGCCATTGGGACTGGTATTGTGATTCTATACTATCTGCACAAGAAATAGTGAACAATTAGCACTCGTTGTTGAAAAGTACAAACTAAAAGGCAAACAACTTATCCAAATCTACCTGCATTTAACCTCGCCGGTTCTGCTACCGTTTCAGAATTTTGCAGCATTTCCGGTGTGGCAGGAATGCCGTTGTCCAGAAAATTCCCAGCAGAGCAATTTTTTGTTGTGGGTGACGCACCTGGCATGAAATCAACTGGCACTCGGTTGCTACTCTGTTATAATACAAGAAAGATAACACATTATTTAAATAATTTTTAGGCATTGCAAAACATTATTACTCCATCCATTCAGAAATATATAGCATTCTAGAAAGCATGCAGTCACACATCCCTAACTTTAAAAGCTGATGCACAAAAGCCTATTTAGATTTGTCTTCAAAAAATATTTTCTTACTACAATAATATGATTTTATACTAACATATCAAAAGTTAAATGTGGGAGACTGTGCCACTGTCCAAGCAGCGTATATTCTTGACACAGGGAGTAAAATATCACACCCATAAATCACAATATGATGTACAAATTATTATTTTTGGTTCATAGTTTTGTCTCAAAAGAAGAATTCAGTTAGTAAATTATTTCTGCATGCATAGGTGAACATTCAATGGCTACCACCAGACAAAATTTAACATATTTGAAGTGGCAAATTGCAGTGAACTTCACCTTCGCACACCTTCATTTGTGGAAATTCTATGGTAGAACTTTCTAGTTAGCTGTATAGAATTTATGAGTTTTAGATTTCCAGCAGACAGAAATGAAATAGATTACCACTTGCAGATCTAACAAACAAACCGAACACCATTTCTCCTAAGTTTGTCTGGAAAGTAAATCAGTAATTATCAAGAATTGTAATGGCTGTTATGTTAACCTTTATGTAGTCTGCCGCAGATGGTATTTCATCCTATTCATAAATTTTACCACGCAAACTTTAATTTGCATGGCAAGAAAATAGCAGGCACACTTAAGTAATGCATAGCCGAGAGAATGTGGCTAGTAAGTTTAGGCACATATAACATTACCCAAGGTACCAATTTTGCATTTTCTTGGCTCCAATTGCCATTGACGCATGCTTCATACTTTTGTGCCTTTTGTTGTAAGAATTTGACATATTCAATCACCTGCAGAAAGATTATAGTAAAGAAACAGGAGATCCTCATAGAATTAGGGGGCAAGGGAGTCAAAACAAGGACCTCCAAAAGGAATGTGGCCCTATCTCTCTTCTGATCACTCTGCGGTATAAGGTCTCGCAGTATCTGAAATCTGCATTGCAGTTAGCTAATAATAATGCCAATGATAATCGACATGTACAGGGTGATGTGAGGTAGTTGGTTGGTGGATAGGTTTCGATTAGGGTAGGGATTTGGGGGCTTGCCTCTCATTGATTTTGGAGCGACGCCTCTGCTCGGTGGCAGAATGCTTGGACCTCGGCGCCTTGTGGTCTCCTCCGCTGCCAGCGTCGAGTTCCACTGCAATGTACGATTGTACACGAGTGAACAAGACAATTGATCAAAGAAGGGAGGGGTTTAAGAAAAAACTGACTTATATCGCTGAGGCAGAAGCCGGAGGCGGAGCCTTCTCCGCCGCTGGAGGAAGAGGGCGAGGCTGCAGCAAGATGGTGATGGTGGCGCTTCTGCATGAGGGAGGCGGCCCTCTTCGCCACCGCGCGCGCAACGCCCCAGTAGCCTCACCACCGCGCAACAAGCTGGACGAATTGGAATTGGAGAGAAAGAACTCAGATCAATCCAAGCTAGGGTTCGTCACCAACAAAAAGAATGTTCGGTCACGCCACTCCAGTAGAATACCTACCTGGGGTGGGGAGGGCGGAGATCTCAGACAGACAAACGAGCGGCGAACCCAGCTGTCGCCGCCGCCGCCGCCGCCGCTGTCGGGGAGTTTTTTCGCAAGCAAAATTTGTAGGTGTAGGGGAATTGCAACTTTGTGATGGATTCCGTGTCAACTGCAGCATTTACACAACTCTCTGGCGTCCGTCCGCACATCATTTGTTTCATGGAATACTTGAGATGAACTGTGTTAAACACTATATTAGTGTTGGATTAGCTAATTTTCATTGGGTTCACCTGAACCCTAGTGCTGGTTTCAACTGGTTGCATAGATACGTGGCACCACACCTTGCACCTCCCTGAAATTCTGACCCCGACTCCACTTATGCGTTTTGTTGCATTTCTCGATGTTACTGCTTGTGGGGCTGGAGATTGATTCTAAACAAAACAAGTCATGGTTAAATTGGCTTACAACCATTTGTAGCGGGGCTGGGCTCCTGGTCAATTTAAGTTCGTTTGGTATTACCGTAGATTATGATAATGATCTAATTAATTTTTATCTATATTATTATTTGTTAATTAATTTTTTTTACTTTTTAGCTATTTTTTGAGTAGACTATAAAATAAGTTCAACATAACATAGTTCAGCAACCACAAACTAAACATTAACGTATGAATATACATGAAAAGAGACAGAAGATCGTGCAACAGAACGATAAGAATATTAAGATACAAATACTTATCACAAAGTACTACTATTCATGAGCTAATACTTAATTCTAAAAATTGGACTATGGAAGCGCAACAAGCGATATAGTGCCAACCCGAAAACACATACTCCCACTCACATATCCCTCACAACCATGGCTTCATCTCTTTCACCACCGCCTCCCATTGAGTCACCATAGATATTGATGGTGAGGAGAAACACATTGGGGCACTCAATGGTGATGCTGCTCTTAACGGGTGGTGGCGATGTAAGTGGCCACAGGAGGAAGGGGTAGAGTGGGCAGTGAGAAGAGAAGGAGGTGCCCATGTCAGCAATGATGAGGATTGTCGTAGATACAAGTCTAGACAGTAAACTTGTGGCACCCCCGGTCGGTTACAACGACCTCCGGGCGGGCATGATGAAAACGAGCAAGAAGCGTTACGTGCGAGACAGTCGTCGACGTAACTTAGAGTTTGTATTAGGGCGTGGAATTGAGAGCTTACAAGTGAGAGAGAGCCTCCTCTTTCTCTACCATGGGGGATATTTATAGGGTTTGAGAATGAGAAATGAGAGATTACAATTTTGCCCTCACATGAGAGAGAATTTACAAGGGTATTATGATCATTTCCCCAATCCTAGGGGATCTTTATGGAATATTCCCAGACATCTTCGAAGGAATCTTTGGTCGGACCGAAGTGATCCTCGACGGTGTTGGGATTGTGCCGGACGAAGCAGAACGTAGCGTCGGGGTTGTTCTTGACGGCGTCGTCGGGGTTATGCCGGACGAGGCAGGACGTAGCATCGGGGTTGTTCTTAACAGCGTCGTCGGGGTTATGCCGGACGAGGCAGAACGTAGCGTCGGGGTTATTCTTGACGGCGTCGTCGGGGTTGTGTCGGACGAGGCAAAACGTAGCGTCGAGGTTGTTCTTGACGGCGTCGTCGGGGTTATGCCGGACGAGGCAGAACGTAGCGTCGGGGTTGTTCTTGACGGCGTCGTCGGGGTTATGCTGGACGAGGCAGAACGTAGCGTTGGGGTTGTTCTTGACGGAGTCGTTGGGGTTATGCCGCGCGAGGCAGAACGTAGCGTCGGGGTTGTTCTTGATGGTGTTGGGGTTGTTCTTGACCGTGGAGGAAAACGTTGATTCTGGGTTGCGTGGGGACCCTCCCTCCAACAAGGATAGGACAAAAGGTGCATGGTTGCAAGGTGGCGGCTGGGATGGAAGGACACGCTATGCGGAGGTAGAAGATGGTAAAATAAAATGGTCAATTCAATATGAGAAGCGACATATATACAATGCTCTCAATGGACCGATTCATTAGCTGCATTTGTTTGGGATGCATCGTCAGCTATTGTTTGTTGTAGCATTGTTGTTACTTGTGCTCGACCTCGTTGGAGAATCAACAACAGCAATAGGAGGAGAATCAATGGCAGCATGTGGCAGCAGCAGCTACAATTACCTCGGCGCGCTGCGGCAATTGATGATCCCCCTGCAAGGAGGCGGTGGCGCCATTCCACCTTCCAGGCTTCCACTTACTTCTACCACTTATATATATAAATACGCGAGAGGCATTCTACGCTCCGATCACAAGCATCAACACGAACCTGCCATTGGACTCAAACATGGAAACTTGCCCTAGTCGATTTTGATGGTTGTGTTCCGTAATAGTAAAATTCTTATGTTGTTTTACCGTTGATCTCCTGCCCAAATTGATGGTAAAACTTATAGTCCTAAACGGCAAAATTATGTTTTCGACGGTAAAGTTTGCTTTCCATTCACACGGAGGTAGTTTGGTAGTAAAATCAGCACAATTGAACGGTAAGATCGGCACAAGCTAGAAGTAAAATCTCGGCAACTGATCTCTTGCTGTATAGAAGTGTCGTTCTCTCCACAGGGATTGAAGTGTAGTTATTAAACAGGTTCTCAAAGCTAAACTAAACGGGGCAGTTTTGATGATATTTCCTAGGCCTAACAATAAATCTGACAATGTAACAAGCAACTGGCTAAGATTGGGAAAGAAGCAAGATTCAGCAAAGAAAGCAAGGAAACAAGACTGGGAAAGAGATGTTCTCAGATTACATATCACAGCAAAGAAAGCAAGGAAACAAGACTGGGAAAGAGATGTTCTCAGATTACATATCACAGCAAAGAAAGCAAGGAAATAAGACTGGGAAAGAGATGTTCTCAGATTACAGCAAGGATCGGAGAGAGGTTGATGAAGCTCAGCAGCAATCCAGCAGGAGAAGTGTGGCGTACCCGGTTTTAAGGCCGGATAAACCCATTGTGTTTTCCTGTACTGGTCCCGTGATCAGTAGCCAGTACACACAAACAACTTGGTAGCATCGTCATACATTAACGATTTATTACACGAATAGGCCATTATGGTCTTTTTTACACAACACAGCCGGAAGGCCGAAATTAAACAGCAGCGGAAGATAATAAAACGTAGATAGACCCATCAATGTGCCAACCCAACATGCAACTGACTGGGAGAACGCCCTAGCCCTCGTAGCCACTATCGTCGTCATCGGAGAAGATCTCTTCTTCTTCTGGCCAAATCAACAAGCCAGGTGAGTACATGGAATGTACTCGCAAGCAATTATCCCGTGGGAGATTTATACGGAAGTATTTCATGCAAGGTAGGGTTCAAGGAAGTAGCTCTATACTAGGTTGAATGTTGTGCTGAAAAGTAAAATTTCAGCTTAACTAAGGATATTAGATTCAAAAGCATGTTGAAAAATTCACGGTATTGTAAAGATAACAATTCTTCTCATCACATAGAGTAGTCACCGCTACTCAACTATCTTCCTAATGCCGTTAGCTCCACCTATCGTCGGGGCTCCGACTATCCTTGGATAGCTCCATCCACCGATTGATAGCTCCGTCCAACTGGCATCTAGGGTCTACAGTACCAACCCGTATGGTCCTTCACCATTTGACCAATACAGCTGGGAGTCTTTCTCCTGCAATTCCTTGCCACCGCAGCGGGGCCTTAATTGCACACTGTGGACACGTCATGCCCACATCCTTAATCCTATTGCCCAAACTTTCTCAATCAAAACTTAGTCTAACCAGGGTGTGGCCTTTCCAGTTCATGTCCATAACCGAGGACGCGGCTATTCGAATAGTTTTTTAACACTCTGCAGAGGTTGTACGGCTTTACCCACAAGATGTAAGTCACCCTTGTTGCCAGGGCCTGGTGAGCACATTTCACGAGATGTGCCGGCAGGGTTATTACAATAAGGTTTTCACCCGCTTCCATGTCACAGCTGAACCCGCTAGATAAGATCTACCCGACTCCGTTTGTGTCCAGGCAGCCTGGCACCACAACCCGGGGCGGACTCATCTCTGTGTCGGAGCTCTACCCACATTCAGTGTAGAGACCCTCTAGAGACAACAATCTAACTAGCACATTCCCAACTTCCTACGGGTCCAAACTCTAACACTTGCCGGGCTAATACACCAGGATCTTCCCATAAAGGTCATGTGGACGTATGGTATGGAACCGGTTTAGCGGCACTTAGGTTCGGTCCTTAAGCGATTCGAGCAAGACTCCATCTCATCACACAGCAACCATGTAGCTTTCGGCTACTCCAACGTCACCCATAATACCCTTACATTTCTCGCCCGAATCAAAAGCAAATCTCCATTTTCCACTTAGGGTTTCGAAAGCAACAAATTCCAAATCATCACCTCGGACGGCACTGCCGGACCGAGGGTTTTATTCCCAAATCCCGAAGGGGGGTATAGTAGCTGATTCAAAACGGTTTTAATTCTAAGCAGGGCTAACGCCTATAACCCTAATTATTTTGCCGATAACCCAATAATCGACAGTTAATACTAGGGTTACAAGGGTAGGGTTATCGAACCTAGGCTACTGCAGCTACTGGGTGTAACTATTCCTCATAAAATATCAGTGATAACACATAGCATGCACTTTCGCAAACAATATAAAAATATTTTGCAATTATAGGATTCAACATGGTCAAAGGGAAATTGCTTGCCTGACAGTTCTTGCTCCTGTTCCGGTTGTGGGGGTGACTTCGGTTCTTCCTCGCGCACGTACCTCGCTCCGTCAACTATACGTCGGGAAACTCGGCGAATAAGAAGCAAGCAAATAACACAATCCCAACAAAAATAGGCGATACGCATGTATGCCACATAAAATGACGAGGTCTTTTGACCGGGGAAAAAAGTATCTATGTCATTTTAGATAGGTAGCTCAAAACATTTTCCTATTGACCCAACTAGTGTTATGAATATAAATAATATTCCGGATGGTGGAGGTTAAATTTTGGGGCTGCCTAAGGGGGGTATACGCATGGTATATGTTGCTCAAAAGAATAAGCATAGAGTTAATCCTTAATGAACATGCTTTAAATAGTTTCAAACATTAAATTTCTTTTGAAACAAAAGTTTGTATTTCTCCTAAACTCTCTGGAACCAGTGAAATTCTTGCAGAAACCAGCCGAAATCCTCATGGATTAGTCGTACCAGGGGCTCACAGTTCTGATTTAAAAAAAACCGGAGCAGCTGGGTTAAATGCGCCTTCTGACAACCTAAGTGCGGCTTCAATGTACTAGTGGCGGAGTCAGACTAATGCGCTTTTAATGGCTGGACGCGGGAGCTCAGTTTAGACAGGACTAATGCACGTTAATTAAAAGGGAAATAACGGCAGCGCGGTCGGCTGCCGGATCCTTACTCGTTCGTGGGCCTTACCCGACGCCTGGCCCACGCGTCAGCGGGGATTAATTAGCCGGCTTGGTCTTCGGCTGGATGGAGTTAGCCCGGTAGTTCGTTCAGTTGCTCGGACAAGTGAGGAAGGGGGCGAGTCACCGACGGCGGGGCAGTTAGGGTTGCTTGCGGTGCTTGGCTTAAGGGGTGTAGGAGGCAGCGGCACACTGGAACTCAGTGGGGGCCGGCATAGCTCACTGCTTGGTCATCGGCTACCACCTGGCGGTGCGGTCGGAGCTCCCTTTGCCGCTACGGACCGGACAGGGTAGCAGCGGCGCTTCGGGAAGATAATCTGCTATTTAGTGATAAGATTGGGCCAAAAGCAATCAAAATTAATGATGATAAACACTGAAATAGCCCAGGAAAATGATACAAATATAGTGTTTATTACACTCCCACACTTAGATTTTTGCTTGTCCTCAGGCAAAAAGAAAATTACATTATGCATCCTGACAGCTTAGCTAGCAAGAGTATCCTGCAACCCTGATTTCCTCTGCAATATACCGACATAATTGAATCTTGGTTGTCTTCAACAAGAATCTTATGAATGTCACAATTGCACTAATATAAAATGTACTAAAGGTTTCAAATATCATAAGCTGTCAAATGGGATTTGTGTAGACTGTTCAGTAATGAGCTTTGGTTCTGGTTTATTGAATTGTAAAAAGAAAGAGTGAAGCACTGTGGTATTTGTACCACTTATTAGACAATGTGACAAGGTCACTTATTTGAACGGTTTCAAATCCAATATGGCTGCGTCACTTATTGAGAACTGTGATAGAAATCACTATTCATGGGATTGAAAACAACTGTGGCAATGCCACTTATTGACAGCTAGAACCTATAACCAAAGCCATTTTTTTAATTTCAGATACCACCGATCCCGGGATCATGGTACCCTACTTAATGGTTCAGTTACATAGCTCAATATTGGACTAACTACACAGATCAACATTTGCTTAAGCAGAATAAAAGAAATCTGAAGTAATCCTTAGATTATTGCAATTTGACATCCAGCCTCAACTGTTTCTGACAAGCAGTACTCACTTATATTTTTATATTGCAGAGCATCAAGAATAGCAAAATTTACTTGTATAAGATTGAAGCACTTCATTAGAGACAAGCTGATTTAAAGATGTCAAACGAAGTATGCAACACAGCTCACTTGGCCAGAATTTAACCATTAGAAACAAGACAACAGTGAAATGTTCCAAATCATGAGATATAAATGTTGGGACGCAGTGACTGGGGTCTATTCACCTGGCCCTGTGTGAAGTGGCTGTGTCACCGGGGGCTGGCACAGCTGAAGGTTCTCCATCTTCCTTGTCCTTGTTGTTTGCATTGACCATTTTATTTCTACAAAAACAAACAAAACAAAACAAACATAAAACACACCTAGACTAAACGAAATGAGAAATTAATTTATTTTCCAGGTTGCCTCCTGGGAGCGCTTGTTTTAGGTCTTTAGCTCGACCCTCCTGTGTGGACTAGGTTGGATTTGAAACAAGAGTTGTGCTAACTCTTTCCTCCTCCTGAATTGGTTCAGAGTCTTCCTCAGAAATTGGTTCTCCATTGATGTAATGTTTCAGACGCTGACCATTGACTAGAAACAATCCTTGTGCGGGGCTTTCTACCTCAACTGCACCATTGGCTAAAACTCTCTTCACAACACAAGGACCATACCATCTTGACTTAAACTTCCCAGGAAATAAATGGAACTTTGAATCATATACTAGCACTTTCTGCCCTGGGTAGAACTCACGCCTCAAAATATGCTTGTCATGAATGATTTTCTTCTTTTCTTTATAGATTCTTGAGCTTTCATATGCATCATTTCTCAACTCCTCAAGCTCACATAGCTGCAGCTTCCTGCACTGACCAGCTGTCTTAATGTCCATATTAAGAGTCCTAATTGCCCACTGTGCTTTATGCTCAAGCTCAACTGGAAGATGGCATCATTTGCCATAAACTAGCCGAAATGGTGACATGCCAATAGGGGTTTTGTAAGCAGTTCTGTAGGCCCACAATGTATCTGGCAACCTTGTAGACCAATCACCTCTGGTCTTGGAGACTACCTTCTCAAGAATCTGCTTGATTTCCCTGTTCGACAATTCAACCTGCCCATTTGTGCTAGCTACCTGTTTAGCTTATCTGCCATCTGTGCTAGCTACCTGTTTCACAGTCATATCTTATATCAGTTTGTTTAGAGTTTTCTTTCACCTGTGGTTAGCTACCTATGTGACAGCTACGTGTTAATTACATATCACTTACTGCCTGAGTAGTCTATCTGTTACACAGCTAGCTGAACCTCTTTATCTGTTAAGGCTTATACTTGCTTAAATTGAGTAGTTAATTTAAAATTGGCTAGCCTCCTATTCACCCCTTCTCTAGTCAGCTCCTGCGATCCTTTCAATTGGTATCAGAGCGGGTTGCTCTTTGAATTGGCTTAATAGCTAGAGTTAAAGGATGTCGGGCTATGATGGTAGAATTTCTATTTTTATGGATCTAACTATGCCTTCTGGAAAAGAAAGATGCAAATGCATCTTATTGCAATGATCTAGATATTTGGGAGGTTGTTAATTCAGGTTACAGGTTGGAGGACACCATAATGCCAAGCATCAATGACAAGAGAAACATCCAGAATAATGCAAGAGCTGCCGTAACTATATTCATGGGGTCTCCAAGAACAATTTCAACAGGTCAGCACCATGGACTCAGCCAAGGAAATCTGGACACCTTGGAGCAAATCTATGAGGGCAGCAACACTTTGAAGAAGTCTAAGAGAAGCTTGCTGGAATCAAAACTTGAGAGGTTGAGTATGAACATGGAGAAGACATAAACTTCTTGTTCTCAAGACTCACCATCATCACCGATCAGCTGAGGGCTCTTGGATCAAATAGAGTAACTGATGAGGATGTCATCAAGAAGTTTCTGTCTGTGCTGCCAAAACCCTACAGAACTCTTGTGTTGATGATGAAGGAGAAGGATGGTTTGATCAGATGAAGCCCACTGAAGTGTTAGGGAGAATACTAACACATGAGATGGAGATCAAGCAGGAGAGCAAGCACAGCCTATCCTCCTCACTCAAGAAGATATTGCTTTGAAGACCACTGCCTCAGCTTCACAACCAGAAAGTGATAGTAGTGAAGAACTTGATGAGGAGATCACCAGTGGAGAAGAAAATAACGAACCTCGTTACAAGGAACTTCAGAAAGTTCTACAGAAAGAAGAAGCAGTTTGGCTCAAGTGACAAATTTAAGGAAAGAAGCTGTTCAAGGACAACAAGTGCTTTGAGTGTGGAAAAGAAGGTTACTTTGCTGCCGACTGTCCAACGAAGAAGAAGGACAACAACAAGTACAAAAAGAAGAAAGACTTCCATGGCAAGAAGAAGACCTTCAACAACAAGCATCCAACCTATGCCAAGAAGAAAGTACTGCTAGAGCTTATGTTGGTCAAGGTTGGGTGTCTGATGATTCAAGATCAGAGGAAGAATCTGAAGATGAAAGTGAAGGGGCTAGGATTGCCATCAGCATGACTGATGTGTCTAGCTGTGATACAGCGAAGTCACACAGGTCTAAGATCAACGCCAAGACTGATCAGTTGTCATCCATCTCTGCTCCTATGTGCCTTATGACAAAAGGATCAAATGTACTTACTGAAGATGACTTTCCTGATTATGCTGAACTAATGGGTATTTGGAAAGAACAGATGAAGCATACGAGAAGGAGAGGAAGGAGAACATATCCCTAAGGGATAAGCTTAGAGAGCTCAGGGAGACCTGTGATGAGGTCATGGATGACAGGAAAAATCTCAGGCTTGACGAGGAGAACCTGGAAATTGCTCTTGACAAGTTTAAGCTAACTCATGAGCTTCTTCTCAAGGAGCATGAGGAGCTGAAGGCAAAGCATGTCACGTGCATTGATGATACTAACGCTCATAACTCTTTTGTTACTTCTGATATTACACATTTGCCTGCTCCTGCTACTATTGAAACATGCTTGAACTGTGCTACTCGCATAAATGTTTTAACTTCCACAAGTGTTGTGATGATAACTCTAATGAGGCTTCAACCTCTATTGCATCTAACTCTGTGGATGCAGCTGAGCACAAACAAGCTCAAGGAGGAGCTTAAAGAGCTAAAAAGCCTTATGAGAAAAGGCCTATGCACTGCTAACATTGGCATGCAAAATTATCAGAAGATAAGAACTGAAATGTTCAGAAAAAACAATGGCCTAAAGGGCCTTGGTTACACTCCTGTCTGAATAAAGCTAAACTACCTGCTGTGACTAACCCATTGTCTAAGAAAAATCTTGCAGCTAACTCTGTGAGACAGGCAGGTACAAATGACAACAACTTCGTTGGTCACGAGCAGGAAAGCGGGAATATTGTGAACATTCCCTCTAACCCATCTTATGTTCTGCAAAAGGATAGGAGAGGCAAGACAGTGGCCAAATATGTTGGTCTCAAGCAACTGAGAAAATGGTCACCTGCCATCTAGGTACCTAAGGCTATTGTTGCATGTGTCACTGGTACCTCACACAACTGTGAGACTACAAGTGTTACAGGTAGCTTACACAGTTTACTAATCTCTTTGCCTAAGGTTGTAGGTGATAGTCAGCCTAAGAGGATTCATGTTATATCATCCATAGCTAAGGCTATGATCTCTAGGAACAAATTGCTAATCCAATTACTGCTGTCTCTGCTTATGGTAAAGCTACTAAGGGAACCAAACTAGTTTGGGTCCCTAAGTTTCATAACTAAACTTGCAGGACACTGTCTCCAGTGGAACTGATTGTATTGTGGACAGTGGATGTACACAACATATGACTGGAGGCAGAGAGGAGTTTGTAGAGATCATCAATGAGAATTTGCCCAGCAAACATGTGATTTATGCAGACAACTCTAAGGGAAAGGTAAATGGCATTGGTAAAGTTGCCATATCTGAACATCACTCCTTATCAAATGTTATGCTTGTGGATCAGATAGGCTATAGTCTAATATCTGTGTCACAGCTGTGTGACACATGTATAAAAGTCATCTTCTATCCTGATGAGGTATAGCCTCTAAATTATCTGATGACTCACAAATGTTTCAAAGGATGCATGTCTGGAAAATTATATAGTGTAAATTTCAATGAACAACCTACTGTAGCTCCATGGCGCCTAAGAACAAGCACGTTTCAGTACATGGCTATTTCTTAGGAGTAGCTTCTCCAATGGAGACGTACCTCTCTGAAAAGAGTGGAAACTTCGGTGAAAAATCTCTTGTCTCCTTGTGTGACTGTATTGTGCACTTACTTGTCTGCATGCTTATATAACTCTCTGATATAGATATCTGATCTAGCTATAATCTTTACTCTATCCCTATGTTATCTAGCTGCGTCACAGTTGCTCTTTAGCTTATCTGCCATCTGTGCTAGCTACCTGTTTCACAGTCATATCTTATATCAGTTTGTTTAGAGTTTTCTTTCACCTGTGTTAGCTACCTGTGTGACAGCTACGTGTTAATTTACATATCACTTACTATCTGGGTAGTCTGTCTGTTACACAGCTAGCTGAACCTCTTTATCTGTTAAGGCTTATACTTGCTTAAATTGAATAGTTAATTTAAAATTGGCTAGCCTCGTATTCACCCCTCCTCTAGTCAGCTCCTGCGATCCTTTCAATGTGTACTAAGATCAACTCAGCTATTTTCCATTTGGTAGAGCACATTACGGCAAGAGGCTTGTATCTATATATGCACTATATAGATTATGCCCCTCAGACCTTAGTCTTCCTCTCCAGTAACCAGGAGGTTTTGCGGCTAAACTTCTAAAATCCCCAGTCCTAGCTAGCTAGGTTCCTTCCCATCTATACAAGAAAGCTAGTAGAATTACCTTACCGGCAGGCATACCTCAAGTATCAGGATGTCTGAGAATTAAGGTAGCAAACAAGCAATCGATCATGTACTTAGTCGTTCCAAACTTGACCCCCTTAACTTAGCTGAGCAAATGTTCAAGCCAATATATACCATCAACGCGTTAGCCATGTCTGCCTCCTGCTCCACTTGATCACCCCTCCCTATTCTTTCCATCCAGTTAACAAATCAGCTATTAACGTCATAGTCACCCACCCTGGCCTGTATATAAAGCTGCCACTACATCTCCATCACAACAATCGCTGTTAATGTGTCTTCCACAATTTATTCATCTATCTATCCATACTACTATTATGTCTTTATTTCGCTCCATCGGTGCTATTAAGTGCGGAAGTCGCGTGCATACGGAGAAGAGATAAGTCCGTCAATTAATACGTACATATATGTATCCCAAAGTTGCTGTTGCTCTCACTCTGTCTCTTAGTTGGCTTAAGCACCTCCCTTGGTACCCATATATACACTTTCCTTCATTCCTTTACTTCTGCTCTTTGTTCATATTATATATCACATATTCATCATGACATGAGCTGTTCAATTTGATACATGTATGTAATGTTTCTGTGTGCATGATTATTATTTCCTTTCAAAAACTGAAATTTATATTATAGATTTTTTAGTTATTTTCTCCAATCAAGACTGTTACCGCGGTCTATCTTAAACACGAAAGTATACAAGGTTCACAGGGCATTCCTATATATCCTATGAACATGTTGTTCTGGACGTTAGTATTATCATCTGCTTAAAGCGAATGGATAACTAATATACTTCACATCCAAAAGCTCAAAGAATTTTTTTAATTTAGGTTCAGTTATATTATACATCGGTAACCAACTGCATATAATATAAGCAGTCCCATATAAAACATCCAACCTGAACAAAGAGGCCCCATATGCTGAAATTTTTTATAGCTGTTTCTATTGGTTAGAACCAAAAAACAATTTTGTTTCTCAATGCAAGTACAATAATTTATTTAGAAAATATTGGGAATGACAGACTAGACAGACATTAAATTCTAGATGGTGTACTCTTGATAGCTAGCATTTGCCTACTCCTTTTGCCAACAGTATTTGTAATTCTGTTCATCAGGTACATTGCTGACAATATTAAATCATGCCCCCAAACAACAAAAAGCTTGGAATATTAGAGGTGAAATGCTATAACTATTTACTTAATCTTGACCAAAGGTCACGTTTAAAGAATAACAAAAGTTTATCTATACACAAATCAACATTCTATCAACTGTTTTGACAACTCCTTTTAGGGATTTTCTACTGGACTCATGTTGAGCATGTCTTTCTTTGACTTGGCATATGATGCTTTGAATTCAATTGGTTTTTTGAAAGGAAACCTTTGGTGAGAATAAGCAAGATGTTTTATCAGGCATTGTACCTATTTCTTTTTAGCCTGTGCATTGTAGTTTTTTGCTGGAGCACTTCTATTTTCAGCGATTGCCGATATTTTCCCTGAGCCAGAATGTAATCTGGCAGATAAAAATAATAAACAAGTACAACTTCTCTCAACTTAGTTAAGTACGAATTTTAGCTAGTGTTTCTTGAAAACTAACATAATATTTCCCACTCTGTTTTTCATTTGGGGAAGAAGACCGGTAATAGCACACGGAAGGAACTTATGATGAGACACCGAAGGAGAGTTATCATTAGTGTAGTTGTAACTGCAATTGGTAATTCTAATTTCCTTTGGTAGCTTTATATACAAGATGCTATAATCAAACTATTTGCACATTTTTGTTGAAGGCCTCCTGTAAAGAAGTTTATAAATAATTCAAAATTGTATCAATACTTATAGATCTCCATGCGCTCAACCTTCTAATGAGCACTAGCAATGTACAACATGAAGCAAACAAAACTTTAAAATAAAATTCAGAAATATATCGTAACGTTCTCAACAAACATGAGGCCCGGACAAAGATAAAATACTTAAGTAATTATACAGAAATCTACATTTTCATGATAGATATTCTTCAAGTGCATTTATTTATACCAACATTTTAGTGAACTCAAGCATATTGATTCTAAATAAATATCCTGGGCTTGTTCATAAAAGATAGGTAAAATATCTTTAGATTAAAATTTTCAGATTGAAGACCTAAGTCCAATTTAAGATTATATATATAATTTAGCAAGTGATACCGGTGTAAATTTTGAGGATTTTTTTCAGTGCAAAATTGAGCGATAAAATAGTTTCTATTTCAACATCATGTTAGACGATAAATGTAAAAAAAATTCAAGCACACGAAATTCTACAAAGTGAAAAATGATATAGAAGGCAAACAAATGCATACAGAAGTAATACAAGTTTATTTATTTTTAATGATCACATTCATGAAAGAGGTTTCCCATCAAGAGTTGTTGGTGTGAGTTTGCAAAACTTTCCTGTGGGTACTGCCGCATTTCTTGGAACTTCAAAGATATTATTCTATTTTACATGTTTAGAATAACATGTTCTTTGTTGACATCACGCCTAATGATGTATCAAACTTCTCACTCATGGTTAAAAAATATAATGTTTTCAGAAAAAAGTTACTATTTTAGGCAATCAAATATGATCTAATTCATAAAATGCACGTATATTTTATCTGTTTTTCATTTAGTTAAAATTTTATGATCAAATTCAATAATTGTTTAATTTTGCATCAATTTTTCTAGGGAAATATATATATACTATTTGTCTATGATTTTTGTATCTTGTCATATACTGGACACATCACACTCGACTTCATAGAAAGTTATAGTATTATACGTAGAAATACTACTCTTTTAATATATGCGTAACATGTCCAAATATACTCCTTCTATTGTAAAAAAATGTTATTTTGCTGTTTGTGAAGCAAGTTTCATTTAGTTGATAACACTGCCAACATATTGAATAATTATGACTTAGAAGTTGAATAATGAATAGTAATAGCTTACGTCGTATACTCCATTAATCTTATCTACCTTTCAAGGCTTCCGTGTTGGCCTTAACTTGGTTATCGCTATAGCTCTACACTATATCCCCGAAGTAACTCGCTCTACAATGGCTTTTGGATGGAACAAAAATGGTTATGCAATAGGAATTGTCATCTAAGTATCTACCATCATTAACTATCTCACTTTTGGTTGAAACTAGTGGAACTTCCATTCCTAATCTCAATCAATCTCTAATACAAACATGGGACTGGATGCTTCCCACTTATTTATGCACACAATGCATTGCACATCTGGCATTTAAGAGATGCGTAATAGTACAATAGTATTGTGGTGAACTTTTACACAACGAATTACTTATCGGAAATTGGTATATTTCTTCTCATGACATAGTTAAGTTTGCAAGACCAAAGATATGTGCTAATATTTGTAGCAATATTTTGTTCATGCACATGTATTGCTGTAGCTCTCCCTGTGTATTTTGCCACTATAGGTACTAGTTATAATTATTGGTTTTTGAATGTGCATAATTAATCTCATATGTTTTAACATGGAGGTGTTGAATTACATGTTCGATTAAATATTTTTTTCAAAACTTCTCTCATCGAAATGGCAAAAAAATAAGAATGGATTTAGTTGGTTAACTTCAAAAGGTTAATCAAACTAGTTATTACCTAAAGGATGATATAATTGTTAAATATACAAAGTTTTGAAGTAAATTCTATCACTGCACTAATTTGAAAAAAATAATCTTTATGGTTTGCACTTTAATAATACTACTATTTGGTGTCTATGATGCAGCAAATGGCAAGCCTTCAAAGTAGCAACACTATCTGGTTTTGCAGAGCCACTAGGTATAATTATTGTGGGTAGGTTGACTATTTTATTTATTTTATTGTAAGTGACATGTTCAACGCATTGGCACTATCAATTACCTAAACTAGCTCTGTATCTTAAATAAAAAAACATAAATAGTGGTGGTGTAAAATTTGTCTTATCAATGGACTAAGAAGTAACATAGTGTTTCTCATGTGTGACATAAAGTATCATCAATTCTAATGTAGATGCCATATTATGGAAATAATATAAAACTACAAGGAAATGGGCTTTCTGAAGTCTCAAATCTGAACAAATTGGTCATGAACAACATAACTAAGACATAAATGATGATTAATGAATTATGATAGAAGCCTAGAACTAACAAGATCTAGTATTTTTAGAGGAACATGTATAAAAAAGCATATAACAACATAATTTTGAGGACTCGCAGAAATACCTCGGATAGTACGTACCACAATATCTTCTACGCACAATAATTGTTGAACTACTTCAACAAGTTTACATGTAAGATATCCAGCATCCGCTGTTCGTACAACAATATCTACAACCCCTTTGAGGGCTCCATGTCAGGAAATTATATATTTTGCCAAAGAAAGTCCCTCGTGTAAATTGCTATGAATAGGTAAATCAATCATTTGTCCTTGAGGATGCAACACTAATCCTCTCATACCTACTAATTGGTGTATCTCAGATGCATTTCCTCTCGCTCCTTAAAAAGCACCTGAATTCATTGTTCTATGAAAATGGATTATTCCATGAATTCGTCAAAACGAGGCTCATCAAAGTGCAAAATCTAAGACTACTAATAAAATAAGAACTTATGTAGTAGTATCACATATGGTAATCTATACGCAGATTTTACGGTGATTAAAAGTATCTCAAACGTACCTTAGTAATTTACAAGTCCTTAGTTAACTTAACACAAACCATTAAGCAAAACAAGGTAAACCCACAAACCATTGAGGTCCCCACAAGACCATCACATATTGACCACATCTTACTATCTGGTTGAGTGCTAAGTGATTGAAGATGTATTACAGTGCACTCTAGACCATAAAAAGATGCTCTAGTCAATGACATACAAGAGCTACATTAAATTATATGTTTTAGTTAGTACACATGTTGAACTTGTGACTGATTTTTCTCTAGCACTTATTATTCTTACATGCAAAATTTTTCTCTTCAAAGAATGAAAAGTGACAACCTTAAAAGGTTGAGTTCATGCATTTAATTTATATTGTCCTCATTGTATGAAAAATAATACAAATGTATATGAAATCTGTGCTTCTTGCAGCATACCTATTTCCAAGCAACTTAAATCCTAAAATATTTGAAGGTCTACTTGGATTAGGTAACTACAATTTAAGAAGATTAAAAGCTCTTTGAAAGTACCTAAAATAGTAAAATTAGTATTTAACAAGTTTTGTTCATTTTTATTTTTGTAGTGGGAGGAGTGACAACATTCCTGACAATATGTGAAATGCTAGCATTAGCAATTGAATACACTGGGCACAAGGATGCCGTGAAGCTGTATTTGTTGGAATGGCTTTTATGTCCATGAGGTGTGTTACACTCTTATTATATGCAATGCAATTAAAATTATATATGGCCCTATTAGCTAATATCTTTTATGTGCATGAGGTGTGTATAATCATTTTTACAAGGTTAATTGTGCTTGTCAGCTTGTAGTTAGAATTAGCCAAATTTTTCTAGAAGACTATAACCAAATCTGCCTACAATTCAGCCAACCAAGAGAATCTAAAAATTATCCAAAAATATAGTAGGAAATAGAACACTAAACAAAATTCAGTGAACGTGACCAAAGTTTTGCAAACAATATTTAGCAAATCTTGGTTATGAACTAAAAAATCATAAATTTTCTTATACAACTTTCCTTTATCATGCTACTAACTTGTTTTCTTTTATTCGAAGTAACAAACATCAAATGAGTGTAAATCTTATCCAGTTCTAATTTGTGACATTTGGCTAACACAAAAAATCATGTCTACCAATATTAACCGTTTGTATTTCTTTGCTTAATCCCCAGCTGCTCTTAGCGTGTTGGTGCTACCGATGTTCAAAAGTCAAAACTAATTGACAAATATACATCAGCTCAATCTCTAATGTAAATATCAATAATATATTAGAAGGAACTATTTTTTATAGGCTTATTTCTTATAGTACATAATGTTGTGCAAGATGATCATTTGTGTTATGCCACTAGAAACTTGAGTTACTTCCAAAGTAATGCACAAATTTACTTAATTGAATATGTTAGCAATTTGTAACCCATATGTCAATATTCAAAAAATACAGAGGTGTTATATGCAATTATGACTAATCCGTGTTCACATTTCTTATTTATATGCACAATAATATTCTAGTGCATTATAAAACTATATAGAAAACTCTCGAATATATAAATTTGTTTATAGCATTATACATATTGAACGTCGCCCACAAAGAAGCAACACAAAGGTGTTGTATGCAATTATGACTAATTTGTGTTCACATTTTTAATTTATATGCATAATAAAATTCTAGTGCATCATAAAACTACATAGAAAACTTTTGAATATATAAGTTTGTTTATAACACATTATGCATATTGAACGTCACCCAAAAAGAAGCAATTGCATCATACAAATTTGAAGGATGTATTAGTAATGTGCAAAAGAAATCCTAATAGAACATATAATAATTTTGATGAGAAATTTCTACCAAGATTATAATTTATAAACATTATCTACGATGCAGAGATATAGCAGACAATTAGTGTACTAGTATACACCACTAATGTGTCACACATATGCTTTATGAGCTTCAACAAATTGCCTATAAACTTCGCTGCAGCCTTATACTATTTGTACCAGTTACATTTTCCTTAACATCATCACAAATATGTTCATAAATGTCTTTCACTACTACAGATATGCACATCACAGACGGGTGAAAACCGTCATCTGAGACGGTTTTCTCACCCGTCTATAATTAGTGGTCAGTGATAACACATTTTTATCCAAGACGGGTGACATTTTTATCCAAGACGGGTGACATTCACCCGTCTGCGATGTCTCTATTACAAAAATAAAAAAAATAGCCCCCAAAACGTCGGTCGTCGTCCTGCACCGCTGCGCCTCCAAACGTCGGTCATCGTCCTGCACCCCCAAACGTCGGTCGTCGTCCCGGGCTCAAGGCCGCTGCACCGCCGCCGGGTCCGGCTACCTAGGGCTTGAGGCCGCTGCGCCGCCGCCGGGTCCGGCCGCCTCGGGCTTGAGGTCGCTGCGCCGCCACTGGGTTCGGCCGCCTAGGGCTCGAGGCAGCCTCGCCACCGCCGGATCCGGCCGCCCTGGGCTCGAAGCCACCGTCGGGGAGGAGGGAGGAGGGAGGTCGGTGGCTCGAGGAGGACCCGCTTGCCGCCGCCGGATCCGGCCGCCCTGGGCTCGAAGCCGCCACCGGGGAGGAGGGAGGAGGGAGAAGGGAGGTCGGTGGCTCGAGGAGGACCCGCTCGCCGCCGCTAGATCCGGCCGTCCTGGGCTCGAAGCCGCCGCCAGGGAGGAGGGAGGAGGGAGAAGGGAGGTTGGCGGCTCGAGGAGGACCCGCTGGGGGACACGCCGGGGAGGAGGCGGTCGGGGACGCGCCGGGGAGGAGGCGGTCGGGAGGCGCCGGGGAGGAGGCGAGCTCGCGGAGGAGCTCGGCTGCGGGGTGGGGACTCGCGGTGTGGGAGGCAAGGGGGAGGAGGGTGAGAGGAGAAGGCGGCTCGGCTGTGGGGTGGGGAGGAGGGTGAGAAGAGAATGCCGACAACTAGGGTTTGTGGGGTTATATACCAGCAGATTTTTGGACCGAATGGGCCATGTTGTTTCACAGACGGGTTGACAAAAAGAGCCCGTCTGTGATATCAGACCCATTATCACAGACGGTTCAATTATAAAAATTCGTCTGCGATGGCCACCTTATCATAGACGGTTGATCGAAAGACCCGTCTGTGATGTAAATTTTGACAAAACCTGTCTGTAATGTATGTGATTAGAGACGGATTTTGATGAACCATCTGAGATAAAGTGTCCAGAATGAGGCTTTCTGTAGTAGTGTTTGGACATGGCATAAAACTTAATTTATGTCTTGCTTGCATTGGCAGCTTGTACTTCCTAGAAGTAAGTCTTCCAAAGAAGATCAATGCTTAACATTTGAGTTTAACCCAATAAGTGCTATGGGAAAATGTGCATGTACTTGGAATAAGGTATCTTACTTTTCCTTGACATTATTATCGCCCTATTTTATTAAGAGGAAGTGCATTTAACTACCATTAGTTTTTATAATATAGTCACTATAGAGAAATAATTGAATGTTTCCAATGATATTGACATCCATTAGAATTCCATTTCTTTCATGTATGGAACCAAGATATCAATAACACTATTATGTATCTAGTAATATTTCATTCTGAGCTACTGTGATTGTGCAGTTTCAGAGCTAAACTTGAGATATCATAAAAAGTATTAACTAGGAATGACACCTCTTAGCTAGAAATGATCCTCAGCTGCCCCCCATCGGCCTAATCACTTTCATAATTAGTGAAAGGACCTAAATGTCACCTAGAAGGGGGACTGAGGGGTGAATAGGGGTTTCAAAAACAATTAAGGCTTTGGCTCAATCCTAACGTGGAATTAAACTAGTCGGATTTTTACAAGCTCAAATCCTAAATATATTAGGCTCAACTAAATGCACCAACACCATTTTTCTATGTCAAGGTTTGCAATTCTAGGGTGACAAGCAAGCAATTCAATTTCCACGAAGTAATACAACTAATACAAGTATGAATTGCAATAATGTAAGAGAGACATAAGACAAACAATGTTTGTTCCAAAGTTTGAATATACACTGATATCCTACGTCTCTGATGAGTACCTGATCACTCGTGATCAAAGGTGGACTCTCTTTCAAGCCGCTTCCTCTCTAGAATGCCCTTGCTCTCCTCGATCAACGGTTAGCTCATTCCTCCACTTCAAAGATGGCGAGCTCCATAATCACCACTCGGGTCTCTTCACAAGCTTCTTGAAGAGATCACCAAGCTTACACCACCAAGCTGTCTAGGAGTCAGTAGCCTCCAAGTAACAAACTCTAGGACTCTCATTCAAACATGATTGACACCAAGAGCTCAAATCGATGCATTAGTGTCCCTCATACCTCACAAAGAGCAACACATGCACTAGAAGGATTAGAGAGGGTGGAATCAAGTGGAGAAGGTCAACAAATGAACCAGAGACAGCAACAACTCACCCAAGCTGGCCCAAACTTGCTACTTATAGCCAACCCTAAAAAACTAGCCGTTGAGCAGTTCTGACAATGCAACTGGTTTAAAATGACCTCCAGGCCGATTAGATCAACCACATGCTAATGGTTGAAAAGTGACCATTGGATACCCGGGATGCATAGGAACATCCTACCCGGAGTCTCCGGAACTAACCAAGATACTCTAAAGGGAAACTTCCCGGATGCACTCAGCGAACCTCAAATACTCCGGAGCAACCCTCTAGGAAAAAACCGACTCTTTGTAACTCCCCCCAGATACTCTGGGTTTAACTAGGAGTATCTAGCGGACCACACAAGGAAGGCCGGTTAGACTGCCACCATGGTCTAAGCACACTAAGCCTAGGTTTCTTGTGCTGACTATTCGGAGTAACCTCCGGACACTCTAGGAGCACCTTGGAACTATAGCTTTGTTCGGATACTTCGGAAATGGAACTCCAGGAGTCCCTGAAACTTGGCAGATCAAACTAGCCTAGGCAGGTAGGATCTCTCACGTCTAGACATAAGGTCTAGGGAAAACTCTCGCCAAGATGAACTACCGCAAAAGCTTCCGAGCACTTATAGCTCAAAACCTTTGGACAAGCTAAAATGCCAAGTTTTAGCACCTCCACCATAAATGAAACATGATGACATGCAACACATGCAATGGATTGAGTACTGCAACATGATCAAACTACTTTTTTGATGTCTCCTCTTGATAGTACGGCTATCTATCATATAATCCAGTCTCCCTCCAAACTCATTGAGACCGGTAAAATATAAAAACCTAGTCCAGGCATACCTTTGCCTTGAACATTCCACGTTAAGCCTGACGACATCCATCATCCTTGCTCCAAGCCAGAATCACAATGATCACCATCGCTTAATGAGTCTTTCATTTAGCTCCTCCATTGATGCGGACATCACCTTCCCAAGGGTGAAGACTCCACAACACAATCAAGTTCACCAAGTCCACCTCCAAAACCTATTGGACCAATGACAAGAGCTCGAGCTAAGGCTACACAACATGAGGTGACTCTATTCCTTGATATATGTCCAATTGACCTGAGCTTGAATGGTATGCTACCTGATGCTTCGACTCTATGCTTGCTCACGTATGAAGGGTTGACAAAGTGGAGTGAAGCCAAGTGGAGGAAGCGCCCGCGCTGCCTGGAATATGTGTCCGGACATTTTGGACAAGGATGCCCGGATACTCCGGATGCGCAATCTAAGGAGGCCCTCTTGGGATGGTACCCGGACACTCCAGGTCCAAACCCGGACACTCCGGTACCAATCCCGGAAGCACCGAGTTCCAGCTACACACCCGGACATTCCGGGAATCAGCCCCGGAGTCTCCGGACGTCATCCCCCGGAGTGTGCTCCTCTCGGGATGGTACCTGGACACTCCGATACCTGTCCTGGACACTCCGGAGGGGTACTCGAGAGCACCGTGTTCCAGCTCCGCATCCGAACATTCCGGACCTCAACCCCGGAGTCTCCGGACGACCCGGAGTGTCAGCTCCAACCCTCTGGACGTGCATTGACTGGCGACGTCAACACGTCTGGACATTCCGGATGAAATACCCCGGAATGTCCGGACGCACTGTCTGCACACAGTAACGGACCGAGGCCCATGTAACGAGTTGGCTTATCCTCCAAGGGTTACGGGGTTAGGACTATAAATACCCCCACCCATGCTCTAATTAGGGTTAGACTTGATGTTTAGACTAATAGTTGAGGTTTGCTCCTAATCTAGGGTTTCATCCCTCTAAATTTGGACTTCCACCCTAGGCCTTACTTTCCTTTGGATTGTACGGATCGGCGGGTGCCTCCGAGTGGTAAACGTGGCATTCAATCAAGAGGAAGAGTTGATTTGGTTCCTAGTTCCCAAAGGCTACCCATTGGGGTTTTGTTGTTGGGGTGGGTTTCCATCTAGGCCTTCCTAGTTATCCAATCCAAATCGTGAAGATCAGGAGCCACCGTATCAACTTGGTATCAGAGCTCTAGGTTGCCACGGTTTGGATTTGTATCCCCTCTTTTCCCTACACTCAATTTCTAGTTTTGTTTTGGTTTTTCTTGCCTATTTGAAAACCCCACAAAAAGAGCCCAATTTGAAATTTAGATGCAATTCGAAGTTTTGGGTGAGTTTTGGTTGGTTTTGATCCACTAGATCGTTGCCTTACTTGTTGATCTAACCTCCTATTGCGTTGCCTTGGCCTATTTTCCAAATCTCCTCCCCGATTTGTTGTTTTTGGGCCGCCCCTGTTCAGATCTGGAACTTCTCGCACACCCGGAGTATCTGGACCCCGCACCCGGAGTCTCCGACCTACCGCAGCGGAAGATTTCAGTGCTCTCGGGATGTACCCCAGAGTATCTGGACCCTTTACCCTGGAATCTCCGGCCTACCCCGGAGTGTCCGGCCCATCTTATCCGGAATCTCTAGGCAGCCAAAATCAGGCTGTGCAGCAAGCATTGTTTCGGCCGTAACTTTCGCATCCGGACTCCGTTTTCGGTGAACTTGGATTCGTTTCGAAGCTATCGACGAGCTCTAGGTCATCCAAGTGGAATCCCATCACTTCCTTGATACCATCTTCAGAAGCAAGGCTGAAGCACCACAAGGAAAGGTAACCTCTATAAGAAAAAAATTTCCTCCTTGCATTTCTTTGCGAGCCATTCTAGCCTTTTGCGTATACCTTGAACCTATGAAGATTAGTTCATTGATGATTGCTTGGGCTTTGCACACTTGATACTACCTAGAGTACTCTGAGCAAAATTGTAAGCGCTAGTTGTTCTTGTAGGTCTTGGCACAAAGAAAGAAAAGGAAGGAAAAAGTCAAAAAAAAGAAGAAGAGAGAGATGAAAAGAAAAAGACAAAAAAAGAGAAGAAAGAAAGTGCCTTATATTCTATAGGAAAGTGCAAAACTCGAAAGGCTCAAAGTAGGCAAGTGGTACAAGTGTGCAAATCCGTAGCCCTATCAACTTTGCAATCGAGCTAGCGTCTTTCTTTGTATTTGTGCAACACGAGTCTTCGCTAGGAACATCTTGTACTAGTTCACTTTCTTGGTTGCACAAATCCTATTATCATTGTGTGTGAGTTGTTTGAGCTTTGCTTATATCCTTTGAGATCAACTCTTATTGCATTATTTCTATTGTGGATTATTACTAATCTTTGCAATACCTCATTATCCAATTGCTTAGTGTGTGTGTTGTGCTAACACCGAGCTCCACATAAGCCATTGTGAGTGATAGTGTTTGGGCCTTGGAACCTTGTCAACTACCTCTTGAGGGCCACCGATTCCCACGGAGACCGTCAATCCTTCAATCCAAGGAAGGTAAGACTTCGGTGGTAAGTGAGGTGAGAAAAGAGTGTAGGGTTCCATTTTCCATATACACCACATACGTATCCTTTGTGCTTGCATCATTAACCATGTTTAGGTTTGACCACGAAGTGGATACCAAGAAGGAGAGAGAAGGACAAGGGGGAGCACGACGCACTACATCGACAAGGGGGAGCACGACGCACTACATCGTCATTTCGAGCCTCGTGGCTTTCAATGAATGAGGCGAGTAATCCACATTCATCTCCATCAAGGGACTTCACCGACGAGAACCTCGACGTCCGAAGCCCCAAAGGCTTGAGGAGAAGCCATCATCGACGAACGGATGAGGATGGAGGAAGTCGTACAAGCACACACCGTCAAAAAGCTCCTCAACGGCAAGGTTGTCAAGATGGTGAAGCGGACATACTCGGCAAGCCGAAGACCACCATGCCCAAGTCCCTCAAGGCCAAGTGTCAAAAGAAGCAAAGTCAGAGTAGCGCAGCGAAGCTACCCAAGACTCGACCTTTGGAGGTGAGTATGGAGTTGGTCGAGCATGGGATTTTTCCTTCAACCAAGGAGGCGTATGGAGATGAATGCACTAAGAATACCCCCACCGTATCAACTTGCAATAGAGATGAGATGCAGCCAATCCTATGTGAGGATGAGAGCCACATAGCTATCTTGAGTGAGAGTAGTAAAATGCAAGAGTTGTGTGACTCCACCAAACGTGAGATTGAGTGCATTCCCTTTGAGAGTGAGAGAGAAACACCACAAGATTTGAGAGAGATAGTCGATAGGTCAAGTGAGGCCATTTCTAAAGCTAACGACTTACCCTCTACTTTGAGCATTTCTCACTTGGTGCAGGATTTGGAGGTACGAGCGATGCCCATTCTCCCCAAGCTGGCCCTACCATTGGAGGTGAAGGAAATCACCACGGTGAAAGATGATGAACTTGCCACCCCATGGTTACAGCACGATGAAGAAGGTGGCTTCAAGGAAGCAATACCATCTCCAACACCTACTTCAACTGAGGAGGACATCAAAGGTAACAATATAGGTGTTGCGATGGTCCCACAAAAACATGTGCAAAGATTTGATTGCTTGCATGATGTGCATGAACCTATTGTGTCTTCTCATGCTAACTTGATTCTTCCATGTGACAAATTGCTTGCAAATCATGTTGATCATGTAGAGTTAGTTAGACATAATGAAGTATTTAGTAGGATATCTTTTGATCAATCCATATGTCATGTCATGTTTGATAATCCCATTACTTTGTCTAGTGCTATGGATAAGATTTCTGAAATCACATCTTTGAAGCCTTTTCATAGTGCCTATGGTACCCGGACACTCCAGGTCCAAACCCGGACACTCCGGTACCAATCCCGGAAGCACCGAGTTCCAGCTACACACCCGGACATTCCGGGAATCAGCCCCGGAGTCTCCGGACGTCCTCCCCCGGAGTGTGCTCCTCTCGGGATGGTACCCGGACACTCTGGTACCTATCTCGGACACTCCGGAGGGGTACCCGAGAGCACCGTGTTCTAGCTCCGCATCCGGACATTCCGGACCTCAACCCCGGAGTCTCCAAACGACCCAGAGTGTCAGCTCCAACCCTCCAGACGTGCATTGACTGGCGACGTCAACACGTCCGGACATTCCGGATGAAATACCCCGGAATGTCCGGACGCACTGTCTGCGCATAGTAACGAGCCGAGGCCCATGTAACGAGTTGGCTTATCCTCCAAGGGTTACGGGGTTAGGACTATAAATACCCCCACCCATACTCTAATTAGGGTTAGACTTGATGTTTAGACTAATAGTTGAGCTTTGCTCCTAATCTAGGGTTTCATCCCTCTAGCTTTGGAGTTCCACCCTAGGCCTTACTTTCATTTGGATTGTACGGATCGGCGTGTGCCTCCGACTGGTAAACGTGGCATTCAATCAAGAGGAAGTGTTGATTTAGTTCCTAGTTCCCAAAGGCTACCTATTGGGGTTTTGTTGTTGGGGTGGGTTTCCATCTAGGCCTTCCTAGTTATCCAATCCAAATCGTGAAGATCGGGAGCCACCGTATCATCCATTGTCCTTTATGGTAAGCTTTTTCTTAAAATCATCTTCACTTGTCCATGTTCACTTGATGGACCGCAAGATTTAAGCATATATCTTCTCATAATGCTTATTTTGAATTTGCTCTTCTCAACCTTGATAATCATCATTACTTGATGTCATCCTCTCATGAGCTTTTAGGAATCGTCCTTTATAAGCACACCTATGAGTGGTATATAACCTGCACACATACTCTTGCACATATAGAATATGTTAGTTCATATAAAGCAATACACAATTGCTTACCGAGTCCACTTGATCGCATTGGGGCAAGTGGTACAATCTTTATGCTCGTATATTGACCATGTTGAATCCAAACCTCGGACTTCACATTGGTCAACTTCACCTACTCTTGAGCTTCGTCATGGTCATATATGACTCACACCTTGCGCCCATTGTTGACTTTTAGAGGTTCACTTCTTGACCCCTTTGTTTATCTCTTGAAGCCATATGATGAATTCTTCCCGTGAATTTCTTGCTTCAATCTTGATCATTCATTACTATCTTGAGTTACACCATGAATTTCATCTAGATCATCTCTTGATATTTTTATTTATCTTGATGCATATCCTTGAATTGATGGAATTTATCTCTGAATCCATTTAATATCCGTCATACATCACATATGGAACGTAACCTTGCACCCAACTCAAGAAAATCGTTAATCCATATAAATTGTCATTAATTATTAAAACCACACTTAGGGACTAGTTGTACTTTTAATTAGAAGGATGCAAAACAATTCCCTAAGAATAGCAATTGATTGCACTAGAATTTGCATGCATCAGTTTAATTGCTTTGTGTATTTTATATACTTGTGTATATGCATTGGAGCCAAGTGGTCATTGAGAAGTGCAAGATAGTTAAATATCCGGAAAATTGTACATTCAATGAACTATACTTCTGCAAACTATAAATATGCGAAGTATAAATGTAAACTTTTGTGAAGAAAAGACATAGTGCAAAGACTTGGCTACAAAATAACTAAGAGTTATCTATTCATATCTCTTTCATATTTCTTCCCCTTGATAAGAGTTATCTATTCATGTCTCTTTCATGTTTCTTCCCACTTGATTTTGCAATGTAGGGCCCAGTATAAAGTTTCAATACGAGAAATAACTAAAATATTTTAAGAAATGAGCTAGCTAACCTGATAGATAAATACTATTGCATGTAATAAAAAAATTACTAGGGGGAAAACAAATTTGACCCTCTCACCTTTGTATTTCATTCACGGAACTAGCAAGACATCATAACCGTATTGCAGCATCACATTTCCTATTTTCTAAAGGTGTGGATTGGAAGCATGCGAATACGATTCCACATCACGATATGGTTCTCTGCGATAGTAGCTGAGAGTCGCAAATCAGAGCCTTCATCAATGTCCTGTCAGATTCATGGCTACCATGGCTGCAAGAAAATTGTAATTCTCAAACCTTGACTAGGGTTATGTACATATCAGATAAAAGTATACTTATTGGAAGGAGACACAAACCACTCATATGATGTAAATAACAAAAATGAGCAATATGAGATGAACCATTGATCTCCATTTGTTACTAAAGATATTTGTACGTCGTGCGCTTCAACACAGTATACATTGATGTTCATCTGTTATATACTAAAAGTAGAATATAATACAAATAATAGAGAAAAACTAAAAATTCTTACAAAAGCAAAATATCTTACAGTTAATTTGGTGGACCCTTTTATTGTTAGTAGACCACAAATAGATCTTCATAACTGCAACTAAACAGATCGCAGCCGGTAGATCTTCATAACTGTACCTAAACAGATCACAACCGATAGATCTTCATAACCGCACCTAAACAGATCACAACCGATAGATCTTCATAACTATACCTAAATAGATCACAGTCGATGAATCTTCATAATTGTATCTAAATAGATCACATTCGATATATCATATAACTGTACCTAAATAGACGGTTCGATACAACGACTAGCGGGTTGGCTCGCGATTTGAATTTTTATTTCCTGTACTGATCTAATATTATGGCGGCTTGCGATTTGAAATTTTATTTCCCGTACTGATCTAATATCACGCGTACAGGAAAAAAAAGATACTCGTGTAATTGTATTGATTTAATATCACGCGTACAGATAAGAACATAAAGATAACTAAATAGATCACATCCAATAGATCATCATAACTGCATCCAAATAGCCGGCTTAGTATAGGCCGGCTTGCGATTTGAACTTTTATTTCCCGTACTGATATAATATCATATGTACGGGTAAAAAATAAAGATGACTAAAAACTTTTATTGCACAATTAGTACTGATCTAATATCACACGCACATGTAAAAAATAGAGATGATTAAAAATGTTTCCTACGCAATTAGTATTGATCTAATATCATACGTACAATTAAAACAATAAAGATAATTAAACAGATCACATCCAATAGATTATCATAGGTGTACCTAAATAAACAGCTTAGTACAATGGCTAGCAGGTTAGCTCACAATTTGAACTTTTATTTTTCATAGATCTAACATCACACATATAGGTAAAAAAATAAAGATAATTAAAAATGTTTGCCGCGTAATTACACGGGATACTGTGCTAATTTATGAAAAAACTAAAACTAGTAGGAATTGACATATTGATTTGGCAAGAGATAGTATATGGATTTAGGCCAAACTCATGAGATCCATAAAAAAGAGCAAGACACTACAAGAATACAGGTTCTGCGCACCTCACGAACCAGAACAGATCTGGGGCGGAACAGAGCGATGCGGCGCAGCGTCTTGGCGTGTCCATCGATGTGAGGGACATACCGTAGGATGAGAGGACGCAGCGCTATCGAGTGAGCTTGTACCGCGGGGGAGAGGAGAGGGCGAGGCATCGTCTCGTGGCCACCGGTGAGGGTACAATATTTTAGAGACGAGCTGGAGATCTAAAAGTATCAAAACAAGCTCAGTTACGGGATGAATGTTCTATAACAATTCAAACTAGAAAAAGTTATATTCAAACTAGCTAACCGTGCACATGAAAAAATAGCAAATTTTGTTCAGCTTGATAGGGCATTGAAATTGTGCAATGGCAAGAGAAATTACAGGTCATTCAAACATCATGTTTTTAGCAAACACGGCAGGGGCACTTCCCATTCTCGTAGAAGGAAAAAAACCAGAGTATTTACAAACAGGTGACAAATAGGATAGTAAAAACAATCTCTCGCGAATTAATGAACAACAAAAGCCAGAGGTGTCGCCCCGTGAAAAGCGGCAAGACCGCGAGGCGCGCAAGCCAGGCGACGTGCAGAAATATCCTCTTGGGCTAGGAAGGCGACAGCCAGTGCCGCGAGCCCAGTGTCTTGAAATATCTTTTAGTTGCGCTCCTTCCAAATATTTTACATCATGTAGGTGAAGGCTCTACTGAGTTCGCGTCATCGGTCTTTTGTTAGCAAAGATGTCCCTGAAGTTAACGGGTCTAATATCATTTCTGAACCGACACATTTTTTTATTGAGCAAAGGGATGAGCTACCGATCTCATTAACGTAACAAAATGTTCATTACAAGGAATTAATCAACAAAAAAAGCAAAAGAGAAAATGTTCAGGTGGCAGAATCATCTTCATGCCATTTATGCAGGGAAACGATTCAGACTTGCGGCCAGTAGAAAAACAACACCCCGGGATTGCTTCAAACATTAGTCAGGCGCCGGTTCGCTGTGAGCCATCCCTTGATTCCTTTCGCCCTGCTAAACACCTCTGAAGCTTCATGAGAGCCTCCTTTGTCTTTTATTTCTGAAATCGGGACCAAAGATCAATATAGCGATATATAAGATGAATCACATAAGTGGGATCAATCAGGGAAGAATGCTTGAAACGCAAGCTTTGTTTTCCAGAATGCGCACATGATTGTTGCTAGCCCATCAGCAAAGATCTTCCTTGGGTAGCCTTTGAACAGGTAAATTATACATCAGAAATGTGTGACAAGCTCACTGGGACAACTGCGAAATCAAAAGCAAATTGCATCACAGAGGAGGCCTATCTGGTGAACTTCCACGGAGATCTTAGTAGAAGATGAGCTTATAATACACTTGCGAAATACAGGGCTATTACTAGTTTGAATATGAATACTGACAGTTTATTCAGAGGCAGAAACAAGTAATTTGAGTATGGGATATGATAAAGAAAAATGTCAGAATTAGAATCAAAACATGATCGTACAGCATATGAAGACTAATCATGGCTATAATAGGTGATTGAACATTCTGTTTGAGACATGTGATTGAATCCATGCCGTTTGATTTGGGAATGAAATCTGACCGCACATGGTACCAACCGGGGCTGCCTAAGGCAACGTGGACAGTTTGCTGCTACATGATTATTAACCTCCATTCTCTCTCTTTAGGAGCACGAGCACGGGGCTCCTGACGAAGAAGGGTTGTTTTTGGTTGCTTTTTTTTTCTTTGTTAGGTGTGGTTGGTAACACGAGTGGTGCGGATTCGGCCAATCGTAGGGAGAGAACACTACCTTTCGATACTCATATATAATGAGACAGAAAGATGCTTTGTTTGGAGCAGAGCAGTCGCCGGCGCACGGCAAGATCGATGGAGCAAGTGGTGGGAGTCGTCGGCGACAATGCAGCAGCGCCTGTGCTCGTCGCCTCGCTCCTTGCCCTCCTCCTCCTCCTCCTCACCCTCTTCCGGCATGGCAAGCACGGCCGCCTCCCCCCGAGCCCCATGGCCCTTCCCTTCATCGGCCACCTCCACCTCATCCGCCCGCCTCCCCACCGCGCCTTCGACCGCATCATCGCCCGCTACGGCCCCCTCGTCTACCTCCGCCTCGGCCTCTCCACCCACTGCGTCGTCGTCGGCTCGGCCGACGCCGCCCGCGACCTCCTCAAGTTCGAGGCCAGCATCCCCGAGCGGCCCCTCACCGCCGTCACGCGCCACCTCGCCTACGACTCGGCCGGCTTCGCCTTCGCGCCCTACGGCCCGCACTGGCGCTTCATGAAGCGCCTGTGCATGTCCGAGCTGCTCGGCCCGCGCACCATCGAGCAACTGCGTCCCGTCCGGGGCGCCGAGCTGGCGGGGGTTCTGCGCGCCGTGACGACGGCGGCGTCACGCGGCGAGAGCGTGGACATGAGCCGGCAGCTCATCCGCATGTCCAACAACGCCATCATGAGGATGGTGGCGAGCAAGCTCCCCGGCGACATGGCGGACGCGGCGCGGGACTGCGCCAAGCAGGTGGCGGAGCTGGTGGGGGCCTTCAACGTGGAGGACTACGTGGCGCTGTGCCGGGGCTGGGACCTGCAGGGGCTCGGGCGGAGGACGCGCGAGGTGCACGCCAGGTTCGACGCGCTGCTGGAGGCCATGATCAAGACAAAGGAGAAGGAGCGGGAGCAAGAACAAGGCGACGAGGCCAACAAGACCAAGGACTTGCTTGACATCCTCATGGACACGGCGGCGGACGAGGCTGCCGAGGTCAAGCTCACCAGGGAGAACATCAAGGCATTCGTCCTCGTCAGTCCATCACCATCCATCCTCTGCTCTTCCTCTGTTAATTAACAATGGAATCGAATCGAAATATGGAATGATTATTAACTCACTCACTAACATAACAGGACATCTTCACTGCGGGGTCGGACACGACGGCCACCACCGTGGAGTGGATGCTGGCGGAGCTTCTCAACCACCCGGCCTGCCTGGACAAGCTGCGGGCGGAGCTGGACGCGGTGGTGGGCAGGTCCCGGCTGGTGGCCGAGCCCGACGTGGCGCAGATGCCGTACCTGCAGGCCGTGCTCAAGGAGACCCTGCGGCTGCGGCCGCCGGCGGTGTTCGCGCAGCGGGAGACCATCGAGCCGGTGCACGTCCGCGGGTACACCATCCCTGTCAAGACCTCTGTGTTCTTCAACATCTTCTCCATCGGGCGCGACGCGGCGTGGTGGGAGGAGCCGCTCGAGTTCCGGCCGGAGCGGTTCATGCCCGGCGGGGCCGGCGCCAGCGTGGACCCGAAAGGGCAGCACCTGCAGCTGATGCCGTTCGGGAGCGGGCGGCGCGCGTGCCCCGGAATGGGGCTGGCAATGCAGGCCGTGCCGGCGTTCCTAGCGGCGCTAGTGCAGTGCTTCGAGTGGGAGGTGCCAAATCCGCCGCTGGACATGGAGGAGGAAGCCGCGCTGGTCACATCGCGGAAGCAGCCGCTCGTGCTCCTGCCGACGCACCGCATCCACCCTCTACCTCTTGCCTAGCTAGCTCCGATATACCCCATCGGGGTGGATTATATCATTTCATCTCATCTCATCTCCTTTTATAATAAGGATAAATACACAGATATGTCTGGTTGGTTCAATTCTTTCTCGGCCTGTTTGGTTGGAGGGAATTGGTGAAAGGAAATGGGAATGTAGAAGATAAGAGTTGTTAAATTACTTGTTTGGTTGGTGGATATAAAAATTTTGGTGTGATGAAGATTGGGAGTTTAAAGCTTCAACTCTAGGGTTATGCGAAGAAGGGCAAGGATGCGACGGCGATGTACATTATCTCTAAGAGCTTGCTCACGGCCGGACGGCCTTCTCCCTCCTCTTTTTTGCTATTTCCTCAAAAGGATTTCTTGCATATTTCTTGAGCTTTCTTTGTGCACTTCTTGCCATTTAAGCACGGCACTTGAATGCTCACATGGCCACAAAAAAACACACTCCACTTTATCCTTGTTCGAAGGATCAACAAAAGTACCATACTTCCTCTTAAGGGCTCTGATGCTGCCATATTGGTCTAGGACCACTACTACGAAACATGTCTTTAGAGGTCGGTAAAAATGATCATTGGAGGCGATTCGCCCAACCAACTGTGCGACTCTGATGACCCCTAAGTTCATAGTCGGTTGTTAAAAACCCGACTGTGATAATAAGAGTCATCTCAGTCGGTTGCTAAAACCTACCGACTGTAAATTTAAGGGTCATCATAGTCGGGCCTTTATGCGGAGTCATCACAGGCGGGCGACTTATTCCAACCGCCTGTGATGACTCTGTCATCACAGACGGGCGCCTCGATCGAACCGCCTGTGATATTTTACCCTAGATTGTACATTCAAGGGCATCACAGTCGGCTTCTGTCTTCCACCCGCCTCTGATGTCTATATCCAGAGGGCATGATTTCCCTACATTTTGGGCTAGCCTCAGGTTTCGCTAGCCATGCCCTCTGAAAAATGACAGATGCACATATATAATGACAAATTCATAGAATAGAGCAACTGACAGCCAATAATCACATCACAATAAAGCAACTGCATGAATAATCACATTACAATTCACAACCAATAATCACATGACTACAAAGTTCTGAAATAATCGTAAGTTTTGAAACAAAGCTACTCCACTACACCTCCACCATAGAAATCGCCTTGAGGATTTGGACGTGTATGTTGATGAAGAACACAAAAATCCCTCTAATCCACGCTAGCATGGCTCCATCAACTAGGCGTCCCTCATCTTCTACCTTCCAAATCTTTCGCAAACGACGGAGAGGAGAAATTATCTGACATGCAAATACATATATGAATATATATTGAAAAATAACGAACCTTGATATCTTGTTTTCTGGTGACGAAACTCATCACCTTCTCCATGTGGAGGCAAATGTAGAATCCACAAGTGTTAGTTCCTTTAACTTGTTATCTGTACTGCAATTAGAAAGGAATGTATTGTTATATACATTGAAACGGTACTTAGCGAAGATGTGATATAATAACATATATATTACCAGAAAGTTAAATTTGTGTAATAACTTGGATCCTTTGCCCTTCCCTCCCCGAGCATGGAATTCCAAGAATGCCTTGTCAAGTATTTGCCTAATGGGCTTGAAGTCGCGAGTAGGATTTATCAAAGAATCAAGGTATATCACCTTGTTACTTCTTAATACGAGGACTATCAAAACCCAATGGAAGCTGCATATATAGATGTGTTGTAAATGTTGATCTGGTTTGAAAATAACCAAATAGCGGAACACATACCCAGGTTTGTATGGAAACATGAAGTATTCCTTATCCTTTTGAGCCAACAACGCCTTTGTAACATACTGCATCACTAATTCTTCATTATCCCTAATGGCTTGGTCCGTGATCTTGCATGGGTCAAGGAAACCAACTAGTTCCTTGAGCGTCTTGGCCTCGTTATACATGTATCTACAGAAATTGTAGGACGATATTATAACTAGCATAACATATGTAGATATTACAATTATGATCCGAGTGAGCAGACTTACAATGTCCAGCATCTCAAGAGGGATTGATCGAGGGCGTCGATTCTTAGCAGATCAAACAAGTCCTCGAAGAACACAAAGAACACCCCATCGAGGTCTTGGTTCCACAAGTGCTCCTCTCGAAACTTGACCTTGAAGCTTTGTGGCCTGCTTTGAGTGACTCCTCAAAGAATGTTGCTCTATTCCATGTACCACTGGTGCAATCTCTAACATGCTGTTGACAAGGATTTGAACTCATGCTCCGTCACCATTGGCTCTTCGTTAACGAATTTGAGAGCCAACTGCATCTTCTTAGGAGATGGTGGACTGACACTCACGATGCTCTTCGCACTCTTCGTGCTCTTGATGCTCGTGCTCTTACTGGTCCTGCTTCTCTTCTGACCTTTTCTGTCCTTTTCTTTGAAAGGCTTTGCAATTGCCATTTCTTGGTGAGTTGTTGCCACAATGCCATGCTCCTCTGGCGGCGGTACAACTGACTCGACGACGTCAGGGATGTTCTCATGCACCGTCTCTGTCACATCCTGATTTTTCGGAACCCAAAAATTAGGGCTTTCAAAAACTTTTTACGTTAACAAGTGTAATCAATTATGCTTTTGACTGAAGCATTCGTACGCTAAACCCTAGCACGGTCACATATATGCATATACGCCACATGTGATTATGCCCTTCTCTTCTCATTTGAATTTTCTTGGTGTTTTGAACCATGTCATAGAGTGTATGTGCATCCAAACCCAAACTAAAGCCCGACAACAACCTCTGTATTGACATATGTATGCTAACTCTAAAGTCCTTAATAACAAGTCCTCGAACCCTAAGTGGTAAAATATAAACTAAGGGCTGGGGCAACATATCCTGACATGGCACCTCTTTATCTCCGGCATAATCTGTATGCCATCCTCCTCTTCAATCCTACCCCGACACATATACACCGCATGCGCAAACCTTAATGTCACTCCCCTCGACGAATCGACTAAACCCTAAAACGACAATCCAACGTCCAGACTCCGATGAAAGTATCATGGCACCCCTTTTGTCTCTGACATGGCATACACCGTCCCCTTACCTCGAAATCCTAGGTCTCGAGCACTTAACTCATTCTCTGATAATAATTTCGTTTGATCTGAAACCCTAATATCGACATTTTATGTGCTTCTAGCTTTCCAAAAATTCTACAAAAATTTTAGAAAATATAAAGTACTAACCTTCACCACAATATGTACTAACATTAAGGGACTCAGTTCAAATATTTTGAAATACATGCAGATTACAATTTAGGGCTTAATTGGGCTTTGCACTACAACCCATAAGAATAAAGTCCAGAAAATTTTCATAAAATTACACAGCACTCCACATGCTATCAGAATACTACATATGCAAAAACCTAATCCCCTCCAGTACAAAATTATTGAATGCTCCCCATCGAGCACCTTGCCCTATTTCCTTCTCGCAGGAAAACATGACCCAAAGTCTTGATAGGATGAACTCTAGATATTTTCCTAGGGTCTCTACCCAAACATGAGACCCATTTTTACTCTGCCCTACCTGATTCAAGGTTTTCCCCTTGTCCTAACCCCTTGGGTTCTAGCCAAGCCGACATTGGCATCAATGGCATGTCCCCGAAACTTCTGGCTTTCGGTGCCAGCCTCTGCTAATTCGTTTACTCAATCAAAACCTGCACAATGGCGCTTGTACGCACACCAAAGCGCAGCCGGACATGCCAGAGCACGTGTGGCATTGCCATGCTCGTGCTTTGGACGTGCAGTAGGCCGCACAAAGCGTGCCCTGGCGTGGCTCAGCTCATGCACCAGTGCTGCCCCGCGTCAACCGTCGATACCCTCGCCATTCCTCGCGCTGACACCTGCCACACCACCCCACGCCACCCCTCGAGCACAGGGCTGCCCTGCCCGGCCATTGCTCTGCCGTGCTGCCTTGTTCGTGCACGCATCAGCACCGCCCCAGTGCCAGCCGGCGCATCGCCCGACGGCTCACAACCGCTCGTGGCTCCCCTGCGCGCCACGGTGCCTCCTCAGCCTCCTCACCCCTCCTATCGCCTCCGCGCTGCCTCGCGGCCACCTGCGCCATTGCTTCGCCAAGTTCGGCAGTGCACAACACCGCACCATATGCTGAACACCGCATCGCTCGATGATTGCTTGCCGCCCATGGAGTCCTCACTCGCCACGACCTTGCCCTGACCCTCCTTGAGCTCCGCACTGCCTGTTGGTCCTCGGGAGCGCCTCCTCGCCCCGCCCCATCAGCAACAACAATGTCCGCACATGATATATGTTCTAGAGAAAATATTAGAAACCTAGAGGTAGTATATACATATAATGCTTAGCCCCGCCATAGAGGAAAAACTAGGTTTTCGCAAAAAAAATGATTCCCGGTAATCTCAAAAGAGAGTAACTTGGGGATGGACCACTGTGACCACCAAGGATGGGGTCACGGTATAATCCACGAGTTGGGATGTTTTCGAACCAAAAATAAAATAGAGATGATTTGGATCCGGGTTAGAAATGAAGGGCGAAAGCAGGAAGGAATTCTATAAGCGAGCTAAGTCCCAGCATGGCACTCGCGGTCCATGCGACGGACAAGGTGTGGAGTCTTTCTCGGATCATTTAAGGACCGAACCTACTGTGCCGCTAAACCAGGTTCACCCCGTACGTCCACATGTCTTTTATGGGAAGGACTTGGCTTTTACCTCGTCGAGTGCTAGTGTCTGGACCCGCGGGCAGTAGGAAGTATGTGACTAGATGGATTGAGATCTCTAGAGAGCCTCCACCGTAAGGCGTAGAGAGTTGTTCAACACAAAGGTAGAAAGTCCCATTTTTAAGTCCGCGAGATGAAAGTAAAGTTGGGTTACCCATCTAGCGGGTCCGGATCTAGTATGAAACGGGTGAAAAGTCTTGTTGTAATAGCCCTGCCAGTATACGGTGCACAGTATACCCAGGGTGGCCTACATCATGTGCGTAAAGCCGTACAACTTCTGTAGAGTGTTAAAAATCTATTCGACTAGCCGCGTCACACAATCTGGTAAGGCCACACATTGGTTAATCAATGTTTTCGAAAAGTGGAAAATGGGTTTAAGGACGCATCTGGCTTGATGAGCATGCAAAGTGAGTTGTGAGTGCCCCGTGTAATGCGATTACACGGGAGGAGTGGTTATGAGTGGGACGCCTTTTACCCAAGACATAAGAACGGCTATCTGAGGTGAAAGATGGTAATATTGGACATCGTTCTACCCGAGGGTAGGAACGGCTATCTATTGAAAGTAAATGGCCGCTCCCGTGGCGGACGGTCGGATTTGCAGGAATGCTACTATGATTGCTTGATATGACTCGGCAGGGCCGAGGTTGTTTTTGAAAATAAGCTTTTATTATCTACTTTATTATTTCAGATGAAAACTTATTTTTCTGCACAATTATGAAACATAGGTTAGAGCCTCTTTATTGATTTCCCCTGTGCATGCATATATCTGTGATAATCATCCTGAAGGGGAGCTTGCGAGTACATTCAACGTACTCACCTGGCTTGTTGATTTGGCCAGACGAAGGAGACGACAGTTCGAAGACAAAGAAAGCATACACGAGAACTAGGGCATTACCCGGGTCAGTTGCCTGTGCGGTTCGGCATATTGATGGGCAAGCTACCACGTGTTTATCTTCCGCTGCTATTTCAATTTGGCCAATCGGCCTGGTATGAATAAATAATGATCTTGCCGATCATTTACGTAATAAACTCGGTATTGTATGACTTTGTATCAAGTATATTGTGTGTACCGGCTACTGATCCAGGGACCGATACAGTAAACACAAGGGTTTATCCGGCCTTAAAACCGGGTACGCCACAGTCTCCGCTACAAGCTCCATGGGGGTTGGATTCTTCTCGCACACTTGTGATGCCGACTGCGATGAAGGCTGGTCCAATAGGATGACGTCCTTATTCGGCCATTGGATCGAGGTGCCGATGGACTCTTGCAGGATGGTGATCTCGTCAGGTACGGGTACGGGCACCAGTAGAAGCTTGAAATCATCAACAACAAAGTCCACCATAACCTTCACGAAGTTAGGGCGAAGGGGCACACAATGCACCATACTCCCCGGTTCCGAAGGATGTGCCACCCCAAAAGCAGCATCAAGGAGATTGTCACCCATCATTCTAGCCATGAGCTTACATCGAGTTGGTTCCTAGAAAATAGCGTGAAGATTTCGTAAGACATGTTCATAGTATAATTGAACATGCGACAACAAATAGGTTTATTGTTGTTATCATGATACAATCAACCGGTAATCCTTGGCTGCCTCCTTCATCTCCAACCAGACCATCGGATGCGCAGCTACTTCGACGGTTGCTAGGACTCACAGCTGCAGTAGCAAGGGTGAACTGTGCCCTCAATTCTTCCTTGATATGATCCACCTGCCTCAATACCTCCGCTCTTATACGCTCCTCCATGGCAACGTGGTCTGTCTGTGTTGTTTGAGACTGCGTCTGGATACCTAGTGTCGATGTTTCTCCACTGGATTGAATCAGCGGGGTGTCTTAGCATGAAATCTTTCTTACGATCATCGGCATGCCATCTCATAAGTTTTGCGTGCTTTTTGTTTGCAAACAAACGCTTCAGACGTAGAATTATAGGAAGATACCACACTACCTTAGCCGGTGGTCCTTTTCTATCTTCGACACCTTCTGATTCATCACCTTGAACATCAAGCTGCTTGTATCTGGATGTCTTGCATACTGGACATACATGTACGTTCGCATACTCTTTACGGAAGAGGATACAGTCTTTCTTACAAGCATGGAGTTTTTCTATTTCCAGACCTAGAGGACAAAGAATCTTTTTCATTTTGTATGTGCTCATGGGTATCTCGTTTCCCTGTGAAAGCAAGTCTGCCATGAGTACTAGGAGAGAGGTGAAACTTTTGTCGGACCAACCATTGCTTGTCTTCAATTTGAATAGTTCAAGAACAGTTGATAATCTTGTGTATTTTGTCTTGCAACCCGAAAAAAAAGGTTTCTCTGAGTCCTCCATCAAGCTCAGGAATTGCTCGTACTGTCTCCCCTCTAGGTTGTTTCCTTCTGCGTCACGCAACATTTCCTCCAATTCATTATCGGCCAGCTGCATATCTTCATCCTCCTCGCAATCGGACTCACCGTCGACATCATCTTCATTGCTAGTCGCCTCATCTCCACCCGGTAAAATTATGTGCGCGTCGCCATGATTGGTCCACCGTGTATAACCACTTACAAAACCCCTACGAATCAAATGATCTTGTATATGGGTTCTATCCTTGAACATCTTCTCGTTCTTACAATCATAGCACGGGCAACACATAAATTTGGCTCCCTTTGCCAATATATCGTCTCGTGCTACTAATAGAAAATCATCTACACCATTAATGTACTCTTGGGTCACACGGTTCTCGGGATACATCCAACTTCGATCCATCTCGCACATACTGCGCCACAATACATATGCAAGAGACTTATTAACCTACCACATACTAAAAGATCCTAACTATATGATTAATTTTCATTCCATCATCTCTAAACAACTAAACCTAATTATCTCATCTAACCAAATGAAAGCAAAATAGAGAGAGAGGGGCAAGTAGTACTAGCCTTCTTCAATGTCCAATGCAATTACTCCTCATTATCCACTCTCCCTCCCTTCAAAATCGCCTCAAAATCGCCCCTACCCGAACCAGCTGCCACCCAACAGAACAGATCTGGGAAACCCTAAAAGACTTCCCGACTCCCCTGCTTATGAAGGCGACATATATCACAATCGGTTGGGTCACTTAAACCAACTGTGATGTAACATCACAAGCGGTTCAGCTCAGATCCGTCTGTGACATATCCTACATCTGAGTCGGTTCCTCAACGAACTGCCTTAGATGACTCATTTCAGTCGGGTTGTATACCAACCGATTGAGATCTGTTTAGACATCACAGTCGGCTTCCTTTGTAAACCGCCTCAGATGACTCATCTGAGGTGGTTTATCTCTCAATCGACTCGGATGTTTTCATCGTGGGGACACAGCGTCAACATCGGAGACGGTGCCCGTGGCAACCCGCTTGTGATGAGTAAATCAGAGGCGGTTGAGCTTTGCCCGACTGAGATGACACGTCCCGGATGAGCCTTTCTGTAGTAGTGGACATCGACATCCTACCCAGCACCAGTAGCCAGACAATCAAACAAGACCATTCTATGACCAGGGGTGCAGTAGCAGGTGAGGAGGGGCAGAAGCATACTTGAGCAGCGGAGGAGCCGAGGAGGCGCGTCGAGGTCAGGCGGGGCCGGCGAGGTGATGGGGAGCATTGGGGCACCGGGTCGGGTGGCGACAGCGAGATGAAGAGGAGGAGCGCTGGGGTTGGGGGAGTCGTGGCGGGGCGAGGGGATTACGCATTGGCGCCAGCGGTGGCAGCAAGGAGTAAGCTTAGGTGGGTGGACCCTTTCTCCTTCCCGTTCCCTTTTCTAACCCTAGCTCGAGCAGAGCCGCCTCTATTCCCCTTTCTTATCACCTTCCCACTTGTCCATTTTCTCGAGCTTGCCTAGGACCGCCTTCTTCCGCCTCCGCGCCGCCTAGCTCCACCGCGCACTACCTAGCCTACCGCGTCTCCCCTGGGCGCCGTGTTTACCCGTCGCCTAGCGCCTAATTGCAACTAAGTGCACACCTAATCGCGTCTTTTTGAACCTTGGAAGAAACTACTCTTTACTCCTATAAAGGTATCAATTGGTGGCGGTGGTTCATACACTTTTTTTCTCCTTTTTATTGTAAGATCATCTTAAAATTTTGACAACACCTATATGCCTGTGTCGGAACCTCAATAGATGTTCTCCTCATCCACCGACTCCAAATTCAAAATTTAAATTCACCCAACAACTCTAAATTTTACCTGAGCCAAAGCTCAACCAAAAGTTGAGATGAAACTGAGGAAGTGGCATGAAGCACGACAACAATAATTTGACACGTTTAGTAATCTAATTTGTTTATCCGTAACAACGCACGGGTATTTAGCTAGTATAGAAAAAGTCCCAAGGGGAATGACGCCACCGGACAAATGTTCCTCCCGTCAGGATTGAATTCTGACACACTGTATATACTTTACACCTATCTGCTTGGTATCTGATCTCTCTTGTTCTTGTTAATTTGTACATTTCGGCATTGTTAAACTACCAAAAGAAATTGATGGGTGAAGATTTTTGCAATAATTTTCAAAGGCCTGATATGATGTTCCTTGTTAGAGTGGCACTTAGGAGTAAAACCATATCTGTATCCGGTCGGAGTATGATCAGAGGAGGGGTACGGGGGCGGTGAGGTTGGGTCGTGAGGGGAAGGAAGATGGGGAGGAAAATAGGTCGTAAAGATACAATGCAATTGGTTACAATAACAACAACATGATATCTTAGTGTATCGCAATGCTATCATTCAAGCAGAAAAACGATGGTGTATCGCAATGCTATCATTCAGCATACTATCTAACTTTTTTTATCCGTTTCCGGTCCGCATCCGATCCATTTCCGTACCATATCCGATTATGAAATTATCTGTATTCGTATCCATATCCGAACACTATCCAATCCGCTTCCGAATCCGAGAAAAAAAATATGAAATAGGATATGGTATGAGCACTATCCGATCGAATCCGATCCGGTTTCACCCTACTGATATTCTGGTAAGGCATCCCATTTTCCTATAGAGTGCGTCGAAACTTTCAGAGAAAAACCAAGTCTATGCAGTCTGTAAGGGAGAATAGGACTCGATATGATGTTACTATTTGATGAATCTCTTATAGTTGTTACTTGTAGAGGCAACATAAGTTGATGAATAGGATTTTGATGAGCACTTATATATGTTAGGACGAAGGCCTACAACTCTTCTATGTCAATGCCGTACCATCGGATAAGAAATTTCAAATACTCGTATGGAAGGATAAGCAAACATGTTATGGTTGACATCACAAACTTGAAGAACTGACGTCGAACCTGAAGGTCTAGCGAGATGGTACGTCAACTGTTCTTTCTTGGATGTGTATATTTATACATGTATTGTTGGGATTCCTAATCAATACATCATTCCGTTGTTAAAACCAAATTGTATGAATTTACTGCTATATGAATTTGTTGAATCATTTTTGAATAGTACAAGTACCTGAACGCATCATAGGTCTAGATACACCGAGGTGTACCAAATCTGGGTTGGCCTCCTAAGATGCAAGCTTAATCTTTTATAGTGCATCTTTATGGGGAAAGTGACTGGGTGCGCCCGGGTATGCGCACACCCGGTTGAGTTTTTGATTTTCAAGCGTGCATAGAAGTTTTCAAAAAAACTGAAAACTAAGTGTTCTACATTATGAGATAAAGTATGCACCCATAAATTTTTATTTAAGATCCTTGCAAAAAATTAAATATGTGATGTCTTTCCCCAGCTACTATTCACTATTGTACAGTTTTGCTGTCTTGTTTTTTTTCACTTGCCGCAAATGGTCATATTGTTTTACTAAAATTTACAGGTGCATACTTTATCTCATAATATACAAACTTCTTTTTTTCTAGATTTTTGGAAAACTCGCATATGTGCATTTTGAAATTTTCAAATCACCTGGATGCGTGTGTACCCATGTTCACTAAGTACACACTCATCTTTGTGGTTGAATTTTGAGTCTTTATGTTAGTAAGTAACTAAAGTAATTTGTGGGAATAAAATGAGCCTCGTGAAAACGAAGATCCCAAGATGGAAGCAAGATGTGGAGAACAACAAATGGAGACTTGGGGAGAGAGGAAACGGATAAGCAGGGTAGGGGAGACGATTAGGGCATTCAGGCGAGGTAATGGCAATTCATACACATTGCAGCGAAATGTAAAGCCATGGAAATAGATACCGTATGTTGCAACAAAATTATTAAGTAGTACAATAGGGGTACATCTTGACAACAAAACGTACTTATCGATTACCAGGGAAACTAAATTTGTAGGGTTTAGGGTTTAGGGTTTAGGGATTACATTTCCAGGGTGTAGGGTTTAGGGTCTAGGCTTTAGGGTCTGGGGTCTAGGGACTAGGGCGTAGGGTCTAGGGCGTAGGGTCTAGGGCGTCTAGGGTCTAGGGCGTCTAGGGTTTAGGGCGTAGGGTTTAGGGTTTAGGGTTTAGGGTTTAGGGTTTAGGGTTTAGGGTTTAGGGTTTAGGGTTTAGGGTTTAGGGTTTAGGGTTTAGGGTTTAGGGTTTAGGGTTTAGGGTTT